>OX422213.1:497111090-497750558 GCA_949130495.1 Sambucus nigra | reverse complement strand
CACGAAATAAATTTGGTAAATTTGTGTTTTTAAATTCCTTAATAATTCATTTCAGATATTGGGGTATTTTTCACAAAATATTTTCTAAGTGTTGGAGCGGAGCTTTAAATGTTTTTCGTCAAAAATAAATTTTTTGAGTTTTGAGGCAGTACATTTACTGAAAGGATAAACGAAAAATAATATTATTTTATTCATCTCGTTCGAATGACACCGTATATCATTCAAACGACATCGTGTGTCATGCGATACTTCAAACGACAACGTGTCTCGCTCGAACGACCCACCGCCTTAAGTTTATCATAAAAGGGTGTCTTCAACTTCGTTTTCCATAAGAAGCCTATGCGTTTTTCATTCTGCAAAACGGTGCAATATCAGCAGAACCTTTTGGCTTCTTCTTTTAGAGTTTCATATCTTGTTTTCAATTCAGAAAACATCCCAATTGTTCGTGTGAATTTTTTTGGAGTTTCATAACACACTTTGCTGGTGTTCATACTTTTGTGGAGAAGATTTATGCATCATATGGATGTGTTTCATTGAGGTTCGCTGTGTGCGGATCTTTACTGAAGATAGGACTTCGGTTCTTGTGGATTTCTACGCATAATTCATTATTGACAACACCAACTGACACCTGTGGGTATTCGTGTGTCACACAACTATATGTCATTATAATCCGTGTAAGTTGCGATTTACAAATTATAGTGAAATAAAAGGTTTTTCCCTGAGGGGATTTTTCCTGAACTTTGTGTCGCATATTTTATTTATGTTGGTTTGACATATGCACGTACGTAGCTAGTTAATTTTGAGGGCTGAATTAATTTGATTCATAAATTGACTCTAATTAAACATGTTTGTGATTGGAATTTGCACATCTATTCGAATCTTTATCACACGTACATTTTACATCAAAAGATTTTTAGGTCACTCCTTTCCCAATTTTGAGCGCAATTATCTTCGAGTTCTTTTTCTCATCACAAATACCTGAGACTAGGGTCTTTACAATGATTTTAAGTTCACTCCCTACCCGATTTATTCCTAAGGTCACCATGCTTAACTCATTAGGAGTTTAGACACTCTTAGGTTAGAAGAACTCACAGGAGACCTTCAGACTTATGAGGTAGATGTGTGCCCTAAAATCGTTAAACCTACGGATATAGAGGTTGCTTTTAAGTATTAATCGAAAAAGGATAAGGAAAGAGTTTGTGAGTCTGAATCTGAGGGTGATTTTAATGCTGATGACTTGTCCTTGTTTGCGAAATTTGTTAAAAAGTTTCTCAAGTTTTTTGAAGAAAATTCTTCCAATAAAAGGATTTTGAAGAAAAATAAAAATAAGAATGAGGTCAAGGATAACAGTGAGAAAGAGGAAGAGATAAGGTGTTTTGAGTGCAAAGGTAAAAGGCACAAGTCGTATGAGTGTTCCACTATGCGAAAGATAAAGGGAGAGGAGATTGCAAAAAAATCCACTCCTAGCGATAACGACAGTGAGTCGATTGATTGAGGGGGAAAATCACCACATGAACTGTGTGTTGCATTCATAGCTAGTCATGTGATTGCTTCTAGTTTGTCCCAAGACGGTGAGGACACATGAAATTTGAGAGCCTCAGTGACGTTTCGAGCCATTTTAATGAGAGTGAGGATGATATCATAAGTGAGGCGAGCAGGGGATTTCCAAAAAGAGTTTAGTGATTTATACACCGAGACGTTGAAGACGAAAAAGATTATTAAAGATTTACCTCTTAAGGTGTTAGATTTTTCGATAAAGATGAAAGTTTTGAGGGTGTGTGAGGCATTGGGAAGTACTCGAAAAGGTGAATATTTCTTTAAGTGTGCAGTTGATCGTCTTAAGTAGGGAGAGGAGATACTTGACCAACACTATGGCTAGTCTTATGGGAGATCTTCAATCTTCATTGGAGACTCGTGACAAACTTAAATCCCATGTATCCCAAAGCAAGAGAGATCTTAAATATGCCCGGGAGGTCAAAGTTACTTTAGAGGATACATCTAAGAAGTTTGGAAAGATGCTCCTTGGTCCCGCTTTAGGTAACGTTGAGAGGAAAGGAATAGGTTATGATGGTGCGTCTACTTCCCATCTTGCACCCGAGATGGTTTTTGAGTTTGTGATTAGATCCATACAAACCTCGACCTAACCCACCTAGGAGAGCTCGTCCTATATGTTTTAAGAGAGGTGGACCTAAGCTCGTGTATATCTGTTCCCATTGCAAACAAATAGGTCACCTAAGAGAATTTTGCTTTGAGTTGGGAGAGTGTCTCACATGTATCTTACGCGATATGCTACCACACGAGTTCTCGCATTCACTCCGACACATGTTCCGTCGCATGCTCCCGCACATCATATAATAGATTTTGAGAGTTTTTGAGAGCAAGTTGAGTATTTAGTCAAGACTTCACAAAATTTGATGGATGTTTTTCATAGGATGTCATCTCCTTTGGAGAACTCCTCTGGGCCTAATGATCGAGGTTGAGACTTATTTCTAGCATAGGATGGTTTTCATGTTCATATTTTACATGCCTACTCCTATATTGTACTATCATTATACTTATATTTTTTATTTTGATATATTTTTTAAAAATCAAAAAGGAGTTTTGTTTTTCTTTAAAAAATTTGAAAAATACAAAAAGATTTTTGGTTTTTACTAAGAAAAAGTGAAAATGACAAAAATATTTTATTTTTGATAAATTTTTTGAAAAATCCACAAAGAGTTTTGTATTTTTTACACCAAATGTGGAGAACATTAAAGATGTCCGAGCCACCAATTCATTCCATATCCATGTGACTATTTTTTAGTATTTTGAGATGTGACATCATTTCATTTTTGTGCTTTTATAATGTGTGGAGTCATTAAGACGTGACATGATGACTACTAGCTACATGCTTGACTCCTTGTCACCTTTAATGCATACGAGTAGTAACTTATTTTGAGTATTGCACTTACCTTTTACATGTCGATTGCAGTATTTTCATCTCAATCATGCTTTTAAATTGAACCAAATGTGAAAAAAGAGATAATAAAAGTAGTGCATACAAGAACCATTGCCCGGATTGAAATAATATAGAAAATAATTTATTCGATAAATTTGGTATATTTTATGCAATGGAATCTAGCTATGAAAGATAGGTTGGCTTTGCGTGAATAGCCACCATTTGCAAAAAGAAAAGAGCCTACAATATTAAAGGCGTAAAAAAAAAAAAAACGTGTCAGGCCAATTTCAAATAACATTGATTCTTCGCTACATATGAGCATTAGTTTCTTTAAAAAGAATAGAGAGAAAAATTCAATATGTGAGTTTTGAGGGAGTTAAGTCGAAGATCAATTGGCTTGCACATCTTGAAAAAATCTCGTAAAGCATTACATAGTTTTGGGCATTATTGGTATGAAAATCATTCATGATCTTAATTAGTTGAATAGGTTAAGTCAATTTCACTTGAGTTCACCATTTTTACACCTAAGGTAGACATTGCCATCTTGCATTAGTGGTGTCTCATTCCTTCATGCACATTTTATGCTTGTCTACGTTGATTAACCTATAGAATGTTTTCACACTCCTACATTTCATTTTCATGATTCGGTTATTTTTGTGTTTATTCATAGTGTGTAGTATTTGTAAAACAAATTCTTGAAAAATTAAAATTTTTTAAAAATAATTTGTGGAGCCATTGAGATTATCATTACATGATTATTCATTCATATCTTGTTGTAATGATATCTTTTTAAGCTGGTGATGTTCCCTATTTTTCATGATTAGTTTCTACTCCTTCTCTATTTCAGACCAAATAAAAAGGGGAGAACAAATTACGGGGAAGTTTGATATATGGGCGAGATTTTATCTTTATGCATTTTATTTGGTATGTTAAACTCGATGCATCACAGAGTATTTTCTTTGTTTCATGTGTGTAGGTACTTTGGAATATCATATTTGGATTGCACTCAACGAAGACAGAGTGTCCAAGAGAAGACAAAGAAGAAATGAAGATTTGAAGACTTTATTTTCAAGACAACTCTATCTTGTACCTATCCATTTTAGGATTTGGGAGGATATTAGGATATTGTATTTGTGTTAGGGGATATACATTGTCATTTAGATTTTGGTTTTATGTTTGTATTGGAGTAGCCAAAAGGGGGGAGATTTGTAAGAGAAAATTTGATCATAGCTTAGGCTATCTAAGTTTTTGGCATATCCCCCTACTATTCGGCTAGAGCCATAATGAAAGCTGAATCTCCAACATTTTCTACTTTCAAGGACCTATGCTTTATGAAGGTATAATGCTATTAAGTTTAAATTTATTCCTCGAATTGTTTTGGGATGTTTGATTTTTTAAAACTGAAATGGGATTTTTTTTCTTTAAAAAATTGAACCATTTTTTCTTTATTTAAAACTTTCAATATGCGCGTATCTCGTTCAAATTATATGGCAATCTCCTTCTAATAAGATCCTATTTTTGATCAAAATCTTGTTTGAACTTTACTTCGATCGAACATCGAACAGGGGCGTACTGTTTTAGGTCATTTGAACTTTGTTCAAACGAGATGGATAATTGGTTCGAATGAGATTTATTTCGTTCGAGAGAATGGCCATTCTCGTTCAAGCAAGATTCAAAATCCATTCGAATGAGACACCACCTCGAAAGTTTTCGTCTTATAAATGCCCATTTTGTGTTTGTGTTCATTGACTTTTTCCATAACTATTTTTGCATAACTTTAGCAAAAGTTTTCAACCTTTTGATTTTAGAAAACCTTTTTGATTGGAAAATCATATTCGTAGAATATATTTGAATAAATCAAATTTAAACCCTATAGTTTGTATCCTTGCATATACAACCATTGTTGATAAGGCATCTCCATAGCTGGCTTGTGAAACCCGAGGGGTTCACTGCTGAAGACGAAGGGTGAGGCTGAAGGAGGACTGCGGTTCTTATGATTCTTGCAAGGATCATTACTGAAGGAAAGCTACAATATTGTGATTCTTGAGAGGATCATAGTAGATTCAATTATAAAATTTGTAAGTTGCGATTTGTAAATTTTATAAAGTGAATGAAAGGTTTTACCCGAAAGGTTTTTTTCCCTTAAACTCAGTTTTGTTTACATGCTTTCTCGATTTACGTTTTGAATCACATAGTTACATATTCTAGGATTAAAGGAATTAAACTTGGTATGGATTGTCATCTGAATTTAATAGTTTAATGCCATTAGATAATTGTGCACCATTTATACCTTTTAATAATCTTTTCTAAATGTGTGTAATCTATCATTTAGGTTGTTACAAATTCATAGTTTTCACATTGTTATAATTCACATAGTTATAATTTAAGATGTGAAGAATCTTTTAATGATCAATTTAATCAACCAAGGTTATATTCTACATGTGTTATTTCATTTGTTAGATTGTGTTTGTGGTGTAGTAGTTTATAAAGTTTATGTGCATCATGTGTTTTATTTGCAAGGGAGAAAAAATAAGCATTAGAAATTAATGGAAAATCTTATCGATTTAAAGGTTTCCTTTACATCCTTAGAACATTGTCAACCCTTTGATGTTTCGTCATCATTTGCCTTTTTTCTCGTTCATCATGTATGTCTCTTCTCCATACATTCCATCTTTCTCCACTCCAATTTCTTTCTTTCCCTACTTGTGCATCTTGTGCATTTTCACAATATGGATGAACATAAGGTCTTTTCTGTATTCTTTGTACCTACAAAATACAAAGGATGAACATTCCTTTTCGGTACCCCTTGAGTTTTGGGTCCTTATTTGCCAATGAATGAGTATGATGATATCCTTTGTCTATACTCATGAATTTTTCTTTTCCTTATTTTGGAAACATTAAATGTATGATTATTTTTACCGCAATGTGTTGAATAAATATTAGTCGAAATAAATTTACAATCAACGTATGCATTATCTTTCTTTTTGAATATAATACAAAAATGATTTTTTTTTACTTTAGTTGAGCATGACATTTTTCAAAGGTGTGATTTTTATTTTTGAAAGAAGTGCAATAGACATCATGCTTGATGTTTTAGGTTTTTGTGACAGTTATTGTGGGTTTCTCTACTTTCATTTCAAGAGTTGATTCTTCATTTTCTTTCACAAAATTTGTCAATGATTTTGAGTTTTCTAGATCTTGTTTTTGTTTTTCAAAAAGTAACTTCATGTTTTTCCTACTTTTATCAACTTTACAAAAGATTCTCTTAACAAATCTACTTCTTTCTTATTTTATTGTTTTTTATTTGAAAACATGAATGGTATTTACTTTTATCTTTTTCAAAGTATTAACCTCCTTTTTGAGTTCATCATTTTCTAATTGTAAACTTTTGTTTTCATTTATAATATTTCAACTTCATGTTGTGTTTCCACCTCATTTGATTTTAACCTCTCACTCTCTTCTTTTAATATTTTAATTTAAATAATTAGTTTCTCATTTTATTTAATTGATTTTGAAATGTGAAAATACCTTCTTATTTTTTCTAAGATAGTATATTGTTTAAACAACTTTTTATATTCACTCATGACTTTATCACAAAAATCTTTTATTTTTACGAAATCATGCATAATATCCCTTCTAGAGAATTTTTTTAGATTCAAGGATTTAACAGAGTAGGCTTTTAGCTCATCGTCATTTTATGTGCAAAGATGAAATTATATTTGTTCATCGGATGACGAAGTTGAGAAATCTTCCTCAATGACTTCATCTTTTAAAATTGGGGTTATGTAAAGAATTTCCTGTTTTGATGAGGACCTTGGTGATTCCTCCACTAATTCTTCTTCTCTTGTATAAGAGACTTCTTCATCATTTCCATGTGTCTTGATAGTTGATGGAGCATTTCGGTGTGGGGATTTTATCAAGATATCTTCGATGTTTTCTTCTGAGTATTTTTCGATGAGGATATCTCACATTTCACTTGCTTCTTTGCAATTTTCTACTTTTCTTGCAGTGACATTATTCAATCGAAGAGCATAATTTTACCATAGTTTCATTATTTAAATCATTTATCTATTCTATACATAATCTATTAATAATGGGAGATTTGTCATCACTAATTATTTTTCAAGAAATATAATTAAGGGATTGAATCATGTACATTTTTCTAGCTTTCCAAAGTTTGAAGTATTCTCTTAAAAACATGGGAATGTCGTTTCTTTTTAAAAAGGTTTGAGATAGGCTTGTCATTGGGTCTTTGATCTTTAGACTCAAACTACATTTTTTAAAATAAGTATCTATGAGTGAGTCTTTGATACTAATTGTTAGCCCAGAAATACACCAAAGGTGGTTGGATTGGGTATATGGTTTACTAGCAATTTGAAAACTTTATTAACTTAATATTGAAATTAATTGCAATGTGATATATCAATTAAATAGTAGGAAATAAATCAACAACAAATATAAGCGGTTAAGCGGGAGAGAGATTAATGGAACTTTGCAAATTGAGATCTTAATGTGGTTCGGTGTTTGCCTTTGTTGGCACTCTAGATGGTACCTGAGAACTAAACTATCTCCGGTTCACATACGACGAAAACAAAACCTTATAGGGAACAGCACCTTAAAACACTACAAGCAACAAGACGATACCTTCGTCCTTGCCCAAGCGATACTCAAGTAATAGATCAAGGTCTCACTTTGACTACCCGCAAAAATGAAACTACCAGACTAAGAAGATGAAATGAAATTTAACCATAATCATAACAATGAGATTCGTAACCGAAACATAAAGTAACGTAGCTTTACTAAAACTATGGAATAATTTGTTTACTTTCTCTCTCTAAAAAATAATCAAACAAGTATCACAAGTATATAACTCAAATGGGTTTTGGGGTATAGATTTAGCACAAGTTGGTATTGGGATTATAACTTTGCTAAAGGTGGTTTGGATGGGAATTTAGGTTTAAATGGGTCTTCCTGAAACTATGACCTGAATAAATTATTTGGGTTTAAAACTGACATTGGATTTGTCTCTCTAAAACTCAAGGAAGGGGATGATACAAACTATGGATAATGGAACTTTACTCTAGAGGATTGTTATTGTAGTTTGTGTGTCTTGGAATGGAATAGGACGTGGGTATTTATAGATTTGGGATGAAAGTTCGGTAGCCAAATGTTGGTAAAGTTGGTAGATGTTCAATAACTCAAGGGATAAATGGTTGAAAAGTTATAAGAAGTTAATTAACATCAATGCTCACATTCTGGCACTTTCAGTCGACTTAAAGTGGAGTTCAGTTGATTAACACTCCCCCAAAATGCTTTGAAAAAGATAAGATGGCTAAAAGTTATTTCTAGGACTTTGAGTCTACTAAGACTGACTTTGAGTCAACTAAAACTCTTGGTTTTGCCTCAATCAAGTTTGTTTAGGGTCCAGACCTAAGGGAAGGTTTATGAAAGGTTTAGGGTTGGTTTAGGTGAGTGGGGATGATTTATACGTGATCAAAATAAGTTAGTTTTCTTTTGTACATTGGTTCCTAAAGTGCAACAAAATAAAGTGAGTTGTCTGGATCTTCTGAGCATTTTTTTGACTTGTTTGAGACTTCAATCGGGGGCTTGTGATGAAATGCTTTCATGATTTGTATCACCATGGGATATGGGATTTGGAGCTAAAATTGTTAGAATGACTAGTTTTATGTAGAATTCACTTAACGTTGGATGAATCCTTTGAATTATTGGTTTAGATGATTTTCTTTGTGTGATACATGGGTGATGATGAACTTCTCTTCATCGTGTTTCTTGTGACCTTCATTATTGTTGCTTCGGTATGTTTGCATGAATGGTAGGTTCTGGTACCAGGTTCCTTGTAATGTATCTCATAATGAATTTAATGCTTGTTTTAATCACAATTACAATAAAGAAAGGATAATGAAGTTATGATCTTATATCAATTGTGTTGTCATCATAAAAAATTCTTTTGGTTGAAATGCATTTGGTTTCACAACAACATTTATGTTAATGTTGTTTAGAATTAGTTTTTGGCATCTTTTTTAATGTGTTATTGGACATAAACAACTGGTGACATTCTAGGTATCAAAATGTATATGTTTCACTAAAAAAGGATGGCTAAAGTGAGCTTCCACTTATATATGGTGACTAATTTCTAAATGCGATAACTAAATAGTGACCGAAGTCAAAATATAAAAAATTTAAATCAATGACATATGGACATGTGTAGTGTTGGCCGGTCGCAAATTTCTTTGACACAAAAAATATGTTTTCTTGATTGTTTTATAAATTTTGGATAATATTTTTCAAGAATTCTTAATTTATCAAAACAAAGAGAATTATGGTATTTAAAGGTTAAGGAGAAAAGAAAGAGAAATTTTGACACATGTCTTTTATACTAATATTGAAGTTCTAAAATTTCACACCCACAAAAACTTTTATACTAATATTGGAGGTGTGGGACAAAAGAATTGATTTTATTTTGTTATTTCATAGGGTAAAATGCAAAATTAACCCTTCATAAGCCTGTCCTTATGGGTCTTAACATAATGTGTGTTAGGACATCCTACGCGACATTCTTCATAAGAAGTTGGATTAATTTGACAAATCTGGTGGTAGGTTGAGGTGGAGCATCGGTGGTAGCTGATGGTGGTGTTGGGTTGGAGTGGTGCATCGATGGTAGTGATAGGCATTTTTTGTGTTAAATAAAGAGAGAAGGATATTTGCAAATTATTATTTTTTCATTTTGTTTTTAGTTTTTTCTTATTATTTATTTTTATTATGTATTTTTTCTAATTGTTTGGGTATTTAACACATGTCAATTGTTGATTGGCCAAATTAATCCAGCTTATCACAAACGCTGCCATATAAGATGTCCAAATACATATTATGTTAAGCCCCGTAACTATAGACTATGGGGGGTTAAGATTGAATCATTTATTGTACCTTCGAGTTCATATCGCAACTTTTGATTGAATGGAACTGGGTATAAAATTCACCCCAAACTTTAGGGTAAATTTTGTATTTTATCCCATTTCTTGATTGAACAATACATGTGTTCGTCTTAACCATAAAATATACCTATTATGATTATGGAATTGATCAAACAGTAATGCAAACAGGCACATAAGACACAAGATTTTTAAATGGTTCACTCCCAATGTGATAAGTTACGCTCGCGGGCGCTACGTGCAAAATGTTTCTAATATTTTTTTAGGCCATTTGCATTTTGGAGTATGCATGTTCTCCTTTATTCTTGGTTGGGTGCCATTATTTCTTGTATTATTCTTTGGGTGCCAATTATAATGTCGCCGCCATAATCAATTGTTGATAACGTATAAAGGTTGGTTGGAGAATGTAAAATTATTCTATTGTCCCTCAAAATGTAAATGTTGTCCAAAAAATTTATATTATTTTCTAAAAAAACTGTGTATTATAAAACTATATGTTATTTTATAAAAAAAACTTTAAATTATTGAATATAACAACTGTAAACAAAAAAACTAATATTTTATATAAAAAACTGTATATTTTATTTCTTAAAAACTGTGCATTTTTATAAAATAAGGTTTTAAAAAAAGTTTACATTTTATATTAAAATGCAATTTCTTAATTTGTTTATAAAATTGTTTTTGTTATAAAACATTTTCTTATTTTTATAAAAAAAAATTGTTATTTTTTTAAAATGGACTTTATTTGTATTTTGAATAAAAATATGGAAATTGTTTATAAAACTTTTTAAAGTGTTATAAAAAATGATTTGTAAAAATGTTTTAAAAAACCTATTTCAGCTATCAATTAAAAAAATCGAATCTTTCCTTTTTAAGTAAAACAAAATAGTTTTCGTCATTTTGTGTTAAAAAACTTGACATTAATTATATTAAAAAATTTTGGAAATTTTGAAAAAAATCAAATAGCTATAACTTTTTTATAAAAGAAAATCTGGGTATTGTTTATAACATTTTCTAAAAGAAGTGCTACAAAATTTTTTTTTTGTGAAAAAAACTAAAAAAATAACTCTTTTCGTTGTATTTTTAAAATAAAAACTGGACATTTTTTATACAAAAATTATTTCCGTTATTTAAAAAAAAAATAATGATCATTTTTTTATTAGAAACAAAGATGTACTTTAAAAAAAAAATAGATGGATGTAACTTTTTTTTAAAACTGTATTTTTATAACCCATCTTTATAAAAAAAGGTTTTATAAAATGCTTCTAACGTTTTTATAAACAAAACATTGGGCATTGTTTAAAAACACTATATTGTTATTTTTAAATGTACATTATTTTTGTTTTAAAAAGTAACTGGACATTGTTTTAAGCAAAAATAGTTGGATGTAATTTTTTTTAAAATGTATTTTTCATGAGCCATTTTTTTAAAAATATGGTTTGATAAAAAAATTATAACATTTTTATAAAAACAAATTGGGCGCTGTTTAACTTTTTAAGAAAAAATGTTACAAAAAAAAGTTTTTTAAAAAAGTTATAAAAATATTTTTTCATTATTTGTTTATGGAAAAACTGGAAGTTATTTTAAGTAAAACAAAAAACGAAACATTTTTTTTAAATAGTTGGATTTAACGTAAAGGCTGTTTTTTAGATAAAACATAAACTTTTATTAAAACCTTATTTTATAAAACTGTCCATTTTTTAAAATAATGTATATTTTTTTTTATAAGATATCAATTTCGTTTTTAGAATACAGAGTATTTTTTAGAAAATATTATGCATGTTTTTGGACAACATTTACATTTAGAGGGACAAAAAAATAATTTTACATTGATTCTAATATCTTTCAAACGTTTTCAATAATTGATTCAAACGACTTTCGTTTGAAATGACCCCAATAATTAATAGAAGAAATATGACACCTAACCAAAAATATAAAAAAAATAAACGTATTCAAAACACAAATAATCCTATTTTTTTAAATGATTACATGAAATTTGCCTCTTTCATCGCACAACAACCGCCCCTAATATTTTTATGTTAAGAATATTAGGATATCGGAATACATGTATGAAATACTCAATATACCATTAAAAAAATTGGCCACAATTCAACATATGAGGTTAGTAGTGACGTTGGCCTAAAGGAACACAAGAAACGTGTGAAAAGCTCACCTCAACCACATAATTAGAATCAAGGTTCTAAAAGGCACGAGGCGTGGTCGAGGCGTAGAGGTCAAGCCTTAGTAACCTAGGAATGTAAAGGCATTTTCTCTTTTTATATTATTTTAATTATTCTAACGCTAGTAATATAATCAAATAATACTTACCCTGAATTTTGAAAATATATCCGTATGTTTGATAGCCATCTTTCTCATATGCATGCTCCATAATCAATATATAAAATGTATTTCTCAACATTTAATAAGCAATATACAAAATTTATTTTTCATAACTCAATAATCAATATCAATAAACATTCAATAATCAATACAAAATACAAAATGATTCAATATAAGAAATGTATTTTTCACCTTTCAAATGAATTTTATTAGAAGTCGGTCGATAATGTTAGGGTTATTTTTTTTTATGATAGGGGGAGAGGTTTGCAATATTGCTTATTTTCTGATTATTTTGGACGAAATTTTGGTTCGGCTCGTAAAAAAAGTCTTTAGAAGGTGATATCGTTCCACCCAAGCATTATTATTTTTTTTGAAAAAATTGTGTTATAAGCCTTTTATCAAGAATAAGGCATAAAAGGCTTAAGGTGAGGTGTTTCTCCCAAGCTTCGAGTCTAGGCGTGCCTAAGCAAAGCCTAAACGCGTGTAATACCCCGTATATTTTTAGAATAAAATAAAGATTTAATTAATTCAGTGAAATTATTTAATTTGGGATTTCGAGTAATTAAACTCAATATTGTTTATGAAGTTTAGGATTTGACTTTAATGATTTGGAATAAATCAAATGGGATTTATTTATTTTTATAAAAGTATTTGGGTATGTCACGACACAATTAATATTTTTGGGATAAAATATTTGGGATGGACTTTAAGAGGTATTATGAGCTCGTTTGGGTATTTTTGACCCTTATAAATGGTCCGAGGGTATACTATATATATATATATATGTGTGTGTGTGTGTGTGTGTGTGAATTAGGTAGTTATCGGGCTAATTAAGTTTGGTATTTGGACTCATTTGGGGGTCCAAAGTTGGGGCCTAAAGCCCAACTCGGGATTAGCACTAATTAGGTGTTTAAGTGGAAGTAAGCCACTCTCCCACTATCATTAGAAGAAACCTTGGTTAGCAGCCACGGGAGAGAGAAAAAAAAGAGAAATACCAAAAGAAGATAAAAGGGGCAAGAACAAAGGGTAAAATCAAAGGAGCTTCAAGAGGATTCTTTCCACACAATCCGAGGTAAGGATTCTCTTGCCATATTTACTGAATTTGTGCTATTTTCATTTGAATGTTAACTCCATGTTTAGATTTATGGTTGAATCATGTTTTGATATTTCTGGAATTTGATTATATTGGAATTGAGGATGAATGACTCATATAGAGGGTTGTCTTATTTGTAGAATTTTTTCCATAAATTACGTATCAACAAATTGGAATATTGGTGTTAAATTGCATAAGTTTTTATAGTTATTTAAGAATAATTGACTAAGAAATGTTTAGAAGGACGTTGTTAATTAGAGGACTTAAAACTTTGATGTAGATCTCCTAATGAATGCTCCTTCTTGTGAATTAAATCTGATTGGGATTTGTAGAATGTTCAAATAGTACAATTCTTTAAATGCACATTAATTGTTAGTGTTGGATCTATAGATTTTGGGTTTAAAAGTTGGGATTTGCGTACTGTTTCTGGGTTAAAAATAGGATATGGGAAGAACAAAATTCGATGAAGGAGGAGGTTGGAAAAGATGGAGGGTCATTTGAACGACAATAGAACTCGTTCAAATGAGATTGTATCTCGTTCGAACGAGATAGCTATCTCGTTCAAACGACCATGGCTTTGGACATGGAGATAGATCTTTTCGTTACGAGCGCCTGGCCACCAGTTTTGTATTTTTCTGATTTTTTTTAATTAGTAATGATTTATTACTGAAGGGTGTCCGGAACTAAAATCCTTTTTGAGAAATCAAATCTAGATTACTTAGGGATGTCCGTAGATGAGTGTAGGACTCTGAAAAATATTAAGGAACATTATTTCTACCTTGTAATTTGATGGGAGGGAATTCGGGGTATGGATTCAGAGTGTTTAGGATGAAAAACACTCGAAAAGATATGAACGAATTCGAATGAAATTGGGATACGAGCCAATGGAGTGAGTCCGGGCACTTTGGTTGAGTGACACCACTTTTATTAATTAAGTGAGGCATAATTAATCAAATTTAGGGTTAAGGCAATAAACTCGGGTATGAAGGGCTAGTGCTATGGGAGTTAGGCACGGGGTAGTCGGTTTAATTTATTATATATAATAAATTATCAAGTATCAAATTTATAAAAGGGTATTTGACATACTAGTGAAATTTTGTGCAATAAACTCTGAAGGATTTTGATATGGACCGAATGAGCGATTCTGGGTGTGGTAATTGGGAAATACTACTAAATTGTAATAGAGGGTTCCTTATATATGTACATATTATCATTTTCCACGGTTAGTTAATTCCTTATATATGTACATATAAACCTTATTAAAAAGGTATCAAGAAGCAAATAAAAATTAATGATCTGGAATGATTAAAGTTTGAGTCAAGAGGACAACATGCTAAAATTATTAAGAAAATGTGGTTAAGGCTAGTTTAAGAATAAAAATACCTATAGTATTATTGAAAAGGGTATTTTGGGAAATAACCATGCCTAGGTATTTAAAGAGTAATTCTTATTAAGAAAATGTGATTCAAGTCCAAAATGGGATTTTTATGAGACTTAATATTTAATTTGGTAATAGTCGTAAGATGACGACTTAAAATGAATAATGGAATAATGGAATAAAAGGTTATGGTTAAGCCAGCAAGGCTATCATTTATATGGAGTGGGATATCCTTGAATTAAAGTATGTTATAGAGTAACTACTTATACATATTATATGGGATAATAATATGTATTATATTATATTTGTGTGTGGAAATACTAGTGGACCATCCTATCGGCTGGGAGTTCGCGCGACATGCACGTACAACACATCGGCACAGGTGGGGTTGGCGATGTGTAGGCCATATAGGTACTACGTGGAGGCTCCACCCACTAGAGGTAGGGTTGACACTGACCGTTCCTATATTATCGATAGGTATGGGCTGTATACAGGTGTCCTGCATAGGGACCGCCACTAACTTGCGTGTGTTTTTGTGGTGTCCTCTTTGGATAAGGAATTCCTCCGGACTTTGACAATAGAGCACGAACGAGACACCAATGGTAGATGCCCTTGTGTGTCATATATATATATATATATATATATATATAGAGAGAGAGAGAGAGATACTTATATTTACCCATTTATCCATTGTGGTATCCCTTATATGGGAATGTTTCCTCTTTGTCTAAAGATGTAGACATCGTTTAATGATGATGAAACTGTGCTAATAAAATGATGTGAATAATTTAGGACGAAGATGAGTCCTAATGAATAATGTCGTAAACAATTATTAATAAGAATAATAATTGGATAGTCTAAGGGAGTAGACAAACATTAAATAGAATGAGAAATGGTGTAACTAATTAATAAATGAGAATAATAATTTGGTAATCTAAGAAAATAAAACTTATAGTCTAACGGGGTAGACGAATGGAAATATGAATTTAATCATTAAATGATTTGAAGCACTAGATGAGGGTCGCAGGTTCTGAAATGTAAGGAACTGCAATTAGTTTATGTATATTGGGAATTTTATATTATAAAATCTATCCAGGGATAGGGGTGTCAGACATGAGGAACCACTTGTAGTTAGTGCATAATGGAAATGTTTTATTCTTTTACTTGGATGGTTAAGTGATGGAAGTTTACAATTGATATTCATTTTGGGAGATGAGTAGGACTGCTTCTAGATGAGAGGTGAGGTACTCGTTACATGTAAGCGTCGACGGGGAGACGTGAAGTATGAGGTAGTAATAAGTTGCTTATTTATTTGTGAAGAATCCTTGCATACCTCAAGCTCTTACCCAAATTATAAATGTTTTTCCCCCAGGTATTATTAATGGTAGGTAAACCGGGACTGATGATGGATCAGGCTTGCAGTTGCATTAGAAGTAGTGGATTCCGCTCTGTTGACTCTAGTATAGGTTGTGCTTCAGTCTCTTTGTCATTTTATTACATTTTGGGAATTATACAGACATAAGCTCAAGTGTTTATTGATATCGGTGTATTGTAACTTTACATTTTTGGACATTGTATAATGACTATGTTATATTTATTCATGTATGGAATTAGTTTATTCAGATGTTTTAATTTACTGTGGGTTTTAATATAAAATGAAAGAAGTTTTTATTCCTTCAGCGCTGAGAATGATATAAATTATTGATAAGCGCCATCTTCGGCGTATCGTGCCTTGCCAGCCTTTATGTGAGAAAATAGGGGTTGTTATAATGCGCCTTTTAGAACAATGATTATAATAGGTAATGGGGTTAAGTTGAATTTCAAGACACCTCTAGAGATCATTTTTTTTGTAAATTGATCCATAATTTCATTCCAAAATTGGTGCACATTCCTCCCAATTGTTGCAAATCTGTGCGTGATGAGGGTGGCCATGGGTCGGACTGGGCCTAGGCAGGCTTGGACCGAGTTTATGAAAATTTGAATTGTTCCAGGCCTGAATTGAAAGCTAATTGCCTAGGGCCGCCCAAACCCAAACCTAAAGCTTCTTGCACAAGCCTGCACAGGCCCGAATATAAACTTTTTTAATAAATTTTATATTTTTAATAAATTTATGACCTATTTTATTATTTTCAAAATTAATTGCGGAATGTACTCTCAAGACTAAGAGTTAATAAAGCCTAAAATTAATTTTTCTAAATGTTCACCATTTATATCCTGTTTTTATAACTTTTAAATTTAAAGAATAAAAGCGAAACTATATATATATATATATATATATATATATATTTGAAACAACAAAATATTTGGAAAAAACATCAAGTAGAAAACTGAACCATGACCAAAATAATTGAACACCAAATTTAAAAATTAACTTTCTCCTCATTATAGTTTGCCCAAGCTATTGATTGAAAGTATAAAAAACATTCAAAAGAAATTAAATATATCAAACTATATCATTTTTTATTTAGTCAATTTTTTTACCAAAATAATGACGCTTACCAAATGACGAAAATAACATAATTTTTCAAAAAAAAAAATGAACAAAAAAAAAATAGAATTAGCATCATTTTAGAAAATAACAATACACACCGAACTTTAAACTCACAGTCTGCCAACTATAAAGCTTAGTCAACTTATATTTAAAGAGGGCAATCAAGGTTATTTATAAGAAGGGGTTGGAAGGAGATTCCCACATCCAACTGTAGTGAAACTTCACCAAAGCACTGGAAATCAATTTTTTTATCATTTGGTTTTTGACTAAAACTGATTAATGGACGATTTGTTTTAAATTGTAAAAAAAATAATTTTGAGTTGAATTTTTAAGGGTTCTTGACATTCGAGGGTACCCGTCAAAAACATTTTAGCTCAAAATGAATTGTTTTGATATTTAAAAAAAATGGATAAAAAAACTGTTAATTTATAAGCTCTTATAAATTGACAGTTTTTTTTTTTTATCTAATTCAACCTAAAGATTATTTTCAAGCTTTTTTCAACCACTTAATAATAGAAAAATAAATTTTGTGAGAGTGTGTTAAAGTGGGTGGGTGTATGTATTAAAAGTGATTTAAGTTTTGTGATTTTAATATTAGAGTGGGTTTGGACTTTTAGGAGAGACATTTTTAGTAAGAATGTTTGGTATTAAAGAGACTTTATTTTTTGGAGGGCGTTTTAAGTGATAAACTTAAAAACAATTTCATAACTTTATTTTTTTTAACAAAATTTTATACTAAATTCTTTTTTTCTAATTACTGAGCCTCGATTAATCGGAGGCTTTAGGCGACGGCCTAGTGAGCCTATTCCTAGACCTAACTCAAGTGTTGTAGTCTTTTTGTGTCTAAAACATTTGATTTACTGCCCCAATAAATAAATAATTAAGATTGACAAAAAAGTTAAGGCAGCAAAGCAAATGCTGTCTGAAGGCCAGTTATACTTATGTGTTATGATAATTGTTTTGAACAAAATATATCAACTATTGGAGTTTAAAACCTAGTTTGGCCGATGGCTATGAGGCAAGTCAATTGTCACGCGAGTCAACTTCAACTAGGGTTGAGGTGTGTCTTTTCATCATCTGAATATGAGATCTGAAGTCTTAATTTGAAGTCTGAAATCTGAATTTAAAATATATGTTTATTTTTATGTTTAAATGAGCAATGTATGTACTTAGACTAATTCATATTTCAGATTTAGACTTCATAGGTACATTTACCTCTTAACTATCCAGATGTAAAAATAGCCATTAACCTATCAAATATTTAATCCCATTTTGTAAGATAATTTGTATTCACTCTCATGTTTTTAAATTTTTAGTTATTAGTCCTATTTTAACCACTATGAGACAAGTGTCACTCTCTGCGAAAATAGAAAGTGAAGGTTATAGAGTCGTTATTGACAGTTTCGAGTAGTTATGAGACTTATTACAATTTAAAAAATACATGGGATGGGACCCTAAACAAATCTTAGGAGATGAGACTAAATCCAAAAAAACTATTTTTAGAGGTAAAAACAAACACCAAATTTACTCAACTTTTTTGCTAAAAATATATTTTCTTTATCAAAATTCTATATGACACTGCCAAAAACCCATTTCCGATTTATAAGATGATTTAGAAATGGTCAGTCTCCATTGAAGTATTAGGTTCCACTGACTGAAGAATCAAAAAGGAAAAAGTCACAAACCTTAGCAGAAACTCATGTGAGGATTTATATTTAATTAACTGGTAAATGCAGTCACATTCCTAGTGAGGCTTTAGACATATAAAGACCTTCCTAAGTAGTATGATCAACTTACTGAACCCATTATTTTCCACCAAATCATCTAGGCATGCAAAGGCTGACACATAAATAACATACATTTCTTCTAAGAAATTAAAACAATGGAAGAATTCATCTGAAAATGTCCTCTAAGAGGGAGTGCATTTCATAATCTTCAGAGTGTACCAAGTCCCATAAAATAGTAACTTCAGCCACAGAATAACATTCTGATCTGCCCCCTAATATGCTTGTGTTAATTTCACTCCTTAGTTGGCTTAAAGAATATTCAAGCTTGTATTGTTCGGTATAATGGGGGTCCTCCGATAAGCAAGCATGAGTACGTTATATTAACTTTGCAAAAGACTAGCAAATTGACACATGCATAGAAAACAAATTCCAGAACATGACATTGACAATTAAGCGTATTTATCAGAAAAATGTCACATGTTAAAAAGGCATAATATATTAATGACTCATTAAATGCCTTCAACAACAAATATAAGCTTCTATGAATAGTGGAGAGGGAAAAAAGTTGTCTTTCCAATGTTAGTTAGACTACAATAAAATAGGTTTATTTAATATATCCACCTAGGGGTGGATAATCCACCTTTTTCATTCATGAGGAATTACTCAATAAGTCCTTCATTTTTTTCCATTTACCTCACAAGCTTGACCCATCTTATAATTAATCTCAAGTCGAAGCAAGTAAAGGGGCTATGTTCTTGGTAGCACCTAGCATTATGTGAGGTATTCTCTAGTCTGCATGATCATATATGTCATTTTGGGCATAGGCAAGCAACTATGGTTGATGAATCTATATGTTCTTAGTGAGTCACGTAAAAACAAAGCCATTTTTGACATAGTTATTCCCAAAGCCAAATTAATACTCATCCTTAGCAGTTCTTTTGTTAGCTTCACTATCTCAAAGCACCTCTCCAACATAATCGTATACAAAACTCCGAAAGAAATAAAATTATATGATTTAGCACCCCACGCCCTAAATTTAGTCTTGAAGACCTCGAGTGCATCGTCTATGGGAACTAATGTTGTATTGTCATTTCCACTTGGTGACTTCAGTTCTAGGATGTCAACTTCATAGCTCAACTAGGTTAAACTAAGTATCTGACTATGGTTATAGAGACTAGAACTGGTCCGCCCATTCTGGGTTGCTAAATCTCATCATTGCTTCAAACTTCGTTGTATCTTTCTAGGCTCATCGATTTATTCATATTAAGCACCATCAATAGCGTACGAATGTTAGATTTCTATTTCATTTTCTACACTTGGGCATAACTTAACCTCATAAGCGATTGATCATTGGTCATCCAATCATTCATTCCATGTTATCATTGATCTCCTGTTACCTTCTTCATCACAGCCTCAATGACTTCATACTGATCGAAGTTTTGGAATTATACTATTTTTTCTTAGGATATCGTGTCCCCACCTCTTAATTTGAATTTATCAAGCCATAGAAAAGATCTATTTTCTTCTTCAACAACTATTTTCCTTCAGGAAAAACTACATATCAATTAAGAAGGTAAGTTTGATCTTTAGTACTAATTTTCATCCTCCCTGATCCTGTTAGTACTCGACTTGTACTTAACTCACCGAGTCATGGATGGAAACAGAACTCCCACCATAGCTTCATTGACAAATTTGCTTGACCTTTTGGCATTCATTTGCTCTTCGATCGAGGTCAGAAATCCCCATAAAATCAGATGATAAGAATAAGTTAAAATCTGTTCACGACACAGGTTTTCATTACAATGCATTCTGGTTACTAAACAATGGTAGCTTAGTGGAAGAATGCTTCTATAACCCATTTAACAATTTGAAGGTCTCTGAGAATAAAATCAAGGACTACCATCAGCCTCTCATCAGTTTTTTTGACAAGCCCATTTTTTACCTTGAAACTGTTGAACTAGAGTTCATGGTTGACGAAATGCGAAAGGGCTCTACTTTTGGTTTAATTTATTTAATAGAAAAAATTCTTAACTCGATAACATAATACTCTGTCAGGTTGGTATAATGATGTTAAAGGACAACTCATCAACCTACCACCAAGTGATGAAGTTACCAACAAACTATGGCGTGGGAGAAGTATCAAGAGACCAAACAATTTCCAAGTCATGTTAGTTTGTTTCTTCAAAGGAGTATAAATGAGCCACACACACAGATTGACCAAATGGTTAATGCCTTAGTCCGAGATATACGGTTGTATCCTACGAACACTAATTCAGGATATAAACATATATCAATGCATAAGGACAACTGTGAATCTTACGAATGCTAAATCATGGTAAATGCCACTGGCATAACATCAAATCCTGATGAATGGAGTTATTACATAGTGTCTTATAAGCATTGAGAGGATCCTGATTGGGGAGACCCTTTCATGCTAACCTATAGCATCTTATGAGGACTGTGAGGATCCCGATTGGGTAAGCCCTTTTATGCTATACAATGGGGACAAAGGTTAGAACTCCTACTAGATCAGCTTACCAAGCCACCAGTAGAGCCATTTTGATGAGGCAAAAAATGAGGATATTAGGAGATTATATGGATTTGTTAGAAGAAGCATGAAAATGAAACAAAACAAAAATTATTTACTGCGGATTATCAACAAAGAGCGCGGTACTTAAAAAAACGTGAAGTGCCAAATTATTAAAGGAAGGTGACCTCATTTAAAAAAAGGTCATGTGGAAAGGACACAAATTGGAAGAAAACTGATACAAATGGTCGTTTATCTTAGAACATACAAGTTAGAAACTTTAAAGGGAGAACCATTCAAAATTCCATGGAACAATTAGAATTTGAAAAAATATTATCATTAGAGAACATCTTATGTACTCATAAGTTTTTTAAATGAAATGGGAAAGATGTTTGTAATAGGGGAGTAGAGGTTGAGAGGGTTTTATGAGAGTGTATGGATTGCTCGTGGTTCTTGAGGCATAACATATCTGTCCCATGGTTAACACAGGGTATAGGAGATACACACAAGGCTGAGAGAGGGTTCCTCGTGTGATTGAGGAGGGCAAGGAAATGAGTGATATTAATAACCCTTGGGATAGGGCGTACAAATACTACTTTGGCCAAGCGTTACTAATGAATATTCATTGAACGTATGTTCGTAATAAATGAGAACCACTATAGATTCAATATAATGACTCTCGGTAAGTAATAAATGTTTATAATGAGAGAAACTTTGCAAAGAATGTAATCCTAACCTATTGAATATATGATCTGGCATAAATATTATATATTTATCCCCTTAATTTTGGTACCTTTATGAACCCGAGTGGTTCAATTGATATGGATTTAACTCATAATTATTCTATTAACCTTCGTTGGCAAGTATTTTGTGTTTTGTGTTTCTCTTACGTGTTTTATAGGTAAAGTATACAAGCCGCGAGAAAGAGAAATCGAATCAATGAAAGAAAGGCTAGGAAGACAAGTTCAAGGGAATTTTTATAATTCTGTAGCTTGATCTCGGAGGTGGTACCAACTATAAAGTTTAAGAACTCAGAACAACGATAACACTAGAAAAAATAATACCCAAATCCGAGCTACGGTTAAGGAGTTATGATCATTTGAAGTTGAGAAAAAATCCAATAAAGAAAAAAAGAAAGCATGAAAATATTTCTGCGTGTTGAATTTCCAACAAGTTCCCCAAAACCAAAGAATGAACCGGTTCGGGGGGAACTGATTCGAGGTACATGCAAAACCAGTTCGGGGTACCTGATGCGCAAATTTTCACTTGAATGCTGATTGGTCGAAAGAGTTCTAAGATGTTACAAACTCTTCTAAAACGTATTTGTATCTTTATAATGACTTAGAAAAGATAGTTCTGAGGAGTTTTTCATAGAGAGGAATGTAGGAGAGTAGCTTAGAACCATAAAAAATGTTTCTCCATCAAGTAGGTACTTTTATTGTTTGAATTACGAGTTTTCTTTAAATAAAGTTTGTTCCTTTCTTTCTTAATCTTCTAGTTAATTTATTTACAGACTTTCTTTATTTTATGGGTTTCCAATTCGTTTATACACGCTAAGAGATAGTTTTCTTATTGATTCAATTACATGCAACGTAGGATTCACTTTTTTAATTAATTTCACCATGTTAGGCTATATTTCTAAGAGTTGGTGTTAATGAACCGAACCCGATGTAATTTAGCTATATAGAAACTAGAGTTTGAATTGAAATTAGAATGAATCGTGTTGTGTAGTTGTCACAACCATCATAGACCTTTTTACCTCGGTTGACCCTAGGTAATCGTGGTATTTAAGGATGTGATGTGCGTGTAGCTATTGCGACACTACTTTACTCATCCTTTGATTATGTATGATGCGGGATTCCACCTCATATATGTAATGCTTGGGAGTACTAAAGATCGGGTTCAATTAAATTTCTAATTCAAAATTCTAGCATTCTATACGGAAAATTTACTAGGGTTTGGGGGATTGTAATCCCAACCTGTTTTTTTTCCTTCATTCTTGTTAAGTCATTCTTAGTTAGTTAATTTTGCTCACATAGTTAATACAGTAGTTTGATTTAGTTTGCACTCAGTTAATTAGTTATTTCCCATCTCAATCATCTTTTTATTTCTTTTTAGAGTCAAGTTAGGGTTAACCATTTGTCCTTCCGTCGTCACGATTTTCTCATCCTATTTCCCTGTGGAGACGATCCCGACTTACCGGGTTTATTACTAACGTGATAGGCTTGCACTTGAGCCTAGAGAGTACGCACTTTAGAGACACATTCTTAGTCGCGTCAAGTTTTTGGCGCCGTTGCCGGGGATTTAGGTAGACGTAGGTTAGATTCCATTTATCTAAAACTTCGACAAAACAAAAAAAATTAAATTATATATATATATATATATATATATAATCAAAAAGCACAAAAAGATACCTCATCTCTCAAAAGCCTGTTAATGTAAAGTCCTGAACTCACTCTAACTCCCCAAAATACTCCAACCAACATTCACGAAAACCCGATAGTTGAGTACAACCCGGATAGCCCTCACACTCTAAATGCTCCACAATTCTGGGTTCCATCTCCCACTCCTCCACACTCAATTGCAAGTAACACTCTGACCTCCCTCTTAGGACACTCTTAAGAGAACGCTCCGAGCATACCAAGTGAGGATACAGAGTCATCAAGTGAGGGAGACATGTCACAACACGGTAGTGTAGCCGTAGGTAAGGAAGAGGACCCGTACCACCCTTTGAGAGAAATCTTATATCCCGAGCGAACTGTCACTCCGGGATGCATTTTACTCCCATATGATGAAAGGCATGAAATAAGGTGGTTTTGCCCGGCACGAAAGAGGCCAAAGATGCCCCTTTAATTGGGAATGATAAAAAAGATAACACTGGCGGACCCAAGGTCATGATCAAACCCCCCACCACTGCCCCATACCCTCAACGGTTGGTCCTTCAATCCAAAGAGACTTCTCGGGATGATGTTTTGGATGTACTCAAGAAAGTAAAGATTAATTTACCTTTTCTCGAGACTATACAGAAAATTCCTGCATACGCTAAGTTCATTAAGGACTTACTCACGGTGAAACGTAAGCTAAAGGTAAATAATAACGTCTTTTTGGCCCAGAATGTCAGCTCGGTTTTATCGAGTGACCTTCCGTTAAAGTATAAAGATCCGGGTGCACCCACCATCTCATGCATCATGGGGAAGAACCGAATCGAAAGGGCATTAATAGATTTAGGGGCGAGTGTTAACATTTTACCCTATTCCATCTATAAGAAACTAGATTTGGGAGGCCTTAATCCCACAAATATGACTCTCCAGCTCGCGGATCGTTCTGTGAAGAAGCTTCGGGGAATCGTTGAGGATGTGATTGTCCAAATAGACACTTTTTACTTCCTGGTGGATTTTTTCATTTGGGACGAGGAGCTCTCCATTCTCCCGAGCAATCATGTTCCCCTTATCCTTGGTCGCCCATTATTAGCTACGATTAATGCACTCATCAATACTCGGAGTGGGCAAATGCAATTAACATTTGGGAACATGAATCTCGAGATAAATATTTTTAATAATATCAAGAACGATGGTGACGAAGGAGAACCGCGAGAGACGGATCATTTAGAGGCAGCACACGAGCATGGGACGACCCACCCGCGAGAGGTGATAGGGGTATGCCTTGTTACATCAAGTGAGAGTGACGGTTGCAACATGGAGCGAAGGGTAGGGGAGGTATACGTAGTAACTGAAATGAAGAGTGTAAGTGAGTCCTTGAGTGTGAAAGAGAGCGACAATTTAGAAAGCATCGGGAGAGGTTTGTATGAGTGCTTAGAGGAGAGCGAATGGCGAGACACGATAAATACTTTTCTCCTCGATTGCTACCCACCCACACCACCTAATAATTTTGAGATGGAGCGCGGAAGGAAGGATGTGAAAATAAAGCAATAAATAGAGCTAGAGGAGTTGAGCCTAACGGAATTTGAGAGAGAATTCGGGCAGGTGGATGAGAGCCTTAACGACGAAGTCCAATCTCAATTGGACTCATGGAGTCATTTAGGAGAGAGCGAGTGGAAAGATAAAATTGATGAGTTTCTTCGCAATGACCATACACCCATGCAACTTGAGTCCCTTGGAGGTAATTGAAGATAGGACTCAAGTTTCTTCTGACTTAGAGCCCGACCCACATAGTACGCATCACAAGGATCCTTTTCCGATTAGTCATGATGAGTCTCCGAGTCTTTCCTTTATTTATAGGCAAGGGACCAACTTATTCCAGTTATTGGTGTATGACAGGCAGAGGGGAGAGACTAGGAGAGAAACGGATCCTATGCAAGGGCTTGGGTGATTTGTGGAGAGAAATGAGAGGTTGTTGCACCCCCGACGCGTATGGGGTGATTTTTGAGTCATGTATGAGTGTCATATAGTGTCTTGGTGCATTTTGATAATTTGCTTGTTTTATTTGTCGCACTTATTCTTTTTCTTCTTTAGATTTTAGTCCTTTTGATTGAGGACAATGCAAAAGTCTAAGTTAGGGGGGGGGGGGGGGGGGATGATAAGTGAGTATTTCTAATACTGCACAAATCTTTAAAATGCTAAAAAAAATTGAAAATTTTTGAAAAATTAAAAATATTTTTCTTCAAAATAAATAAAAATTGGAATTTAATTTTTTCAAAAATATCACCTTTATTCTATTTGAAGTCTCAAATTATTAAATCTCAATTGCACTAAGCCGAAATTGACCAAAGATGGAAATTGTACAAAAATTGATGACTTAATGAATAAGCGGGGAGATTAACAAAACCCGGTGAGATTTCGAGCCTATCGATCTTTTTGAGTTCTTAAATCAATCCGAGTTAATGGTTAACTCAAAGTTCGGATTCGGTGTTTTAAATAAGTTGTTTATGATCTCAATTCTTTATTTTGATCGGTTACGGGAAACATGTGTGATGTTTCCTCGAAACGCGCGCTACAAATCTCTAAATTAAATTAATTTCGAGACGCATATGGTAAATTAATAAGTAATTCAGACAATGAAGTAGGCCATCGTTTGTTACCC
Source organism: Sambucus nigra (assembly GCA_949130495.1). NCBI lineage: Eukaryota > Viridiplantae > Streptophyta > Magnoliopsida > Dipsacales > Adoxaceae > Sambucus > Sambucus nigra. Next base: position 497,724,074 of record OX422213.1, on the reverse strand, counting down.
AAAAACATTATCCATAAAAAGATGTGAAAAATGATCCTTTTGATAACCCAATTGAGCCGAATAAAATTTTTCCTTTTCGTTTGGTAACCCGAAAAACCCAAGTAACCCGGAATTGTGAAAAATGGTAATGTCATCAAGCAAGTCCAAATAGTGCAATAAAAAGGGGCAAGAAAAAAAATTGATAGAAAAATGCTCAACAAAAATAGCAAGAAAAAGAATAGAAAATGAGCAAAAGCCCAAAAAAACACTGAGGGACATTATAAGAAAAAATTTCCAATTCCGAAGTTCCCAACCATTTCCATGTTACCCAATACACCTTTAACCTGAAAAGTCCTACCGAGTCCGGAATGCTAAATTAATTATCGCATGGAGAGCTAAGACACTAAAAGATAAATAAGAAAGATTGAATGGTGTGTATAAGAGGCAATGTTCCCATTTTTCAAAAACCATATTCCGATGAAGAGATCGTTTCACCATATATTTTCATCCTTTCAAAGTAGTATGCGTGAATTTATGTTTCAATACATTTACTCTTTATGACACGCATACCGAGAGAATATCCACAATTCTTGTGATTCGTTTGTGAGAGCATCCCATCAGTATTTGAATCAAAATGAATTTTCGGAAAGCAAAGTAATGATCAATCGGTGGAAATTTGAGGTTAATTTTCGGCTTCAAACACACACACGACAAATTAAGAGTCTTTTGGATATGAATTTATGGAGATTATTTTTTGAAAAGTTTAAATTGTACAATTTTTAAGTATTTTGATTTTTCATTGAGTCTAAGTCGAATTTTGTGGGTATATTCACTGCAAACCCTCACGAGACAACATTCGTCCTACTAGGGTAACCTAGGGGTTTAACGACATGTTGCATATGCTAAATGCAATCGCTTGCCCGTGACAAAGGTATTCTATCCCAATAAAGTGTTTAGAAGAGTTGTGACGTTATTCATTTTCTTTTACATTGCTCGGGATGCGCAAAGTTTTAAGTGAGGGGGATTTGATCGGGCATAAATATTGTATATTTATCCCCTTAATTTCGGTACCTTTGTGAACCCGAGTGGTGCAATTGTTATGGATTTAACTCGTAATTATGATACTAACCTTCGTTGGCAAGTATTTCATGTTTTGTGTTTATCTTATGTATTTTACAAATAAAGTATATGAGTCGTGCGAAAGAGAAATCGAAACAATGAAAGAAAGGCTAGGAAGGCAAGTTCAAGGGCATTTTTGTAATTTTACAGCTCGATCCTGGAGGTGGGACCAGATGAAAAGTTGAAGAGCTCGGAACAAAGATAACACTAGAAAAAAAAGGCACTGAAATCCGAGCTACGGTTAAGGAGTTATGATCATTTGAAGTTGAGAAAAAATCCAAGAAAGAAGATAAGAAAGCATGAAAATATTTCTAAGTGTTGAATTTCCAGCAAGTTCCCCAAAACCACAGAATGAACTGGTTCGGTGGGGAACCGATTTGGGGTATATGCAGAACTGGTTCGGGGTACCTGATGCGCGAATTTTCACTTGAATGGTAATTGATCCAAAGAGTTCTAAGATGTTAGAAACTCTTCTAAAAACGTATATGTATCTTTGTAATGACTTAGAAAAGATAGTTCTGAGGAGTTTTTCATAGAGAGGAAGGTAGGAGAGTAGCTTAGAACCATATAAAACAATTCTCCATCAAGTAGGTACTTTTATTGTTTGAATTACAAGTTTTCTTTAAATAAAGTTTGTTCCTTTCTTTCTTAATCTTGTAGTTAATTTATTTACAGGCTTTCTTTATTTTCTGGGTTTCCAATTCGTTTATACTTGCTTAGAGATAGTTTTCTTATTGATTCAATTACATGCAATGTAGGATTAATGTTTTTAATTAATTGCATCATGTTAGGCTAGATTTCTAAGGGTTGGTGTGCACGCACCCAACCCGATGTAATTTAGTCATGTAGAGACTAGGGTTTGAATTGAAATTTGAATGAATCGTGTTGTGTAGTTGTCAAAACCATTATAGATCTTTTTACCTCGATTGACCCTAGGTAACCGTGGTGTTTAAGGATGTGGTGCTCATCTAGCTATCGCGACACTGCATTACTCATCCTTTGATTATGTATGATGCGGGCTTCAACCTCATATATATAATTCTTGGGAGTACTAAAGACCGGGTTCAATTAGATTTCTAATTCAAAATTCTAGCATTCTATACGGTAAATTTACTCGGGTTTGGGGGATTGTATTCCCAACCTGTTTTTTTCCTTCATTCTTGTTAAGTCATTCTTAGTTAGTTAATTTTTCTCACATAGTTAATACAGTAGTTTAATTTAGTTTGCACTTAGTTAGTTAGTTATTTCCCATCTCAATCATCTTTTTATTTCTTTTTAGAGTCAAGTTAGGGTTAACTCTTTATCCTTCCGTCGTGACGATTTTCTCGTCCTATTTCCCTATGGAGACGATCCCGACTTATCGGGTTTATTATTAATGTGACAGGCTTGCACATGAGCTTAGAGAGTACGCACTTTAGAGACACATTCTTAGTCGCGTCAATATATTAATTATTCATGTTAATGTGTGGTAAAATGTTCTATTTGTAGTGCTAAGAGGAACCGATTTTCTCGACGCTGACGATCGAGCATATCCATCCAGTCCCACATTTTGAGGGTTTATAGACAACCTAGGTTGTCCATCATCCCCCAAACTCACGGCTAGGGTGTTCTTGTGGTGTGATGTGCCATAGGTGATAGTGAAAGGGATGGCCTCTCACTTTTGTAATACCCCGTATTTTTGGCGATATTTATTTTTGGGATTAATTAATTAAATGAGATTTAATTGGGAATTAATCCGGATAAAATACTAGCGAGTTGTGAGTTGGTATTTGACTATATTGAGTATATATGATGTTATATGAATATTGAATTATGAAATTTGTCGTGAGATTGATATACGACAATTTGGACATTTTATTGGGACGCGTGAGATAGTCGCGTCAGGATATAATTATTTTAATAATAATAGTGAATTTAAATTATATTAACCGTATGGTCATTTTGAGTGCGCCAACGCGTCCGGAAGGGCCGAGATAGTCAGAAAACACTAGCCGGGGGTTTAGTTTGGGTCCCGGGGTATTTTTGGGCCATACCGACAACATAAAGGGTATTTTGGTAATTTTGTATTTTTGGGAATTAAAAGTGACAAAAATTAAGAGTTTTTATCTGATTGGGAATTGACCCACTTAACCCATTAACAACCCATATTAACCTAGAAGGCTACGTAGGTTATTAGAATTAGGTTTTCTAATATTTCCCAAAGCAAACCCTAGCCACCATAGCCATTGGAGAAGAAAGCTTGGAGAGAGAGAGATAGAAGGGAATTCTGCAGAAAGAGAGAGAGAACTTCCTCAAATCGTCATCAAAATCTGAGATTGAATCAAGGCAAGTGGTTTAATTTACATTTTTATGCAGTAAATGCTTCTTCCATGCTTAGACAATTCCATAATCATAATTAATTGAGAGTTAAATAAAAACCCATAAAATTGGAGTTGTTAGTTTAATTTTGGAGATAGGTTTGCATGTAGAAATGTTATTGGAAGATTGAATTAAGAGAATTACTAATTTATGTGATACAAAAACAGATCTATTTCTGGGAATGGAAGATTTAAAATTCTAGGGTTTGTGTTCTTGAGAATTTGGGGAAAAGTGATGAGACTTGATGATTTAATGATGTTGAGGATGAATTAATTCCTTAAAACACGTTAGTATGTGATTTTAATATGTTTAGGATTGATTAGAGACCTTTAAACATTGTTGGGATGAATTTTGGTTGAGATTTGAGGTGTAGAAATTGGTGAAAAACGAGATAGGATTTCTGGGCTTGAATCTGGTCACTCGTTAGAAGACCTACCCAGGTCGTTCGAACGAGCTCGTTCGAACGAGCTTCTAACGAGTTGACAGTTTGGGGTTCTAATGAGAGGGATGTTCGTTCGATAATCTCGTTTGAACGAGATCTCGTTAGATAGCCCAGTTCGTTCGAACGAAATCTCGTTCGAACAGCCTCGTTCGAACGAGACTTCTAACGAGCTGGCAGTTTAGGCCCTTTTGGCCTGTTTTGATTTTGGGAGTCCCGTAAACTTGTTCGAGGATAGAGATAACATTCCTTTGATGATGTATTGGTATACTTGGGACAATTGGGACATAATGAGGAGTAAGTTACAAAATTGTGGAACGAATCAAATAGACATTTGAGTCGAGACGTGAGTGCCTACTACGACGTGAGAATAAATTATGGCGCGTATAAATATGGATCGGGATTATATAAGTTGTATATATATTAAGTTGGTACGAGAATGCGATAAGTACTACAATTAAACTACGGTGATTACTAAGATGCATGTTTACTTAGTATTGATATATGATTTGCGTGTATGACATACCTACCATACTTTCTATCACGGGAGGTTTGCGTTCGCTTAGGGCCCTCTAATCCTTGTGTTTCCCGGATTTAGACTGGTTACCTCGATGAACATAGGTCAGAGAAGGACTTATTGGGATGTTAATAATTCTGCTGATCGTGGGAGCGCAGGTATGTGCGTGACCCATGTGATGTGACTGTGTTCGCCTCCACTGTTTGTGATTTGTGTTATCTGAACGATTCCTGAGAGATTCGGAATACGTGATTCCTTATGTACATGATGTACCGGGATGGATAGCAGAGTATGTGTGCACCGCAGCTTAGTCTCGGGGTGCTTATATTGTATATTTATGTTGTGGAAAATATACACTTAATAAACTGGGAACTTTCATATGGTATTGTGTGTATAACTATGGAATAATAAAAGGGATGATATATAATGAGTTGTATTACTTTTATGTGAGAACCTGAATTTATGTTAAACCCCTATTTAATCGCGAGCGTTATAATGTTAATGGGAACCGAGTAATAAGGGTAGAACCTATGACAGTCTAGCTAGATATGATGTCACTTAGCTAGTGGTTTGTGTCATTTTAGATGGGTACTTACGTTAGGAGTGCACAGTTAGACGAGAGGTGAGAATTTCATGTGAGTGCACGTCCTAACATGTACTTTGCATTTAATGTTTTAAATGTTTTTAAAGAACTTGCAGGTTTTTAAAATATCTCTACATTCAGGATTTGACCCGTTTGCTTTCAAATCTATTTTTGTAAAACCATTTTAGGTGCCCAGCCACAAGGACACCATGCATAGGATACTCATTCAGGTGACGAGCTGTAGTTGTTTGTGGAAGCTACAGGAATTGCTTTTAGACGCTTCTACCATTTGGATTCCATATTCAGTATTCTTCAGTTGTATGGCACGTTGCCCAAATTCTATTAGAGACTTTTCCATTTCAGTTTTTCAGACTTTGGCATGTATTGATTCAGTATTCAGTATTTAGTTATTCATTTCAGTTGTGGGATTTGTTGTGAGGAGTTTTCCTCCGGATTTATTTATATCATGTGTTGGTTATTCTATTATTTAGTTATGGTGAATGGTGATATTATTTCTTGCTTTAAATCTTTTACTGCATGTTAATCAGACTTTAATTAAAATTTGGCAACTTACTTTTTAAATACTAGGTGGTTAGTAATAATAAAATGTTTTCGACAGTGATGCTATTAACTGAGTCAACTTGGCATTTTGAATTAATTTAATAAAGGAGTAGCTACCCGGTATTTAATTAGTCGGGGTGTCACAGGTGGTATCAGAGCATCAGGTTCTAGTGTCCTTTAGGATCTGTACGGCTATTATGTTTCCGCTAAGTTTTCTTTGATATAGAGCCCTATATTTTAGGACTGTTGTACTCTTTTTGTGTATGCTTCGTTCTTCAGTTATTTTAAGTTTATAACTGCAAACTTATAAACTTCATTCTTATTTCAGATGCCTCCACGACGTGCACGACGAGTTCCCAGGGATGCAACGCCCGAACCCCAACCCGCTCCGGTTCAGGGCATGATGAACGCCGCTGAGGTTGCAGCCATTGTAGCCCAAACGGTAAATGCCGCAATTGCCGTAGTTCAGCAGGCACCACCTTAGGCGCCGGTTGCCACGCCAGTACAGGCAAATGCATTCCCGTCTGCTTGGGAACGTGTACGTGACGCTTTTCAGAAAGCGCATCCGCCAGAGTTTGCAGGTAGCTCAGATGTGATAGTCTCGAGCCAGTGGAGGAAGGATATACAGAGGCACTTGAGGATGTATGAGTGCACGGATGTTCAGAAGCAGGTGCTAGCTACTTTCAAGCTAGTTGGATCTGCACTGCAGTGGTGGGAGTCTATTACCACCGTGGAGGAGAGGGATACTCTCACTATTCAGGACTTTTGGGTGCGGTTCGACCGCAAGTATTTTTCGTCAGCTGTTCACACGAAAATGAGGAGGAAACTGATGAATCTGAAGCAAGAGGGTAAGACCGTGGCCGAGTATGAGGCCGAGTTCACGAATCTGTTGAACATCGTTCCAGATGAGATACCGACAGAAAAGAAGAAGATTGAGAAATTCACCGACGGGTTGACATGGAGGATCCGTCAGCATCTGTTAGGGAACCTTTCGTTGGCCACGTATTCTGACGTGGTTAACGCTGCTTTGTTACACTGCCAGGATCACTGCTTTCATATGGCTGAGGGCAAGAGATCGGGAGAGTCTAGCCATCAGGGCAGGACTGGAGGACATGGTGCCGGTGGGGCACAATCTGTTCAGAGGCAGAGACAGGGTGAGCAGTGTTCCCAGCAGGGGGATCAGAAGAGGTTTAGATCAGGGAATTACAGGCACGGACAGGGAGGTTTCCGTCAGGGCCATCAGGGTCCAAACGGCCATCAGGGCCAACAGGGGCAGAATGGGCAGCAGTTTCAGTAGGGCCAGCAGGGCCAAGGGAGGAACGGTAACGACCACCAGGGCCGGGGACCGCAGGGGCAGAGAGGAGGGAACTTCCCAGGGAAGTGTTTTGTTTGTGGCAAGACTGGCCATAAACAACAGGATTGTCCTGATAGGGGCAGGGCCCCACAGCAGCAGCAGCAGGGTGCTCGCCAGGAGCCGCAGAGGCCTATGTTTCCCGCCTCTCTCCCCGCACCGCCACAGATGGCAGCATTGCCACCCATTCCAGTAGTCCCAGTTCAGCAGGGGCAACTACAGTATGGATGTGTCTATAACGTCCACCAGGCAGCAGTTCCATAGGCACCGCCCGCGATTGAGGGTACGTTTCCTATCCATGGCACTATGGGTCGGGTATTGTTTGATACGGGGGCTACACATTGTTTTATAGCTACACATTTCGCGAAAGCCTTAGGATTGTTAGCTACGGCAGAGAGCACAGTGACGTGTGTAGACTCACCATTGGGGAGTGGGTCACTTATTTTCTTTATATGCCGGGGAGTGGGGGTAGAGATTGGTAGTCTGGTATTACCTGCATACATGTTGGTATTAGATATGCATGTTCACGATGTGATTATCGGTATGGATTGGCTCGCTGATTATAGAGCCATGATTGACTGCTTTGGTGGGAGAATTATTTTTGCCATTCCGGGGCAAGAGATGTTTGTAGTGGCGATGCCTCGCCCAGAGGGAGGCTCAACCGCTCATTTGTATTACCTAGAGGAGGATACCTCTAAGGAGGTTGTGATTCCTTTAGCTTCGATCCCAGTCGTCAGGGAGTATTCGGATGTGTTTCGGGAGATACCAGGCCTACCCCCCCGTCGAGAGATAGACTTTGTTATAGACCTATTTCCAGATACGAGACCTATAGCACGCGCACCGTACCGTATGGCTCCGGCAGAGATGCGAGAGCTACGAGATCAGATAGAGAAGCTATTAGGTCAGGGCTTTATTCACAGGAGTACCTCACCTTGGGGCGCTCCAGTTTTGTTTGTAAAGAAGAGGGACGGTTCACTGAGATTGTGTGTGGACTACCGAGAGTTGAATAAGGTCACGATACGGAATAAGTATCCGTTGCCTCGAATCGATGACCTATTTGACCAGTTGAGAGGAGCTTCTTTCTTTTCGAAGATTGATTTGAGATCGGGATACCATCAGTTACGTATCAGGGAGGAGGATGTCTCGAAGACTGTGTTCTTATCGAGATATGGTTCTTACGAGTTTCGGGTTATGCCTTTTGGTTTGACCAACGCTCCAGCAGTTTTTATGGACTTGATGAACAGAGTGTTCAGGGATTTCCTAGATCAGTTTGTCATTGTCTTCATTGATGATATTCTGGTTTACTCCCAGACAGAGGAGGAGCACGCCGAGCATCTGAGGCAAGTTTTGCAGACACTACGTCAGAACGAGTTGTATGCAAAGTATGAGAAATGCGGGTTTTGGCTGAAGGAGGTCCAGTTTTTGGGACACGTTATTTTCGATCGGGGAATATCTGTTGATCCGGGGAAGGTATCCGCGGTGAGGGAGTGGGGACAGCCCACGACACCAACGGAGATTCGTAGTTTCTTGGGTCTAGCAGGATAAATCAGGAGGTTCATTCGGGGTTTCTCGAAGATAGCAGGTCCTTTGACACATCTGACTCGTAAGGGTGTATCGTTCATTTGGAGTGATGCCTGTCAGTTGGCATTTGATGAGTTAAAGGATAAGTTGACCTCAGCACCTGTGTTAGCATTGCCGAGACTGGGAGTTGAGTATTTGGTTTACACCGATGCGTCTTTGCAAGGACTTGGAGGTGTATTGCAGCAGGAGAGACAAGCCATAGCTTATGCTTCCCGTAAGCTTAAGCCTCATGAGAATAATTACCCCACTCATGATTTGGAGTTGGCGGCGGTGGTATTTGCCCTACGGATTTGGAGGCACTATCTTTTGGGGGAGAAGTTCCAATTGTTCATGGACCACAAGTCCCTACAGTACCTGTTCACGCAGAAGGAGTTGAACATGCGGCAAAGGAGGTGGCTTGAGTTTGTGAAGGACTACCAGCTCGATATCCAGTATCACCCGGGTAAGGCTAACGTGGTAGCAGACGCGTTGAGCCGTAGGCTAGCAGATGAGGTGGCAGGGGTGTGGAAGGCAAAGTGGAAGGAGTTGGGATACCAGGATGCAGTGGCCCGATCTTTCATGACTGTGATGACCGTTACACCGCAGATTGTCACGAAGGTAGTACGGGCACAGGCTAATGACTCGTTCTGTCAGGAGCAGATAGTTCGATTACTAGCAGAGGGAGACGAGTCCTATACCGTTAGCTCAGACGGGGGATTATGCTTCAATGGGAGATTGGTGGTTCTGGAAGGGGAAGAATTACGACACGAGGTGATGGCAGAGTCGTACGGCTCACGGTTCGCGGTACATACCGGAGGGGACAAAATGTACCAAGACATGAGACGCCAGTATTGGTGGAGCGGTATGAAGAGAGATATTTATGAGTTTGTTTCGAAATGCGCCACTTGCCAGCTAGTAAAAGTGGATCACCAGAAACTGACATGACTTCTACAGCCGTTGGAGGTTCCGGTGTGGATGTGGGAGAGCATATCCATGGATTTTATCACGGGGTTGCCTACGTCGCAGAGGGGTCACGACTCCGTTTGGGTAATTGTGGACAGGTTGTCCAAAGTCGCTCACTTTTTGCCCGTAAGGACTGACTACACTATGGGACAGTATGCCCAGCTCTTCATTTCAGAGGTTGTGAGACTTCACGATGTGCCCCTAAATATCGTATCTGACAGAGACAAGATATTTGTTTTGCGGTTTTGGGAGAGTTTCCAGGAGGCCATGGGTACGGAATTGCGGTTGAGTACGGCTTATCATCCGCAGACCGATGGGCAGACCGAGCGCACAAATCAGATGTTGGAGGACATGCTACGCATGTGCATTATTGACTTTGGGGGTGGATGGGAGAAGTATCTTCCACTGGTGGAGTTTTCTTACAACAACTCCTATCAGTTCACTATTGGCATGGCTCCGTTTGAGGCGTTGTACGGTAGTCCTTGTCGTTCCCCAGCATGTTGGTTAGAGGTGGGGGACAACAAACTACTTGGGTCAGAAGTGATTCAGGATACTTCGGCAAGGATTGAGTTGATTCGGAGTCGCATTCGGGTAGCTCAAGACCGGCAGAAGAGTTATGCTGATGCGAAGAAATCTTTCAGGGAGTTCCAAGTGGGGGACCAGGTTTTGCTCAGAGTATCTCCTATGAAGGGGATTATGCGTTTCGGGAAGAAGGGGAAGTTGGCACCGACGTATGTGGGGCCGTTTCCTATTATTGAGCGGATTGAACCAGTTGCGTATAGACTTGGGTTACCGGAGCATTTACACCGGATTCACGATGTGTTTCATATTTCCTCGCTAAGGAAATATCTCAGGGACGATTTGGCTCATTCTCACATCGCTTTAGAGGAGATTGATTTACAACCTGATAGCTCCTACTAGGAGGGGCCAATTGCTATTTTGGACCGAAGTGAGAGGAAGCTGCGGTCAAAGATAGTTTCGTTAGTGCATGTTCAGTGGCGACATCACAATGTCGAGGAGTCCACATGGGAACGCGAGGATGAGATGCGCGAACGTTATCCAGAGTTGTTTTTATCAGGTACTTTCTAGTTCCGAATTTCGGGACGAAATTCTGTTATTAGGGGGGAAGTATGTAATACCCCGTATTTTTGGCGATATTTATTTTTGGGATTAATTAATTAAATGAGATTTAATTGGGAATTAATCCGGATAAAATACTAGCGAGTTGTGAGTTGGTATTTGACTATATTGAGTATATATGATGTTATATGAATATTGAATTATGAAATTTGTCTTGAGATTGATATACGGCAATTTGGACATTTTATTGGGACGCGTGAGACAGTCGCGTCAGGATATAATTATTTTAATAATAATAGTGAATTTAAATTCTATTAACCGTATGGTCGTTTTGAGTGCGCCAACGCGTCTGGAAGGGTCGAGATAGTCAGAAAACACTAGCCGGGGGTTTAGTTTGGGTCCCGAGGTATTTTTAGGCCATACCGGCAACATAAAGGGTATTTTGGTAATTTTGTATTTTTGGGAATTAAAAGTGACGAAAATTAAGAGTTTTTATCTGATTGGGAATTGACCCACTTAACCCATTAACAACCCATATTAACCTAGAAGGCTACGTAGGTTATTAGAATTAGGTTTTCTAATATTTCCCAAAGCAAACCCTAGCCACCATAGCCATTGGAGAAGAAAGCTTGGAGAGAGAGAGATAGAAGGGAATTCTGCAGAAAGAGAGAGAGAACTTCCTCAAATCGTCATCAAAATCTGAGATTGAATCAAGGCAAGTGGTTTAATTTACATTTTTATGCAGTAAATGCTTCTTCCATGCTTAAACAATTCCATAATCATAATTAATTGAGAGTTAAATAAAAACCCATAAAATTGGAGTTATTAGTTTAATTTTGGAGATAGGTTTGCATGTAGAAATGTTATTGGAAGATCGAATTAAGAGAATTACTAATTTACGTGATACAAAAACGGATCTATTTCTGGGAATGGAAGATTTAAAATTCTAGGGTTTGTGTTCTTGAGAATTTGGGGAAAAGTGATGAGACTTGATGATTTAATGATGTTGAGGATGAATTAATTCCTTAAAACACGTTAGTATGTGATTTTAAAATGTTTAGGATTGATTAGAGACCTTTAAACATTGTTGGGACGAATTTTGGTTGAGATTTGAGGTGTAGAAATTGGTGAAAAACGAGATAGGATTTCTGGGCTTGAATCTGGTCACTCGTTAGAAGACCTACCCAGGTCGTTTGAACGGGCTCATTCGAACGAGCTTCTAACGAGTTGACAGTTTGGGGTTCTAACGAGAGGGATGTTCGTTCGATAATCTCGTTCGAACGAGACTTCTAACGAGCTGGCAGTTTAGGCCTTTTTGGCCTGTTTTGATTTTGGGAGTCCCGTAAACTTGTTCGAGGATAGAGATAACATTCCTTTGATGATGTATTGGTATACTTGGGACAATTGGTACATAATGAGGAGTAAGTTACAAAATTGTGGAACGAATCAAATAGACATTTGAGTCGAGACGTGAGTGCCTACTACTACGTGAGAATAAATTATGGCGCGTATAAATATGGACCGGGATTATATAAGTTGTATGTATATTAAGTTGGTACGAGAATGCGATAAGTACTACAATTAAACTACGGTGATTACTAAGATGCGTGTTTACTTAGTATTGATATATGATTTGCGTGTATGACATACCTACAATACTTGCTATCACGGGAGGTTTGCGTTCGCTTAGGGCCCTCTAATCCTTGTGTTTCCCGGATTTAGACTGGTTACCTCGATGAACATAGGTCAGAGAAGGACTTATTGGGATGTTAATAAGTCTGCTGATCGTGGGAGCGCAGGTATGTGCGTGACCCATGTGATGTGACTGTGTTCGCCTCCACTGTTTGTGATTTGTGTTATCTGAACGATTCCTGAGAGATTTGAATACGTGATTCCTTATGTACGTGATGTACCGGGATGGATAGCAGAGTATGTGTGCACCGCAGCTTAGTCTCGGGGTGCTTATATTGTATATTTATGTTGTGGAAAGTATACACTTAATAAACTGGGAACTTTCATATGGTATTGTGTGTATAACTATGGAATAACAAAAGGGATGATCTATAATGAGTTGTATTACTTTTATGTGAGAACCTGAATTTACGTTAAGCCCCTATTTAATCGCGAGCGTTATAATGTTAATGGGAACCGAGTAATAAGGGTAGAACCTATGACAGTCTAGCTAGATATGATGTCACTTAGCTAGTGGTTTGTGTCATTTTAGATGGGTACTTACGTTAGGAGTGCACAGTTAGACAAGAGGTGAGAATTTCATGTGAGTGCACGTCCTAACATGTACTTTGCATTTAATGTTTTAAATGTTTTTAAAGAACTTGCAGGTTTTTAAAATATCTCTACATTCGGGCTCTGACCCGTTTGCTTTCAAGTCTATTTTTGTAAAACCATTTTAGGTGCCCAGCCACAAGGACACCATGCATAGGATACTCATTCAGGTGACGAGCTGTAGTTGTTTGTGGAAGCTACAGGAATTGCTTTTAGACGCTTCTACCATTTGGATTCCATATTTAGTATTCTTCAGTTGTAGGGCATGTTGCCCAAATTCTATTAGAGACTTTTCCATTTCAGTTTTTCAGACTTTGGCATGTATTGATTCAGTATTCAGTATTTAGTTATTCATTTCAGTTGTGGGATTTGTTGTGAGGAGTTTTCCTCCGGATTTATTTATATCATGTGTTGGTTATTCTATTATTTAGTTATGGTGAATGGTGATATTATTTCTTGCTTTAAATCTTTTACTGCATGTTAATCAGACTTTAATTAAAATTTGGCAACTTACTAGGTGGTTAATAATAATAAAATGTTTTCGACAGTGACGCTATTAACTGAGTCAACTTGGCATTTTGAATTAATTTAATAAAGGAGTAGCTACCCGGTATTTAATTAGTCGGGGTGTCACAACTTTCTCTTAAAATGTTACGAGAGGCTTGGAACGTGCGAGCGAATAACCCTAATGGTGTTCCTCATTTTAGTAAATATTAGTATTCTAACTTGCCTCATTTCTCATCCTCTAATCCAATATATGAAGGAGTCCCTGGTGGTTACTCGTAGAACACTCAGTTCTTGAGCAGTGCCTTGTTAAAGTTGGGAAGCTCATAAGCACTTGTACCTGTAAGGAGAAAATTATACATTGGCTTGCTTGTAGTTGCACGAGTAAGTTGGACTCTTCTTACAATGTTCTCAGTATAACTGTATCTCAATATTTGTATATTTATTCCTGTGAAGTTTGGCATGAATTTTACACGGGTACTGTTCATATATGGGGTACTGTTTATTTTTCTCCTTATTTAAGGAGGGTTTCAACCATGATTCAAAATCAACACCAACACAACACACAGATATGGAGAGTCTTCTTATAAAGGTGAGGGTTTGTGGGTAAGAGGTGAGGGGTTTTCCCTCTCACCTATGAGTATTGCTCAAAGGTGGAAGAAGTGTATGCGTGTGGGTGTTAGTGTTTCATGTATTGTTGGTGTGCTTAAGATGTAATGTGGGGTATTTCTTATTGGTTTACACGAAAGCGGGATACACTATATTTAGTACATGAAAAAATACTTGGGAAACACTTGAGAGCAACAGATTGAGAGGGTTAGAACTTGGATTCACTTAGGTGGAGAGTTGGTGTACAATTGTTATCCGAGACTTGAGTAGGAAAGTGGAGGGTACGTGATTTATCCTTGTATATTATCTATTGTACTTTTAATTTCTTTAAATATAATGGAATCGGGCCTCTCTATGAATGTAGCCAAGTTGGTGAGCCACATATATATTGGTGTTGTCACTCGTGTTTACATCTTTATTGTGCTTGCTATTATTACCATTTTATCTCGATTATATCCTGGGGTCGTTGTTGACTGGAGGGTGCCCCAACAAATTGGGCGTTAGGGCTTAACAATTGGTATCAGAGCTCTAAGTGTGCACAAGGTGTGTCAAATATCCAAAATGAGATTTTGGTATCAAACCACTAGTGCTTGGATTTCTTGAGTTTGTTCATTCAACCACAACAAGGGATATTGCTTCATAAGTTTAGGTAGAGGGATTTGATGATAATGAGCGCTTCGCGATTAGAGTCGAGGTTATTATTATTCAACATAGGTTGTGCACCGGGGTTGATGGAAGAATGGAGACCGAAGAAAGATGGATGGTATGATTGCTTCCCCAAAATGCAATTAGATAGGGTGTGATTGTTATCCCGAAATGCAATTAGTAACAGTGTGATAGTCACCCACAACGTTTATTGACTACGGTTTGATTTTCACCTGGAAGAAAATTGATAGTCGGAGATATTGTCATAGCAAGTCTACATCCAAGGACATTGAGCATTGTTACGTGTGAAGGGAAATAATTCGTTTCTTTATACGGTATTTAAAACAAGGATGGTAGTGGTTCGAAAAGTACCTCAAGATGGTTAACGGTATATGCTGAACTTTGGGGATATTCTCATAAGTTCCAAAAGTGATGAATTCCAAGGACAACGGTGCTCGATTATAGGTAGAGTTCAAAAATCATACGGTGTTATATGAATTTTATGTGATCGGTTGATGTCGTCTGGATTGATCTCGATGGTATATTTTTGGGAACAAGGTGCACATATGAGGAAGGTCTTCCAAAATCTCTCGTTTACAACCGATAAGCGGGGTGTATGTTTCGACAGACGATGGTTGGAGGAATCTTACTAGTGAAGGGGTGGGGTCGAGGTTCCTCTTCGGAGTCGATGGGTATATTCGACTGGTTGTAGCTACATTTAGGCATTAACCCGTGTATTTAAATTCAGAAGAAGTCCAAAAAGAGCAATTGAATTTTGCAAGGTGCAAAGAGTATATTTGCAAGAAGTGTATACTCGAAGGGCAATTTTCATGGATTATTTGGATCTTTTAAGAGACATTGAACGATATACGGATATGTGTAACTGGTACAATGAAGCTCAATGGTAGTTATTTTCGTGGCGTGGTAGACGGGGAGATTTGAATGGGGGAATTCTCATTAAGTGAAGTCTCGATCGTGGCTTGCGATATTTTATGGCCAAGGTGGAGATTTGTGAAGTTTGGCTTGAATTTTGGGGTGGGGAGGTACTTTTCATACACGGAGTAGTGTTCATACGCGGGGTACTATTAATTTTTTCTCTTTATTTAAGGAGGGTATCATCTATGGTTTAAAATCAACCCTAACACAACACGGAGCTAGAGAGTCTTCTTCTAAAGGTGAGGGTTTTGGGGTGAGAGGTGAGGGATTTTCCCTCTCACCCGTTATTATCGCTCAAATGTGGAAGAAGGGTATGGGTATGGGTATGAGTGTAAGTGTTTAATGTGTGGCAGGTATGCTTAAGATGTAATTTATGGGGGATTTCACACCGGTTTACATAGGAACGAGATACAGCAAATTGGGTTCATGGAAAACACTTGAGGGCAAGAGATTCAGAGGGTTCTTGGCTTAAAAATTGGATTCAGTTGGGTGGAGAGTTTGTGTACAATGGCTATCCGGGATTTGGGTAGGAGAGTAGAGAGTATGTGATTTATCCCTGCGTATTTTCTATTGTATTTGTAATTTCTTCAAATATAGTGGAATCGAGTCTCTCCGTGAATGTAGCCAAGTTAGTAAACCACGTATATCTTGGTGTTGTCTCTCTTGTTTACATCTTTATTATGCTTGCCAGTATTATTATTATTATTATTATTATCGTTATTATTATTATTATTATTATTATTATTATTATTATTATTATTATTATTATTATTATTATTATTATTATTATTATTATTATTATTATTATTTTAACTTGATTATATCCGAGAATCGTGGTCGACTGGAGGGTGACCCAATAAATTTGGCATCGGGGCACAATAATTTCTTCATAATAAAATTCCTCGAAAGGAATGACTAGAGTCCAAAAGCTAAAAGACAACATTTGAAAAGAAGCATCACTTCCTAGAGATAACTATGTGTTGAGGAGGCCGAGAACACTTAACTAAGGAAACTAGTGAGAGGAGCGTGGTTTTAGAAAACCACTTACTAGGTAGATTTTTATAGGAGGCCTAGTTCGCTGCAACGAACGGGCCTAGATTTGCGTAATATGAATTTTGTAGTGGGGGTATTTTAGGAGTTTTGCCACAAATGTATTTCACCTATAAAAGGAACCTTATAAGAGTTAAAACCCTAAGTCTTTGGCTTCTCATTTGAGAGCCAGAGAGAGAGAGGGTCTTCTTCTAAAGGTGGTGAGAGGTGAGGGAGTTTCCGTCTCACTCATGGGTATTACTCAAAGGGGGAAGAAGTTGAGAGTGAGTGTTTCATGTTTAATAGGTGTGCTTAAGATGTAATGTGTAGGGGAATTCTCACCAGTTACATGGGAGAAAAATACAACGGATTTGGTACATTAGAAACACTTGGAAAACACTCAAGGGTAAGAGATTGAGAGGGTCTTGTCTTAGAATTTGAATTCACTTGGGGAAGAGTTGATTTACAATGGCTATCCGGGATTTGAGTAGAAGAGTCGAGGGTATTTGATTTATCCTTTTACATTCTCTATTGTACCTGTAATCTCTCTAAATATAGTGTAATTGGTCCAATCAATGGATGTCACAAAGTTGGTGAAACACGTATATCGTGTTGTTGTTTCTCTTGTTTATATCTATATTGTTCTCGTCATTATTACCATTTTATCTTGTTTATATCCACTTCATAGTTGATTGGAGGTTGGCCAAACAAATTAGGCGTTGGGGCATAACATTAGAGTCCGAAAGGCATCTCAACAAGTCGTATAATAAGTAACCATAAGTATATTAGCATAAGGGTGAGTGAGACCAAGAGCTTCTCCTAGAAAAGAGAAGAGAAGCATCAATCTAAAGAAAAGGAAATGACGTGTTCGATAAGGACGAGGAACCCTCAAGCCTAAAACGTTGCAATTAAAACATTACCCTTAAAGATTACTATGATTTAATCATAATAAAATTTACAAGTGTTAAGGCATTTACATATAATTTCAGTTCTGAGAATCAGGCTTTAGGTCATAGGGGAACATCTTAAAATTAACAAAAATTAAAGAATATAAACTGACATTAAAGCACGAATTAAGGAACTCGTTTTCTCACTAAGTGAGTACAATAATTAGTCATATGCCTTATTTATAGGCTAAAGTTATGATGCTAGTCAAGTTAACCTAAAGTAAGAAAATTAAAGAGGGAAATTAAGTTTTTCCAAGGAAATATTACCCCATTACCTAAAATACTAACCCTAAGCTGAGGACATACACTAAAAGATAAACAACTAATAATAGAAAATTTAACAAGAATACAATTAATCCCCATATACTCATTCAATCTCATCCCTTCCCTTACACAAAAAAACATTTCCTCAAGCTTTAAAATTTGGAGAAGAGTGAAACTTCCCCAAAGTAGGCAACGAAACAAATAATTTTAGGCCCCCAATATAATGTTGCTAAAAATTACGGAGAGTCAAAAATTTATCATCCCCAAATTACGCAATATTGGAATTTATATTGAGGAAAATCAAAGTTTACAAATTGGCTTAATGAATTAACAGCTTTAGGGAGTAGTCTTGCCTAAGTTCTTCCACCCATGAAGGCCGAGATCCACGTAACCTTGTGAGCCTAAATAATAATTAGAATTTGGTATAAGTTTGTTCACCAAAGAAAAAAAGAACCATAGCCACCTAAGGACCCAACTTTGAAATGGCAAACATAACCCTTCATGCCAAACGGGACTTTAATGTTTTAATAAATCCTTGTCACCAAGAACTTGCGACTGTGGACTTTTCTCTTTGATAGGCGATGGAATTTGTGTACTCCACCTTCAATGCCTCTCTCCTTTGTACTCTACTCATTGTCAGCGAAGCTATCCTCTTTCCAACCATCGATTTTAGTTCGAACGTTGTAGACAACGACTTTACTGAAATTCGGTGAGTTTTTCTTCCCCTCGTCTCCTTATATCCTTTCCTTCTTTCTCTTCGAACCCACCATAAATGGATTACTCCAAGGTCAAAAACATTTTTAAGAATCCCAAGATTTGGCAATCCATTTTTGTCATCGAGGATAATACCATCCATCAGAGGTCCCTGAGGGTCATGTGAGTTTGCCATGGTTAAGCCATTGAATATGTAAGCTTTTCACACTGCACTTGAACTAGAAATCTCGCTGGACATTGAGCCTAGGGTTAGGTTTTTGAGGGTGCACAACACTTGGGGTTAGTGGTCGGACAATCGATAGAGGTGGTGATGCTATGCGTGTTATCGATGCACATAATGTGGAGAGAGGTTGCAATATGTAGTGGATATTGGAGGCTAAGGATAGCATGTGACACTATCCTAAAATGGCTTAATGATATATGAAGTTTTCATGATTTACAACAACTCGACGAGCTATAGCTCTCATATAATTTGATGTAACACGACAAATGACATACAAGAGTGGACACAAATTATGGAACCTTTCACAAAAAAGATTTTTTAGGCCTTATTTATAAGCTAAAGTTTTCTTATAAACCATACCTAAACGATAAAAAGACGAGGGTAATTAGAAATATTCCAAATGGAGCCCCTTACCTAAAACACTAGCATAAACTAAGGAAATATAAATTTAAGAAAAGCACAATTAAAGATATTACAATTAGGCCCTATGTACGCCTCCATTCTCATCATGAACTCATATTTATCACAAGTTCGAGAAAAATATTTGGTCAAAACTACAGACAATTACATAAAAAAGAGTGCAAGCATCTTAAGGACAACTAAAAAGAACAAAAGTACTAGAAATAAAAGGCAACTACGGTAAAAGCTCGACATGAATGAAGCCTTGGCCATAAGGAACTCACTTGATTGCTTAAACCTCAGTCACTTCCTATATAAGAGCATTTTATTCACTTCCTATGCAAGAGCATTTTCTTGATGACCAAATTTGATTCGTCCACCCCAGACATAGGCTCCTCCATTGCTATCCTGGCCTCAAACATCGATAACGCCTCTTCGTAATCACCTAACCATGGAGACATCTCTTTGGGCAACTCAAGATGATCCTTTATCACTCTTTTCTTTAGCTTTTCATAACTACCACTGACATATTGATGGAAGGTGTGCGTAAACGCATGAGCACCCTTACACTCTTTAGGGATTTTAGTAAAAATTCCCTCAGTCATAGACTCCAACAAATCTTTCTCCATTTGTAAGAACTTCAAAGAATCAACTTTGACCTTAGTATAAGTTGTGTCGAGCACTAGATTAGCAGCATCAAGATCTTCTTCAAGCTTCTTCTTATCTTCTATCAACTACCTCTTAGCATTCTTAGCTATCTTAAGGTGATCGCGAAACGTCACCTTATCGAGTTCAAGAAGCCGGAAAGAGTTAGCCTTGTTATCAACCACAGAGGCCCTCTCTGGAACAACCGCCAACTACAAGAAAATGATAAACAAACAGGTAAGTAATAGTTACTTAAATTAAAGAAACTTAAACGTTTTCCATAACATAAAAGCACACTTGGGTGGAATTGTGAAACGATAAATTGGAGATATCATGAGTAGGACTCTTGACGTAGCGGTAATTCAACTTAGAACCACCATGTCTAATGTCATTTTTGGTTAACTGTGGGTGGAACCATTCCTCCTTATCCCTCAAGTAAGGAATAGGAGCTAGCAGGTCGGATACAAAAGTGGGAACCTGAAGTAAGCCTTCGACCCCTTCCACCCTCCTTTCTTTATCAAAGGATGATTTCGCTAGCTGGGGTGCAAAGGTAACATTGGCAATTTGGTGAGAATCCCTATCACCAATGACCTTTTCCCACTTGTGGATCTCATCCATGTCATTCATTGCACGAATGTTCATCTTCCATTTCCCTTAAGATATATCGCACACTTCAGATTTTCTTGACCCGCCCACCACATTTGGAGAACATTTGGGTTGCTCGGATATTCTATGCAATTGAGACATGAATACTAATTTTCCATATCTCCTTCTTTCTTGCCAACACTTAGTCACGGTGTATAACCCATCATAAATATATGTCTTCTTTTCAATTATTTTCATAATAGTTCTAGATGTCTTCAAATATTGATGACGTCGGATAACTCTTACTGGAGTTCCTATATTCATGCTATTACTCAAAGCAAGGTTACCTTTTTTAAGTTTTTGATCCTTGGGCTTCTTCCCATTAATCACCGGATTTCCACCTTGCCCATAATATATTAATACATCAGAGAATCCTATATTGTTTGTATAATAAATATAATCAACAATTCTAGTGGCTAATATCATTCCATTTTCCTTCACGTAATCTATACCATAAATTAACTTATGATGCAGACCAATTATAGCAAGTTCAGCCCTAAAGTGAAATTGGTCTCCAACTTTAACTCCGGGGACAGCTCCTAAGACTTGTTTGTTTACATTCCCACACTTTTTTTTTGTTGCTTAAGCAGCCCTGCTGATTCGAGAGAAATGTTCCGAGAATTCTTTGTTTGTTCCCTTGGCTTTAATTCTTATTTTTGCAACATTTTTTTATATATTTCTACAAATAGATTCAAAGCCTCCGTCACCTTATTATGACAAACAAGTTCCTGCTGGTCCTTAAACTCAATAGTTTTCTGACCATTTGATTCTAATTTGTTACGAGACGTTAACACATTATCGTCATTCCTTTGTTTCATCTCCAACAATGGCCTCCGTTCCACATTAGATTTACCTGTGGTCAAAACCTCGAATTTAGAAAATCTCGAGTTTTCGAATTGTTTAGAGTCAGGAACGTCCTTTTGCAACCTTAGAGGTGGATATTTTCTACCAAGTGGATGAGGTTTAAAGAAGTATTTAACACAACCCAAAACATTCGTCCCCAGTTTCCCTAATTCATCAATCCCCAATTCTATCGAAAATTCTTTCCCCACACTCCTCACAGTCAATGGTCTCTCATACTCAAAATTTACATCCCTTGCCAAAAGTTTTACATCTTCGATGACTTTTGGACGCTCGAAATTCTATTTGAAACCAGAGCCCTGATAATTGCTATGTTCAAATGATCAATTTTTGGGGAGAGTTCCCAAGAGGACTTTTATCATTTAATGTCGCCATTATCTATTGATCGAGTGGAAAAACCAAGCGTCCGTGTAAATGCGCTAGTCGTTGTTATCGGCTTCCAACCTCGATACAAAAAACCTAAACTTGTAACTACACTCTTAAGGAGTATAGTGGTGAGTTTGGGTATCGAATCCTCAGGGAACTAGGATGGCTTAACGTGACGACAAAGGGAAGGTAGTCTAATCCTAAAGTTGATGTTAAAAGAAAAGAAAAGAAAAAGATGATTGATTTTTGGATTTTATCTATGAATTAACTAAATTCAATTAAACTAACCTACGCATGCAAAATTAACTAACTAAGAAGGAATTAATATGAATGAAGAAATGGGTTAAGAATACACTCCCCCAAACCCTAGTGTGTATGCCAGTACAAAATTAGTCATAAATTAGATAATTGATCAGACCCAGTCTTTAGTACTCCAAAGTATTACATATATGAGGTTCAAGCCCGCATCATACATAATCAAAGAATGAGTAAAGAAGTGTTGAAATAGTTCACGCGCGGTGAATCCTTAAGTACCCCGGTTACCTAGGGCAAACGAGGTCAAAAGGTCTACAATGGTTGTGAAATTATACAACACGATCTACTCACTTATTTAATTTAGAGGACAAATTTTATATCTATGGATACCACATCGGGTTGGGTTCATGCCTCCCCACCCTTAAAATAGCTTAACATGATTAAAATGAAAGAAAACTTAAAACTCAAAGTGCGGGAATCCATAACTAAATCTAGAAAATTGAGAACATGACTTGAATTGGGATTGGAAAACTAGAAAGCAACAATTAATTGAAATAACTATGAAAGCAGTAAAAATAATAAATTTAAATTACTTGCAATGTATGAATGATGAATCTTGAATAGATCTTTGAATCTTGAATAGTAGCCAAACTTCAAAACTAGGGTTCTTGGAAACATGAATCCTTTAAAAACTAACTACAAAGAAAGCCTAACTACTAGCCTCCTACAACTTGAAGTAAAAAACCTCCACTCATTCCTACTAGGGTTTGCCCTTTTATATATCTCAAAAATGACTCTTCCCATGCCTCTCCACATTTTACAACTAATAAAAAGGAATTATACAAGAAATTTCAAGATTTGAAACTCTTCAGCTTCCAGAATTAATTTCAACTTTTGACTTTCTGTCTCCAACTTTAAATGGGCATAACTTCTTCACCGTATCTCGGATTGGGGTGCCATTTTTTCCAATGTTCTTGTAATTTAGAGATATTCAACTTTCTAGTCTTACCCACCTCATGAATATGGCTGTAAAATTACAAAAATGCAGTTTGACTTGTCTTCCTTTGTTCTCTTCCTTTCTTCTGATTTCTTTCTTTCTGTTCTTGCACTAAATACCTGTAAAATCAATAAGAAATACACGAAACTCGGGGTACTTGTTAGAAGAAGTCATTAGAAATGATATGGGATAAAAACAAATCAATTACGTTGTTCGAGGTACTAAAACTACCAACTTAGGAGGATAAATTCAGAAGAATTTATACTTAGTCATCTATTCAGTCTTCCCTAAATTCAACTTACAAAAACTAGACAAAAAAATAGAAAATCACATCATTAGTTATGATTCAGTGATTAAAAAAACGTATGCATGAGCAAGAGCCAGACATTCTCAAATTTAAAATATAAACTATTTGTCTTAAGAATAGGGAAATGTAAATAATAAGAGACAAACAAAAAATAAGTGGGTATACATGGGTAAGAACTATCTAAAGACAACATATGAAAAGAAGATGGAGTTGTTGGTTTAAAATTACTTGACAAGAAATGAGATTTTAGTCTATAGAGAAACACAACAAGTTGAACCTTATATAGGGTTAGAGCTGGAGAAACTAAATCGTTTCCTAGGGAGAATTTGAAAAGCCATTCAAATGGCAGTTGTGTTAGTGGAAGGCCACATCCTTAATTCCCTCCATTTTTTCATATTCTTTCTCAAAATATTTTTTTTTTGCATTTAGTCTCGTTCAAAATTCTCTATTAACTTCTCTATCACCACCCATTTTTCTTTTGGGGGAGAAAGAGACTTATTTCATATTTGTTATATTAAAATTAACAATTAAAAAAATAAAAATATGAAAATGATCATAAGTAAATCTTTACATATGGAACCAAATACTTAACATCCCTTCTTAAAACGAAGTCTCAAAACATGACCCTCCAAAATGTGTAAAGTCCAAAGTATGTTTTTGTTAACTATAAAAGATACACGTACACATTTTTGTAAAAAATACAGTTTGAAATCTACTTCTAAGTGGTTAACTCATTTGAAATGGTGAATTGATTATGAATCATACATGAACATAGTCAAATTGAATAATCTATCTTTATTTATATGTATTCTCTACTCTATATATTTCCCATGTATGTGCCATTTAATTATTTTGGATCACAATTTGTAGTCAATTTTATTCGTTTTCATGCCTTCGCACAACATATATTAACATTATAATGACCTTTCTAGTCCTAGCTCAATATATATTATATTTTTGTTTCATTCTAATTGAGAAAAAATATTACAACACCAATAAAAACACGATACATTTGCACATGTAAAAATATTAGTTTTATACTGGGAAAGTGGATGTGTATCGCAATTTTATTGTAGCATGCACACATGGCATCCTAACAGCATAATATTTTTTCTCAATTCACTTATATAGTTTTTTGTCACTAAGAGCGTCCTCACACCCTTAATGTATACCTTAGGATAGGCATAAACAACACATGTATATACATTATTAAATTTCACGTATAAATTATAATTTTTTTCAAATAAAAAAAAGCATGTATTTATTAAGGAAGATAGACCCTAGAACCTAAAAAATATGTTAGTGGAATAGAGTTAAAAAATGATAGGCTTACAACTAAATTATATAAACAAAAATTAACAAAGTGACATGGCACCAATTATTGATATAGAGAAGAAAATATAAAACATTAAAAGTGTGATCACATAAGATTATTGATTCTTATCACATCATTTTGAAAAAAAACAAAGTTGTATACTTTATTTTTTTTATGGATCGTTACTCTTACTCAAGGACATAATATTATTTAAAAAGTGAGAAAAAACGTGACTGTGTGATAATTGATTAAATTAACTCGCAAGTTTCCAACTAAACCTTATTTAATTAGAGTCTATTAATTCAGCCCCTAAATATGCATCTAAGTATGACAAATCTTTCAAAACATGCATGAAAAATAAAGACGATCGATATAGGAAAAAACTCCTTTCGGGTAAAAACCTTTTATAACACTTTGAAGAATTCACAAGACTTTTGACTTACATACAACCTGATAATTTCCCATAAGTGTGTAATGCACAGTGCCTTCAGCAAACCTTCAAAGATATGAGAGACAGCGAAATACCCTCCAGGTGTCGGTTCGTCGTCTTCGGCTCATCCACACGCAGAATGACTACGCTCGGTATCCACCGATCAAAGATGGAGATGCCTTCTCCACAGAGGTTGAACAAAAGCAAAGTTGTTCTTCAAACCCAAACAATTCACTAAAGCATATGGGAGTTTTGTGAATTGAAAACCAAAAAGGGATTAAAACCCTAAAGGAAGAAGCCAAAGGAATTCTGCTTTCGCAGTGTTTCTGTTCTGGAAAATGTATGGACTTCTTCATGAAAACATTATCATTTAATAAGTATTTATACAAAAATGCCCCGCCTCAAAAAATGTTCTCGTTTGAATGAGAAGCAGATGTCGCTCGAATGAAGGATGCATGTCGTTAAAATGACATTGCGCGACTTCCAATCTCGTTCGAACGAGATGCTTGATGATGCTAAGATTCAGCACCACCAGATAAGTGATGATGAGCTCAAACTGTATTAACCATGGCAGCCATAGAGATGTATGCGTATAAGTGTGTAAGTATGTAGATAGAGATGAGTATAAGAGGAATAAGACAATGATGTATAGTGGTTCAGCCAATTAGGCCTACATCCACTGTGAGTGTGTGATCCACTAAGTATGGGCACTAATGGCCTTGGATACAATGCACATAAGCTCACTTTCTCTCTCCAAAGTATGTATAAGCTGACTTTTAGTTAGGGTTATAAATTATTGATCGATCCCTTTGTAGGGTTATAGGTGACAAGTATATATAGGTCTTGGGGGGTGTAGTGTACCCCCCAAGTATGCATGGTGCATGTGAATGATGACCTAGCCAATCCCCTATTAACACCTATAGATGCCACCTATTACTAATGATGACATAATATTCCCTCACGTGAGGGGGTGCTATTATTATAACGGTCTTCCACGTGCCAAGTGAGCCTCACATGCACTGTTCCACGCATCTCCCAAACCACGCGCTGTGATGATGTCACCCTCGACCTATGATATGAGGTCGAGGGCAAAGTTCCTTCTGGTAGTGAGTGTGGCCCAATTTAGGCCTCGTACTGTCGTACCCTCGGAGGGTCCTCTGAGCCTGATGAGGGGTCGACCCCTTCGAAGGGTCGTTTGGGTCATGATGAGGGGTCGACCCCTTGAAGGGTCATCTGGATCATGATGAGGGGTCGGCCCTTGAAGGGTTGTCTGGACCGTGATGATGGGTCGGCCCCTTTAAGGGTCGTCTGGACCTAATGAAGGGTCGGCCCCTTGAAGGGTCGTCTGGACCATGATGAGGGGTCAGTCCTTGAAGGGTCGTCTGGACCGTGATGATGGGTTGTCCCCTTTAATGGTCGTCTGGGCCTGATGAAGGGTCGGCCCCTTAAAGGGTCGTCTGGACCATGATGAGGGGTCGGCCCTTGAAGGGTCGTCTGGACCGTGATGATGGGTCGGCCCCTTTAAGGGTCGTCTGGGCCTGATGAAGGGTCGATGCATTAAAGGGCCACGATTCCATCTTGGACTCATCTTGGTGGAGGGCGCCCTCGGCCTGGCCGAGGGTATATATAGGTATATCAATCACCCCCAGCCCTTAGCCATAGATGATGCTGAGATGGCTAAGGGATAATGATGCTTTTGAGACAAGTGTATGGTCTGTTAGATGAATGACACCTGTGAAGATGGTATGCCACCTGTCAAGTTTTTATTCATTGTCGTTCCAGTTTTCCAGGCGTGGAAGCTACATACTGCTTGGGACTTTGTGCCCTAATGATGCCCTCCTCGTGGGCTGTACTCTGCATTGGTGAGTGGGCCCACTCATGGCAAGGTAGTTAAACAATTTTTTTTGAAGTTTCTCTTTCTTCTTCTTCGCGCCTGAACTCTCCCTCTCTAGCTTCCAGCTTTCTAGCCATTTTTGCAACTTCGACGTTTTGAGTTTGGCAGTTCTGCTATTTCTTCAGAGGTAACTCCTTTGCCCTAGTGCCCTCTTTATCTTCATTTTTGTTTGCTTTATTACTTTAGGGTCGTAGGGTTGGATTTCCCTTAGGTTGTTTCATAATTTTTCTAGAATCTTCTCCGGAAACTGGGTCTTGAGTCTTCTTGATCAAAACCTTTGATTTCTTTAGTTTTGATCTAAAAGTCCAACCTGGTCAACTGTGATCTTGTTTGTAGTTGGAAAAGCCAAATCCTTCTAAGTGCAGGGTCTTCCCCTTAATGCTTAGGAGGATTTATAGTTTAGCTGAAGAATTCCCTTCCCTGAGAGAGAAATTATTTATTGAGATCAGACGAATAGAGGAAGAGGAGGAGAGAAGACAAGGGGCCGACCCTAATTAGGTATGACCCATCTTCCCTATTCCTCTAGCCATAATTAGACCATTTGAGTCTTGTTGGTCGTCCTATCGTCCAGCCGAGAGTTATTCAGGAGAGATGGATGAGAGAGCGTCGTCGCCAACTGACGTTGGACCTTCTGGGAGAAGAGAGACGTCTGATGCAAGCCCAGGTCGATTGGCCGAGGGTATGGTTACTTCCGAGGCTGTCCCTGTGATAACTCTATCCCCACATGCTTTCCATATGGATTTTCCTCAGGGACCTCTGACAGGTGATGAAGCCGAGGGAGAGGGGTCCGAGGATTGTGAGGACTCAGATGTTGACCCAGTTGACACATCTCATGCCTCGTCCTATATTTCCTCGGTCAAGGATCGTGACCTCCTTCTGTGGAGGCATGCGTATGGTGTCCCCCCCAACATATCCATGAGGGTTCCCTCTGAGTCTGAGAGGGTCTTTGAGGGTGAAGAGGGAGAGATTACGGTATACGAAAAGATGTTTAAGGTCGGTGTCAGACTCCCTCTGCATCCTGCCGTCGTAGATATCTTGTCATCCATCGGCATTGCCCCCTCTCAGCTTCCTCCCAATTACTGGAGGACAATCCTCGGCTACATCTCCCTATGGAAAAATGCCTTTACTGACGAGCCTTCCTCCGACGTGTTCTTAGCTTGCTATAATATCACTTCCTCGTCCAAACAACCTGGGTACTATCACCTGGGGGTGAGGAGGTCTGATAAAAAACTTCTCCATGTGGCACAAACCTCCAATCACGACTGAAAGAAGAGATTTTTCTTCATTTCTAAAGAGTGGGAATTTTTCGCCGAGGCGTAACATTTGGACGATGGTCCGAGGGTTCCCAGAAGATGGTCTAATCCCTCGATGAAGGCCAAGTCATATCCCGGACTGAGTTTGGATGAGAAAGATATAGTTGAATATCTGAGGGAACGAGGGAAAGGGGGTGAAATTGCAAAGTTTGAAGATCTGATGACCCCTAAGTTCCTCAAGGAAGCTGGCCTAAGGGTCGGGCCCTTGACAGAGCTATGTGAGTTATATAATTTTTTGCCCATTCTTTACTTTTTTCAAGTGTTTCATCTTTGTCTCTGCATATTTCTGACTTGTCGTCCTCCTTTCTGGTTGTCCTTCTGGTATATCTGACCAACTTTGGGAAATGACTGCCCCCAGTTTGCTATCAAGCTTGGGCAAGAAAAGGGCAAGGAGCCTCAGCAAGCTTCGAGGAAGAGGCAGACCGTGGGGCCGATACCTGCTGAGCCGACCTCCGATAGACAAAAGAGGAAAGAGCCTGAAGTCCCTGTCGACCCTCGGCCAGATTCACGGATGAGGGGAAGGGTCGAGGCGTCTGAGGGGACCACCTCTTCTTCCAGCATGGGGGCCTTCTGGTCCCAGAACTTGTCATTTCTGAAGGCCGAGCCATCTTCTCTGATCGACAACCTGAGGGCGGCCAAGGCGTCCATGTTTTCTTCCCCTCGGATGCTGACTACGAGTTTTTGTCCAAGATTCCCCCGGCGAAGGTGTATGACTATGGTCTCCACACCCTAGATCAGGTATTTGTTCTCACTTCATTCCCTTAACTGCATTCTTTCACAAACTATTTTCTCGACCTCTTAACGAGTTTCTTTTTCTTATGTAGTCTGTCTGTGCTTTTACCTCGGCCACTAGGTGGATGGATGAGAACCAAGCGAAATTCCATGAAGCTGAGAGGGCTATTCAGCACGAGGCTGATCTACAGTCAGAGCTTGAGACTGCAAGGGCTGAGTTAGAGAGCGCCAAGACTGAGCATACGAGGATCCTAAACGAGTTGACGAGGCAGCATGATGCAGACATGGTGGCCAAGGACTTGCTTATAAAGGAGAGGGACAAGGCCTTGACCAACTTGGGGGTTCAATACAAGGCCGATCTTGAGGCGGCTCTCAAGAAAGCCGAGGCTGATGCTGTGGAGGCCTACAAACTCTCGGATGAGTTTTAGGGCTTCGGCCTTGAATACTTAGAGAGGGGAATTAGGATGGCCTATCGGTGGGTCATCCTTAAGTTTATCGATGCAGTATCTTCTGTCCGCCCCTCCATCGAAGCAGTCCAACTGGACGACCCTTCGATTGCTGAGGCCTTGGCCCAGGTGGAATCTCAAGTGCCTGTTGAGGGTACTGTCACGTCTGAAGATCAACCTATTTTGGTCATCGAAGAAACTTCTCTTATCGATGTTGAGGCCCTTCCATCTGATGCTGCTCAATTGGGTGGCTGTCTGTAGCCAATACCCTCTTTTTGTACCCCATTTTTGTACTTTATTTTTGTAGAACAATCATCATTTTGTAATACTTTATTTATAGTATCATCTCTCTTGTTGTCTTCCATACTTGTCTCTTGTGTTTTTTGTATTGTAAATTTTTTACATTAACAGTATCACTAACCCCTCCCTCGTCTTTCTTGAGGGCAATGGTGGGGTCGTCCCCACCATTGACCCTCATTACATCCGAGGGTTATAATTACCAAACTAATGGTTTTAAAGTCCTCCCTCGTCTTTCTTGAGGGCAATGGTGGGGTCGTCCCCGCCATTGACCCTCATTATAGTCGAGGGTTGTAGTTACCAAACTAATGATTTTCAAGTCCTCCTCATCTTTCTTGAGGGCAATGGTGGGGTCATCCCCACCATTGACCCTCATTACAGCCGAGGGTTGTAATTACCAAATTAATGGTTTTCAAGTCGTCCCTCGTCTTTCTTGAGGTCAATGGTGGGGTCATCCCCACCATTGACCCTCATTACAGCCGAGGGTCGTAATTACCAAATTAATGGTTTTAATTATAATGTCCTCCCTCATCTTTCTTGAGGGCAATGGTGGGGTCGTCCCCACCATTGACTCTCATTACAGCCGAGGGTTGTAATTACCAAATTAATGGTTTTCAAGTCCTCCCTCGTCTTTCTTGAGGGTAATGGTGGGGTCGTCCCCACCATTGACCCTCATTACATCCGAGGGTTGTAATTACCAAATTAATGGTTTTAATTATAATGTTCTCCCTCGTCTTTCTTGAGGGCAATGGTGGGATCGTTCCCTCCATTGACCCTCATTATAGCCGAGGGTTGTAATTACCAAACTAATGGTTTTTATTATAATGTTCTCCCTCGTCCTTCTTGAGGGCAATGGTGGGGTCATCCCCACCATTGACCCTCATTACAGTCGAGGGTTGTAATTACCAAATTAATGATTTTCATTATAATGTTCTCCCTCGTCTTCTTGAGGGCAATGGTGGGGTCGTCCCCACCATTGACCCTCATTACAGTCGAGGGTTGTAATTGCCAAATTAATGGTTTTCAAGTCCTCCCTCATCTTTTTTGACGGCAGTGGTGGGGTCGTCCCCACCATTGACCCTCATTACAGCTGAGGGTTGTAATTACCAAATTAATGGTTTTAATTATAATGTTCTCCCCACCATTGACCCTCATTATAGCCGAGGGTTCTAATTACAAAATTAATGGTTTTTATTATAATGTTCTCCCTCGTCTTTATTGAGGGCAATGGTGGGGTCGTCTCCACCATTGACCCTCATTACATCCGAGGGTTGTAATTACCAAATTAATGGTTTTCATTATAATGTTCTCCCTCGTCTTTCTTGAGGGCAATGGTGGGGTCATCCCCACCATTGACCCTCATTACAGCCGAGGGTTGTAATTACCAAATTAATGGTTTTCAAGTCCTCCCTCGTCTTTCTTGAGGGCAATGGTGGTGTCGTCCCCACCATTGACCCTCATTACAGCCGAGGGTTGTAACTACCAAATTAATGGTTTTTATTATAATGTTCTCCCTCGTCTTTATTGAGGGAAAAGGTGGGGTTGTCCCCACCATTGACCCTCATTATAGCCGAGGGTGGACTTAGCGAGCACTGCCCCAATCACATTTGCTTTAATTCGAACACAAAATGAGGGACAAATGTGACATTTTCATTAACTTTCCAAGTGTTCTGTTAGAGCAACACATTCATTACAACTGTTGTTCAACAGGGCTTTACAAAATTACTGATAGTACTTCTTCAAATGATCTGCATTCTAGGGGCTAGAAAAGGGTTCCCCTTTTAGGTTTTCTAGTCTATAGGTCCCTGGGACAACTTCATCGATGACCCTATATGGGCCATGCCAATTTGGATGGAGCTTGTTGGGCTTCTACTAAGTCTTTTTGAGGACTAAGTCCCCTACTGCAATTGGCCTCTGCTTCACCCTCTAGTTGTAAAACCTTGCAGTCCTATGTTGGTAGGCGGCTTGCCTTATCTCGGCGTCTTCCCTCCTTTCCCCAATTAGATCCAAGTCCAGCCTCCTATCTTCCATATTTCTCTGGGGGTCATACATTTGGACCTTGTGGGTAGGAAACCCAATCTCAGTGGGGATGACGTCTTCCGAGCCATAAGCCAGCATGAACGGGGTTTCTTCGGTAGAGGTCTTTGCCGTCGTCCTGTAGGCCCACAGTACAACATATAACTCCTCAACCCATCTTCCTTTTGCCTCCTCAAGTCTCTTCTTGATCCCGTCTAGGATCGTCTTATTTGTAACTTCTGTTTGCCCATTGGCCCGAGGTCGACCTGGGATAGAGAAGAATTGTTTGATACTCACCCTTTCACAGTACTTCTTGAGAGAGGTATTCTTGAATTGAGTCCCATTATCCGAGATGAGGGTGTTGGGGAGACCATATCTGCATATAATATTTTTCCGGATGAACTGGAAGGTCTTTTGTTCTGTAATCGTGACCATTGGCTCTGCCTCCACCCATTTTGAAAAATAGTCAATGGCCACGATGAGGAACCGATCGTTATTGATGGCCATAGGCAAGGGGCCTACTAGGTCAATCCCCCACACTGCAAATGGACATGGAGACGTAATAGAGGTAAGAGGTTGATGGGGCTGGTGAGGGATGGTGGCAAATCTTTGACATTTATCACACTTTTTTACATACGCTGCGGCATCTTTCCCCAAGGTCAGCCACCAGTACCCCTGGGTGATCACCCTCTTCGCCAGAGACCTTCCCCCAATGTGGCTTGAACATGACCCATCATTCACGTCTTGCAAAATGGATGGGACTTCAGATGGCTGCACACACCTAAGTAAGGGGAGAAAAAAACCCTTTTTGTATAAGGTGTCTCTGATGACAGTGAATTTCGTAGCTCTGTATCTCAACTTTTTCCTTTTTGCCGTGTTTCTGGCATCGTCCCCTCTTTAATGTATCTGATCAGAGGGTCCATCCATGAGGCTTCCTTAGAAATATTCAGGTAAGTGCCAAGTGTTCCCTCAGCATCCTCAATGATTGGTCGAAGAAAAATTTCCACTGCGACTGTCCTCCTAATATCTGTCCTAGTTGTCGAGGCCAACCTAGGTAGTGCATCAGCTCGACCATTATCAAGTCTTGGTATCCTCTTCAATTTTACTTCTCTAAATCTCTTCAGTAATGACCTTACTTTCTCAAGGTACTTGGCCATCCGCTCATCCTTGGCCTCGTAGGCTCCTAGTATCTGGTTTACTACTAGCCTTGAATCACTATGGACCAAAATCTGGCCGACACTAAGAGACTTGGCCAAAGATAGGCCCGCTATCAAGGCCTCATATTCGAACTCGTTATTGGAGGCCTTAAAGTTGAACCTCAGGGCGTACTCAATGTCTGTGCCATCGGGTGCTAACACTATTAGTCCAGCCCCACTTCCGCTATCGCAGGAGGACCCGTCAACGAAGAGGCTCCACACGATCTTTTCCTCTGAGAAATTTCCCTCGGTGAGGGATACCTCTCTAAAGAGATATTTTCCCTCTTCATTTTTGTCCACTTTCCCTCTAGAAATGCTTGTTGTAGCCTTATCTGCAGGTGTGTTGGTGAGTCTGTTTTGTTGGGTATCTGTCTTCCCGAGGCTCTCATCCCCGACTTCATCATCTTCCCAAGTAAACTCAGCCACGAAATCTACCAATGCTTTCCCCTTAATGGCCGTCCTAGGCTGATACACAATGTCAAACTCCCCCAACTCTATAGCCCAGGCCATTAGCCTCCCTAATTTTTCTGGATTTGTAAGACCTGCCTAAGAGGAGAGTCAATGAGGATGACCATTGTATGGGATTAGAAGTATGGCTTCATTTTTCTTGATGCGTGGATCAAGGCATAGGCCAACTTCTCCATCCTTGGGTATCTTTGCTCTTCCCCCTGGAGTGCCATACTGTTGAAATACACAGGCTTCTGTACCCCGTCTTCATCTCTGATGATTGCTGCACTGATGGCTGATTCTGAGACAGCGAGGTACACATAAAGTCGTTCACCCTAGACGGGTCATGATAATAGCAAGGGAGACCCTAGGTATGACTTTAACTCCCTAAAAGACTCATCACACTCTTTGCTCCATTAAAAATCCTTTATGAGAATCTTAAAGAATGGAAAACACCTGTCTGTGGCCCTGGACACAAACCTATTCAAGGCAGCCACTCGATCCATGAGCCTCTAAACGTCTTTAATGCTCTTGGGGGTCTTCATCTCTATAAGGGCCTTTATCTTCTCAGGATTGGCCTCAATGCCTCTTTGGTTGATAATGAACCCCAAGAACTTCCCTGCTCCGACCGCAAAGACACACTTGGTCGGGTTGAGCTTCATCTGGTACTTGTCCATTGTATTAAAGGTCCTCTCAAGGTCAGCGACATGATCCTCTGCCTTCAAAGTCTTAGTTAGCATGTCATCTACATAGACCTCCATAGACTTCCCAATTTGGTCTTCAAACATTTTATTTATAAGGCGCTGATACGTTACCCCTGCATTCTTCAGACCAAAGGGCATGACCCTATAACAGTATGTCCCCTTGTTAGTAATGAACGCTGTCTTCTCCCAGTCCCTTGGGCTCATAAAGATCTGGTTGTACCATGAGTAGGCATCCATGAAGCTCATGAACTCATGGCCTGTGGTAGTGTCTACCATCTGGTCAATGCGGGGGAGTGGGAAGCTGTCTTTGGGACAATGCTTGTTGAGGTCAATAAAGTCCACACACATTCTCCACTTCCCGTTGGCCTTTGGGATAATGACTGTATTGGAAATCCATTCAGGGTAGATGACCTCTCTGATAAATTCCGCATCTTCTAAATTTTTGACCTCATCCCTTATGACCTCATACTTCTCTCTAGAGTAAATTCTCCTCTTCTGCTTCACTGGCTTCGCACCCTCTACCACGTTGAGCTTGTGGCACATGATTTTAGGGTCGATCCTCGGCATATCTGCATGACTCCATGCGAAGACGCTCTGTCTTCTCCTCAATAGTTTAATGAGGTCTTCCTTGATACTTGGCTTCAAAGACTTACTGACTTGGACGATTTTTTTCGGGTCATCCTTATTGAGGATGATGGATTCTACCTCTTCCGAGGCCTCTCCTTTCTTCAGCCTCGTCTCATCCCTGGGGTCTAGGGTATCAATATTGTAAGTGGTTGTTTCCCTCTTGTGTGCCTCTCTTTCTTCCGCGGAGTTGTAATAACATTCCCGTGATGTCATCTGGTCTCCCTGAACTTCCCCCCACTCCGTAAGGGTTTGGAAATTTAATCATCTGATGGACCGTAGACGACACAGATTCAAACCCCTTGAGGGCTACCCATCCCAGTATAATGTTGTAGGCCGAAAAGACATGCTCATCCATCACAAAGAAGCTGACCTTCTTGGTAAGCCATCTCGGCCACTCATCCCCCATCTTGACATCGGCCTCATACACTCCAAGGTGATGAACCTTTTCCCCACTGAACCCAATCAATGGGTGATGGTATGGGACGAGTCTAGCACGGTTGAGACCTAAGGCTCTGAAGCATGGCCAAAACATCACATCTGCAGAGCTACCCCCGTCTACCAAGATCCTCGGCACCTCGTACTTGTGCACCCTAGTAGTGATGATGAGAGGGTAATCATGTGGGGCTAAGAGGCCTTTGAAGTCCATTCTTGAGAACCCCACTATCAGAGTATCCATGTCAACCTTTTTTCTTTTTTCTGACTTCGCCTCCAGGGAGGTTGAGTGTACTGTCTTCATCACTGCCTTGGCATCAGCCACATTCGCCATCCTATCAGCGGTCTCTGACCCTCCTCCTGCTAGACCCCCGAAGATTATTCCTACTCTGAGCGAGATCATATTAAGCCTCTTGATAGGGCTGTGGTCATCTCTCGGTGGGAGGTCAGGGTCATCCCCTCTTTTTTAAGGACCTTCTCTACATACATCACCTCGCTTTTTCATGGGGTTGTCCCCTCTTGAAGGCATCTTTGTCAACGTACTTCCTGAGATCTCATCTTTCAGAGCAAAGCATTTGTCTGTCACGTGGCCATGGTCTTGGTGGAATTCAAACCACAAGTTTTTGTTCCTCTTGTTGGGGGCTGCCCTCAACTTCTCAGGCCACTTCAGGGACCTGTCACTTTTTATCTCATTGAGAATATGTTCACAGCTGAACGTTAGAGGGGTGTAATCAGCAAACTTAT
The DNA here is from genome assembly GCA_949130495.1 of Sambucus nigra. NCBI lineage: Eukaryota > Viridiplantae > Streptophyta > Magnoliopsida > Dipsacales > Adoxaceae > Sambucus > Sambucus nigra. The sequence goes on along the minus strand of OX422213.1, from coordinate 497,688,342 downwards.
CGTTCGTAGACCTCTTCTTACCCTCTTTATTCTTCTTGGGGTATCTATCCCCATTAGTGCCCCCTTTTTCATCTTCGTATTTTATGGCCATCGCGTCTTCGACGTTCATCACCTTTCCCGCTGTCGACAATAACTCAGCCATCATCCTCGGAGGGTCTTCAGCAAGCTTCCATAGCAACTTCCCCTTCTGAAGTCCTCCAATGAGGGCGGTCATGGCTATGCTCTGCTCATAGTCTTCAACCTCTAACTTTTCTCTGTTGAATCTGTGTATGTTGTCTCTTAGGCTCTCATTCTTCCCCTGCTTAATATAAAACAGGCGCGTGGTCTTCTTTTGTGGCCTCACCCCAAAGCAAAAGTTGTGGATAAACCGATCTGCCACCTGCTTAAAGCTTTAAATGGAGTTTTTTGGAAGAGACATATACTAGACATGTGCAGCGCCAGTCAGAGTACCAGAGAAGGCACGACACCTCATCTCATCTGAGATAGAGTATATGTCTACCGATGATTGATACATCTCAATATGGTGGACAAGGTTGGTACTCCCGTCATATCTTGGGGTGACCGTAGGTGGCTTGAACTTTGATGGCGCAGGGAAGTTGACTATCTTCACCACAAAGGGTGAGCCTATGGAGTATCCTCTCTAAAGAGGGTCCCGACTCTTCAGTATATCACCGATCTTATCCTCTAGTCGCTGGATCGAGTCATTCCAGGGCCTCGTAGGGTCGGCCTGGACGATGTTATCTCCTGCCGCCTCTTTAAGGTGGACGGAGGGTTCTGCTGCGGTGGGCCTGTGTCGGATGTTTACTTCCCCCTGGTCGTTGTCCCGTCCTTGGGGTCGGCCATCTGCTACCTCCCTTCTGGACCTCACAGCACTCCTTGATCTGGATAATTTTTCTCGCAGGCCATTAACTGGGCCCAGCCCCTCAAAGGCCGACCCCCTGCTCAGGCGATCAAAAGCAGAGCCTCTTGGGCGATCGTCAGGATTTGGTCTCCCGCACTTACCTCAACTCTCCTGGAGAGGTCGTACAGTATTGTTGGAGACCTCATATGGTTCCCAGCATTCTATGGGGGCTTCCTCTCCCTCCAAATCGTCACACCTGTCCTCAGGGCAAGGGTTTCCTTGCCTCCCCAGGCGTAGACGCCGGGGGTCAGCAACATCCCTAAGCCACTGAGGGGGTGGCAGGTCTTTGCGTGGTGCCTGGGGTGGTCCCCTGGCCTCATGCTGCCCTGGAGGTTATATTTGACAAAAAATTTCGCTCCAACGCTAGAAAATATTTTGTAAAAATCTCCCAAAAGCTCTAAGTGAAAAGTAAAGGTATTTAAAACATAACCTTACCAAAGTAAACTTCGCGGAGTCTTTTTGATGAAGAACATGATTAATTTGGATCCGTCTTTGATGTAGATTGATCTTGAATGCTCTTCGACGATGTATCAGTATATGACATAAGAAATTGATAACGGACCTATAAAAATATGTCCTTACAAAAAGTTTCCTTGAATTTTGAAAGTGTGATAACACTTTGAAATTCATTGACTTCAAACAAATGTATTTTGTGCAGCATACATACATTACGCTAAAAGTGTATAATTTTGGCCTATTGTTATGCAAAATGCATTACTTGAATGGAGGCGAACCTAGGAATGGGTAAAAGTGAATATGTTTAGAATTAATCTTAATTTTCCAATAAATTTTAACCCAAAAGGTTTGGAGGGTAATTATTTGTCAACAATTTTATAGATGTCTTAGAATAACTATCCCTTAAGATGTTTATTAAGAAAAATCGATGTAACATGTAAGATCGTCAGGTTTTAACTATCAGTTTTTTGCATATTTACAACAACTAGTGTTGTCAAAAGATGCACAATTAAGCTTCTATATTTCAATACGTAAAACATTATGGTTAGAATAACTAAACCTTAACGGTGTGTTTGATAACAAAATTGGAAAATAACAGAAAATTAGTTCAATTATATGTAATGTTAGAAATTGGTTGGAAAAAGATAAAACTAATATGGTCTTACTTTTGGACTTTTACATGGAAATTAATTCTTTGGGTTTTGTGCAAAAATGTTTTCCATGAAAATGATAAAAATATGGAATACTTTTCGTATTTATGACCATTATTTTTATAGAATGCATTTGAAATTGAGCACTTCAAAAGTAAAATAGGAACTAAAATTACTATTTTCTGACCCTAAGATGTTTATTAGTCAACTTTCTTAGTCGTATGTTTTTGCATATTGGCATATTCTTTTAGGGTTCTTTTTGGGCTTTTACTAATTTTTTAGCCCTAAAGATAATGTACTTTTGTACTTTCTATATTTAAAGCTTAAATTTTAGTGGGGCAGCCGCCCTCACTCGAGACTATATAAGTTCGCTTATGAACTTGAAGAATGTAAAACGTATGTTACCACAACAAATTGAACTATTTGGGCAACCTTTTCTTCATTTTATGTTTTTTACCATTGTTTCTGTAATGAAGTGTCGCGTCGTGTCTCGCAAGATCTCGAGTGTCATAAGAAAAGGCCGTATCACTTTAAAAATTACTCGATTTTAGTTACGTATCTTGCAAAAATACACAAAATGTATAAAAATGGTATAAGAACAAAATTCTGACATATAATTAATACTACATAAATACTCATTCAAATTTATATTGGTTTTTAGATTAAATTAAAATTGTTAGGGTTAATTACATTACTTCGGAAAATGAGTCTAAATAATAATATGCACGTGTATAAAACCTAACAACTAGTAAAAAACTTATAATATGTAGTTAATATGTCACAAATATTTATGCATACTGTAATTTCTTTTTACTAATCTAAAGATGTTGTTACCATTTTCCTACAAAAATCTTAAACGACAAGATTAAGCAACACTTGTTAATTTTCCTTTATATATTTGTTTGTTTTCTTTACTACATTACTATTTTTTTAATTATTGAATTTAGACTGTGTTTTAATATTCTTTTTGTATTTTAATATTTTTATTTTTTTTGTAATTTTTAAGGTTTTGAAATCACTTTTAATTTAAAATGTATTAATTAGCAATTTTTTAACGATTTTGAGCAAAGTCTAATTTTTATATTAAAATGTATTTAAGTTTAAAATAAAAAATTAGTAATGTATTAAAGTCTAAATGACTCAAATTTTTAAGCTTAACCTGCATATAAACGTTTATGTGTATAAATTCAAAGGTGTATATATATAAACATATATTTGTATTCAATGATTTTCAAAACACACACAAGACATATTAATGGGTCAATTCTCATTAGGAAAAAAAATCAATTATTATATGCTACAGTTCCAGATTCCAAAAAGAGGCTACTGCTTCCAAATCAATGTTGATCTATAGAGTCTTTCTATAGCGACCAACAACTCTGACTCATTTGTACGACACATTAATGTGTCGCGTTTGTATTGGTTCATTTTTTAGGCTCTGGCGGGACTCACACCATAGGACCCAAAAAATGAATCAACACAAATGCGACACGTCAGTGTGTCGCAAAAAGGAGTCGGATTTGTGAGACAGCCTAGAATTATCGTTACCTATATCTATCTATATATTTTATCTCCATCCATATACCCATAAATGTAGAGAGATGTAAAAATAATAATAAAACAAGTAATATTTAGATCATTTGTACAAATTATTAAAGAAAAAGGACATTCAAAATATATAGAAAGTATTTTCTATAGCCATAGTGACAAAAAAAATCAATTAGCAACACGTGCCATTCCCGTGGCACTTGAAGGGGCTGAGAGCTCCAAGTGACACCTCAAGTGCCATTTTTTTCTTTTTTGTTTTTTATCAATTAGTCTTGTTTACTTACTTTGTAGTTCAATAGGCCCTAATATATTTCTTTTGCTCCAATAGGTCCTATGTAAAAAGATTTTTGTTCTAATAGATCTTATTTGTAAACATATAGTGAATATTCACTATATGTATACATAGGATCTATTGGGAAAAAATTATTGTGATAGGACCTACTAAAAATATCTTATGTAAATAGACCTATTTATGAAGCTCCCTTTTCATTTTTACTAATAATGTGACATGAAAAAGTGATGTCCCAAAAGGCTAGGAAAAAAAAGTCCTTGAAATAGTCTTACGAATACTTAAGATTCTAAATACATCCCCACCTAATGGTTGTGGGTCATGCATGGTATTAAATTTTTTGAGTTATTTAAAGTTTTCTTCAAATTGAATTTCAGGTATACTAAAAAAGAAGAGTGGCCTTAAAGGCACTTTTATTTTTTCTTTCTTTTCTGACATCATAACAATACTTTTTTTAAATAATTTACAAGTATTGCCGGGAAGGAAAAGTAGAGATGCATTTATTACAACTCACAAAAAAATTATATTGAAAGTAAAATATCCAAAATAAAATAAGGATTTTACAAATTATAACATGAAATGATAAATATTACCATGTGATGCACGAATAATAAATTCAGTGACAATTGTGGTTTACATACTTTACAAGACGTTAATGGTGGGGTTCCAAACCTCCTTTTCACTAATAAAAACAAATCTCATATTTAACTCTAAATCTCTTCATAAAAAACCATTAAATTTCATCTAGTTCTAAACAATAAACTTTTACTATCTAAATCATATAATAAAAGGCCCGTTTGATCAATATATTAGGGTGTTAAAAAAAGCCAAAATTTTACCGTGCCTTTCAATCCAACCTTTTTTTACTGTGGTTGTGGTTTTCTCCACGATAATTCTTTAACCATATTTCAACTTGAGGGTTCGTGGGTTGCCAATATTTGCCATGGTAAATGCCAACAAGTTGACAAATATGAAAATTTGCTCATTTTTTTTGCTGTTGGCAAATTTTGCTTACCTATTTAAGTAAGAAATATTTGCCAACAAATTTGCTAACTTCTGAAACGGTTTTAAGGTATTAAAAAAAATTAAAAACTGTTTTCAATAATTAAAAAAATTGTTATGAATATTTTAAAAATATTTTGGAATGTTTTAAAAACTATTTTTAATATTATAAAAAAATTAAGAAAATGTTTTACAGTTTTTTTATAAAAAACGTGTTATAAAAATACTATAAAAATAGTTTTTAACATTTTTAAAAACTATTCTGAATATGTGACAACCCGCCTACTAAAATAATAGGTGGCCAACCCAATACTCTAATAATCACAGGAATCATAGATGGTCCATTCTCAGCATCACTGTCGATTAAAATAATAGTACGAGATAACCACCAATCATTTTAGAAAACGGATTGTCATTTTTTAAAATTTTGAAAGTAAAAGAAAACATTCAGACAATCCCATTTACAAAAACGGTGGATATCAAAAATCGATGAATGAAGAATGACAATATAATAAATAATCACCGAATAAGCTGTCGGTGAACAGACCAATACAATTAGTTACACCGAGTATTACACATTAAATATTACATTATAATAAATGAGTGCAATACCTTGGGCAACACGCCCGAATAAATAACTGAACATAACTAGAGTACAATGGAAAGAAGCGACTAGTACAAGTAACCTACAACATCCGCAATATGCTGTAGCTCCATGACAACTGGAATGGAAATGCAAACTCGGGTGTCCATGCGGAAGAGCACCTGTACGACAAAGAGTATATGGAGAAACAAAAAAATATAAACGGGTCAGGGCCCGATTTGATATGATTACCATGTGACTAAAATGCATGATAGTTAAGTGCGTAATTCTCTCGCATATAACATAAGGATCCTCACCTCTCAGTCTAGAAGCACAACCTAGCGGAATATCAATGATGATGATCTAGTTAACCCAAGTACTAAGGGCTAACTTCTCCCTAGTCTCAACACTATGCCCTATTCGTGCGTGGGGTGTCTCGCAAAGCGAAATCCAAACAAGGAACCCCCCGACACACTACTACTTAAGCAAGGTTGATCGTCGAGATCCATTAGACCGTAAGCACGTAATTGATATATATAAGTATGTATGTATGCATATGCATGGGATGTCACATCTACAACTACACAAGGAAATATAAAATAAACCTATCCATAACCTGGGGGAACAATTCCTATTTCTTTCTTTAGGAATATACATATATGGTAAATTCATTCTATCAAATGTTTACCAATTTATCTCATTTCAAAACCCCCTTTACCAAATTTTATTTCCTTTCTTTCTATTCAGGAAAAACATATAATTTAAAGCAAGTTTTATTAACATAAAAATGCCTTAACCTTTTCATAAAATCCCACTTCCCTTCTTCCATCTAGGAAGTGTAATCAAAAGTCATTTTTATTATCATAAAAATACTTTTGTATACCATATGCTTCCATCCCCCTTCTTCCATCTGGGGAATGTATCCGAAGCCAAACCATATTCCATTTCCCTTCTTCCATCTGGGAAATGTATTTAAAGCCAATTCATTATCATGAATTTCGTTAACAAATCTAAGACTGTCCCTCCGGGTTTCCCCACTGGACGCGACCCTAAATGGCTATCATCTTCCAGGGCCTATCACGTAAGACAACCTGGGAACCTACCAAACGTCGGGAAGCGACCATATGCCTACGGGATAGTCATGACCACACCCAGAATCACCTAACCAGCGCAGTAAAAATATAATGCCCATATGGCCTAGGGACTATATCCACCCTGTTCAATAGCCAGGGGGCTTCACCATAACGCGCGCAACTTCCCTTATGATAGTGATTTAGGGAGGCGTGTAATCATAAATTAACATTTATGAAAAACTTTAATTTTTTCCTTTTGAAAACATCCAATTTTACTTTCTCAAAATCATTTATTTATCCATTAAGTACCAAGTTGTAGAATATACACTTCATTCTAATTAAGTCATATTTTATTAATGACCTAAGACCCAAAGTGCCACTATTTTCAAAACTAGCCTCCAAGAGTTCATATAATCTCATAAACCATCAATATGAGTCTCCATAAAGGAGTGTCTCCCAAAAGGCTCAACTTTAATATTTTAACTTCCAATTTATCTTTAGATTAACCTCCTATATCATTCGTACATTAACCTATACAAACTAGCCCTCGGGGTAAACCTAAATATCCACTATTAGCCTAGGACATTAGTTTACCCAATACAACCCCCTATGACTCCCCATTACTTCCCAAAGGAAGATTCCTAAACCTCGAACCCAAAAGAAAAGGGCTAAAACAAAATTAGAAAAATCTCACCTTTTCAGAAGGGGTCGATCGATCGACCCCTGGCCGTCGATCGATCGATCGATCCTGGCGGACAGCTTCTTCTCCGAGAAGCTGTTTCGACCATTTCCGAAGCCTCCGAGCTTCTACCCGCTATTTCACCCAACCACAACAACAAATATCAGCACAAAATTATTTCTACACATCAAATAACTAATTATTTCTCTTCAAATCAAATTAAACTACAAGATTTAGGATTTAAACACCAAAATCAACCAAAAGCCCATTTATGGTTTAAATCTCCGAAAACCTAACTATACATGCAATTTATCACATTAAATCATTATCTAGCAAGTAAGAAACTTGCCTCGAGGTTCATAGTCTCGGATCAACTCCGGTAGCGACGAATTCCGGCCCAAATCTTCATTTCTCTCTCTTTCTCACCATTTCTCCCAACTCTCTCTTCTCTCTCTCTCTCTCTCCTTTGGCTTCTCTCATGAAATGAGAAAAATAAGAGGGGTGGGGGAACTTATAAGGGTTCTAAAACATAAATACCCACTTTTAATTGCTAATACACCACTAAAATGACTCCTAACCACTAATTGAGTCATAACCCCTTAAAAATGCCTGAATCCCAAAAATTACAACTGGGCACTTATCTCGACTATCTCAACTATTCTAAAAACAACCGCACCCCCTATTTTAGCATTCGGGAAAGTGTGAACTACATTTATGTTCCAAATTTAAATATAGGTCATAACCGTTGTTTCACAAATGACGACGCAATAATTCACAATATAAAGCTATTTACCCACTCATAACGGTAAATAGACAAAACATAGTAAATATTATCCCTAAATCTCACGGGAAATAATATTTACTCGAACATCCCCTATTTTATAAAATTAGCCCATCAGGAAAAATAGTATAAAATAGTCGCTCAAAAACTTGGGTTGTTACAGAATGTATCATAAAAACTATTTTAAAGTTTAAAAACACAATTTTACAAACTGTTTTAAATAGTTAAAAAAAAAGCTGTTATGAATATGTAAAGACTGTTTTTTAATGTTTTAAAAACAGTTTTTAATATTATAAAAAATTGTTACGAAAATGTTGTACAAATATTTTTATAAATCGTCTTATAAAAATATTGTAGAAACTATTTTTAACATTTTAAAAACTGTTTTAAAATTTTTTAAAAACTGTTTTGAATATATTATAAAAACTGTTTTAAAGTTTTAAAAACTATTTTAAATAGTTAAAAAGTTGTTATGAATATTTAAAAACTGTTTTTAATATTATAAAAAATTGTTGAGAAAATGTTAAATAAATTTTTTAAAAAAAAACTTTTTATAAAAATAATGTAAAAACTATTTTTAACATTTTTCAAAACTATTTTGAATATATTATAAAAACTGTTTTAAAGTTTTAAAAAACAATTTTAAAAACTGTTTTAAATAGTTAAAACAACTGTTACGAATATTTAAAAACAGTTTTTTAATGTTTTAAAAACTGTTTTTAATAGTTAAAACAACTGTTACGAATATTTAAAAACAGTTTTTTAATGTTTTAAAAACTGTTTTTAATATTATAAAAAAATTCTTAAGAAAATGTTTAAGAAATTTAAAAAAAATGGTTATAAAAATATTGTAAAAACTGTTTTTAGCATTTTTAAAAACTGTTTTGACATTTTTAAAAACTATTTTGAATATATTATAAAACTGTTTTAATAATGTTTTATAAAAACTATTTTATAACTGTTTTAGAAAAAATGTTATAGAAATGTTTTAAAAACTATTTTATAAAAAAAAGTTAAAAATTGTTTGAAATTATTTTTAAAAAAATGTTAAAAAAATATTTAAATAAATTAATTGAATTGACTTTAATTTCGCCTAATGATTGTTTGAGTCTCATGTGAAAAAACTAGATAAAATTGTCCATGGCAAATTTTGTCATCCCTACTTTTGTCCACTTTTAAATCCAAAGGACCATAATATCTTGTAGTTAGCCGTTTATAGAGCTCTGTATGTGTTGTCTTAAAATTGAAAAGTTTATAACATATTGTGAAGTGATGTAACCCCAAAGCTTTCCTTTTTAACTTCTCTTTCTAGGCTACTCTACGTTCTTCCCATATATACCCCCGACCTCTACTGGATCCTATATATATGTGTATGTGGATTTTTGTTGAGGGCTATTTCAAGTTGTGCACCATATACTGCTCTTTTAGGTGAATAAAATCGTACGTATATATGACCTTCTACATTCACCCAATGCATAGTTGTTTTTCTACATTCACCAAATTATTACTGGTTCTGTAATGTATTTTTCACTAGCATGCATGCCACGCGATGTGTGACCAAATTTATTTTTCACACAATATATTCTACGATTGAAAGGAGATTGAATTTTAAATTAATATCAAAAGTCATATGAATGAGATTCAATAAGTGCAACCGATATTTTTAATTTTGAGAATACATTACAACTCAATTTTCATTCAGCTTTATGATCACTAAACAAAGAAAACTATCATTTTCAATCACATAATGAGTTTAATATAATAATTAAAACTATAAATCCTTTATACAACTAAAATTATGAGATAAAATTTGTTAATTAAGTATTTTTAAATGAGTGAAAAACACTAAGATTTGGCATTCAAATTTTAAAGCACAAATGGGTAGGTCAAAACCATCTCTAAAAGAACGTAAGTTCAAATCAAAATCAAGCTCTAACTTGTGAAAAGTTGAAAAGACATATCATTAAAATAAACATGAGTTGAAAAGTGCAAGTGAATTAAATTACATTATATATTATATTGTCTCCTTCAAATATAGGATATATAAACATGTAATATTATAGAAAACTAATCAACCAAAATTAAGTATTTTACTATTTGAAAAAATTGATCAAACATATGTCAATTTCAAAGCAGATTAAAAAATGACATATATTATATTAATTTTTTAAAGTAATAAAAGAAAAAACTTGTTTTTTACTACGTTTTTTTGGAATATCCAATGAATGTTTTAATACAATGTAAGAAAAAATCTACTCTAACATATATTTTTATTTAAAAAAAATTATTCGGGAACCTAAAATCTTATTTTAGAACCTCAAAATAATATATATTATACATACACACGGATTTTTAATCTTTGTTAACCTAAAAAAACTATCAAATATTGTTGAAGAGTACAAAAAAATAAATAAATATTGTTTTCTAAATCAAATAAAATTTGAAGATATCCATCGAGACCACATATGTGGTATTATGAATTCCATTTGTGCATTATAGATATCCACCAAGACCACATAGAAATATTATCCCACTAAATTATGTTGAAATAAAATATATACTCCCATAGTTTTGACGAATTGGTATATAGTCTTTTATGAAGAAGACTGCAATAACGCTTACATCTTAGTTGCATTACTTCTTAAATATTATAAATAGATAAAAAAAAATAGAATTATGGAGATTATAGTGAGCATGTATAACACAAAAAGGTGTAAACCAAATATCACCTAAGCGAATATGGGCCTTCTGGCATGAAAGGGTGATTGTAAAGGTTTTATGTAACAAAATATGTGGTTTTATGATTTTCTTCAGGATAAAAGTATATGGAAAAGTCTATGGAATTAGAAAGAAATGAAGACGGGTATAAGAGGAAGATGGAGATCAATGCAGTAAAGAGGAATGGTGCAGTGACCTATTTATAAGGTAATGGGAAAGAGAAGAGTCGGTGTAGTTGAAAGGCTAAGGGTGTAAGATGAATAGAGATAGTACCTGAGGTTAGAAAAGGAAAAAATTATGAATGGGAGATCAAGAGATTAAACATATGTAGAGAAAATTTATTGAAGAAGTCTAATCAAAAGAGTCTTTTTCATTATTCCATGATTCTTCGACTCTAGTACACATCAGGAAAGATTTAAACTTCAATTATATATATATATATATATATATATATATATATAAACACATAGATTTTTTAATATTTTAGCTAACCGAGTAAATTATGTGAATATATTATATTTTACTTGAATTTCTTACTCATGCCAATGTTTTTCACAGAAGTAGTTTTTTATTATATATTAATGTGAGATAGTAATTTAATAGTAATTTTAGAATATTCTCAATAATATGATCATCGATGATATTTCAGATTAAGGGCCATATACAAGTTCTTCCTCCTTAAATTTTCCACACAATATTTTGCTTAATTTGTCTAATTATTTGTAGATGTCGCTACTTTACTTCAATGTAAACTAAAACTATAGGTACATATTCAAAACGTCTAATTTCCCATAAATATTACAACAAATTAGGTCTTTGAATACAATAAATAATTAAAATTATGCAATAACCACGTGATTTTGTACTTCCACCCACTATCCCACCAACCACTACAGTCAAAGATGAAACTAAGGCATAGCCAAAGGGGACCATCCCCCACCCCCCCCCCCCCCCCCCCCCCCCCAAAAAAAAAAAAAAACCCTCCACACCCCCCACCCAAAAAGAATCAAATGTGCACTTTTATACTATATCAATTAGGGTGTTAATAACATGTACGTTAAATAGCACACACTTAGAACCCTAAAATAGTAGGAATAGAGTTCTGATATACAATTAATATGACACAAATACTCATGTGGATCTTTCATATTATGGCATGTGTTAACATTTTCCTATCAATTATTAGGTCTTCTTGTAACTAACAAAAGTAGGGGTCTCTTTTCTTTCTTGTTGTTCTTTATTATATCACTTATCTTTTGTTATCAGAGTCATCAACTCAAGTTTTACTCCTCTTTCCGTTCAATTTATATTCAATAGGTAGATATTGCGAACAAAAAATAATTAAAGTATAATCACCTAGCATTCACTATAACACCAAAATCTCAATTGTTGTCATTTAAGTTTATCTTCATTTCTTTAATAATTTTTTGACACTCGTTGACATGTAAAAATTTTATTGGTTGAAGTTGTACACTAAAATATTTAATTGTGTCAATGTTAGCATGTCATAAAAAATAATCAGTATCATGAGTCGCTCTAGAATTATTCTAAAGTTAAATGACAATGTGTACAAGCATAATACTAACTAAAATAATCGGTATCATAAAAATTAATCGGTAACATGAGGGAAACTAACAATGTTTTCATATATGTTATAATACATGTTTTGATATCATGCAACTTTTACCTTTAGTTGATGAATAAAATATATTGTTGGGGATTTTTCCTCTTAATTTCTTAGCCCCCTTAAAGTAAAATCTTGATTTCGTTCCTGACTAGTATATTGGTAAACTCATCACATTCTACGGGCTCATAAGGTAGAACGACTTAAGAGAGTTCCGACATGTTACATGTAAATCCATCCCTCCAGCTGTAAACATATCCAAATACTCTACCTACCAAAATTCTTTAAAATAAAATATATAATCTTTTGTAAAATAGGCAATTAACAAATTTTCAATAATATTTAGGGCACATCAAGAGAAAAAGAAAAATTACTCTCAGATATTTGAAGAACATATTGTGTAAAACTTTTTACCTTATATGTGTTAAATAGGCAGCACCAATATAAATCCTCTCAAAAACTTTCCTCACTGGGGTCACTCAATTAAGTTGTTACCTACTCCATCTCTCTCGGTTACAACCTTTTTTTGTAAGCCATCTCGTATAAGCAATATCCATTATATATAGGTATGAATGTGGGCTAAGTCGGTGAAGCAAAATCTTTCTCACGATCGGATATACACAAATTATTTTTGGATATACACAAACAATCAATTGATGTATTTGATCACATATAGGTAATTTGTTCCCCTATCCTATCATAAGTACAATTATAATTGAAATCTCCATCAACTTCTCCTTTATCATCGGCCACAAAAACCAACTGTCCCTATCTCTAAGCAATTCAACACTCCTAATGACATAAGGAAGATATTAGACTCCAGAAAAAGTTGACCATCGTCTTTTTTTTTAAAAAATTACAATCAATGAAGATGATTCAATTTTGGTGACGTTCGTCTACAATCTACTGAAAGGCATGGATTGGTGGAAACTAGAAAATTGTTCAATATTTTTCAATATGAAAAAGGAAGAGAAAATCAAACAGTTTCAATACCTAGACATGTATAGCTTCAACTCTACCCTTAATAATGGAAGAACTTGAGTTAAAATTGTACATTAAACTGTGGGTATAATTTAAAAAGATTTCTTTTTATTTTGAGTTTAAATTTCAATGCAATAATACTCTTAACGTTTTTATGGTACTTTTCTTTTCCATTAGACATCTTTCTAAATCTGTAATGATATTTGACAACAAAAATTAATAATTTTCATGAACTATATTTAATTAAAAAATAATCAGGACAACACCGATATTATTTAGGGTCACAAGAGTAAAATACTCTATGAAAAACATGACATGTTATAGAAGGACATATACGTTCCATCCCAAATTACAATAAACATCAATAATTTTCACGAACTATATTTAATTACAAAAAAGTTATCAAGACAACGCCGATATTATTTAGGGTTATAAGAATAAAATACTCTATGATAAATAAGATATATTATAAAAGGATATACTCTCTCCTTCCCAAATTAAGAGTCCTTGTCTTCTCCCTCTCTAATTATATAATTTCCTATTTTCATCAATCTTTACTATAAAAAATAATAATAAAAGTTATAGATTTATATGCACACATGTATAATATGAATATTCATGGTTGAAAATATGGCAAGATAATAATATAACTAGTTTTCAGTCCGCGACATTTTTCTAACATGAAATACATATCTAAATTGCTAAAAGTATAGTAACTACATGAGTTTGTATTGCATATCATTCTTTGAAATATTAATCGAAGGTTGTGTTGTGGTTACTAACTAGAGCTGCAACTAATACTCATTTCAATCTAGGGTAGACTAAGTCTTAGGGGACGCTTGGTGCCTCTTATTCATCATGGCAAATGTAACAAATGGTGGAAAAGGAGGGATCTGTCATTATTTGTCATGAAAAATTTTCATGGGTACCCATATCCACATGCAAATTTATCATCCATTTCCCACTTTAGTTGGCAAAATTTGTTTTCATATACACCAAGACAAAAATTTTCCACAAACTTTGTCATCCTTTTTAAAATTCCTTTTTTTGTTAAAGCTTTTTTTTCGTTAAAATTGTTTTTGTTTTGTTAAAAATTATTTTTTTGAAAAACTCTTTTTTATTTTGTGAAAAACTGTTTTTTTTTGTTAAAACTAATTTTTTTGTGGGAGTTGGAAATCTGATGTAGTACTTTTGGGGAAAGATTTTTTTGCGTTCCGAAAATGTTCTTTGGGCATACGGATCTCGATAACTAACAAAGCTAAGTAGTAATTTATCGGGGGGTTCCTTGTTTTGGTTAAAAAAAAAGTTTTTTTGTTAAAATTGTATTTTCCTGTTAAAACGGTTTTTATTTTGCTAAAATTGTTTCTTTTTGTTAAAAATTGCTTTTTCTTAAAAAAAATACTTTTTATAAACTTTTCTTTCGTTATAAACTATTTTTATTTAGTTATAAATCATTTTTTCGTTAAAAAATATTTTTATTTTGTTAAAAATATTTTTTTTTATTAAAAACAGTTTTTTAAAGTGTCTTTTTTTGTTAAAACTATTTTTTTTTGTTAAAAAAAGTTATTTATATTTTGTTAAAAACTTTTTTTTGTTATAAACTATTTTTTTCTTCAAAATTTTTTTTTTTTTTTTGTTATAAACTTTTTTTATTTTGTTAAAAATTATCATTTGCCACCTAAAAAATAAATGCTATCAAACAGCCCCATTTCGAAAATTACAGGATTTGGCATGGCAAATTTTGTTTTGATGGCAAAATTTGTCACCCAAGCCATTTGTCCACTTTTGTATCAAACACGCTCTTAGAATTTGTTTGTTTTTGCCTCCTCAGTCTGAATCTGAATCATTCACACTTAAGAGGTACTAAATAGTATTTATTTTTTTAAATGATTAAGACGTTAATGACTATATTTGCCTTTGAATGATTAAGAGGCAAAGTTTCCTCTCAAGTTTGAATAAGTCTAAATACAACTTCGGATTCATACTTCAATTACATATTCAAACTCAAGATTCAGATGAAAAAATAAACACAACATTACAAAGTTATTCAATGATGCATAAACATTAAAGATAATTAGTTAAAAGGAGTTCAACAATTATCTAAAACTGCATATGGAAAACTAAAAATTTCTAAGCAAGCAACAAATATGGATCCCCTTAAACATAACAAATATAATTTAATTCACAATATACTTTCTTTTTTAACGTATATATATATATATATATATATTGTAAACATAAACCAAGATATTTATGTTTGTAATCTATATCTTAGACAAAATTTCACTATAACTTATCTTACATATTATGAACATATGTACAACCTTTTTTACTTCTAGTTACACTCCGTAGGTTGTATATCCAAACCTAGGCAAAAGTATATGAAAGGTTTCCTACTATATATTACTCTTGCCAACTATTGATAAATATGAATCCCTCAATACTCACCCAACTATAGATAATATAAGGATATTTTTTTGTAATAAATATAAGGAGTTGGGTTCAAATTAAAAATCTCAACTTTTTATTTGTCAAAATGACAAATCACCTTTTTCCTTTTCAGATTGAAGGCAACCAACAACCAAACAATTCATATTCCAACTAAGCTCCAGCCTCACCATCTAGGGGTTTATATCCAAACTTCCATTTCGTTTCATTCTCAAATTATAACATAATTAATATTAATTGTAAATACAATCAAACACAAATATTTTATTTTATTTGAAAAAGATAAAAAATGTTAAAGTAACAACAATTTCTATTAAATAGATAAGAAAACTAAATTTTTTTAATCCTCCCTTGTACTCAAGTATTATTAATCTTGATTGCCCCACACAGATGTCTTAATAAAATGGACCCTCGTAAGAATACGAAATGCCAAGCTTCGTTGAATCTACAATTTTACTCCCCACAATCTATCTCAAAGAGCAAAGACAAAAGATAGAGAGAAAGATAAATTTGTATTATATTGGGTATGTAAAACATATACATTGAGGCTATATTTATAAAGCCAGTTAAAATGGAGGCCAATATATATATATATATATATATATATATATATATATATATATATCGGGTGGACCGTAGTTACGATGGCACATGACCAACACATGTTCGACACAGGCCCACAAGCTTCTTGTGCATCAAATTAATTAAGAATCCAAGTCATAAAGGACACCTGCACATATATCCCGTGGAATGGCTTAGTTTAAAAAGTGATCGATCTGAACTTCTAGGGATAACTATTAACGAAGCTTATAACTCTCCTAAGCTCTTTTATAAATATAAACCCTCCCCTCTTAGAGAGGGGCATGTGATATTGTAACGTCGAGCAATACTACAACTCTATCGACCTATTCTCTTAGTTAATAAAAGAGAAAACACCAAACCCCGTGAATGTAGGCAAGTTGTCGAACCACGTATATTCTTGTATTGTGTGATTTTGATCCTTACCCTTGAGTACTTTTCCTCATTTGGCTTGTGTGCATTAGATACAAATACTCTTGGAAATTACAACCTAAAATTGGCACCGTCTATGGGACGCAATATGAGTTCTTTACCACTAGATAAATTCTTGGGATGTCTCACTCACCCAACCTAGAACATATGGATGTGAATGACGAGGAGGGTCATCAACAACATAGCTATGGAGATCCATAGGGTTATCCCCTCGACCACAAAGATTACGATGACCAGGAGAGTCATTAGCTAACCGCTCCCTCTCAGATGGTTAAATCTGAGATTGGTGAGTATTACAAATCTTCTGATGTTCGATACAGTCATCAAGAGGATAGAATGGTGAACAATGATGATCTTGAGAGATCCAACCATATATAAAGGCTCATTGACAACTATGAGAAGCATTTTCGGAATGAAAGGTCTACTAGCAGGCTTCAATAGGAGAAAAATATCACACTTCAGAGATGCTTAGAGAAGCTAAATAAGGAAGTCCATAAAGAGAAGCACAAGCTTGGCTACCGCTCGAGAACTCCTAGCCCTCAAGCGAGAAGATATCATGACCGATGAAGGAGTACCCAGTTACAGAGGAAATATTCTTCTCGACAAAGGTTCCCTAAAGGGAAAACAGGCCCCGATGATCGGCGAGGAGACATGAAGATCTGTGACTTTATGAAAAGGGAGGTAAAGAGACACCCAACCTATCAAGGGTCTCATACTACCAAGGAGATTGCCAGAAGAGCACTCGTCTGCCAAATGAAGTCACCATTTAGCTAATCTATAAAAGAATTTGAGACCCATAAGAAGTTTGCTTCCCTAAAATTCAAGATCTATGACGGAAAGACTGATCCCACCAATCACGCCAGACAATATCACGAGGTGATTACTCTGTGGAATACTAGTGAAGGATTAATGTGCCAAAATTTCCCCTCCAGTCTTAAACACACTGCCAAAAAGTGGTTTGAAAAGTTATCACACCAATCGATGCCCTCCTTCAAGCAACTATATAAATCCTTCACATCTAGATTCATTACTAGAAGCACTGATCCCAAGCTGATGGACTCATTTATGACAATGAAGAAAAAGGCCCAAGAAACACCGTGTAAGTACATTAAAATGTAGTAGAAGGTGTACAATAAGGTGGAGGACTGCACTGAGAAAGTCATGATGGAATCCTTTAAAATTGATCTTGTGGCCATCCCCGACGATCCCCGCCGCGGAGGGAGTAGGAATCCTTCGGGTCCCGCGCGTCCCCTCTCGGGAGAGCGCTCCGGTCGGCGTCGATTTTGTGAGGTGTGAAAAATGTAGAGAGATTCAGAGTCGCCAGTCTATTTTACTCAAAACAGACAAAAGAAAAAAAAGGGGAAGCCACCCCGAAGGATGGATTCCAAAGACATACTGGTGCATGCGAAACCAAATGATTCAGAAAGGGTTCGGAGGCTTAGTTACGAAATGGGAAGGTGTTAGGCACCCATTCCGCCCTTTCGGTCTCTCATGGATATTTGCTATTTTCCTTTATGTTTCCCCCTCGTGAGATGTGTGCATGTGTATATATATAGAATGGAGGTAGGAGTCCTCGACTTGTATCATGGAAAGGATAAATCGAGTCATCCGTAGGAAGATATAAAAGTAATATTAGAAAATTATGATTTACGTGATTACCCCTACGTTGATCGTTATAAGGGAATGGTAACGCATATGGAGTAATGCGTCACTAAGAATAAGTATATATATAATATAAGAAAAATGGATTTAGAAAATAGAAAATGAGAGAAAAAGTGAGAGAAATGACTCGAGTCTTGGGTTTTACCCCGAGACGCCTACGTAGCCTATAAAGGCATCAAAGTCCACGTAGTTCGCATATAAAGAAAAGGGGTGGGGTTTATCCCATAAATCCAAATGTGGGATCTCTTATTTGTAGGTGTGTGTGTGTGTGTAGAAAAAAGTGTTTTAGTTGTGGGAAAAGCGTGAAAAAGTGTGAGAATCCCTTATTTGGAATTTATGAGCAAACCCTCTTTTTCTTATTTTTTTGAGTTTTTTATTTATATGAAAATATGGGATGTGCAATAATACTATATAAAAAAAAAGTATATTAGGATGTGTGAGATGAGATAAAAAAAAGGGGCTAAGTAAGAAAACAAGTTATTGGGAATTCAAGAGAATTTAAGAGAGAGTTTGAGAAAGTTGGACCTTCTTGAAGATCTTGAGCATGATCTTGAATGTTGGAGAGCATCCCTTGATCTTGGATGATGATGGATAGTGGTTAATTCACCAAGTTTGATGAAAAGGATGATGAAAAGTGGAGGTAAAAGAGGGGTTTGGAAGTTTAAATCACGCTGCCTTCGAGAGAGGTTTCTGGGATTCGTTCAGAGAGATTTCTATCAGATCTGGGCTCTCTTGAAAATGAGGCCAAGGCCTCCTTTTTATAGGCCCAGGGGTCTGCCGATCGGCATTTCCATGGCACTACCTATCGGAAGGTGCCGATAGGCAGGGTCTGGGACCTGCCATTTGGCAGTGCGCCTCAGGCTTTTTCGGAAAATTAGCCACCGAGGTCAAACCGTTGGTTAGAATCGTGCACGGGGCATACCGTTGGAAAGGTATTTCATTGACCTTAGAAAGTCCTTTGGACCACTCCCGAGTTCGGAAGTTGAATTTGGGTTAAATGTGGCTCGGAAGCTTTTGTCGGTCCATTAGACAGGGAATCGTGCGGACGCAAATGAATCGTTCGTCCGCATGGTAAGTCCGAATCACGCACGGGGCATACCATTGGAAAGGTTAGCAGATGTACTTCGACATTCCAAAGAGTTTGACCCCGTTTGGAGAGTTGACTTTGGTCAACCGAGCCCAAGAAGTGCTCGGTGGCTTCCCGGAGTCAAATGGATCATTCGTTCGCATGGAAAGATGGAATTGTGCACGGGATGGACTGTTGGAAAGGGTATTCAGTGCCCTTTGAAGATTCATTCAGCCTCGGTCGAGCTGAAGAGTTAACGTAGGTCAAACAGAGCCCGGGAGTGTCCGGTGGCCTCTAGGTCTGGTTTCGGATGCAAATGGCGCGTTCGTCCGCATGGTAAGTCAGAATCGCGCACGGGGTAGATCGTTGGAAAGGGTATTCAGTTTCCTTCGAAGATTCATTGAGTCTCGGCCGAGACGAGGAGTTTGACTTTTGGGTCAAACTGAGCCGAGGGGTGATCGATGGCCTCCAGGTCAGTACTCGGGATGTGACCCTGGTTTATAGTGATGAAGGGAGGTTCTAGGGACCTAAGGAGAGTTAAGGGGTAACAGAATGGGGTGTCTATAGAGCCCCTCGACGGGCGAGTTTGGAACAAATGATAGCCGTCGATTAGACACCGCATGATGCCTTTTGAGGGAGTATGACCGATTTAGAGGGTCGAGGTCGATTCTGAGGACCTAAGAAGTATGCTGGGGATGATCAATTCTGCGGATCAAGGCCAAATCTGCGGGCTTAAGGAAGTGAGGGTGATCGATTTAGAGGGTTGAGGTCATCTCTGAGGACCTAAGGAAATGAGGTTGACCAATTCAGAGGGTCGAGGTCAATTCTGAGGACCTGAGGAAATGAGGATGACCAATTTAGAGGGTCGAGGTCAGTTCTGACCTGCGAGTGGTGACGACCGAGGACCGAGGTCAATTCCGACCTAATTAAGGCGACGATCCAAGATCGGGGTCAATTCTGACCCAAGAGTGGTGACGATCGAGGACTGAGGTCAATTCTGGCCTAACTAAGGTGACGACCCAAGATCGAAGTCAATTCTGACCCAAGAGTGGTGACGACCGAGGACCGAGGTCAATTCTGACCTAACTAAGGTGACGATCCAAGACCGAAGTCAATTCTGACCCAAGAGTGGTGACGACCGAGGACCGAGTTAAATTCTGACCTAACTAAGGTGACGATCCAAGACCGGGGTCAATTTTGACCCAAGAGTGCTGACGACCGAGGATCGAGGTGAATTCTGACCTAACTAAGGTGACGACCCAAAACCGGGGTCAATTCTGACCCAAGAGTGGTGACGACCGAGGACCGAGGACCGATGTCAATTCTGACCTAATTTAGGTAACAATCCAAGACCGGGGTCAATTCTGACCCAAGAGTGGTGACAACCGAGTACCGAGGTCAATTCTCACCTAACTAAGGTGAAGATCTAAGACCGTGGCCAATTCTGACCCAAGAGTGGTGACGACCGAGGACCGAGGTCAATTCTGACCTAACTAAGGTGACGATCCAAGACTAGGGCCAATTTTGACCCAAGAGTGGTGACGACCGAGGACCGAGGTCAATTCTGACCTAACTAAGGCGACGATCCAAGACCGGGGCCAATTTTGACCCAATAGTGGTGACGACTGAGGACCGAGGTCAATTCTGACCTAGCTAAGGTGACGATCCAAGACCGGAGCTAATTTTGACCCAAGAGTGGTGACGACCGAGGACCGAGGTCAATTCTGACCTAACTAAGGTGACGATCCAAGACTGGCGCCAATTCTGACCCAAGAGTAGATAAAGATTGTATTTTGATTCTGCTGGAAAAAGAGCTTTGTGATTCTCATTTGATCTGGGGAGCTGATAGCTGGGGGAAGCTTTATAGGAGACCTCGCAGGGGAGAACAACCTATTTTGGGTGCTGTGAGAGAATTCTGCTAGGGGAAGTGATCGGGAGATCCTTAGGGATTTTTCGGAGCTTATACTTAGCTTTTGAGGATTCCGCTGGGGAAGAGGGATTCCATTTGGGGATAAGAATTGGATTTGAGGTTCCGCTAGGGAACGATGAATGATCTGGGGAAAATTTGGATTGCCCTTTGGGAGAGATCGCTTGAGGCGAGTGATTCTTCTGATTTCTGCTGGGAAAAAATACCATGTGATAATGTATCACACCGGGTAGCCGATGGTCGGGGGAGGCCTTTTGTAAAGTCTGATGAGGAGGTGATTAGGCGGTCCGGGGTGCCTTGCCTGAGAGGTCTATCACTTGGATTTTGAGGGCTCAGTTGGGGAAAAATATGTGTCGCCTGAAGGATTGCGAAATTTTCTTGATGAAAATGTTCTAAATCGCTTATGGGATTTTTAGGAATTTTCTGGGGATTTTTCGAGGCTTCCTGGTATTTTCTGGGAATTTTTGTACGAAATTTTAAGGGGGGTGCCGGTCGGCATAGACTGAGGGGTGCCTATTCGGCAGTGGCACGGACTTTTTCCAGTCAGATATTTCTTTGAAGAACATGCGTGCCCACGGGACGACGGGGATTAGGGATGTTTGGGAGCATCTTCCACCCGTGGTGTGCTGGATGGTATCATCAGCAGGTTTTGGGAGGTTGGCGGCTGCGCTGGATGAGACGCCTCGTTCGACAGCAGTTTTGTGTGATTTGAGGGAGAGGTGGTGGGACACTACCCACACTTTTCATTTTGGCTTTGGGGAGATGACGGTGACTCCCATAGATGTGCAACAACTGCTGGGGCTAGATTGTGACGGGGAGCAGATAGAGGTGGATCGCTCTTTGTGGGTGAGGCCGGAGGCGGTGTATGCGGCACTCGGTGATGTGAGGAGGATAGTTTCTGGAGATTCTATCCGGCTGTCCTTGCTGAAGGATATTTTGCTGAGCAGGGTGGTTGATGTGGAGGACGGGCTGCAAGTGAGGCAGATGGCTCGATTGTTTATCTTGTTGGTACTGGGAGGTTTCATGGTGGCGTCGAGCGGCGACGTCGTCCATTTGTGGTTTTTGCCATACTTGAGGATGTTTTCGAACATCCCTTTCTATGATTGGGGGAGTCTGACCTTGGAGACCCTTCACTCTTCTCTGGATGCATTCAGCCGATGCTGCCGGTAGACTTTTACTGGAGCCACGTATCACCTTGAGGTATTCTTTACTTTGCGTATTTCTATTTCATGCATTCGCATTTTCCTTTCATGCATTCGCATTTTCCTTATGCGTCTATTTGCTCGTGAATTCAAACGTGGTTCTATGAGGTGATTGGGTGCAACACCCTGCTGATTGCTCTGAAGGACGACACTGTTGGGGACTTCTGCCGACTGTACCGATGGTGTAAGGCCAACCGACAGTCGAAGGGATCTCTCTCTTTGGAGGCGGTGCGTCAGGTCTTGAATGACCTGACTAGTGGTAGGGTAAGACTCTTTCCATTTCAGTCTTAGTTTTTGCACCTTCTGATTTTGTATTGACTTATGCCTGCTTGGGGATTTTCAGGGGACCTTTTATTCTTGGGGGACCGCCATTCAGGATACGGGGGTGACTGGGGTGAACGCGCAGATGAGGCGTTTGTTGGCGCATGAGTTCGGCCATTCCTGGTACCTAGGGGAGAGGGTGATCCATCAGATTGCTGAGGAGGAGGTGGTGGTGCCTCCCGCGCAGCCTCCTACATCTATTTGACGGGAGCGGCAGTTGTTCGAGGATGAGAGGATCGCGGCGATGATCGGCGAGTCCTATGCGTTGTATACTGATATGGCTGCGACGTATGACTACATGGACTTTGTGACGAGCTGGTTGATGGTGCCCAGTATACATGACGCTTTGCCTTTCCCTCCTGCTGGTTCGAGTCGGGCGGTGGGGTTTTCCCACAGCGGTGGTGGTCCGTCGGCACATGCGGCGGCGACGACCTCGGAGGTCCCTTTTGTCCGACTGCACACTCCTTCGTACAACATCTGGTGGGCTGATGGAGGGACAATGCCGATGCTACACCGTCCTCTTGCGATGGATCCGGAGGAGCTGGGCTTGACAGGATGTCCTTCGTCCTGCGGTAAACCTTTTAGTCCTTTTCCTCTTTTTTGATTTCTTTTGCTTGATACTGATTCTGCATTTTCTTTGCAGCAAATCCGGGTGTCGACCACTTGGCTCAGGGACATCAGGGATTGGATATCATCGGCGACTGCCCACATTCGGGAGGCTGCCCCTATTCCTTCTTGCTTGGTTCCGTTAGCCTCGTCTGGGGGAGACTCTGGCTCGGGTAGTGGGGGTGCGTCGTCTCGCCGTAGGGGAAAGAGAGCGCGTCACCGGGGTGGATACTCTTGAGAGAGATAGAGAGAGGGAGAGAATGCGGGTTCGGGCTGAGTCCCGTTGTTTTTGGCTTTTTCTTTATTTACTGCAAAAATGATGTAACACAGAAAACATATATATGCGATGCAATGCAATTTTTTTGATTATTATCTTTTATTTTAATGATGAATGAATGCATGCACATGCGCTTTTTAATTTTCTACTGAGACCGTAAAGGAAAGTTATTTTATTTAAAATGGGGAATCCCATAAGGAGGGAACAGGATTCTTGAAATTCTTTTGAGAATATCAATTTATTTTTATGGAGTTTTTTTTTATTTGACAAAGAAGGAAAGGAGGAAATTTAAAAAAAAGGAATTATATAAGGAGGAAAAGGGATTTTGAAATTCTGTTGAGAATATCAATTTTTTTTATTTGAGTTTTCTGATTTTGACAAAAGAGGAAAAAGGGAAATTTCCAAAAATGGGGAGTTGCCGATCGGCAAGCACCCTGGCCTGCCTATCGGCAGTTCAGTTCAGTCCCATCAATTGAAAGCTTTGATTGGTACCCTCTTTAGCCTTTAGTACCTTGTGGGGTAGGGTTCCTTTTGATTTCTGCAGGGATTATGTCTCTTGTGAGGATTTTAAAAAAAGGAGAAGGGTGGAGTGTTTTCCTTACACCTTTTGCATTCTTCATACCCACCCATCATCTTTTAGTCTTGCAAGATGGCTCTCCCTGGTAGCATTGAGTTTTCCAATTACCTCAAAGCCTTGTAAGCTATGTGCTCTTATAATCTCGACTATGATGCCTTCAATATGTGTTGAGTCTCCTTGTGGTGCAATCGGCATTTTGAGTGGAATATGCTGATGGCGGCAGTACAATTTTGGTACCCCGAAGACCATGTATTCCGCTTTGGGGTGGAAGAAGTTTGTCCTACCTACGAGGAGTTTTCTGCCATACTGGGCGTGAATCCCAATGTTGACGCGACTTTACCCGAATTTTCTCATTCTCCTACAGATCTGTTGGCCGAGCTTCTCCATATTTCTCCTTCGGCGGCCAGGTCATTGGTTACCAGAGGAATGATCTCCCTCCCGGCGGTGTTGCAGTCCGTGCATTCGTGGGAAGTAAGTGACGCTGGCTATGCTGGAGTCGTTGTTATGGGCTTGGTTTCAAAATTGTTGTTGGTGACTGGGAAGGTGCGCGTGGACTCACAACTTGCAGCCATTACCTCATGGATGTCATACCGTCGCAATCCTGCGGCGGTGATATTGGCGGAGACTTTGAATGGCCTGGATGCCTGGAGAGAAGGTCGTTCTGACTTTTTAAGGGCTAGCCCTGTGATGCTGTTCATGTGGTTGTTTGAAAGATTCCGCTTGTCGAATCCTCCATAATATCCTTTGTCGACTGTACCCAACTTCTTTTCGCGCTACTTCGTCCGCATGGGCCTGTATGTTGAGAACTGGGAGAATTGGCTTATGGAGTACGGGGCTCGTGGGCTGTATTGGTCCGTACCTTGGTGGGGACAGTTGCAGCCTGTTCTGGAGCTAGGAGAATATTCATATGTGCGGCTGGTTGGTCTCAGGAAGACCTCTTTTTATTTCCCTTGGTGGCTTTTGCGTCAATTTGGCTGGGCGCAGGTCGTGACCCCTCGGACCTTAAATTTCTTTCCAGTAGAAGATTTGACTGAGCGCTTGCGTCTGTTGCTTGGATCTCTGTGGGAAAATCGGCGTCCGTCGACCCTTCCCTCTCAGTCTGTTGGGAAGGTTTTCCATGTCCCCAAAGATTATATGAAGTGGTTGTGGAGGGAAGTAGTCAGCAAGATGTTGGCAGTAGAGACCGGTCGGAGGTGGTTTGTTTTATCTGACTCCATGGAAGGGGGTGTTGTGGTCTTTTCGAAGATGGATAAGGCTCATCGGTCCATGGAGTGTTCGCGGCACTCCATTCAGGAAGGAGATACTTGGGGTCCTCAGGATGTAGGTGATGAGGGTGAAGGCTCTTCGGGTAGCTGTGGGTAGGACTCCTGGGGAGTTTATTTATGTAACAGATGTGGGGGATTTTATTTGGTTTTTATGGTAGTAGGAGGGAAGAGAGTTATTCGTTCGTTTTTCTTATGTAATATGTACTGTAGTTTCTTATTAACGAAATAAATAAGTTTCTGATCATGTAGCTGTGCCTTTCGATGAATTTTGTATTTTGAATTATCTATATACCAATCGCTAAGGCATACATAATCCTTTTGTTCAAGTAGATGTTTAGAATGAACTGTTGTTCTCGGAGATAAGAAATGAATATATTTTTGTGAAAAAGAAGGGGCCGTGCTCATGTGAGGAGTATGAGCTTCCTACGTACCTCTGGGGTTTTTGAAAAAGTTCTTATTTGTTTGAAAATAGTTTTTGCAGAGGATCAGGCCCACGTAGTTCTGGGTAGAGGGAAATGGAGAGATTTTTTTTTTTAGAATAAAAGGGGGATGAGAAGAGTCGTAGCACACCGAGATTTTGGACTAGGGGTAGAACTTCTTGAGACGGTCCAGATTGACTGGACGAGCCATCTGTTCCCCATCCAGGTCAGTGAGCATGGCGGCACCGCCAGACAAGATCATCATCACAATGTAAGGGCCGCTCCAATTGGGTTTGAACTTTCCTCTGATGTCCCAAATGGGTTCGATTATCTCTTTGAGGGCTAAATCCCCCTCTCGGACACCGCAGTCCTTGACTCTCTTGTTGAATGATTGCGATATTCGGTGATGGTACCCTTGTATGTGGTAAAGAGCTTTTAATCTCCGTTCATCTAGGAGGGCTAGCTCATCAAGATGGCCTTGGCACCAGTCTTCTTCACTAACCTTGCTTTCGAGCATGACACATAACGAGGGTATTTCCAGCTCCACAGGTAGGACTGTTTCCATGCTGTAGACCAAGGAGTAAGGGGTAGCCCCAGTAGAGGTTCGAATTGAGGTTCGGTAGCCCCAGAGGGCATAGGGGATCCGATCGGCCCAATCCCTACAACTTTCGGTCATCTTGCTCATGATGGATTTGAGGTTTTTGTTGGCGGCCTCAACTGCGCCATTGGTCTAAGGTCGGTAGGGAGAAGATTTGTGTCTCTTAATCCCGTATTCATTGACTATTTCTGTGACTTCTGCCTTAAAGTGTAAACAATTATCCGACACTAGCTCGTGCGGGACCCCGTATCGGCAGATGATATTTTTCTTGAGGAATTTGGCCACCTTCTTGGCATTTAATACTACGTATGACTCAGCTTCGACCCATTTGGTGAAGTAATCGATGGCAACCAGGATGAACTCATGCCCATTTGACGCTTTTGGTGTGACCTTCCCTATGATGTCGATACCCCAGGTGGAGAACGGCTAGGGAGAAGTCATGTTGTATAATTACCACGGAGGTAGATGTTAGAGATTGGAGAACTGTTGGCATTTGGGGCACCTCCGAACATAGGCGGTGTAATCCTGGGCCATGGTGGTCCAGTAGTAGCCTTATCGGATGATCTTCTTGGCAAGTATGTGACCCTTCATGTGGGGTCCTCATCCCCGCTGTGGATTTTCTGCATTATCTTTTCAATGTCAGCCCCTGCGATAGAGTGCAAATGAGTTCCATCAAAATTCCTCTTGAGTAGTGCTTTATGATAGATGACGTACTGAGCGGCCAACCCTCGGAGGGTAGCTTGGTCGTTCTTGTTGGAACCCTCGGGATACCTACCGTACCGTAGGAGGCACCAAATATCATAGTACCATTAATTGACTAGCTCGGGGTCTTCTGTGGGGACAAGATCAATATGGTAACAATGGGTAGGTTTGTCTTGCTTTTGGATTAGGAAGGGGGTCATTGTTATTCCCTCGGGCATGTCGACCATGGAAGCCAAAGTAGCGAGAGCATTGGCTAGGTTATTCTTTGCTCGGGGTAGGTAATGGAAGGTGATATCTCGGAATTGGGAGGCCAACTCTTCTAATTAGGCGTGAAAGGGTTGGAGCTTTTCATCCTTGACTTTCCACTTTCTGATCACTTGACCGATGATAAGGGCAGAATCCATGTATACATCAAGGTATTGAATACCTTTCTCGAGAGTGACCTGGAGGCCTACTGTGCATGCCTCGTATTCTGTCATGTTGTTGGTGCAAGGGAAATCCAATTTAATGGCGATAGGAGTGTGGGAGTCATCTGGGGCGACCAGAAGTATCCCAATGCCATATCCCTTTTTATTGGCAGCGCCATCGAAGAACATTTTCCATCGGAGGTGGTCTTGAGTGGTGCAGAGGACATTTTCATCTGGAAATTCAGAGATCCAGACATTTGCTTCTTCTACAGGGTAGTCAGCGAGGTAATCAGAGATGGCTCTTCCTTTAACGACTTTCTATGTGATGTACACGATATC
Source organism: Sambucus nigra (assembly GCA_949130495.1). NCBI lineage: Eukaryota > Viridiplantae > Streptophyta > Magnoliopsida > Dipsacales > Adoxaceae > Sambucus > Sambucus nigra. The sequence goes on along the minus strand of OX422213.1, from coordinate 497,660,230 downwards.
GAACTCGGTTAGGAGCATTAAACATCGGGCCATTCGGCTGGATAAGGCGGGTTTCTCAAGCAGGTATTTGATGGGATCCATTCGGGATACAAGTTTAATGGGGAAGGCGAGCATGTAATGTCGCAACTTTTGGGTGACCCAAACAAGTGCGACACATGCTTTTTCCAAAGCAGTGTAGTTGACCTTGTACCCGGCCAACTTGCGACTGGCGTAATAGATGGCTCTTTCTTTGCGGGAGTCTTCAAGGTACTGGGCTAGCAAAGCCCCGGTTGCAGTGTCGGTTATGGTTAGGTATAAGAGAAAGGGGAGACCAGGCTATGGTGGCATGAGAACTGGAGGTCGGGTTAGGTACTGTTTGATTCGATTAAAAGCTTCTTGGCAGGCCTCATTCCAAACCTTGGTTGAATCCTTTCGGAGGAGCTTGAAGATTGGTTCACAGATGGAGGTTAGATGGCTGATGAATCGGCTGATATATTGTAATTTCCCAAGGAAACCTCAAACTTCCTTCTCTGTTCGGGGAGGTGGCATCTCAAGTATGGCCTTCAGCTTGGCGGGATCTGCATCTATCCCCTTCTCACTGACCATGAATCCTAAGAGTTTTCCTTTTGTAACACCGAAGACACATTTCTGTGGATTAAGTCGCATCTGATACTGCCGCAGTCGTTCGAAGAACTTTCAGAGAGCGGGAACATGACCTTCTCTAGTTTTGGACTTGATAATCATATCATCCACATAAACCTCGACCTCCTTGTGGATCAAATCGTGCAGGATGGTTGTGGAAGCCCTTTGATAGGTAGCCCCAGCATTCTTGAGACCGAATGGCATAACGGTGTAGCAAAAGGTTCCCCATGGGGTGATGAATGCGTTTTTCTCTTGATGGTCGGGGTGCATCTTGATTTGGTTGTATCCGGCAAATCCGTCGATAAATGACTTGAGAGCATGAATGGCTGTGTTATCCACGATCATGTCGATGTTGGGTAGCAGATAATGATCCTTTAGAGAGGCTTTGTTTAAATCTCGATAATCTACACACATTCGAACCTTTCCTCCTGATTTTGGTACAGGTACAATGTTGGCTAGCCACGTGGGATATTGGATTACTCGAATGAAACCCACGTTCAACTGTTTGATCACCTCTTCTTTGACCTTAAGCGACCATTCGGTGCGGAGTTTTCTTAATTTTTGTTTAACTGGCTTGTAATCCGGGAGAGTGGGGATCTCGTGCTGACCTATTTCGGGGTCGATGTCGGGCATATCATTATAGGACCATGCGAAGACATCCACGAACTCCTTTAGCAATTCTTTGAGTTGTGCGCACTCATGCTCGTCAAGGGTGGCCCCTATCCTAATCTCGCGCAGTTGGCTACTAGAACCGAGATTAATAACGACAGTCTCTTCTTCATTAACTTGAACGCGGTTATGTAGTTTATTATTAACCTTATTTAAATCAGTTAAGAATTGTTCATTTGCAAAATCATCATCATCAAAAGTTCGATTGGGATCTACACAATTAATGTAAGGCACAACAAGATACTCAAAATCTTCGTTTATTTCATTGATAGGAAAAACAACATTGATAACCTCATCAAAATAGGTCTCGATGACATTTGAGCAAGGATGGACAATAGTAGATAAAACCGGGTAGACATTGGGGTTAGGGGAGATTTCAACAGGTAGAGTTGGCATAGCATGCCAGTTGAGGAGAGGTGTACCAGTAGTTTTAATCAGACGGGATGGGTCCCTTGATGTAGTGCCTGAATGAACCGTGCAGAGTGTCAGCCCCAGTATCTACAAGTTGAAGGAATCTTCGGAATCACTTTCCTCAGTCTCGTTAGTATATTTTATAAGCGATGGTACCTGTAATTGGTAATTTTTAGCCCATGAGTAGCTATCTTGGAAAAAGATCTCCATTCCAGGATTTATCTTCTTGTCTGCGTGGTCATACCATGGTTCTGGAAAACCGCAAAAGGGAAAATCCTCACCCTCTTTAATGAATCGTCAATTTAAGGAATCACCTGAGATAGCTCGAACGTAGTCTAACCCTCTTTTTGATCGAGTCTGGCGGATCATTATGAGCTCTGGTTCTGATGGTTGATATCCCAAGCCGCAAGGAGGGAAAGCTTTCTTCAGTTCGACGGGCTCAAGTATCCCCTACTGTCTTTGTCCTAGCCCCAGTCCGGGCATGAAGTGCATGTTTCTGAACATCTGAATCACATTGACATTGCCATGAGGGTCGTATTCTGAACAAACCCTTTCTTTGAAACTGTCCCCTACCGGGAGTAGGGATGGTTCAACTTGGAAACCTGATAGGAGCATATCATTTGACCCATGCTGTATCTCAAGGATTGGATTGCCGGTGCTTGCACCCTCGGTGTTACCGTCGTCACCCAACATGTTGATGACTCGCCCATCGGCGAAGAACTTCAGTTTCTGATGGAATAAGGAAGAGACACCCTTTATACTATGGATCCAGGGTCGTCCGAGCAACAGGTTAAAATAGGCCGGGATATCGATGACTTGGAATTCGACGACAGGGTTTATAGGTCCAACCCCTATTACAAGTTTTATGGATCCCATCACCTCACGACGGGTATTATCGTAGGCACGCACGACAGCGGATGTTGGAGCGAGGTCACTTTCTTTTAGGCCTAAACATTTGAAGGTTCTCAGTGGGCAGACATTCAAAGCGGATCCGTTGTCAATGAGAGAAAGTGGTACCACCTTCCCCATAACTTCGACGGAGATATTGAGTGCATGATTGTGATTTGGCCCAATTTTGGGGATTTCTTCTTCAGAAAAGGACAACATTCGGGTGGAGGTCAAGGACCCGACCAGGTTCACCGCTTCTTCTGGCATGGTAGAAGGAGGAACTATAGGTCCAGCGAGTAATTTGATCAAAGAATTTCTGTGCAGTTGGGAAGACATGAAAAGCCCCCGTAGAGTGATGTTAGCTTGAGTTTTCTTCAGTTGATCGAGGATCTTGCTCTCCTCGAGGGTCATTTCTGGCATAGGAAGGTTTTCAACGCCCTTCCCCTTATCATTTACTGGTAGCGAGCTTGGAACTTGGTAATGTCTCCCAGATCTGGTCATGTGATTTACTGAAGAAGGGAAGAACTTAAATCCAGTTTCCTCATCAATCTGAGGTAGTTCTGCCACCTTATCTATTTCTCCGAAGAGTTCCTCAAATGATATTATCCCACATAAGTTAGCTATCGGGCCATTTCCTCCTGAAGCTTGTTCTTCATTTGAAACTTTGAATTCTTCCCCCCATCCGGTGGCAACAATTATGTTTTCCCTGGTGAAGTCAATGTATTCCATGACTTCAACGGCTTCTTCATATAGGTCTTCCCATTCTGTGGGGATGTGTAAGGGTGAAGGGACCAGGTGCCCTTGCAGCTTCAAAGTGCCAAGTAACTCGGTGATACTGCAAATGTTGTTGGTTTGCCTGAATGCTTCCGTCATGATTCGGACAACATCATCTAAGCAGATTTTGTCGGTTGGTACCACCCACCTATCTGATTCTCGGGCCCCTTTCCGTGCTTTTAAAAACAACGTACTAAACCTCTGGCAGTCGATAATCATCTGTGAGGGCAATTTCAGCCCGAACTCTAGGAGTTGGTTTAACACCTCTGACAATTCCATACTTCCACTTTCAGAACAGGTCCGAACAGTGATGCATGCTCTGGTAAGGAGTGACAAAGCCTGATCAGCGGGGCTAGCAGGGTGTAGGAGGAAATATGGGCAAAGTTTAAGGGGTTTAGGAGGTATAAGGGTGTGATTTGAGTTGATGGATCAAAATCTGGGTTTTCTTCCAAGAAGATGGCATTGGTGTGATTTGGGAGTGGGTTATGAGTAGTGTTTGGTTTAGGATTGGTTGTTGGGGCGATGGTACCCCAGTCAATGAGATCTTGGATTATGTTTCGAAGGTGGAAGCATTGGTCGGTGGTATGGCCAGCTGTTTGGTGAAAAGAACAATGAGCATCGGTCTTGAAATTTCTCGGAAGTGGATTGGGTAATGGACGTGGATCCAGGGGCTTTATAAGGTTTCGGCTTAACATGGCTTGATAAACTTTAGAGGGGGGAGCATGGAGCTCAGTGTATTCCCTTCGAACGGGGGCAGGGCGGCTTTCTGGTGCCCATGATGTGGTTGGTTGAGAGATATTGTTGATGGTTGAGACTGCGGCACTGACAGGTTTGTCATATTTTCTCGGGGTGAACTGTCCGGACACCTTCTTTGGTTCAATTCTGTTTTGGCAAGACCCTCTTCGATTTCTACTCCTGCTTCTCTGAGAGCTCGAAAATGGGGGTAGTACTGTCCTCCCATAGTTGCTCGGACATGGGGCAAGAAATTATTCTTCACTATGCTGACTTGTTCTTCTTCAGATGGCCGATTAGTCATGGTAGCCGCTTTTTCCCTCCATCTGGTTATAAAGTTACTGCCGAATTCTCCAGAGTTCTGTTTGAGCAACTCCAAATCACGACGGGTGACCTCAAGCTCTTCGTTGTATTTGTACTGTGATTTGAATTCTCGGGCTACATCCTCCCAGCTATGGATTCTGGATTCCTCAAGAGATAAAAACCATCGGAAAGCACTGTCTTTCAAAGTTTGCTGAAATAATTGGGCCATCACCTTTTCGGAAGCCCCTAGTAGAATCATGGAACGATGATAACTGCGAAGATGAACAATCCGTGGATCACTCCCTCCAAACTTCTCGATATTTGGCATCTTAAACTTCTCGGGTAACCTCGCTTTAGGATAAGGAGACATATGGGTGTAGTCCATGTAATTTCTAGAGATCCTGACTTGGTCAAACTTCTTAGTGAGCATCTTAAAATCTTCTTTGACTTTGCTCAATTCCTCCTCCTTTGGATCAGCAACCACAGGCAAGTTAGCCATAGGGTGGGCAATGTTTGGCATTAGAAGTTGGGCAGGCGGTGGCCCATTAGCAGGAGGGGCACGCGGAGCCTGCTGATATTCTTCCGGAACCCAGATGGGCTCGGGTGGACCCATAGCGTGAGGGAACAGGGCCTTGGGCTCTTGAGGAATAGGGACTTGGTTTCGTTGCATTTCTCGGACCTCAGCTTGGAGGTTGTCAATCTTGGCCACGAGCTGAGCTAGGACCGTAGGCAGATCCAGTTGTATGACTGGTGCTTGATCTTCATTATCCATGGAAGATGGATGGATTCCGAATTCGGAAGAACTAGTAGAGGAATGGACGAAACTCCGGGGTGATTTGACTGAAGACCTAAGCTAATAGGGAGCCAGGACAAGGGCGTGCGATCAACCTGAGAAGGCGTAGGATGATATTTATTTTTGAGAAAAGGGAAGGAACTATTTTTTGATTTTTGATAAGAAGGGAGAAATATTTTTGGATTTTTGATGAAAAGGGAGAAATGTTTTTGGAGACGGAACTCAGCATGATTATTATGATTATTATGTTCTCACTTGTATTTAATTCTCCTAAATGCAATGCCGGATGGGACCCGAGCCTGGAGAAGTGGGCTCTTAATATATGCAAAGCTACGGTTTGGACTTATAACCAGGCTCGCGGACAGAGTCCCGTTTTAAAATTGGGCGGAAAATCGACCCGAAATTTCGGCAGAGTTTTGGATCGAAACCGGCAATCTAAAGTGCGTGTCCTAGGTTTGACACCTATATGTGGGCATGCAGTTGATTGGGTGAATCGGCATGGGTTCCCCCCTTTGGCGTGACTTCCACGATATACGTCTTGCTCTTGCGGGCAATTGGTACGTGTGGAAAAGCCATTTGATATACCTAAGTGTACGTGAATTGCCTCACCATATACCTCGTGGGGACGGTACGTGTGATAGCGAATTAGATATACTCGGCGTACGTGAATGAATTCCTAGCGATGTACCTCCTGTCATGACTTCGATCAAGCGGTACGATGCCAGGGAATCGTTCGATATACATCGAAGGTACTTGGCCAATGGGAGGTGAGAGTCATATCGCTTAGGCTAATTGCGACCTGCCGGACCAGCGCCCATCACGAAGTGACCCTCCAGTTACTGGGTAAAATTTGGTCAATATCAATGCTCTTTGGTGATGTCGTGTGAATCATGCATGATTCTCTTATTAGTATTTTATGATGAGAATGCCTTTCTTGATTATGCCAAACCCAGAACAAAGCACAAGTACCTCAAAAGGTACACCAAGTATGGATGGGTGATGCGTGCAACATGGGGATATACATGTGATCCTAGGTGCACGTGGTGTGAAGTGTACATGGAGAATTTTTCTATAAGTGTGTGAACATAAGCATAAGCATGGGATACACATATGAGAAAGGGGAACATGCAGATATGGGGGGGGGGGGGGGGGTAAGCATAAACAAATATAGCATCCATGTAAATAGAGTCAAGCCCACAAAATAAAATTCCCCAGCAGAGTCGCCACTGTGGCCATCCCCGCCGATCCCCGCCGCGGAGGGAGGAGGAATCCTTCGGGTCCCGTGCGTCCCCTCTCGGGAGAGCGCTCTGGCCGGCGTCGATTTTGTGAGGTGTGAAAAATGTAGAGAGATTCAGAGTCGCCAGTCTATTTTACTCAAAATAGACAAAAGGAAAAAAGGGGAAGCCACCCCGAAGGATGGCTTCCAAAGACATACTGGTGCATGCGAAACCAAATGAGTCAGAAATGGTTCGAAGGATTAGTTGCGAAATGGGAAGGTGTTAGGCACCCATTCCACCCTTTCGGTCTCTCATGGGTATTTGCTATTTTCCTTTATGTTTCCCCCCCGTGAGATGTGTGAATGTGTATATATATATAATGGAGGTAGGAGTCCTCGACTTGTATCATGGAAAGGATAAAGCGAGTCATCCGTAGGAAGATATAAAAGTAATATTAGAAAATTACTATTTACGCGGTTACCCCTACGTTGATCGTTATAAGGGAACGATAACGCATATGGAGTAATGCGTCACTAAGAATAAGTATATATATAATATAAGAAAAATGGATTTAGAAAATAGAAAATGAGAGAAAAAGTGAGAGAAAGGACTCGAGTCTCGGGTTTTACCCCGAGACGCCTACGCAGCCTATAAAGGCATCAAAGTCCACGTAGTTCGCATACAAATCAAAGGGGTGGGGGTTATCCGATAAATCCAAATGTGGGATCTCTTATTTGTAGGGGTGTGTGTGTGTGTAGAAAAAAGTGTTTTAGTTGTGGGAAAAGCGTGAAAAAGTGTGAGAATCCCTTATTTGGAATTTATGAGCAAACCCTTTTTTTCTTGTTTTTTTGGATTTTTTATTTATATGAAAATATGGGATGTGCAATAATACTATATAAAAAAAAAATTATATTAGGATGTGTGAGATGAGATAAAAAAAAGGGGCTAAGTAAGAAAACAAGTTATTGGGAATTCAAGAGAATTTAAGAGAGAGTTTGAGAAAGTTGGACCTTCTTGAAGATTTTGAGCTTGATCTTGAATGTTGGAGAGAAGACCTTGAGCTTGGATGATGATGGAGAGTGGTTAATTCACCAAGTTTGATGAAAAGGATGATGAAAAGTGGAGGTAAAAGAGGGGTTTGGAAGTTGAAATCACGCTGCCTTCGAGAAAGGTTTCTGGGATTCGTTCAGAGATATTTCTATCAGATCTGGGGTCTCTTATAAATGAGGCCAAGGCCTCCTTTTTATAGGCCCAGGGGTCTATCGATCGGCATTGCCATGGCACTACCTATCGGCAGGTGCCGATAGGCAGGGTCTGGGACGTGCCATTTGGCAATGCACCTCAGGCTTTTTTGGAAAATTGGCCGCCGAGGGAAAACTACTGGTCAGAATCATGCACGGGGCATACCGTTGGAAAGGTATTTCATAGACCTTCGAAAGTCCTTTGGACCGTTCCCGAGTTCGGGAGTTGACTTTGGGTTAAATGTGGCTCGGAAGCGTTTGTCGGTCCATTGGACGGGGAATCGTGCGGATGCAAACGGATCGTTCGTCCGCATGGTAAGTCTGAATCGCGTATGGGGCATACCGTTGGAAAGGTTAGGAGATATAATTCGACATTCCAAAGAGTTTGACCTGGTTTGGAGAGTTGACTTTGGTCAACCGAGCCCGGGAAGTGCTCGGTGGCTTCTCGGAGTCAAACAGATCGTTCGTCCGCATGGAAAGTTGGAATTATGCACGGGACGGACCGTTGGAAAGGGTATTCAGTGCCCTTAGAAGATTCATTCATCCTCGGTCGAGATGAAGAGTTGACATAGGTCAAACAGAGCCCGAGAGTGCCCGGTGGCCTCTAGGTCTGGTTTCGAACGCAAATGGCACGTTCGTCCGCATGGTAAGTCGAAATCGCGCACGGGGTGGGCCGTTGGAAAGGGTAATAAGTGCCCTTCGAAAATTCATTGAGTCTCAGTCGAGACGAGGAGTTTGAATTTTGGGTTAAACGGAGTCGGGGGGTGCCCGATGGCCTCCAGGTCAGTAGTCGGGACGTGACCTGGGTTTCTAGTGATGAAGGGAGGTTCTAGGGACCTAAGGAGAGTTAAGGGGTAATATAATGGGGTGTCTATATATCTATCAAGTGGTTCCATACTCTATCTGTCCTTTACTAAGCGGGAGGCCATCACGGTCGATGACCTCATGTCTAGGATTAAAAAATATGCCAAGGTCGAAGATACAATGAACAAATTTGGATCGAATAAAGAGTGACAAAAATATATTAAGAATGAGGATAAGAAGGGGGCAAATAAAAAGTAGGAAGTAAGAATAATAGGAACCAGAAAGGGGCCAAGAAAAAGGATCTTGAGAAGTCATTCAAGGCAGTTAACATAGTGTATTCTAAACCAACTTATAAGATATTTTACAAGATCAAAGGATAATTATATTTCAAATGGCCTAAGAAGATATTTAGTGATCCGAGGAAGAGGAACTAGGCACAAAAATGTCATACCATAAAGATCATGGTCACAATATCGAAAACTATAGGGCACTAAAGTCCCACCTCAAGGATCTAGTTTAGACTACGCACCTAAATGATTTTATAGGGAAGAAGGAAGGCACAACACAACCCGTGCGTGACCAGAGACCAGAAAATGTCCAAGATAACAGTATGGAACACGAATATGCGATAATATATGGGGACCCAAAACGAAACAACGTATTGGATGTTTGTTTGGGTCATGAATTCACAATGATTTAAGGAGCATCAAATCCAAACCAAATCAAGGGGAACGCCCTCAGGATGGAGGTTAAGGAGCTCACAACAGTTGTGAAATCCTTTAAGATTGACTCGCCCAAGCCCATTGAGGGAAAACACCGATGACCCGATGACATTAATTACATGAAGCACATCATTTTCACTGACGATGATTTAGTTGGAGTGAGCACCCCCACCATGACGCTCTTATCATCACTGTCTAATTTGCTAACTGGGGTATGGAAAAGTTATTGGTAGACCAGGGGAGCTCCTCGAAAGTCATATACCTCAGAATGTTCAATCAATTAAAAGTTCTTGTAGAAGACATTCCGGAAGCCATCGTTACATCGGTCAAATTTACAGGAAGGATAACCTTACTTCTAGGAAAGGTATCTCTCCCTATTCGAGCTGGAGGAATTTCTAAGCTTATCGAGTTAATTATGGTGGATATAGACTCCTAATATAACTTTATCATCTATAGAGGTTGGTTACATGTTTTTATGGCTGGACCATCCACCTACCATCAGAAAATAAAGTGCATCACAGACAAAGGAGTTATGAAAATGCATGGGAACCAACCCTTGGCCCAAAAATATTTCATAAGTGATATCCTACCCAAGTAGGAGAAGAAGAAGAAGAAAAAAATATGGAGATAGAGGAAGTCTCCATACCCTCTAAATATGAGTAAAAGTATGGGCGACCTAGTGTTGGGGAAACCAGGGTTGCCTCTGTCGATCGTGTTATGGAACCCCTACAATAGGTAGCGTTTGATGATTATCAACCTGAAAAGAAGATAATGAAGAGTTGGTTTCATTACTCAAATGCAACCAAGATATATCTGTATGGAAGCTATATGACATGCTTGGAATAGACCCGGAAGTGATGTATTACAAGCTCCATGTGGATCCAGTGTATCCATGAGTTGCTTAAAATGCATGAAGAAATGTTCCCAGAAAGGCCAAAAATGTTAAAGAGGAAGTGGTGAAACTTCTGGAGGCTGAGCCCATAAAAGAATTTTAATTCCCTAAGTGGGTATCAAATCTGGTAGTCATAAAGAAGAGCAATAGGAAGTGGAGAGTATGTATAAACATCACTGATCTGAACCATGCATACCCGAAAGATAGTTTTCTTTTTCTAAAGAAAGTCCAACTGATCAACAGCCTCATTAACCATGAGTGTATGAGCTTCTTCGATGCCTACTCTGGCTACCATTAACTCCCATTGTTCGCCCCCGACCAGGAAAAGACGTCCTTTATCACCACTCTGGGTCCATATTTCTATAGGGTAATGTCGTTCAGATTGAAAAACACTAAGGCGACTTACGAGAGACTTGTGACTAATATCTTCAAGGAGCAATTGGGAGACACAATGGAGGTACATATCGATGATATGCTTGTAAAGAGCAGTAGGGAGGGGGATCACCTTATAGACCTGATTTTTTTTTTAAAGTGCTTCGTTATTATAAGATGAAGCTAAACGTGGCGAAATGCTCCTTTGGGGTACATATAGACACTTCTTTGGCACTTTTTTTTCATGTAGCCTCCCTCAAGAGGTATCCAAGGAACTTTCTTCTATTACGTTTAGCTATAAATAATGCATTAAGCATAGCTATAAACAAGTGTGTAACTCATGTTAACGTAAGTAGCATTTAAGATAAATTCATGATGGAACCCCTATCGTTGTTGATATTCATCACTACTTAATGCAATATCAAGTTGATTCTTGTAACTCCCACAATCCTACGCACAATCCACAATCAATCTCCAATCAAACTCTAATTTATATACATAGCGACATCCCTCAAAACCCCCACAATCCTATATTTCCCTTTCCCCCTAGATTTGAAAATAGGAACACTTAGGATTGAAAATGTGCCGCGAGGGAGAGGATGCCACCAACCCCACTACACCAAATCCAGTGAATGGTCACCCACAGGGTTCATGGACCAAATTAGTGACCACATCAAATTTTGCATGACCATATCCATGACCCAATGTGGTCATGGATGCTCTTAGAAGTGGTCACGAACCAAATCCCTGACCAGTATGGGTCACGAACTTTGGTCGTGACTAGGTCCTGATCATCATGGCTCCAAATTCATGCTAAAGTTCCTTCCAAGTTTGGTCATAGTAAGGTCACGGACAAGGGTCGTGACCAAGGACACAATGCACACCCATTGGGTCATGGATTTGGGTTGTGACCATCTCATTTTTCTCACACGTGTGGGTCACGACTGAAGGACATGGCCACATGGTTGCCTACACGCTGATGTGAAAAAAATTTAAGGGTCATGGTATTGGGTCACGGTGGTAGGCTGTGACTAGGGTCCTTATACTAAAACCATCTGCCTCATTGTCATTTCTTTACGCATCAATCTCTCTCTCTTTATTTCTCTCCATTTCGGCGATTTGCATTCTCTCTCTCAAAACCTAATTTCAGCGTCTAATCTCTCTCTCAATCTCAAAGGTAAACCATAATTTTTGTATTTCTGTGTTAAACCCTAATGTATATGTCTGTATATGTGTGTGAATGTGTGTATATTTCTATGTATGTGTGTATGTGTGTGTACGTGTGTATATGTGTGTGTATATGTGTATGTGTATTAAACCTTAATGTATGTGTGTGTATTTCTGTATATGTGTGTGTATTTCTATGTTTGTGTGTGTATGTGTGTTTACGTGTGTATATGTGTGTGTAAGTGTGTGTATATTGTGACACCCCGCCTAATTAAATACCGTGCGATCACTCCTTTATTAAATTAAATCAAGGTAAACAGTTGGTTCATTCTCAGCATCATTGTCGATAAAAATAATTTTTCCAATTTAACACCCTAAATAATTAAGCTAAGTGTCAAAAACATTTTTGATACAAACTTCCAAATTTTAATTAAAGAAAAGATTTACTTATACAAAACAACATTTCTACAATATAGAATCACACCACGAAGAACTAAAATAAAACCATACATTCGTCAATCGAATGTCAACATAATAAAACCAAACATCATAAACTATCCTGAATAAATCCCATAAAACAATACTGGAATAACTGAAAATATAAAAATCCCAACAAGTAAATGAAATGATGAAAGGGGAGACACGTGCCCAATAAATGAGAGTAATAAGAGTGGAGTCAATAACAGAAGCCGTCTACTCAAGTGACCTGCAACTTCCACCTAAGCTGCAGCTCGTTCTTCTCAAAGGATCCTAAGCAAGACGCCCCTGTGGCTGGGCACCTGAAAATATACATATATATACACAAGGGAGAGAGAGAGAGAAAGAAATGGGTCAGGGCCCGAAAGTGTGTTTGATTTTTAAAATACGTTAAGCAAGTATTTAAAGTGATACATGCCAATGCAACAACATATTAGTTCGTCTCTCTCTTGAGAAATACTCACCTCTCTTCTAATGTGCACACCTATCGCACTAGCCTTCCCAACGGTTTATTTTAACATCTAACATACTCGTCTTTCCAAAAGCTTTAACTTAACTTAGCTTACCCGCAAGATTTACAAATTTACAACCTTATTTTAAAAGAATATTCCAAACAGTAACCAAGGACCTTCATTTTAATTTTATAAAAAAAAAACCTAAGGTTTTACTGTGACATGTTATACTTTTTCAAAACAAGTATTTAATAGTAAGAGTCCGCACTATGTTCTACTTATCAAATTCAGTAGACAGTTACAAGTGACATAATCTCATATATATATATATATATATATATATATATATATTAACTACTCGTATAATATATATATAACAGCACCCCAAATAAAACTATGGTGCGTGCATACTTCCACTATCCAAAGCCCTATATCACTCACATAAAGGGGAATACATTCGGAATCACTCTCGAATTGTATTAACATAAATACACAAACAATATTGAGGCGAAGCATAGATTCCAAGTCTCTAAGAGGGTAGCACATACCGGCGTCTCTTAGGACCATCTGAACTATCAAATCGATAGCCTGTACCAAGGACATCTATCTTCTAGGGTACAAGTCAATATCCCCCATAAAGGTCCCATCGAGAGAAGACTTGTCCCAGCGCGGAAACCTCAGGGATAACAAGTAGCGTGGGTATGATTTTCACATGTATATAATATATGTACACACAATCATATAAATATACCAATGCCATATTAATATAGGTTCTTCCCATCACCCGTAATTATACCGTTTATCTTTAATTTCACAATTATAGAATTATGTATAAGGTTTTATTCCTAACCTTAACTCGAAGGGTTTTCTCACTCATTACCTAACCCTCATGGATTATATCCTCGCAAATCTGAAATTTAGTAAGTGACTTTATTTGATTCGAACGTAACTCTCTTACGCACCTCACCCTTAAATTTCATAAATCTACCAACCTAAAGTACATATCCCATAAATACCATTCTCGTTGAAGATTAAAGGTTCTAACATTTATCCATATATCCTACTGGTCCTCAATATCTCCCAAATCATTTTGTTTGGAATGCCCAAAGGTTCTTCCATGATAAATTAATTCAACTAATTAAATAAGAGAAATAGGAGTCTGCCAGGAGGGGTCGATCGATCGAAGCTTGGGGCTCGATCGATCGAAGGTTCGATCGATCGAAGCTCTATGCTCGATCGATCGATCAAGCAGGTCTGGGCAAAAATTCTGCAGCAATTGCAGTGACGAGATTGATTAAAGTTCTACATCAAAACTCATATTTTCCAACACTAATCGACCCAAAAAGTCTACTGCTAACATACTAACATAATTCCAGATATCCTTAACGTTCAGCATGCGTGTATACATCATTAAACATGGTTAAACAACCTAAAATCTCATCTAATCATCAAGAACCCTAAAGTTTTCTTAACTTTTGTTCTAATCAGTTTTCTCCAGAATTTCCTTCTAACAAATCATCACAAATTCATGGGTTAATCATCTACTTCACATAATATTTCCAGAATATGGTTATAATGATTTCTACATGAAAATCCCTATCAAAATTGGGGTTTTCTTCCATTGATTATACTCCTAATCATTCCTACACTAATATGAATATTGCATCAATGAAAATACGCAAGTTAAACACTTTCCTGGGATTTCAGAGGTCTGGTTTCCTGCTGATAATGAAGTGGTTGCGTTCTCCTCCTCGCGATCTACGCGTTGGTGGTGACGGTGGTGTAATCGGTGGTGTTTTGGGCCTTGAATCACCTTGAGAGCTCTCTCCTCTCTTCTCCAATGGCCGTTCTAGGGTTCTGAATGCTCTAACCCTAAAAGGCTGACTTAAATGGCTGCTAAGGATGGCTGAAATTCGTGGGTTTAATTACCCTATTTTGTAAAATGACCAAAATGCCCTCCCGGGTCACTAATTAGGCCTAAAAACACCCCGAGGCCCGAACTAAACCCCCGGGTACACTTTTCTGACTATCTCGATCCTTCCGGACGCGTTGGCGCACTCAAAACGACCATACGGACAACTTATAAAATATTCACTTTTTAATTAACATAATTAGTCCCGACGTGACACGGGCATGTCCCGACTTAAATTTCCGAAATAGTCATTTAATTTACTTATGACATTCAATATAACCATTATAATATATTACTATGCTCATTAGTAATATTCAACAAGTTTCCCATAATTACTAACTCTAGTCACGTTAATAATTATAACATAATTAATTTCCGGTTTTTTTTATTAAATAAATCATCACATTAAATTTAATAAATCCCCAAATTAAATATAGCATAAAAATACGGGGTATTACATACTTCCCCCCCTAATAACGGAATTTCGTCCCGAAATTCGGAAAATAAGGCATACCTGGTAAAAACAACTCTGGATATCTCTCGCGCATATCTGCCTCACGCTCCCAAGTGGATTCCTCCACATTATGATGCTCCCACTGGACTCGCACAAGTGGAACTACTTTCGACCTCAATCTCCTCTCACTATAGTCTAGAATAGCCACTGGTCTCTCTTCGTAAGAGCTATCCGACTGTAAGTCTATCTCATCTATCGCAATGTGCGTATGGGCCATATCATCCCGAAGATATCGTCTCAGTGACGAGATGTGGAATACATCGTGGATGCGATGTAAATGTTCTGGCAATCCCAACCTGTATGCTACCGGACCAATCCTCTCGATGATGGGAAATGGTCCTACGTACCTCGGAGCCAACTTCCCCTTCTTCCTGAACCTCATCACTCCTTTCATAGGAGATACACGCAACAACACTTGATCTCCCACATTAAACTCCCGGAAAAACCGTTTCGCATCGGCGTAGCTCTTCTGTCTGTCTTGGGCTACCCGAATACGACTCCTGGTTATCTCAATCCTCGCGGAGGTCTCCTGAATCACTTCTGGTCCTAATAACTTGTTGTCCCCCACCTCGAGCCAACAAGTTGGAGAACGACAAGGCCTGCCGTACAAAGCCTCAAATGGAGCCATGCCAATCGTAAACTGATAGGAGTTATTATAAGAAAACTCTACCAGTGGAAGGTGTGGCTCCCAACCTCCTCCGAAATCGAGAACACACATGCGTAGCATATCTTCCAACATCTGATTAGTACGCTCTGTCTGTCCATCTGTCTGTGGGTGGTAAGCTGAACTCAGTCTCAACTCTGTACCCATAGCCTCCTGAAAGCTTTCCCAGAAACGTGACACAAAAATCTTGTCTCTATCTGACACAATATTCAGGGGCACCCCATGCAATCTGACAATCTCAGCGATGAACAACTGGGCATACTGACCCGTGGTATAATCTGTCCTCACTAGCAGAAAATGAGCCACCTTGGTCAAACGGTCTACAATCACCCAGATAGAATCGTGGCCCCGCTGTGATGTAGGCAACCCGGTAATGAAATCCATGGAAATACTTTTCCACTTCCACGCGGGTACTTCCAACGGCTGAAGTAATCCTGACGGTTTCTGGTGGTCCACCTTCACTAGCTGGCAAGTAGAACACTTGGACACAAATTCAGCGATGTCCTTCTTCATCCCACTCCACCAGTACTGTCGTCTCATGTCCTGGTACATCTTATCGCCTCTCGGATGTACTGCAAATCGGGACCCATGAGAATGAGTCATCACTTCATGACGTAGCTCCGCTCCTTCTGGAACCACTAATCTCCCATTAAACCGCAACCCTCCATCCGAACTAACAGAATAGGACTCAGCACCCTCGGCTAGAAGTCGTACAATCTGCTCCTGACAAAACGGGTCTGTGGTTTGTGCCTGTATCACCCTCGTAACAATCTCGGGTGTGACTGACATCACGGATATGAAAGAACGTGCTACTGCATCCTGGTGACCCAACTCCTTCCACTTTGCTTTCCAGATGTCCGCTATATCGTCAACCGATCTACGGCTCAATGCATCAGCAACTACGTTGGCTTTCCCCGGATGATACTGTATATCCAACTGGTAATCTTTCACAAACTCTAACCATCTGCGCTGACGCATATTCAGCTCTCGCTGAGTGAACAGGTACTGCAGTGACTTATGGTCTGTGAACAAACATAATTTCTCGCCCAATAAATAGTGCCTCCAAATTCTCAATGCAAAGACGACCGCAGCTAACTCCAGGTCGTGGGTGGGGTAATTCTTCTCATGCGGCTTAAGCTTGCGAGAAGAAAAAGCTATAGCCTTCTCCTCCTGCTGAAGTACTCCCCCAAGTCCTCGTAAGGACGCATCTGTGTAAACCAGGTACTCTACACCCGGCTTCGGTAAAGCAAGGACTGGTGCCGAAGTAAGCTTGTCCTTCAGCTCGTCGAAAGCCAACTGACAAGCGTCATCCCAGACATATGGTACCCCCTTGCGAGTCAGATTCGTCAATGGACCCGCTATTTTGGAGAATCCCCGAATGAACCTCCGGTAGTATCTGGCTAACCCCAAGAAACTACGCACTTCCGTCGGTGTCGTGGGCTGCCCCCACTCCCTCACCGCTGACACTTTGCTCGGGTCAACTGCTATCCCTTTCTCAGAAACAACATGGCCCAAGAATTGTACCTCTCGCAACCTGAATCCACACTTCTCGTACTTAGCATACAACTGATGCTCTCGTAGAGTCTGAAGAACCTGCCTCAAGTGTTCGGCATACTCCTCCTCGGAGTGTGAATATATCAAAATATCATCTATGAAGACGATGACGAACTGATTCAAGAACTCTCTGAATACTCGGTTCATCAAGTCCATGAAAACAGCTGGGGCATTTGTGAGTCCGAATGGCATCACTCTGAATTCATAGGACCCATATCTCGACAAGAAAGCAGTCTTTGAAACATCCTGCTCTCTAATTCGTAACTGATGGTACCCCGACCTCAGATCTATCTTCGAAAAGAAAGTTGCTCCCCTCAACTGGTCGAATAGATCATCAATTCGAGGCAACAGATACTTATTCCGTATCGTGACCTTGTTCAACTCCCGGTAGTCCACGTACAATCTCAGTGAACCATCTCTTTTCTTTACATATAAGACTGGAGCGCCCCAAGGTGAGGTACTCCTACGAATGAAGCCCTGACCTAATAGCTGCTCAATCTGATCTCGTAGCTCTCGCATCTCTGCCGGAGCCATACGGTACGGTGCCCGTGTTATAGGTCTCGTATCCGGCAATAAATCTATAACGAAGTCTATCTCACGACCGGGCGGTAGGCCTGGTATCTCCTGAAACACATCGAAATACTCCCTAACAACTGGGATCGAATCCAAAGGAATTACAACCTCCTTAGAGGTATCCTCCTCAATGTAATATAAATGAGCGGTCGAACCTCCCTCTGGGCGAGGCATCGTCACTACAAACATCTCTTGCCCCGGAATGGCAAAAACAATGCTCCCACCGAAGCAATCAATCATGGCTCTATAAGATGCGAGCCAATCCATACCAATGATCACATCATGCTCGTGCATGTCTAAGACTAGCATGTCTGCAGGCAATACCAAGCTACCAATCTCTACCCCTATTCCCCGGCATATAAAGAATATAAGTGACCCACTCCCCAGTGGTGAGTCGACACACGTCACGGTGCTCTCTGCTGTGGCTAACAACCCTAAGGACTTCGCAAAATGCGTAGCTATAAAATAATTCGTTGCCCCCGTATCAAACAAAACTTTACCCATAGTACCTTGGATAGGAAACATACCCTCAATCGCGGGTGGTGCCTGTGGAGCTGCTGCCTGGTGGACGTTATAGACACGTCCATACTGCAATTGCCCCTGCTGCACTGGAGCTGCTGGAATGGCTGGTAGGGCTGGAACCTGGGCTGGAGCTGGAAGGGCAGGTGGAAAAAGTGGTCTCTGCGGCTCATTACGGGCTCCCTGCTGCTGTGGGGCCCTATCGCCCTCTGGGCAATCCTGGCGCCTATGGCCAAGTTTGCTGCACCCAAAGCATCTGCCTTTGAAATTACCGCCCCTCTGACCCTGCTGTCCACGGCCCTGCTGGCCGTTACCTCCACGCCACTGGCCCTGTTGGCCCTGATGTGCAAGCTGTTGGCCTTGCTGGCCCTGCTGCTGTCCCTGCGGTCGGTGTTGGCCCTGCTGATTAGGCTGACCCTGATGGCCCTGCCTGAATCCTCTGAATCCCTGCCTAGAATCACCTGAACGGAATCGCTTAGCAGGGTCCCCCTGATGGGAACTCTGCTCGTGCTGACGAGTCTGTCCATGAGTTGGTGCCCCACCGGCACTATTACCCCCGGTCCTGCCCTGCTGGCTGGACTCTCCTGCTCTCTTGCTTCCCTAAAGATGGAAGCGGTGATCCTGGAAAAGTAGTAACGCTGCATTGAGTACGTCGGTGAAAGTACTCAGGGATAGATTTCCAATAAGGTGCTGACGGATCCTCCAAGCTAACCCGTCGACGAACAGCAAAATCTTCTTGCCTTCAGTGGGTGCCTCATCCGGCACAATAGTGAGAAGTCTCGTGAACTCCTCCTCATACTCAGCTACCGTAAGGTTCTCCTGCTTCAGATTTAGTAATCTCCGCCTCATCTCAGTCTGCATTGCGGGTGGAAAATACTTGCGGTCAAACTGCTCCCAGAACAACTGAATAGGGATCATGTCCCTCTCCTCCAAAGTAGTAGTGGACTCCCACCACTGTAATGCGGCTCCCACCAGCTTAAAAGAAGCCAATAACTGCTTTTGTACTTCGGTGCACTCATACATGCGAAGATGCCGCTGGATGTCTTTCTTCCATTGGCTAACCGTGACAATGTCGGAGCTACCGGAGAACTCAGGGGGATGTGCTTTCTGAAAAGCATCCCGAACCCTCTCCCATGCAGATGGAAGCTGTGCTGGTACTGGCGCCACTGCCTGGACCTGGGGTGGAGCCTGCTGAATCACCGCTATCGCGGCATTCACCGCCTGGGCAACTATGGCGGCTACTTCATTCGCATTCATTGTGCCTGGTGCCGGAGCTGCTGGCTGTTCGGCTTGGGCACGTCTATCTTTCGGAGCACGTCTCGGAGGCATCTGAAACGTGAATAAGTTTATTAGTCTACAGTTATCAACAAATCTCGAATAGCTGAAGACTTAAACGTAAAAGAAAGAATACAACAGTCCTAAAAATAGGGCTCTATAGAAATAACGTTAAGCTGGAAGCGAAATAAGCCGTACAGATCCTATGGACACTAGAACCTGATGCTCTGATACCACCTGTGACACCCCGCCTAATTAAATACCGGGCGATCACTCCTTTATTAAATTAAATCAAGGTAAACAGTTGGTTCATTCTCAGCATCACTGTCGATAAAAATAGTTTTTCCAATTTAACACCTTAAATAATTAAGCTAAGTGTCAAAAACATTTTTCATACAAACTTTCAAATTTTAATTAAAGAAAAGATTTACTTATACAAAACAACATTTCTACAATATAGAATCACACCACGAAGAACTAAAATAAAACCATACATTCGTCAATCGAATGTCAACATAATAAAACCAAACATCATAAACTATCCTGAATAAATCCCATAAAATAATACTGGAATAACTGAAAATATAAAAATCCCAACAAGTAAATGAAATGATGAAAGGGGCGACACGTGCCCAATAAATGAGAGTAATAAGAGTGGAGTAATTAACAGAAGCCGTCTACTCAAGTGACCTGCAACTTCCACCTAAGCTGCAGCTCGTTCTTCTCAAAGGATCCTAAGCAAGACGTCCCTGTGGCTGGGCACCTGAAAATATACATATATATACACAAGGGAGAGAGAGAGAGAAAGAAACGGGTCAGGGCCCGAAAGTGTGTTTGATTTTTAAAATACGTTAAGCAAGTATTTAAATTTATACAGGCCAATGCAACAGCATATTAGTTCGTCTCTCTCTTGAGAAATACTCATCTCTCTTCTAATGTGCACACCTATCGCACTAGCCTTCCCAACGGTTTGTTTTAACATCTAACATACTCGTCTTTCCAAAAGCTTTAACTTAACTTAGCTTACCCGCAAGATTTACAAATTTACAACCTTATTTTAAAAGAATATTCCAAACAGTAACCAAGGACCTTCATTTTAATTTTATAAAAAAAAAACCCTAAGGTTTTACCGTGACATGTTATACTTTTTCAAAACAAGTATTTAATAGTAAGAGTCCGCACTATGTTCTACTTATCAAATTCAGTAGACAGTTACAAGTGACATAATCTCATATATATATATATATATATATATATATATATTAACTACTCGTATAATATATATATAACAGCACCCCAAATAAAACTATGGTGCGTGCATACTTCCACTATCCAAAGCCCCATATCACTCACATAAAGGGGAATACATTCGGAATCACTCTCGAATTGTATTAACATAAATACACAAACAATATTGAGGCGAAGCATAGATTCCAAGTCTCTAAGAGGGTAGCACATACCGGCGTCTCTTAGGACCGTCTGAACTATCACATCGATAGCCTGTACCAAGGACATCTATCTTCTAGGGTACAAGTCAATATCCCCCATAAAGGTCCCATCGAGATAAGACTTGTCCCAGCGCGGAAACCTCAGGGATAGCAAGTAGCGTGGGTATGATTTTCACATGTATATAATATATGTACACACAATCATATAAATATACCAATGCCATATTAATATAGGTTCTTCCCATCACCCGTAATTATACCGTTTATCCTTAATTTCACAATTATAGAATTACGTATAAGGTTTTATTCCTAACCTTAACTCGAAGGGTTTTCTCACTCATTACCTAACCCTCATGGATTATATCCTCGCAAATCTGAAATTCAGTAAGTGACTTTATTTGATTCGAACATAACTCTCTTACACACCTCACCCCTAAATTTCATAAATCTACCAACCTAAAGTACATATCCCATAAATACCATTCTCGTTGAAGATTAAAGGTTCTAACATTTATCCATATATCCTACTGGTCCTCAATATCTCCCAAATCATTTTGTTTGGAATGCCCAAAGGTTCTTCCATGATAAATTAATTCAACTAATTAAACAAGAGAAATAGGAGTCTGCCAGGAGGGGTCGATCGATCGAAGCTTGGGGCTCGATCGATCGAACCTTCGATCGATCGAAGCTCTATGCTCGATCGATCGATCAAGCAGGTCTGGGCAAAAATTCTGCAGCAATTGCAGTGACGGGATTGATTAAAGTTCTACATCAAAACTCATATTTTCCAACACTAATCGACCCAAAAAGTATACTGCTAACATACTAACATAATTCCAGATATCCTTAACATTCAGCATGCGTGTATACATCATTAAACATGGTTAAACAACCTAAAATCTCATCTAATCATCAAGAACCCTAAAGTTTTCTTAACTTTTGTTCTAATCAGTTTTCTCCAGAATTTCCTTCTAACAAATCATCACAAATTCGTGGGTTAATCATCTACTTCACATAATATTTCCAGAATATGGTTATAATGATTTCTACATGCAAATCCCTATCAAAATTGGGGTTTTCTTCCATTGATTATACTCCTAATCATTCCTACACTAATATGAATATTGCATCAACAAAAATACGCAAGTTAAACACTTGCCTGGGATTTCAGAGGTCTGGTTTCCTGCTGATATTGAAGTGGTTGCGTTCTCCTCCTCGCGATCTACGCGTTGGTGGTGACGGCGGTGTAATCGGCGGTGTTTTGGGCCTTGAATCACCTTGAGAGCTCTCTCCTCTCTTCTCCAATGGCCGTTCTAGGGTTCTGAATGCTCTAACCCTAAAAGGCTGACTTAAATGGCTGCTAAGGATGGCTGAAATTCGTGGGTTTAATTACCCTATTTTGTAAAATGACCAAAATGCCCTCCCGGGTCACTAATTAGGCCTAAAAACACCCCGAGGCCCGAACTAAACCCCCGGGTATACTTTTCTGACTATCTCGACCCTTCCGGACGCGTTGGCGCACTCAAAACAACCATACAGACAACTTATAAATTATTCACTTTTTAATTAACATAATTAGTCCCGACGTGACACGGGCACGTCCCGACTTAAATTTCTGAAATAGTCATTTAATTTACTTATGACATTCAATATAACCATTATAATATATTACTATGCTCATTAGTAATATTCAACAAGTTTCCCATAATTACTAACTCTAGTCACGTTAATAATTATAACATAATTAATTTCCGGATTTTTTTATTAAATAAATCATCACATTAAATTTAATAGATCCCCAAATTAAATATAGCATAAAAATACGGGGTATTACATATATGTGTGTATATTTTTTTCAAGAAAAGGCGAAGTTTTATAATTTCATATTTTGATTGGGTATGTTATATTTAGGGATTGAAATTTATTCGGTATTGTTAACATTGATTGGGAATTGTTATTTACAGTTTGAAATTAATTGAGTATTATTGGTATTGACTGAATGTGATTACTTAGGGATTAAAATACATTGCATTATTTATGGGTATTGTCATTTAGGGCTTGAAAGTTTTTTAGAGTTTGAAATTAATTAAGTATTATTAGTATTAACTGAATGTGATTACTTAAGGATTAAAATAAATTGTAATATTTAAGGGTATTGTCATTTAGGGCTTGAAATTTATTTAGAGTTTGAAATTAATTTAGTACTATTGGTATTGACTGAATGTGGTTACTTAGGGATCAAAATAAATTAAATTATTTAAGGGTATTGTCATTTAGGACTTGAAATTTATTTAGAGTTTGAAATTAATTGAGTGTTATTAGTATTAACTGAATGTGGTTACTTATGGATTAAAATAAATTGCATTGTTTAAGGGTATTTTCATTTAGGACTTGAAATTTATTTAGAGTTTGAAATTAATTGAGTATTTTAGGTTTTTTACCCACTGACTCAAAATCCTTTCCATTCTCAAAACCTTAATCAAACTAATATACCCTTATATGTTTCAATGTATCAAAACCTCAATCAAACTAGCCAAACTAATATACCCTTATACCACATATGTTAGAATTAATACTTATTAATTAATTAGAGCCCTAAATTGTAGGACTCAGTTTCATGCCCTCATATATTTTTCTCAGGAAAAATGAGGCACGGAGATAATCACTGGCAACAAGAGTGGGAGAGGTTGCAATTAGACCGCACATGTAACTCTTTTATTAGTGTGCATTATATATAGAATACTACTATTTATAGGCGTGGAAATAAAAAGATTGAACAATATAACTACCTTGTAAATCGTGGAGTTAATCTCCAGTAAGATTACCTGTTCAATCGTATTCTATTTTCCCTACCAGAAAACTGGGATGACGTTATACAAAATATATTTCACACACATAATCCCGACGTAGCCCTGACCTTGGTTACGTTGTTGGAGAGGGTGGAAAATAAAATCCACCCGTTATGGATACAACTGCGTACATAGAGAATTTATATAGAATGTGATGTCTCGCACCATATGCACGTTAAATTGAATCTTGCCAACAAATTAAAAAAGGTGGTATTCCAAGTTCATGTCATGGATATCTACACATCAATCATAGATACGCTTCCTCCTACATGGCCACGTGCAAAAATTCATAGGGTCTTAAAAACTAATACCAAATGGATGAAGATCATACACGTTGAACATATTATAAAGTCTTACTCTGAAAAGGTATATATATATATATATATAGTTATAAGCTTGATTAATTAATTATAATTTCATATTATTATAATTATTTAGTCATTTATGGTTTTTCATTTTTGTAGATAATGTCGGGAGGAAACAATCCAAGGGCACCGGGTGACGAGGTGACATCATAAGGAGGTTCACCATCTCGTGCACAACTCGAATTCTCAACACCAATGGATGAGAAATTCACAACTCCACCAAGGGTTCCCTACTCACCAAGTCCAACTTTAGGTGTTGTGGCACCCTCATCCAACAATCCTGTTGCTCCACCACCCCCATCCAATGCTCTCGACGCCTCCCACTTAATCCAAAAGAAGCCCATTTGGTTCTTCCTGCTTGGTAATACCTCAACGGGTGATAGAAATGATGTGCTGAACTTTAAAGCCCAGTTTTTGTCACTGGGAAAAATGAACGTGGGAGTCGGTGGACCATACAATTAAAACCTTGTTGATCAAGCCATCAAAGATGACATATAAGATCAACTCTGCAAGTATTTCTCATTTTTTGATCGTTCCAAGAATTAGGTTCTATCTCAGGTTTCTCAATCAATAAGGAAATACAGGAGAAACCTTTAGAAGAAACATATCCCGAAGAAGGCAGTGAGCTCCGATATTTTTTCTTAACAAGAGATAGTTTCAACCAATGCTGAAATGTTAGTGGAGCAGTGGAATAATTTTTTTAAGAATGAGGCGAAGGAGAAAACTTTGGTCCAAAGGTAACAAAAGAAAAAAAAATAGGGCACAAAAACTGATATACATAGGCTGGGATCCAAATCATATAAGGATTTGAAGAATGAATGGGTGAGTAGGACAAAGGATGGTCCAAATGCGGGTAAAAAAACAAATTGGTCCAAATTATTTGTTCATGCTCGGTGGGACAAATATAATAAATTCCCGCCGCAATAGGATAAGTTGCTGGAATCAATAGAGACCATCAGAAGTCAGTCCGGTTCTAACCCTAATGATGATTTTAACCTTGAAAATTATGCCCTGACCCAGACCTTTAGAAAGGAAAAACGTGGGAGGATGAGAGGTGTTGGCTCACATATGCCAAAAATAAAATTTCAACTCACTATACCTCTTGTGGATGAGCTTTCTTTGATCACGGATCGTGTCTCATCCAATGAGGAATGATAGTTCAAGACCGATGAGGATGTCCATGATATTAAAACTAACCTTGGAATGTTGACGAATCAAATTGGGCAACTTATGTCCCTTTTTCAAAATTATGGGGTCCCAATGACGCCTCCTTAAGGTTACCCTTACCCTTCATCCTCAAGGTTTCCCCTATCGTTCCTTTTCAAGTTTACCTTCCCAAATCGTGCCTCATCCAACATTCCCCTCCAAAATGCCACCTCATCCAACATTTCTCTACCAAATGCCACCTCATCCAACACTTCCCTCTTAAATATTCCTCATCCAACATTCCCCTCCCAAATGTCGACTCCTTCAATATTCCCTTTCGCAGTGCCTCCGCCTGTCAAGGGCGGTGACTATGGCGAAAAGTACTATATCAAAAACCTGAGAAATACGAGGATTGTTGGGGTGTGCACACTCATTTTCATAGTTACCAGAACTCCAGTACGCGAGCGACCTTTGGAGAACGGTGAGGCTCAAATACTGATCGATGAAATATACAATGACTATGGAGATGTACCTATGCAGGTTGGCAACGGGGAAGGGATGGAATTGAGGAATTATGCAAAATCTTTTATTGCTTGGCCAGTTTATCTGTTGGCTAAGTTCTAATAATATTTTCTTTCATTTCAATTGTAAAAACATTTTTTTTGTTTTAGTTGTAAGAATATTGATTTTGTTTCAGTTGTTAGAGTATTGGTATTATTTTAGCTGTAATAATATTTCTCTTGTTTCAGTTGCAAGAATATTGTCTTTGTTTCAGTTGTAATAATATTTTTTAACCTATTACCACAAGACTAAAATTTGAAGATTATTATATGAATTTCCCATAATACAAAGAGTGAATGAGAGAGACAAACCGAATAATAAATAATCATGTAAATGGCGTTCAAGAATTTTTTAAATACGCTTCCAAAAATCTCAAAAGTGGCAAGATTCCGTGTCCGTGCACGTATTGTATGAATGGAAAATATAAGTCATGTGAAGACGTTGAGTTGCATTTAATAAAGTGGGGAATCTGTCAAGACTATAAAATATGGACATAACATGCTGGAAAAAATATAGCTTATGTTCTGGAATAATTTTCGATACCCAACTGCGTAATGGAACCCCAATGATCGGAAGTGATACATGATTCACCAACACATCGTCCATTGACCGACTTAATTGATGATGCTTACGGACTCCACAACCATCAAAACCTCCAACATATGGATACGGATAATGCACATTTTGGCCAACTAAATGAAAATTTTGATGTTGAACTTCCAGGAGATCGAGAATACATACGGTTGAAAGTTGATGCGGATAGGTCATTGTATGAAGATTACGGTGAAGATCACTCGGTATTTTATGCAATGATTGGTTTGCATAATTTGAAGAGTTTGTTTGGTTTGTCTTGGAACATCGTAACCGAAATTCTTATGTGGGTTAAAGATATTCTCCTAAAACAGAACACGTTACCAAAAAAATATCCTACCATGAAGAAGAGCTTGAAGGGTTTGGATTTGAAATACAAATCTGTTCATGCATGCAAGTGTGATTTCATATTGTACCGCAATGAGCACGAAGATAAAGATGAATGTCTTATATGCAGTGAGCCTAAATATGTGGTTTGTGAGAATGGAAAGGACAAAAATGCAAACAATTGCAAGTGCTTGAAAGTCCAACAAAAGGTATTTAAAGTATTTTTCACTTGGGACACAACTAAAATGATTTTTTACTGTGCCGTGGATAGTGAAGGCCATGACATGGAAAGCTCAACGCGAGATCGATGGGAACCTGATGCGTCATCCTGTTGATTCACCCATTTGGAAAAATTTCAAGCGCACAACATTATGAATTTGCAAAAGAACCACGCAACGTTCACCTTGCAATCTCAACCGATGGGCGTAACCCTTTTAGTAATTTAAGTCCTAATTAAAGTTACTGGCTAGTTCTCTTGGTGCCTTTAAGTCTCCCTCCGACACTATGCATGAGAAAGGAGTTCACATTGTCATCTTTGTTGATACCCGGGTCGAAGGCCCCTAGTGATGATATTAATATATTCTTAGCACCATTAATCTAAGAACTTAAAGAGTTGTGGGATAAATCCGTAATGGCGTTCGACTCTTATAAGGGTGAAGAGTTCACATTTGAAGAAATGGTGGTGTGGGCGATCCACAACCTTCCACCTTATGGGACCTTGTCCGATTACATTGTTCATGGTTATTATAGATGTCCCATATGTGGGGAGGAAACTGAATCCTATTGGCTAAAACATAGTAGTAAGATGAGTTGCATAGGTCATTATAGATTTCTGTCTACCAGCCACCCTTTTAGGAATGACAAGTCTAACTTTCTGCCTATCTATCGTAGAACGCCAACTTCTCGGCTTTCTGGTCAGCAGATAGAGGAGAAGAAAACGGCTTCAACTGTGGGGAATATGTACATAGGCAAACACCCTCAGTTTGTAAACCTGAAGTGTAAAGCTAGTGGGTATCCGAATGACCCTAGTAAAGCGAAGCCGTAGTCCAAGCGAGCAATATTTTTTTATTTGCCATATCAGAAAGATCATCATGTAATGAATGTAGTTGATGTGATGCACACAGAGAATAATGTTGCGGAACATCTGATAGGAACATGTCTGGGTGGATCTCATTCCAAAGATGGAGAGCAGGCTCGCCTGGATCTGTAGGATATGAAAATAAAGAAGAAACTGTGGTTAAAAAATGATCCTATAACAGGAGGAATTTCTACATCATGACTATTTTGACTTTGACTACTACTGAGCAGAATATCCTCTTAGACACGTTGTTCAACTTGAAGACTCCAATAGATTATTCTGGTAATTTACGTAGGGTAGTAAGTTACCAAGAAAATGACTTAAAATAATACAAGTTTCACGATTGGCACATAATCATCCAATTAATCCCTTTGTCATTTTGGCATTGCTTTTTTGAACACAAAGATCTCCGTTGGGCAATTATGCATATCAGTTTATGTTTTACCCTACTTTGTGCAAAAGTGGTAAAAAGAAGGCACATTAAAGCTGCGTAATAAACTTTAGCTGAGGTTATTTGTGTATTAGAGAAATATTTTCCTCCGTTGTTTTTCGATATCAAATCCACATGCTTGTGCCTTTCTGTGATGAAGCTTTATTATGTGGTCCTGTTCGGTATTGTTGTATGTATCCTTTTGAGTGCTTGATGAAAACCTTTAAATATTACGTAAAGAATACACTAGATATTGGAGGGTTAAATGTTTAAGAATACGTAACGGTAGAATCATCGATATACACTAGGGAACATATGCCTGAACAAGAGGTGAGGAGGTTCAATCCTTGGGGAGAATGAGTGATCGAGGAACCTGACGAGTTTGAGGATGAATTGACATTTGGGAATCCTAAAGATGTGAAACTCACAAATCTACAATACGAGCAAGTAGCTCGTTATGTCTTCGAATCGTAAGATGAGTCAAAGACTGGAGAGAATGAGTATCTACTGAATTCTTCTTCTTTGATTATATATTTTTTTATATTTTATGATCTAAACTCTACAATTTACCGATAGTAAGTGCGAGAACAAAATTCCCAAAATCCAAGGAGATATTGCACAACAACTGGTTTTAGGGCAAGGGTGTCAAAAGAGGTAATTTTAATATCTTATGTGTGCGGTTATTTATTCATGTGTGGTAAAAACATGTCCTAATATAAATTCATTAATAAATTCAACTTCTAAAAAGAGGTGATGTCTCTTCCAGACTTGCATGCCTAGCAAAAGTTCCTACTTTTCGTGCGAAAGAGTTTAAGGAATTCTGCACCAACGGTTTTGATTTCATTTCATATCCATATGAGGAAAATCTTTTGATGCAAAATAGTGGAATATTAATTTCAGCCTTGAACACCTATTTCGCTAGCAAAAGTGATAAAAATCCATAGAATACGGTGCTAACCTATTGTGGGATAATCCAACAAATCCTAGAACTTGATTACTTAGATTTCACAGAAATCATATTCCATTGTGATTGGGTAAAGGTGGAGGATACAAAGAATACTTGCAAAGTTGATCCTGACTCCAAATTTGTTATAGTAGATTTATCAAGATCGCATAGTCGACGAGCCTTTTATTTGTGCCTTTCAGAATGTAAAGATGGTTTCTACTCGAAGTGCACAAACGATGGAAATTGTCTATTATTGTGCATGTACCAAAGGGTATGACTACTCAAGTAGATGCATTAAAGGTTATGAAAGAGTTACAGTCAGCTCTTGATGACAACCCTAATTTGAGGGATCTTTTAGTTGATTTAGAGGAAGATTGAGTTTCAATATTATTTTATCCTTGTCAATTTTATTTGTATCCTATTATGATATTGTCATTGTATTTGTGCATTACTTTGATGTATGAATGTTTATTTACTTTTACGAATGCTTAATATGATTTATATAAGTTAACTTTCGATAATATGTTATGTTTAGTCGAATGTTTAGTTATTTTCATAAGACGCTCTGTTTGAGAATAGATGTGACACCCTTCCTAATTAAATACCGAGTGACCTATCCTTTATTAAATTAAAATAGGTTTCTCAGTTGGTTCATTCTTAGCATCACTGTTGAAAACTTTTTAATTACTAATCCCCAATTAGTTAATTAAGTCGATGTTAAAATTTTAACCTTTATTAACAAGCAAGAATATAAAATAATAAATCGCATTCACCATCTAATTAAAACCAACATAATGAAACACTAGAATGTCTGAATAAGTGAAAGTAACTGGAATAAACACTCTAGTAAAAATCTCAAATACAATAATCCAAATGGCTAAGTCTCACCAACTGGAAATAAAAGAAGTCCAACATCTCTGAAATAAATACTGTCTAGAATGGGCAAAATGCCCTGCCTGAAAAAATTGCATAATAAAAGATAGATTGATAGGAGTGGAGGCATCTAATATCGAGGGCCTGTAAATTTCACAACCTCGCAACTCGTCAAACAATCTGAAATCCTATGCTTGGTGTCCCTGTGGCTGGACACCAAAAATAAATTGCACAAGGAAAAATAGATTTCGAAGAAACGGGTTAGAGACTGAGTAGAAAATAGTTTAAAATATTTGAGCAAGTATTCAAAATGCTTAAAAGAAGATATTATATAAATGTTAGTTTACGGCTCTCACTTGAGAAGTCTTACCTCTCATAGTGTGCATTCTTAACGTACTTATAGAATATTCTAGTTACTATTACCATGGCTAACTAGTTCGAATACGTTAGCCTTTTTAAACTATTACTCACAGTGTCCACCCATATCTCTCACACAATACATTATCAGTTAAGTGTTCACATACTTAGGTTATTTTTATTTCACTATCTTTCTTATCTACTAAGCACACATAGTAGAATAGATCACAAGTGTATATATATTCATCACTCAATAATATATATACACCACTACGGCACCCCTAGGCTCAGCTGTGGTGCATGCATACTCTGTTTTCAAGCCCTGGTACGTCACGCACTATATAAAGGATTGTTGGTTCTGTGTCTTTCCCGAACCATAAATACAAATCACATATATTGGAGGCGAACATAGTCCCCAAGGAAATGGGTCACACATATACCTACGCTCCCATTCAATCGTCGAAACTATCATAATCTCAGATAGCATGTATCCAAGGTCCTATGTTCTGGGTACAAGTCCAAAATCCCCCCAATAGGTTCGTCAGGATAAGACCATCCACGACGCGAAACCTCCCCCTGATAGCAAGCAGTGTAGGTATGTAATACATATAAGAATCATGCAATAGGTATACACACAACCTATATATTTGTATCAACAGTATAGGTATACTCCGGACCTATATGGCAAGTTCCATATGTAGTATATTTATATCCCACATATTAGTAAATTTCAATTATACTTCTCGTCGTATGTTCCCGAGTATCTCTCACCACTCGAAGTGTGTCCATTATTCTATACATAATATCAGTAGGTAACTCACTCATATCCTACTGGTCTAAGTCATTATTTTTTCTCGAATTCCTGTGACTCAAATTATCCTTCAATTTACATTTTTCCTCTCGATTAAGCCTAATTAATTTAGCCCTAAAATTCCCCTCAGAGGGCCAAGACTAAAACCCAACTTACACCTACTGGTACATCAATATAATTCCCATTATATTTAAATTTTAATCCACCAAGTGAATCACGAGCATTTCCCAACATTCTAAACAAAAAGAGAAAAGTGTCCAAAAATCAGGGCATCCGAATCGATTGAGCCAGGTACCGAATCGATTTGACCCTACAAGTATTGTCTTCAACCTTTGTTTGTTACGGGTTTTCTCCATTTTTACACCCCCGAACCATCGTTATACTATCCTAAACTCCTAAACAAAGGTCTGTAACATTGTAGTAAAATGTATCAATGATTTTAATCGTAGGATAATCTTTAATCTCTTACAAAACGATCCCAAATCAGATTTGATCCAATATAATCTTAGAAACCCTAAAATTTCCTATTTCTTTAAAACCTCATTAAAGATTCCAGATTTCCACACCAAGATTAAATGTAAATTCGTGGGTTTTATAATACATGCATGAGGGAATCTATCCTATATCAATTTCACTTAAGATTATGATATATGTCTTCCAATTTCATCCAAACACATGAATTTCATAGGTAATTCAACCTACTCTAACATGTACATCATATATTCTTATAAATTCACAAGTTTAAACACTTTCCTTTTTCAGTAGGTTTGATCCCGTCAAGATGATGGGTATGGCGGTGTTCCTCTTCCCCCGATCTACGCGGTGTTGGTGTTGGTGGTACTATTGGAGTAAGAATTGGTGGTTCTGGCCTTTGGAACCTCCTCTATTCTCCCTCCTATGGCCTCTCTACAACTCTATGAATAGTAACCCTTGAAGACTCCTATTCCCAGATGATATAAACCTCTAAATTTCGTAGGTCATATTTCCCCAAAAATACAAATGCCTAAAATACCCCTCTAGGGTGCCGATTTGGCCTAAAAGCGCCCCATGACCTAAACTAAACCTCCAGGTAGACTATTCTGACTATCTCGACCCTTCTGAACACTTTAGGGAACTCAAAATGACCATATGTATTACTTACAAATAAATTAATTTTTATTTCCTTAAATTGAGTCCCGACATGACTGACACGCGCGTCCAGATTAAATTATTGTAGCTGTCATATTTTTCAATTGCGACAATTTGTATATTTTCAAAATCCCATATTACTTTATTCACTAAGTAATAATCAATATAATTAACATCAATAAATACTAACCCTTGTCTCGCTAGTTAATATTTATTTTAATATATATTAATTTCTAATTAATTTTTCCCATTTTTAATTAAATTAATCCCATGTTATAAAATCATTAAAAATACGAGGTGTTACAATAGTCATTTAAGCTTGTGATTAGATCAAATTGACCCAGCTCAATTTTCACCTATTCCTCTACATATACATTTACAGATCAGTTTCATTGATGCAGTCTTTATAAAATGAAGTTAAATTAGCTTCATTTTATGAAGATTATATTGAAGAAACTAATCAAAATGTACATGTAAAAGAATAGGCTGGGGGCTCCAGGATCAATTTGGCCTAATCCCACATTCATAATACTTATATTTAATGGCCTTCTTGGATTGCAGGGACGATGTACTCTTTACTTTAACTGAATTAGTTATATAATTGATATATATGCATTATCTTTTAAATCTTTTAGATGATAGAAGGAGTACGGGATAATTACTGGTTTGGTTGTTGGATAACTATTGGTCGTTGGCTTGTTGTTGGATATAATGTTAGAAGGACTATGAGATAATTAGAAGGAGTACGAGATATTTATTGGTTATCGTGGTCATGTGACTCCCAGTTTGCGAATATGACGATAGTTTGAAAATATCTAGACTTAGGCTTAAAAACTTACCATTAGAGGGCTAAACCCCAAAACACTCCCCAAATAGCCCCGTGAGAGGCGTGAACACCTCGCACGAGACCAATGAACTCGTAAGAACTGATCGCATCATCATGGGACCCCCGATTTGAAAATATGATGATAATTTAAAAATATCTAGACTTAGGCTTAAAAACATGTTGTTAGAGGACAAAACCCCAAAACACCCCCCTAAACGGCACTGTGAGAGGAGTGAACACCTTGCACGGGACTAATGTAACTTGCAGGAACTGACCGAATGGTCAAGGGACCTCTGGTTTGAGAATATGATAATAATTTAAAAATATCTAGGCTTAAGCTTAAAAACATGTCGTTAGAGGATGAAAACCCAAAATACCCCTCAAATAGCCCTGTCGGAGGCACGAACACCTCACATAGGACTAATGTAACTCACAGCGTGGTCACGGGACCCCCAATTTGAGAATATGACGATAATTTGAAAATATAAAGACTTAGGCATAAAAACATGTCGTTAGAGTGGCAAAACTCAAAACACCCCCCAAACGACCCAGTGAGAAGCAAGAACACCTGGCACGATACCAATGTAACTCGCGGGAACTGACCGCATGGTCACGGGACCTCTAATTTGAGAATATGATGATAATTTGAAAACATCTAGACTTAGTCTTAAAAATATGTTATTAGAGAGCGAAAACCCAAAACACCCCTCGTAATGGCCCTCCGAGAGGCACTAACACCTGGGACATGACCTATGCAACTCGTAGGAACTGACCGCATGGTCATGGGACCCCCGATTTGAGAATACAACGATAATTTGAGAATATCTAGACTTAGGATTAAAAACAAAACGTTAGAGGGCGAAACCCCAAAACACCCCCCAAACGGCCCCGTGAGAGGCACCAACACTTCGCACGGGACCAATATAGCTCGTAGGAACTAACTCATGATCATAGGACCCTCAAATTCCTAACACGATGATAATTTGAGAATATCTAGACTTAGGCTTAAAAACATGGTGTTAGAGGGAGTAACCCCCAAAGCACCCCCCAAATGGCCCCATGAGAACAGCTCGTAGGAACTGACCGCGTGGTCACAAGACACCCATTCTTAAAATATAAAGATAATTTGATAATATCTAGACTTAGGCTTAAAAATATAAGCATGCCCTTACATTCTAAACCTCAAAACACCCCCTCCCAAACGGCCCCGTGGGAGGCACCAACACCTCGCATGGGACTAGTGCAACTCAAAGGAACTGACCGCGTGATAATGGGACCCCCAGTTTGTGAACATGATGATAATTTGATAATATCTAAACTTATGCTTAAAAACATGCCGTTAGAGAGGGAACCTCGAAACACCTCCCAAACATCCCCGTTAGAGGCACCAACACCTCGCACGAGACCAATGTAGGTTATAGGAACTGACCACGAGGTCACGGGACCCTTGGTTTGAGAACACGACGATAATTTGAGAATATCAAGATTTGGGCTTAAAAATGTGTTGTTAGAGGGCGAAACACCACCCAAATGTCCCCGTGAGAGGCACCAATTCGTTATCCGGGACCAATGCAGCTCGAAGGAACTAATCGCGTGATCACAGGACCCCCAATTTAAGAAAACTATGATAATTAGAGAATATCTAGACTTAGGTTTAAAAATATAAACATGTCATTAGAGGGAGAAACCCCGAAACACCACCGAAACGGCCCCGAAAGAGGCACCAACAACTCACACGGGACCAATGCATCTTGTACGAACTAACCGTGTGGTCATAGGACCCCCGGTTTACGAATACGATGATAATTTTAAAATATCTAGACTTAAGCTTAAAAACATGTCGTTAGAGGGAGAAAATCCAAAACACCCCCTCAAACGGCCCCATGAGAGGCATGAACACCTCTTACGGGACCAATGTAACTCGCATGAACTGACCATGTGGTTACGGGACCCCGATTTAAATATGATGATAATTTTAAAATATCTAGACTTAGGCTAAAAAACATGCCGTTAGAGGGAAAAAGCCCAAAACACTCCCCAAACGGCCCCGTGAGAGGCGAGAACACCTAGCTCGAGACCAATGTTACTTGCAGGAACTGATCGCATGGTCATGGGACCTTCGATTTGAGAATAAGACGGTAATTTGAAAATATCTAGACTTGGGTTTAAAAATATGTCGTTGTAGGGCAAAACTCAAAACACCCTCCAAACGTCCCCGTGAGAGGCACCAACAACTCGCATGGGACCAATGCAACTCGTAGGAACTAGCCGCTTGGTCACGGGACCCCCGGTTTGAGAATATAGTGAAAATTTGAGAATATCTAGACTTAGGCTTAAAAACATGCCGTTAGAGGGTGAAACCCCGAAACACATGCCAAACAGTCGCGTGAGAGGCACGGACACCTCGTACGGGACCAATGTAGCTCGTAGGAATTGACCCATGATCACGGGACCCCCAGTTTGAGAACATGATGACAATTTTAAAATATATTGACTGAGGCTTAAAAATATTCCTTTAGAGGGAAAAAGCCCAAAACACCCCCCAAACTGCCCCATGAGAGGCACCAACACCTCACACGGGACCAATGCAGCTCGTAAGAACAGACTGCGTGGTCACGGGACTCCTGATTTGAGAACATGACGATAATTTTAGAATATCTATACACAGGCTTGAAAACATAAACATGCCGTTAGAGGGAGAAATCCTGAAACACCCCCCAAACGGCTCCCTGAGAGGCACTAACACCTCGCACGAGACTAATGCAGCTCGTAGGAACTGACCCTATGATCACGGGACCCATGGTTTGAGAACACAATGATAATATGAGAATATCTAGACCTAGGCTTATAAACATGCCGTTAGAGGGAAACATAAAAAAAACACCTCGCACGGGACCAATACAGCTCGTAGGAATTGTCCTCGTGGTCACGGGACCCTGGGTTTGAGAACACTATGATATTTTGACAATATCTAGACTTAGGATTAAAAACATATCGTTAGAGCGCAAAACCCCTAAACACTCCCCAAACGGCCCTCTTACGGGACTAATGTAGCTTGTAGTTACCA
This sequence comes from Sambucus nigra, assembly GCA_949130495.1. Lineage (NCBI taxonomy): Eukaryota > Viridiplantae > Streptophyta > Magnoliopsida > Dipsacales > Adoxaceae > Sambucus > Sambucus nigra. The sequence goes on along the minus strand of OX422213.1, from coordinate 497,623,881 downwards.
ACTGCGTGGTCATGGGACCGCCGATTTGAGAACATGGTGATAATTTGAGAATATCTAGTCTTAGGCTTAAAAACATAAACATGTCGTTAAAGGGAAAAATCCCGAAACACCCACCAAACGGCCTCGTGAGAGGTGCCAACACCTCACATAGGACCAATGTTGCTCGTAGGAACTGACCACGTGGTCACGGGTCCCCCGTTTTGGGAACACTTCAATAATTTGAGAATATCTGGACTTAGAATTGAAAATAAATCATTAGAGGTCTATACCCCGAAACACCCCCTAAACGGCCCTATAAGAGGCACTAACACCTTGCACGTGACCAATGCAGCTCGTAGGAACTCACCCCATGATCAAGGGACCCCTTATTTGAGAACAAGAACATAATTTAAGAATATGAAGACTTAAACATAAACATGCCATTAGAGGGCAAAACCCTGAACCCCTCCCCCCCCAAACGGCCTAATGAGAGGCACCAACACCTCGCACGAGACCAATGCTGATCGTAGGAACTGACCTTGTGGTTACGGGTCCCTCGGCTGGAGAACACCATGATAATTTTATAATATCTAGACTTAGGTTTAAAAACATGTTGTTAGAGGATGAAACCCCGAAACACACCCAAATGGCCCCATGACAAGGACCAACACCTTGTAGGGGACCAATGTAGCTCTTAATAACTGAGCATGTCGTCATGGGACCCCCAGTTTGAGAACACAACAATAATTTGATAATATCTAGACTTGGGCGTTAAAACATGTCGTTAGAGGGCAAAACACTGAAACACCCCTAAAGTCCTCGTGAGAGGCACCAACACCTCGCACGGGTTGAATCCAGCTCGTAGGAACTGACTCGTGGTCATGGGACCCCCAATTTGAGAACACAAAAATAATTTGAGAATATCTAGACTTAGGCTTAAAAACATGCCATTAGAGGGCGAAACCCTAAAACACCCCCCAAATGGCCCCGTGAGAGGCACTACTAGCTCGAACGGGACCAATGAAGCTCGTAGGAACTAACCCATGATCACAGGACCTCCAATTTGAAAACACGATGATAATTTGAGAATATATATTCTTAGGCTTAAAAATATAAACATGCCATTTGAGAGAGAAAGCCCGAAACACCCCCCAAATGACCCGTGAGAGGCACCAATGCCTCGGACAGGACAAATGTTGTGCATAGAAACTGACCGCCTAGTCACGGAACACCCAATTTGAGAACACAATGATAATTTGAGAATATCTCGACTTAGTCTTAAAAACATGCCGTTAGAGGATGAAACCCTAAAACATCCCCCAAACGACCCTGTGAAAGGCACAAATACCTCGCACGGGACCAAAGAAGCTCATAGGAACTGATCGCATGGTCATAGGACATGACGATAATATGACAATATCGAGACTTAGGCTTAAAAAATTATCGTTAGAGCACAAAACCCAAAAACACCCCCTAAACGGATCCGTGAGAGGCACCAACACCTTATACAAAACCAAGGCAGCTCATAGGAACTGACCACGTGGTCACGGGTTCCTCGATTTAAGAACACGACAATAATTTGAGAATATCTAGACTTCGGCTTAAAACATAAACATTACGTTAAAGGGCGAAATAACTTGCACGCGACCAATGCAAATCATAGGAACTGGCCGTATGGTCACGGGACCCTCGGTTTGAGAACATGATGGTAATTTGAGAATGTCTTGACTTAGGCTTAAAAATATGCCGTTAGAGGGCGAAACACCTAAACACACCCTAAAGGCACCGTAATAGGCACTAACACCTTGCACGAGACCAATGTAGCTCGTAGGAACTGACCATGTGGTCACGGCACCCCCACTTTTTGAACTCGAAGGTAATTTAATAATATCTAGACTTAGGCTTAAAACATGCCGTTAGAGGGAGCAACCCTAAAATATCCCCCAAACGGCCCCGTGAGAGGCACCAACACCTCTCACGACACTAATGCAGCTCGTAGGAACTGACCGAGCGATCACGGGACCCCCGGCTTGAGAACACGACAACAATTAGAGAATATCTAGACTTAGGCTTAAAAACATAAACACGCTGTTAGAGGTCTAAACCTCAAAACACCCCCAAATGTCCCCGTGAGAGGCAGCAACACCTCGCATGGGACCAATGCAGCTCGTAGCAACTGACCGGGTGGGTACGGGACCCCCATTTGAGAACATGATGATAACTTGATAATATCTAGACTTAGGCTTTAAAACATGTCTTAAGAGGGCGAAACCTCGATCCCCCCTCAAATGGCCCGTACGGGACCAATGCAACTCGTAGGAACTAAACGCGTGGTCATGAGACCCTCAGAATGAGAACATAATGATAAGTTGAGAATATCTAGGATTAGACTTAAATACATGCCATTAAAGGGCGAAACCCCGAAACACCCCCCCCCCCCGAACAGCTCCGTGAGAGGCACCAATACCTTGCACGGGACCAATGCAGCTCATAGGAACTGACCGCTGGTCATGGCACCCCCGGTTTGAGAAAACGATGATAATTTGAGAATATTTAGACTTAGGATTAAAAACGTAAACATGTCGTTAGAGGGAGAAATCCCGAAACACCCCCCAAAGGGACCCTTGAGAGGCACCAACACCTCGCACGGAACCAATACAACTCGAAGGAACTGACCTCATGGTCATGGGACCCCCGGTCTGACAACGTGATATTAACTTGAGAATATATACACTTAGACTTAAAAACATGTCGTTAGAGGGAGAAACCTCAAAACACCCCCCAAACGGCCCCGTGAAAGGCACTAACACCTCGCATGAGACCAACGTAGATCGTAGGAACAGATCGGGTGGTCAGAGGAACACCAGATTGGGATCACGATGACAATTTAAGAATATTTAGACTTAGACTTAAAAACATGTCGGTTGAGGGCGAAACCCCAAAACACACCCAAATGGCCCCGTGACAAGCACCAACATCTTTCACGGAACCAATGTAGTTCTTAAGAACTGACCTCGTGGTCATGAGACCCCCGGTTTGAGAACACAATGATAACTTGATAATATCTAGACTTAGATATCAAAATATGTCGTTAGAGGGCGCAACCCCGAAACACCCCTCAAACGGCCCCGTGAGAGGCACCAACACCTCGCATGAGACCAATGCAGCTCGTAGTAACTGACCTCATAGTCACGGGACCCACGATTTAATAACATGATGATAATTTGAGAATATCTAAACTTAGGTTTAAAAAATTATGTTAAAGGGTGAAACCACGAAAACCCCCAAAATGGCCCTGTGAGAGGCACCAACACCTCGCACGAGACTAATGCAGCTCGTAGGAACATATCGCGTTGTCATGGGACCCACGATTTAAGAACACGATGATAATTTGAGAATATTTAATCTTAGGCTTAAAAACATAAACATGTTGTTAGAGGGTGAAATTCTGAAACACCCCTCAAACGGCCCCGTGAGAGGCACCAACACCTTGCACGGGACCAATGCAACTCGTAGGAACTGATCGTGTGGTCACGGGATCCCCAGTTTAAGAACAAGACAAAAATTTGAGAATATCTAGACTTAGACTTAAATACATACCGTTAGAGGGAGAAACTTCAAAACACCTCCCAAATGGCCCCGCGAGAGGCACAAACACATGGCACTGGACCAATGCAGCTCGTAGAAATAGACCGTGTGGTCACGGGGTCCCTAATTTGAGAACACTTTGGTAATTTATGAATATCTAGACTTAGGCTTAAAAACATAAACATTTCGTGAGAGGGTGAAACCCCGAAACACAACTATGAGAGGCACCAACACCTCTTACGGAACTAGTGCAGCTCGTAAGAACTGATCGTGTGGTCACGGGATCTACGATTTGAGAACACGATGATTATTTTATAATATCTAGACTTAGGGTTAAAGACATACTGTTAGAGGGAGAAACACCGAAACACCACTCAAATGGCCCCGTGAGAAGAACAAACACTTCACACTAGACCAATGCAGCTCATAGGAACTGACCGCGTGGTCACGGGGCCCTCGGTTTGAGAACACAGTGGTACTTTATGAATATAAAGACTTAGGATTAAAAATATAAACATTTCGTTAGAGGGATAAACCCCAAAACTTCCCCCAAATGTCCTGGTGAGAGGCATCAACACCTTGTACGAGACCAATGCAACTTTTAGGAATTGATCGCGTTATCACGGTACCGTGGGTTTGAGAACACCACAATAATTTGAGAAAATCTATACTTAGGCTTACAAACATACCATTAGAGGGAGAAACCCCGTAACACCCCACCAAATGGCCCCGTAAGAGGCACGAACACCTTGTATAGGACCAAAGCAGCTCGTAGGAACCGATCGCATGGTCACGGGACCCCCAATTTGAGAACACAATGATAATTTGAGAATATCTATTCCAGGGATTAAAAACCTGCTGTTAGAGGGCGAAACCCCGAAACACCCCCAAACGACCCGTGAAAGGCATTAACACCTCGCACTGCACCAACGCAACTCGTAGGAGATGATCGCGTGGTCACGAGACCCCCAATTTGAGAACACGACAATAATATGAGAATATATAGACTTAGGCATACAATTATAAACATGTCGTTAGAGGGCAAAATCCCAAAATACCCCCCAAACGGCCCCATCAGAGGCACCGACACCTCGCACGGGACTAATATAACTCAAAGGAACTGAACGTGTGGTCATGGGAGCCCTAGTTTCATAACACAATGACAATTTGATAATATCTAGACTTAGACTTGAATACATACCTTTAGAGGGAAAAACCCAAAACACCCTCCAAATGGCCCCGTGAGAGGTACCAAAACCTTACACAAGATGAATGCAGCTCATAGAAACTGATCGCGTGGTCACCGGACCCCCAGTTTTATAACACAATGATAATTTGAGAATATTTAGACTTAGGCTTAAAAACATTCCATTTGAGGGAGAAACCCCAAAAAACCCATAAACGGCCCGCGAGAGGCACCAACACCTCGTACGGGACCAATGTAGCTCGTAGGAACTGATCGCATGGTCACGTGACCCCTAGTTTGAGAACACGACAAAAATATGAGAATATCTAGACTTAGGATTAAAAATATAAACATGCCGTTAGAGGGCGAAACCCTGAAACACCCCCCAAACGGCCCCATGAGAATCACCAGCACCTCGCACGGGACCAATACAGCTCTAGGAACGGACCGTGTGGTCATGGGAGGCCCGATTTAAAACACAAGAATAATTTGAGAATATCTAGACTTAGGGTTAAAAACATGTCGTTAGAGGGCGAAACACCGAAACACCCCCCAAACGGCCCTGTGAGGGGCACCAACACCTTGCACGAGACTAATGGAACTCATAGGAACTGACCCCGTGGTCACGGGACCCTCAATTTGAGAAAATGATGATAATTTGAGAATATATAGACGTAGGCTTAAAAACATATCATTAGAGGACGAAACCCCAAAACACCCCACAAATAGCCCCATGAGAGGTACCAACACCTTGCACGGGACCAATGTTCATAGTAGGTACTGACTGCGTGGTTATGGACCCTCGATTTGAGAATACGGTGACAATTTGATAAAATCTAGACTTAGGCTTAAAAACATAAAAATGCCGTTAGAGGGCGAAATCTCGAATCATGAAACAGGGCTGTAAGAGGCACTAACACCTCTTACAGGACTAATGCAGCTCGTTGGAAGTGATCGCATGGTCACGGGACCCCCGATTTGAGAACAGGATGATAAATTGAGAATATATTGACTTAGGCTTAAAAATATAAACTTGTCGTTATAGGGAGAAACCCGAAAACACCCCTCAAACGACCCCATAAGAGGCACCAGCACCTCGCACGGGACCAATGCGGCTTGTAAGAGATTACCATGTGTTCACGGGAGCCTCGATTTAAGAACACGATGATAATTTGAGAATATCTAGACTTAGGCTTAAAAACATGCCTTTAGAGGGCAAAACCCCGAAACACCCCTGTAATGGCCCCGTGAAAGGTGCCAACACCTCGCACGAGACCAATGTTGCTCGTATTAACTGACCTCGTGGTCACGAGACCCCCGATTTAATAACACAACGATAATTTGAGAATATCAAGACTTAGGATAAAAAAACATGGTGTTAGAGGGAGAAACCCCAAAACACCCCCCCAAACGGTAGCGTGAGAGGTACAAACACCTCGCACGGGACTAATACAGCTCGTAGGAACTGACCCTGTGGTCATGGAACCGCCGATTTGAGAACATGACAATAATTTGATAATAGCTAGACTTAGGCTTAAAAACATAAAGATGTCATTAGAGGGCGAAACCACAAAACTCCCGCTAAATGGCCCTGTGAGAGGCACCAACACCTCGTACGGGACTAATGCAACTCGTAGGAATTGAATGCGTGATCATGGGACCCTCGATTTGAGAACACGGTAATAATTTAAGAATATCTAGACTTAGATTTAAAAACAAACTGTTAGGGGGAGAAACCCCGAAACACTCCAAACAGCCCCGTGAGAGGCACAACACCTCGCAAGAGCCCAATGCATCTCGTAGGAACTTTTTTCATGGTTATGGGACCCATGGTTTGAGAACACGACGATAATTTAAGAATATCTAGACATAGGCTTAAAAACATAAATATGGCGTTAGAGGGAAAATCAGCGAAACACCCCCCGAACGGCCCCATGGGAGGCACCAACACCTCGTACATGACCAATGTAGCTCGTAAAAACCGATCGCATGGTCATAGAAACCCCGGTTTGAGAACACGATGGTGTGGGGTTTACATTACACAATTTTTAGAATGTCCAAGTAACAGAGGAAATTCTACCCATTTTTTTTAATTATAGGTAAAAATGGTCATGGACAAAGTCCATGATCATCTTTATTTTTATCACACATAAAAAAAAGTCACGACCTAAAGCCGTGACTATTTTGCTCAGGTCAAAGTATGGGTCACGGTGTACGTCCTGTGACACCCCGCCTAATTAAATACCAGGTGATCGGTCCTTTATTAAATTAAAATCAAGGTGAACGGTTGGTTCATTCTTAGCATCACTGTCAGAAAATTAAATTTCCAAATTAAACACCCTAAATAATTAAGCTAAGTGTCAAAACAATTTAAAGGCTTATTTCCATTTTATTAATTCCAATATGAAAACCTTTTTAATAATAAACAGTTTCAGAATCACATCAATGCTATGGATGGAAATTAACACACAAGAATTTAACCATCTAGATAAACCAAACCAAGTTTAAGAACTATAAATGAAATCATCCTGACAAGAGGTTAATTCCCAAAGAGTACCGAATACTGGAAATATAAATAAACATAAATCTCTGACAAATCCAAACGGAATATGAAAACGGGCGACACATGCCCTAACTAAGCAGAACTAAAACAAGAACATAATCAACGAAGAGGTCATCTAAAGCAATGGCCTGCAACTCCCACATAAGATGCAACACATCTAGTCCAAATAATCTATGCATGATGCCCCTATGGCTGGGAACCTGTAATATATACATATATATACAAGAGAAAGAGAAATAACAGGAAATGGGTCAGATCCCGAGTGTAAAACAATTTAAAGATAGTTTAGCAAGTATTTAAAATGCTTGCCGGCTAATGTAACAACCATGTTAGTATGCGACACTCTCTTTAGAATTCTCAACTCTCATCTAGTGTGCATGCCTACCGTACTACTAAACTCAGAAGTTTATCTAGTTTATTTTTCCCATAAATTTTTATCCCCAGAAGTACCAAGGCTATGATATTTAGTTTATAAAATTAGACTCTTCAAGATTTCTTACGCTTTTTAGAACAACTCAGTACCGTTATAAGTTCCTGAATACTTATAATAAAGTTGGAGTGTTTATTCATTACTTAACTACTTATACACACAATCGAAAGTTTCCATATATAAGAATATATACTTTAGTCACTCATATAATATATATACTATAGGCACCCCACATAAAATCTATAGTGCTGTATTACTCTGCTATTATGTCCCCGTATCACTCGTACTAAGGGAAATACTAGTTCAGAATCACTCTCAAACGGTAATAACACAATACACACAAAATCAAGGCGAAGCATAGTTCCGAGTCACTAAGAGGACATCACATACCCTCACGTCTCTTAGGACCATCTGACTATCATTCTCAGATAGCCTCTATCAAGGATACTATCTTTTAGGGTATGAGTCAATATCCCCCCCATAAAGGTCCAATCGAGATAAAACTGTCCCGGTGCGAAAACCTCCGTGATAGCAAGTAACTCGGGTATGATTATACACAAATAAAGTATTTAATATATGTACATGGTCACAAGGTCATATATAGATACATATTTTCCAAATAGTTTTGCCCACGACCCATAATTATTATTAACCGTACTTATTACTATTTTACTCAATTATCTCGCATAATGGATTCATCTCTTTTGCTCATAATTATACACATTCCACCTTTTTCTTCTCATGTTTCGAAGTACTCTCTCTTAATAAATATGATTTCAGTAGGTACACTCTCTCTAACTTTCTGGTCTAAGTCTTTAACGAGTCTCTAAATTCTTTAGTGAATGTACGCACAATTTTCAAGGTATGACTAAACCCCCCGTTAACCCACAATTTCATCTCATATTAGATTTCACTCAACGGAGTCTACTTAGACCCTACTGGTCCTCACCATGGCCCATTATACTATTAAAATCATATTCAAGGGTTCCTACGTAATTTAACCGAATTAAACAAAAAGGGGAAAAACATGCAATTTTCCGGGAGTGGTCGATCGATCGAGGAAAGGGGTCGATGGATCGATCATTGATCGATCAATGCTCTTGGTCGATCAATCAACTATTCCGAATTCTGTCATTATTAACTACGGGTTTTCTTCTCCAACCTCAACCAAAACTCCATTAACGATCTCCAAACTCCCAAACCACATTACTACTAGTTACATATACCTATATACATGATTTCCTACGTGAAACATGTCCAAATTCATCAAAGGTATTGAATTAATGGGGTAAATCATCATAATTATCAAGAACCCTAATTTTTCATAAAACTTCCATTCTTCTAATTCTTTTCAAGATTTCTTGCTTCTAAACTAATACAATTTCATGGGTAATCCTCTACATATAATTGGGATTTCCAGAATATGTCTATTTCCTAAAAAACGTGTGATTTAAATCCTCTAATACAACAAATTCTTTTGCAAAACATGTGTATAACAATCCTAGTTTAACATGGATGAAACAATAATAAAAAGAAAACCAAGATAGATACTTGCCTGGAATTCAAGGTTCTGATTTATGGATGAAAAAGATATGGTTGCGTTCCTCGCCGTGCGATCTACGTTTTGGTGGTGGTGGCGGTGTAATCGGATGGGTTCTTGGTCTTGGACTGCTCGGAAAGCTTCCTACCTTCTTCTCTAATGGTCGTTCTTAATTTCTGTGATTGTTAACCCTAAAAGCCTAACTCAAATGGCTGATATATCTTAGGGAAATTCGTGGGTTTAATTACTCAAAAATACAAAATGACTATTATACCCTCCTATGATGCCAATTAGGCCTAAAAATTCCCCGAAACCCAAACTAAACCCTCGGGTATACTTTTCGGACTATCTCGACCCTTCCGAGCCTGTTGGCGCACTCGAAATGACCACACGGGCAATTTATAATTTATTCACTTTATATAATAATAATAATTTAGTTCCGACACCTCACAGGCGCATCCCGACTTAATTTCCACAATTGTCAAATTATACACTCGTGACAATTTATTAAATTCGATTATACATATTACTTTACCCATTAAGTAATATTCAACAAAATCCCAATAATTACTAATTCTCATCGCGCTAGTAAATATTTAAAATAGATTTTTAGATTAATATTAAATTGATATCTCAATTTAAATTTAATAAATCCCTAAATTTAAAAGTCATAAAAATACAGGGTATTACATACTTCCCCCCTAATAATAGGATTTCGTCCCGAAATTCGGAAAGTAAGGCATACTTAGTAAAAATTGATCTGGATATCTTTCACGCATATCCGCCTCGTGCTCTCAAGTGGATTCCTCCACATTATGATGCTCCCATTGGACCCGTAAAAGTGGAACTACCTTCGACCTCAATTTCTTCTCGCTATGGTCTAGGATGGCCACTGGTCTCTCCTCGTAATAATTGTCGGGCTGTAAGTCAATCTCCTCTATCGCGATGTGAGTGTGGGCTATATCATCTCGAAGATATCATCTCAACGATGAGATGTGGAATGCATCGTGAATGCGGTGCAAGTGCTCTGGCAGCCTCAATCTATATGCCATCGGCCCAATCCTCTCGATAATAGGAAATTATCCCACGTATCTCGGAGCCAACTTCTGCTTCTTCCCAAACCTCATCACTCCTCTCATAGGAGACACATGCAGTTATACTTGATCCCCTAAGCTAAACTCCTGGAAAGACCATTTTGCATCAACCTAGCTTTTTTGTCGGTCCTAGGCTACCTGAATGCGACTCCTGATAAGCTCAATCCTAGTTGAAGTCTCCTGAATCACCTCTGGTCCAAGAAATTTGTTGTCCCCCACCTCAATCCAACAGGCGGGAGAATGACAGGGCCTGCCATACAACGCCTCAAATGGGGCCATACCGATCTTGAACTGATAGGAGTTATTATAAGCGAACTCCACCAGTGGAAGATACGAATCCCAACCTCCTCCAAAATCAAGGACACACATGCGTATCATATCCTCCAGCATCTGATTGGTACGCTCTGTCTGTCCATCCATTTATGGGTTGTAAGCTAAACTCAATCTCAACTCTGTACCCATGGCCTCCAGAAACCTCTCCCAGAAGTGCTACACAAAAATATTATCTCTATCAGACACAATATTCAGAGGCACCCCATGTAGCCTAACGATCTCTACAATGAATAACTGTGCATACTGGCCCGTGGTATAGTCTGTCCGTGCTGGCAAAAATAATGAGCTACCTTGGTCAACCGATCCACTTTAACCCATATGGAGTCGAGACTCCACTGTGATGTAGGCAACCCAGTAATGAAGTCCATGGAAATACTCTCCCACTTCCATGTAGGTATTTCCAACGACTGAAATAACATTGACGGTCTTTGGTGGTCTACCTTTACCATTTGGCAGGTACAACACTTGGACACGAACTCAGTGATGTCCTTCTTCACCCACTCCACCAGTACTTCCGCCTCATATCCTGGTACATTTTATCCCTTTCGGGATGTACCACAAATCTAGATTCATGCAATTGTTTCGTCACCGCATGACGCAAATCATCACTCTCCGGGACCAATAGTCTCCCACTAAACCTTAAACCCCCATCAGAACTCATTGAATAGGACTCAACGCCATCAGCTAAGAGTCGTGCAATCTGTTCCTGACAAAACATATATGTTTCTTGTGCCTGTATCACCCTCAATAATCTCGGGTGTGACTGATATGACATATATAAAGGAATGGGCTACCGTGTCTTGGTGACCTAATTTTCCACTTCGTTCTCCATACTTTCGCTACGTCACCTATAGGTATACGGCTCAATGCATCAGCAACCACATTAGCCTTCCTCGGATAGTACTGTATCTCGAACTGGTAGTCTTCACAAACTTCAACCATCTGCGCTTACACATGTTTAACTCTCATTGAGTGAATAAGTACTACATTGACTTGTGGTCTGTGAACAAGCGAAACTTCTCCACCAATAAGTAATGTCTCCAAATCCGCAATGCAAATATGACCGCTGATAGCTCTAAGTAGTGGGTGGGGTAATTTCTTTCGTGAGGCTTAATCTTGCGGGAGGCAAAAGCTATAGCCTTCTCCTCCTGCTGAAGTACTCCCTCGAGTCCCCGTAAAGAGGCGTCAGTATACACCAGATGCTTCACTCTCGGCTTGGGCAAAGAAAGAAATGGCACTGAAGTCAACTTATCTTTCATCTCATCAAAAGCCAATTGGCAAGCATCATCCCATACATATGGTACTCCCTTGCGAGTCGGATTCTTTAACGGACCCGCTGTCTTTGAAAAGCCTCGGATGAACCTCCTATAGTACCCGGCTAACCCCAAGAAACTATACACCTTTGTCGATGTTGTGGGCTATCACCACTCTCTCACTGCCAACACTTTACTGTGGTCAACCGATATCCCCAATTCTGACATAATATGCCCCAAAAATTGTACCTCCCGTAACCAGAATCTGCATTTCTCATAATTAGCATATAGTTGATGCTCTCGTAGGGTCTGAAGAACCTATCTCAAGTACTCGACATTCTTCTCTTCGGTGTGTCAATAAATCAGGATGTCATCTATGAAGACAATGACAAACTGATCCAAGAACTCTATGACCATTCGGTTGATCAAGTCCATGAATACGGTTGGAGCATTTTTCAGCCCAAACGATACGAGTCTGAACTCATAGGAGCCATATCTCATTAAGAAAGAAGTCTTCGACACACCCTGCTCCCTAATCCGTAGCTAATGGTATCCTGATCTCAAATCTATCTTCGAGAAGAAGGTTTCTCCTCTCAGCTAGTTGAACATGTTAGCGATTTGAGGCAGCGGATATTTATTCCGTATCGTGACCTTGTTCAGCTCTCAATAATCCACGCATAACCTTTGTGAATAGGCTGTCTTCTTCATAAATAACACCGGAGTGATCCAAGGTGAGGTGCTCCTACGAATGAAGCCCTGACCTAATAGTTGCTCTATCTGATCATGTAACTCCCTCATCTCCTCTAGATCCATACAGTAAGGTGCACATGCTATTGGCCGAGTGCCCGGCATCAAGTCTATGATGAAATCCATCTCTCGACTGGGGGGTAGGCCTGGTATCTCCTGGAATACATCTGAATACTCAATGAACAACTGGAATCGAATACAGGGGAATCACAATCTCCTTAGAGGTATCCTTCTCTACGTATTACAAATGGGTGGAAGATCCTCCCTCTGGGCGAGCCATCGCCACCAAAAACATCTTCTGCCCCAGTATGGCAAAGATAATACTCCTACCTAAATAATCAATCATGGCTCTGTATGCAATGAGCCAGCCCATCCCACTAATGACGCCGTGCTCATGCATATCTAAAACTATCATATCTGCAGGTAAAATCAAGCTACTAATATCTATACCTACACCCCGGCATATAAAGAAAATCAAAGACCCATTCCCCAGTGGTGAGTCTACGCATGTCACAGTGCTCTCTGTCGTGTTTAATAACCCTAAGGCCCGTGAAAAATGAGTAGTTATAACATAATGCGACGCATGAGTATCAAATAAAACTCGACCCATAGTGCCATGTATAGGAAACGTACCCTTAATCGCGGGTGGTGACTAAGGTGCTGCTACCCGGTGGACGTTATAGACCCATCTATATTGCAATTGTCCCTACTGAGCTGGGGATGCTGGGATGGCCAGTAGAGCTGGAATGTGAGATGACGCTGGGAGGTCGACTGGAAAGAGTGGCCTCTGCAGATCATTACGGGCACCCTACTGCTGTGGGGCCCTATCCCCCTCTCGGAAATCCTGACGCCTGTGGTCATTCTTGCCACAACCAAAACATCTTCCCCAGAAGTTCACTCCACTTTGCCCTAATTGATCACGGCCCTGATGGTCGTTACCACCTCACCACTGGCCCTACCAAAAATGATTTTGGCCCTAATGGCCCTACTGTTGTCCCTACTACTGACGGTGTTGGCCCTGCTAATCGAACTGGTTCTGGTCGTGTCTAAATCCCCCAAATCCCTGCTTGGATTCAATGGATCGAAACCGCTTGGCAGGCTCCCCCTAATGGGAACTATGCTCACTGTGATGGATCTTCCCTTGGGTTGCTGGTGCCCCACCAGTACTACTTCCCCCTGTCCTACCCTACTGGCTGGACTCCCCCTGCTCGTTTTCTCCCCTGCTGATGGAAGTGGTGATACTGATGGTGCAAGAAAGCAGCGTTAAGTACGTCAGTGTACGTACTCAATGATAGATTTACTATGAGGTGTTGACGGATCCTCCAGGACAATCCATCTAAAAATAGAAGTATCTTCTTCTCCTTAGTAGGTGCCTCATCTGGAACTATAGTGAGAAGTCTGGTGAACTCCTCCTCTTACCCAACAACGGTCATACTATCCTGCTTAAGATTCAGTAACCTTTGCCTCATCTCAGTCTGCACGGTAGATGGGAAGTACTTGCGGTCAAATCGTGCCCAAAATGACTGAATAGTGATGTTGTCCCTCTCCTCCAAGGTGGTGGTGGACTCCCACCACTGTAAAGCGGCCCCCACTAGCTTGAAGAAGCCAATAGCTGTCTCTGCAGGTGAGTGCACTCATACATGTGCAGATGCCTCTGGATATCCTTCTTCCGTTGACTGGCGACTACAATGTTCGAACTACGCCAGAACTCCGGGGGATGCGACTTCTGAAAGGCATCCCTGACCCGCTCCCATGAAGTGGGAAGATGTGCTGGTACTGGCGCTACTTCCTGAACCTAGGGTGGAGCCTGCTGTATCATCGCTAATGCGGCATTCATCGCCTGAGCAACAATGGCGGCTACTTCATTTGTGTTCATCATTCCCTAAGCCGGAGTTGCTTGTTGCTCGGGCTAGGCATTCCTGTCTCGGGGTGCGTGTCTCCAAGGCATCTGAAATAAGAAGGAAGTTCATTAGTCTACAGTTATTATCAAATCTCAAATAGCTGAAGACGTAAGCGTAAATATAAGAATATAACAGTCCTAAAAATAGGGCTCTATATCAAAGACGCTAAGCTGGAAGCGAAATAAGCCGTACAGATAAAAAAGGACACTAGAACCTGATGCTCTAATACCACCTGTGACACCCCACCTAATTAAATACTGGGTGATTAGTCCTTTATTAAATTAAAATCAAGGCGAACGGTTGGTTCATTCTTAGCATCACTGTCGCAAAATAAAATTTCCAAATTAAACACCCTAAATAATTAAGCTAAGTGTCAAAACAATTTAAAGTCTTATTTCCATTTTATCAAATTCTAATATGAAAACCGTTTTAATAACCAAAAGTTTAAGAATCACATCAATGTTATGGATGGAAATTAACGCACAAGAATTTAACCATCTAGATAAACCAAACCAAGTTTAAGAACTATAAATGAAATCATCCTAACAAGAGATTAATTCCCAAAGAGTACCGAATACTAGAAATATAAATAAACATAAATCTCTGACAAATCCAAACGGAATATGAAAACGGGTGACAAATGTCCTAACTAAGCACAACTAAAACAAGAACATAATCAATGAAGAGGTCGTCTAAAGCAAGGGCCTGCAACTACTACATAAGTTGCATCACGTCCAGTCCAAAGAATCTAGGCATGACTCCCCTATGGTTGGGCACCTGTAATATATACATATATATACAAGAGAAAGAGAAATAACAGGAAATGGGTCAGAGCCAGAGTGTAAAATAGTTTAAAAATAGTTTAGCAAGTATTTAAAATGCTTACCGGCTAATGTAACAACCATGTTAGTATGCGACACTCTCTTGAGAATTCTCACCTCTCATCTAGTGTGCACGCCTACCGTACTACTAAACTCAGATGTTTATCTAGTTTATTTGTCCCATTAAGTTTTACCTCGAGAAATACCAAGGCTACGATTTTTAGTTTAGAAAATCAGACTCTTCAAGATTTCTTACGCTTTTGAGAACAACTCAGTACCATTATAAGTTCTCAAATACTTATAATAAAGTTTTAGTATGTATTCATTACTTAACCTCTTATACGCACTATAGAAAGTTTCCATATATAAGTGTATATATTTTATTCACTCGTATAATATATATACTATCGTCACCCCACATAAAATCTATGGTGCTGGCATACTCTGCTATCAAGTCCCCGTATCACTCGTACTAAGGGAAATACTAGTTCGGACTCTCAAATGGTATTAGCACAATACACACAAAATCATGTTGAAGAATAGTTCCAATTCACTAAGAGGTCAGCACATACCCTCACGTCTCTTAGGACCATCTGACTATCATTCTCAGATAGCCTGTATCAAGGATACTATCTTCTAGTGTACAATCCAATATCCCTCATAAAGGTCCAATCGAGATAAGACTATCCCGGCGCAAAAACCTCCATGATAGCAAGTATCTCGGGTATGATTATACACAAATAAAATTTTTAATATATGTACACAGTCACACGGTCAGATATAGATACACATTTTCAAATTCGGTTCGCCTATGACCCATAATTATTATTAACTGTACTCAGTAAAATTTTACTCAATTATCTCGTATAATGGATACATTTCTTTTACTCTTAATTATACACATTCTACCTTTTACTTCCCATCTCTCGAAGTACTCTCTCTTAATAAATATGATTTCAGTAGCTACACTCTCTCTAACCTTCTCGTCTAAGTCTTTAACGAGTCTCTAAATTCTTTAGTGAACGTACGCACAATTTCCAAGGTATGACTAAACCCCCCGTTAACACATAATTTCATCCCATATTAAATTTCACTCAATGGAGTCTACTTAGACCCTACTAGTCCTCATCATGGCCCATTATACTATTAAAATGATATTTAAGGGTTCCTACGTAATTTAACCGAATTAAATAAAAAGGGAAAAAACATGCAGTTTTCCAAGAGTGGTCGATCGATCGAGGAAAGGGGTCGATGGATCGATCATCGATCGATCGATGCTCTTGGTCGATCGATCGATCAAGCAGTTATTCTGAATTCTCCCATTGTTAACTACGGGTTTTCTTCTCCAACCTCAACCAAAACTCCATTAATGATCTCTAAACTCCCAAACAACATTACTACTAGTTACATATACCTATATACATGATTTCCTACGTGAAACATGTCCAAATTCATCAAAGGTATTGGATTATTGGGGTAAATCATCATAATTATCAAGAACCCTAATTTTTCATAAAACTTCCATTCTTCTAATTCTTTTTGAGATTTCTTGCTTCTAAACTCATACAATTTTGTGGTTAATCCTCTACATATAATTGGGATTTCCAGAATACGTCTATTTCCTCTAAAACATGTGATTTAAATCCTCTAATACATCAAATTATTTTATAAAACATGTGTATAACAATCCTTGTCTAACATGGATCAAACAATAACTAAAAGAAAACCAAGATAGATACTTGCCTGGAATTTAAGGTTCTGATTTGTGGATGAAAAAGATATGGTTGCGTTCCTCGTCGTGCGATCTACGTTTTGGTGATGGAGGCGGTGCAATCAGATGGGTTCTTGGCCTTGGATTGCTTGGAAAGCTTCCTACCTTCTTCTCTAATGGCCGCTCTTAAGTTCTATGATTGTTAACCCTAAAAGCCTAACTCAAATGGCTGATATATCTTAGGGAAATTCGTTGGTTTAATTAATCAAAAATACAAAATGAGTATTATACCCTCCCGGGATGCCAATTAGGAGTAAAAATTCCCCAAAACCCAAACTAAACCCCCGGGTATACTTTTCTGACTATCTCGACCCTTCTAGACCTGTTGGTGCACTTGAAATGACCATACGGGTGACTTATAATTTATTCACATTATATAATAATAATTTAGTCCTGACACGACACAGACGCGTCCCGACTTAATTTCCACAATTGTCAAATTATACACTCGTGATAATTTTAATAAATTCGATTATACATATTACTTTACCCATTAAGTAATATTCACCAAAATCCCAATAATTACTAACTCTCATCGCGCTTGTAAATATTTAAAATAGATTTCCGAATTAATATTAAATTAATATCTCAATTTAAATTCAATAAATCCACAAATTTAAAAGTCGGGGTACAACATGTTCGTGATTTGAGCCGTGACCATTATCAAATTCCAAATTATAGGTCACGACCATGAGTCATGACTAATGCCGTGATGGGTCACGGCCTGAAGCTGTGACTAAAGACGTGACCAATACCAAATTCCAAAGGATGGGTCACGGCCTTTAGCCATGACCAGCACTAACAGTCGGTCACGACTATAGTTCACGACCATATGTTGTGACCCCCTAGGTCGTGACCATTCATTTGGTCAGGGATTAGGCCGTGACTCATAAAAATTGTCACGCCCAAAATGGTCACGACCCTTGGCTACGACCCACCATCCTGGTCAGGGACATTGGCCGTGACCATTCGCATAATATGGTGTAGTGACCCCCCCCCCCCCAAACGACACCACGGGTGGCACGACGACCTCGTGCGTGTTCAATGTACCATGTAATAATCGCTCTCTTAGTCACGGGACTCTCGGTTTGGGAATAGGAGATGAATTTTAAAATCGACACACTTGGGCTTGAAAACGTGCCGCGAGGAGGTGGATACCCCAAACCGCCTCTAAACGGTACCACGTGTGGCACGACCACCTCATGTGCATCCAACGTAACAAGTAGCAATCGACTGCGTATTTAGGGGACTCTCGGTTTGGGAATAGGACACAAATTTAAAATAGACACACGTTTGGGGGGTGGATTCCTCCCCCTCACGACATGTTTTCAAGCTTAAGTGATCCTATTTTCAAATCCAGGGGGCGAGGGAAATATTGGATTGTGGGAGTTTTGAGGGATGTCACTACATATATAAATTGGGGTTTGGGGAAGATTGATTGGAGATTGTGTGCAGGATTTTTGGGAGTTACAAGAATCAACTTGAGATTTCATTAATTAGTGAGGAATACCAATAAAGATAGGCGTTGTATCATGAATTTATCTTAAATGCTAATTACCTTAATTGGAGTTACACGCTTGTTTTTTAGCATACCTATAAAAAAGCATGCAACTCCAATTAACATATGTAGCACTTATTCATGATGAAACTCCTATCTTTATTGGTATTTGTCACTACTTAATGCAATCTTAAGTTTATTCTTGTAACTCCCACAATCCTGCGCACAATTTCTAATCAATCTCCTATCAAACCCCAATTTATATACATAGCAACATTCCTCAAAACTACCACAATCATATATTTACCTCACCCCCTGGATTTGAAAATAAGAACATTTAGGCTTAAAAACATGTCGCAAGGGGGAGGATGCCACAACGCCCCACCCCTAAAAAAAATTGCATCGCGGGCGGCACGACCACCCCTTGCACGCCTAACATAATACGTAGTAACCAATTGCGTAATTGCGGGACTCCAGGTTTGGGAATAGGACATGAATTTAAAAATAGGCACACTTGGGCTTGGAAACGTGCTGCGTGGGGTGGACACACCCAACCATTCCAAACAGCAGCACGAGGCATATAAAAACCTCGTGTGCATCAAACATAACACGTAGTAGCCAGCCGCGTAGTTGCAAAACTCCCTATTTGGGAATAGGACACGAATTTGAAATCGGTCACACTTGGGCTTGAAAACGTGCCGCGAGGGGGTGAACATCCCCAATCACCATCAAACGGCATCGCGAGGGGCACGAACACCTCGTGCACAACCAACGTAACACGTAGCAATCGATCGTGTAGTCGCAAAACTCCCAGTTTGAGAATATGACACGAATTTTAAAATAGGCACACTTATGTGGTCCGAGACCACCAACGGCCCCCAAACAGCATAGTGAGTGGCATTAACACCTTGTGCGCATCCAACATAACATGTAGTAACAGATTATACAGTCGTGGGTCTCTCGGTTTATAGATAGAAAACAAATTTGTAAATAGGCACACTTAGGCTTGAAAACATTCCGTAGGGGGGGGGGGGCACCCCCATCATCACCAAACAACAATGCGAGTGGCACGAACACCTCGTGCGCATCCAACATAACACGGGAAAATTGACTATGTACTCGTGGGACTCCCTGTTTGAGTATAGGAAATGAATTTGAAAACAAGCACACTTAGGCTCGAAAACGTTCTGCGGGGAGCGGGCACCCCCAGTAGCGCCCAAACGGCACCACAAGTGGAACAAACACCTCGTACGCATCCAAATTAACACATTGCAATTAGCCACACATTTGCGGGACTTCTGGTACGAGGCTATGACACGAATTTGAAAATAGGTACACTTAGGCTTGAAAACATGATGCGGGGGTGGGTACCCCCAGCGGCTCACCAACGACAATGAGTGTGGCACAAAAATCACGTGAGCGTCCAACATAACACGTAGCAATCATCCGCGCAGTCGTGAAACTCTCGATTTAAGAATAGGACACGAATTTGAAAAAACCCACACTCAGGCTTAAAAACATGCCGCAGGCGGGCCAAAACTACTAGCGGACCCCAAATGACATCGCTTGGCACGAACACCTCCTGCACATCGAGGGTAACATGTAGCAGTGATAAAAAGAACTTTTTGGTGTATATTTTGTTGTCGTTGCTTGAAAAGTCCTTCTAATCAAAACCTCAAATACCTACAAAATATAATAATCTCAAGTGTAGAGGTAAGTAAGGGTATCAATTCACTTCCAAGGGGGTAAGCTATAGACAAATTCAATTGTAATTCACTTTTTATTTTCTTTTTGTTCTTTTTCACTTTTCTACTCTTTTTTAGCTTTTTCAAATATTAAAACAATTGGGTGAGGTGAGGTGAAATAAGGCTAAACTAAATTATGAGATGAAAATAACTAACTAGAAAGTGACTAAAATGAAAAAAAAAGTCTAAACTGCAATAAGAGATAAAGTGAGATAAATAATTGTGAGAACAATCAATGAGTGGGATTACACCACAAATTTTAGCTATTCTAACTAATTAATTTAATTAATTGAATTCTCCCAAATTAATATCAAAATTACAAATAAACTCTCATTGCAAATGTAATTTTAATAGTAACCTTTTAGAAAATTAAGTTTAACACCCCACAACTCTAGAAAAATAGATCTACACTCATTTTAATTAATCACCCGCTAGGATCGATCAATTAAAATTCATGTAAATCTTATAAAATAAAAATAGAGTTGAAATTCAAGTTATAATACCCCACTTAAGAAACCTCTATCTCTAGTTCGAATCTAAAATGGGTATTATAACTAGAATTTCAATTTTCTCTCAAAAATCATTTACCCTCTCTCGAGGCGTAAATCTAAGGGAGAGGGATCAAAATTAACATTTAGAGGAAATTTTCAAGTAATCAAACTAATTAAATTAAAATAACATCAAATAAGGATTTCCCCCCACCCTTTGAAAGGGGATTTATCCTAACATAGTATAAGATTTGACAAATTAATAATCAAAGGCATAAAATAAATGAGAAGAGAAGATAACAATCAAACTCAATCTCTTGAAGTGAAATTGAACTCTTATTTCCTTGAAATCAAGCACAATCCATCCAATATGAGCATCCAACAATAATCAACTCAATTGAATTTCACACATTTATCACTCACAAATATCTAAAAAAAAAAGAAAATAAAACTATTTACAAATATTTCTACCTAATTTATTCTAACCTTACTCTCTACTTTTCTCTCTCTATTTGATGATCTCCATCTTTATTCCATGACCCCCCTCAAAAAGGTCTCCAACTCTCTTTAAATAGTAGGTGCCATGGAGCTAGGGGTAAATTGGGTAGACAAAGGTGCAAGAGGCTGTGTAAGGCATTGGGTGAGGGTTAATTAGGAAAAATGACAAGGGATAATGTGGATGGTGAGGTTATGAGAGAGTGGAGATAAGTTGGGGGGCATTTTTGGAATTGGGGTTAAAAGAGGATTTAAACACATGTGGGTTTTATTTTATTTTGATTTGGCATTTTAGTCTTGTGACAGGTGATGAGATCATGTGAAGGCTGAAATGGGTTTTTCACTAGGGTTCAGGCAATACCCGAGATAGGCCTGTCAACGGGTCGGAGCGGGGTCGGGTTTAAGGAGATCCATATCCGTGTAATCGGGTCTTCATCGGATTCGGGTCCGGATCTGGATCTTCATTGGGTCTATAATATTGGATCTAGACCCAGATCCATTCGGGTCTTCGGGTCTCGGGTTCGAGTCCAGGTCTGGCCAAATATATACATTTATTTTATATTGTCCCCCTTCTTTATTTTTTAATCTTAAATTAAAATATTTTATAATGTATTATAAAATATTTTTAGTATAAATAAAACATATATTATTTATATTTATTATATACATAAATATATATTTTTATATATATTACTTACATGTTAAATTGATAAGATATATTTATAAATATATATCAATTTATAGTATATGTATATATATTTAAAAAATAATATTGTACAATTTGGGTCTGGTCTTCGGGTCCGGGTCTTGTATAAGATCCAGACCCTACCCGTTTAATAAACGGGTCTTCGGGACTTCGGGTCTCGGGTCCAAAAAAATATGCTCATACCCTATAATACGGATCCAATTCGGGTCGGGTCCGGGTCCAGTCCCGACACATTGACAGGCCTAACCCGAGATGGGTTGCCGGATATGGGTATCGAAGATGGGGCTTCGAGTTTGGGCACGATTGCGGGTTGAGGTTGTGGTTACAGGTTTGGGGTATGGGGCGCTGGGTTGGTCAGGGGGGAGATGGCGATCGGGTAAGGGGACTGGCGGGTAGGGTCGGGTTAAATGGTGGAGGAAGAGGGGTCGCCGGTAGGGGGTTGGCAGTAGGGCGCCGCCGGTGGGGTTTAGAAAGGAGGTCTCAGTTACTGGTTCAGGCCGGGTTACAGGTTAAAGGTTTCGACCGGAGCAGGGGTTCGAAGAGAGATCGCCGACGAGGGGGTTAAGGCTGTGGCCGGGGCAGAGGGGGCGGTGCCGGCAGGTGGGTGATGAGGAGGGTGGGCACTGGTTGGGGCGCAGTAGGGGACGCGGCGGAGCTGATTGCTTAGAGGGAATGTGATAGAGGGTGTTGGGTTGTTTGGTAATGAAGTTTGGTGGGTTTAGAGGAGAGAGAGGGTGAAAGGTTGAAGATGATAGGGGGATTGTGTGGGTGAGGGTGTAGGGGAGTTAGGTGGGGGTGAGGATCGGTTTGTGTATATGTGTTGTGTATAGAAGTAGTGTGTGTGTGTGTGTGTGTCAATTTGAACCCTATTAAAATAATGAAAATAAAAATAACTAAAATCCTAAAAAATAAAAATTAGTAAAAACTAAAATTAAAACTTTTAATCTATAAAGTAAATCTAAAATAAAAGAAAGAAAAGAAATAAAATAAAAAACCTAATAAAAATTAAAATCAAAAGATATAAAAAGTAATATATAATAAAACTAAAAATAAACTCTTAAAAAGAAAATGTAAAATATAATAAAACTAATAAATAAATATAATCCTAAAAATTCCAATCCTAATAGAATAAGATAAAATAAAATAAAAACTAAGACTAGAAACTAAATAAAATTATATTAATAAAAATAAAATAGAAAATTAGAAAATAAAGCCTAAAAATTCTAAATAAATCTTAAATAATCCTAAAATTAAAATGACTCAAACTAAAAATCTAAAAAATAATAAAAGGGTACAAACTAACACACACGGGTTTCGGGGTAGGTTTAGGCTAGGCTAGGGTTACGGGATAAGGGAATTAACTCCATTTTAACTACAAATTGCTTGGAAATATAGTTTTTGCCACCGCAACTGCAATTAAGCCTGCATATTGAACAATTAAGCGCATAAGACCCATATTATCAAGAATTAGCAACTAAAGTATATTTATTTGGGGTATAAATTGTACAGTTTTGGGTGCTTATCAAGCATATAGTTGCACAGTAGAGGTGGTCTCGATTTGAGAATAGGACACAAATTTGAAAACATACACACATAGGCTTGAAAACATGATGCGGGCGGGCTGAGGCCACCAACTACCCCCAAACGGCACCGTGCGTGGCATGAACACCTTGTGTGCATCCAGCATAATACACAAGAATCGGTTGTACATTCACAAGACTCTCAATTTGATGATAGGACACAAATTTGAAAATATGCACACTTAGGCTTGAAAACGTGCTGCCGGCGGGCTGAGACCACTAGCAGCCCCCAAATGGTATCGCGAGTGGCACGAACACCTCGTGCACGTCTAGCCTAACACGTATCAATCGGCCGCACAATCGCAGACATAGTTTTAAAATTATGCTCTGGGGGGCGATCACCCCAGTGACCCTTAAACGTCTACGTGAGTGGCATGATAATCTTGTGCATGTTCAACATAACACGTACTAGCCATTCGTGCAGCCGTGGGACTCCCGATTTGAGGATATGACACGAATTTGAAAATAGGCAGACTTGGGCTTGAAAATTTTCCGCCAAAGGGGCGCCCCTAGAAGCCCTTAAATGGCACTGTGAGTGGCAAAAACATCTCGTGTGCACCAACGTAACACGTAGCAGGCGGAGGTGCATTCGCGGGACTCCTGATTTGAGGATAGGACACAAATTTGAAAACAAGAACACTTAGGTTTGAAAACGTTCCACAGCAGAGGGGGCTTACACACCCAGCGCCCCCAAACATCAATGCGAGTGTCATGAACACCTTGTGCTCGTCTAACGTAACATGTAGCAACCGGTCGTGCTGTCGCGGGAGTCACAATTTTAGAATAGAACACAAGTTTTAAGACAGACAAACTTATGCTTTAAAATATGCTGCGAGCAATCCGAGACCACCAACAACCACCAAATAGCATTGTGAGTGGCATGAACACCTCGTGCACGTCCAATGTAACACGCAAAAACCGTTCATGCAATTACAGGACTCCCGATTTGAGGATAGGACATGAATTTGAAAAGAGGCACACTTAGGCTTTAAAATTTATAGCGATGGGCGGACACCCGCAGCAGCCCCCAAATGGCACCGCGAGTGGCACGAACACCTCTTGCGCTTCCAACAAAACACACAGCAACCGACCACGCAGTCGCGAGACTCCCGATTTGAGGATTGGACACAAACAACTTGTATTTTTTTCTACTTAAATATAACC
Source organism: Sambucus nigra (assembly GCA_949130495.1). NCBI lineage: Eukaryota > Viridiplantae > Streptophyta > Magnoliopsida > Dipsacales > Adoxaceae > Sambucus > Sambucus nigra. The sequence continues at coordinate 497,598,999 of OX422213.1, read as the reverse complement.
ATGGATCCAGTCTGTGAACATGTTTTTTTTATATTAATATTAAAGTTTGTCACGGCTAAGGGTCGTGACCATATGTGGAAAAGGGAAATATTGGTCATGACCTAAGTCCGTGACCACCTACTTGACCATTTTGTGATAATGTAGTATTAATTCACGGCTTAGGGCCATGACCACTTTCGTGATTATAGTGGCCTTAGTCACGAAAATGGTACATGGCCTTCCAACACCCCTAGTCTTGCATGGGTCACGAATTTGGTCTGTGACCTGCTTGTTACGGCCCTTATCTTCGACCATGGTCCATCATGATAAGGTTCATGACCTCTTACTTCGATCATGAATTTTATATGTGACCCATAAATTTGGTCATACCCCATATGGTCACAACCAAGGTACGTGATCATCAAGCCTGGTCAGGGCCCAAGTCTGCGACCATTCGCCTAGTATGGTGTAGTGATACATGCAAAATGACACAGTTACCTATGTTAAAAAATGGAAGACTCTCATCTCTTCTCGTTATGTAGAGACCTGAGGTCCCTCATAAGTCCTTGGCCATTTTCTTAGTGGGGACTTGACATCATCTGCCCCATTACACCTCGCGTCTGGCAGTAAGAAGTATCTGCTGGTCGACATTGACGATTTATCTAAATGGTTTGAAAAAAACCTTTGATGAACATCCTGGACGTCAATATGACCAAATTCATATAAAAGAACAACATAACATGGTTCGGCATCCCTTGGATTATCATCACAGATAACATAACTCAGTTTGAAAGAAAGATATTTCAAGAATTTAGTAACGAGTATAGTATTAGGCACTATAATAGTTCAGTGGACTACCCTCAAAGCAACGGGTAGGTAGAAGGTACCAACAAGACATTACTCGATAGAATTAAAAATAAGTTGTAAAAATCAAAGGGCTCTTGGGTTGACCAAATCCCTCATGCTCTCTAGGCATTCGGAACAACACCTAAATGATCAATAGCGAAAACATCCTTGGCGTTAGGCTACAGAATGGAGGTAGTGATCCTACTTGAATCAAGTCTTCTAATAATAAAACCCTGCTTAGTCGATCAAGATCTCAACAATGAAGTAATCTGATCAGACCTTGACTTAGCCGATGAAAAAAGAGAATTGGCTCTTATAAAACTTGCCTCCTAGCAGTAGTAGTTGGCAAGGAGTACAATAGCGAGCCAAAGTGAGAGGATTCAAGGTCAGAGACTAGGTGCTAATAAATTTTGTGGGAAATGCCAAAAATCCCTCTAACGATAAACTAGGGCCCAACTAGGAAGGTGGATTCAAAATTCATCCATGATGAGTTAATGGGAGACTACCACTTAGAGACAATAGAGGGCAGAGATGTTCCCCGAGCTTGGAACATAGTCAATTTAAAGAAGTTTACTTTTAGATTTTTAGTTTATGACTAAGTTTGTTTCATAGATTTCAATTTTAAAATTTCTTTAAAAACTTCTTTCAAACTTCTCTCACTTATCTTTATGCCTTGTTCCAAGTGGTAGGTAAATGGGTACTTAAAAAAGAAGACCAATTAGTTGAACGAATTTATTTTTAACACATTACTTAGCACTGTGATAATTGTCTCCTCTCAAATGTCATCTTACAATACTAACTAGTTTAGCAACCATACACCAACTGGAGATATTGGTCGGCTAACACAAAGAGTTTTGGCAAAAAAGATAATCTTAACAATGTCTTACAACCGATGAAAATCCATTTGGGAAACCTTAGGCACCGAAGACCAGCTGGGTCATAAAAATCCCCGTTAGGGAACATCATCTAAGAGGTAAGACTATAATATCACACATCATATAGTGTAGCAAAAATGTGAGAATTCCCATTAACAATTTAATATATTATAAGGAAATTAAAAAAAGTAAACTATTTATAATAACATGGTGAGTATGACTAGATTAGTTACGTGAATGAAATGGCTCATTCATTGAACTCCAAACTCCAACATGTGGAACATCAAACTCATAAGGAGTAACGGTTGCAGTCATATCTCTGATCCTTGACATCCCACCAAGACTCACCTTGTCAACTAAGTATTGAGTCAGTAGAGTTCATCATCTCCATTAAGGCCTAAGTTCTCGAGGTTCCTTATAAGGATAACTGGAATGGCATCCGTTGGGATCCACAATATGTCAATCTTGTAAAGAGGATCTTGATGATCTAAGTAACATGGGTCATACCAATACCACAAGTCAGAATTATGTGAGATTTTTGCCATGTTGAATGATATGCCCTGAATGTACCCCCTTAGCTCAGAGACATCAACCTCGGCCATGGAGATGGCCGATGTTAGAGGGACCTTGGATCATCAACTAGCAGTCTTGTCCTAGGAAATGTCGACCACGACCGATGTTGCTAGCTACCTCAGAAAGTGAGGTCATCATGATCCAGGGGAAGTTATCCACCTGGTCTTCTAAAGATTGCAACCTCGGCTCGGAAGATGAAGAGGTTGCCATCCCGTCATCGACATTAATCTCGGCTAGGGATCGGCCGACGTTCCATCTTTTCCACCACTACCTTGGCCCCGATCGATGTCATAGCTCAACATGTCTCGCTTTGGCTCTCCCACTGAACTAAGGTCACCACCTCATCCTCTTCTAGGCCGAGGTTGGGACCATTCACGGATGGCCCAGTTCTTATCAGCATATGCTCTATTAGGAACACATGTACACAATCAGTTATAACCGAATCATTCCCCTCGCGTGAGGGAATATTAAGGTCATCATTATCTTCATGATATCAGCCAGGTGTCATTCTCATACTGGATGGATCCTCATGCACATGCTCATTGCATGCTTGGGGGGTACATTACACCCCCAGGCACTATATATAGAGGTCATACTCTACCTTGTAAAGGATCCCAAATTAACTACCCTAGCTGAAACTCTGTCTAAATACATAGTAGAGAGAGAAAGCTTGAGAGATTGTATCTATGGACATTAGAGCCCCCATACAGTGATACATATCATACACTTGCACAGTGGACGTAGGCCTAATTGGCTGAACCACTTATATTTAGGTGTGAATCCTATTCTCCTCACCTCTCTTTACTATATATGTGTGTACCCTTGTGTTGCCATTGTTAACATTGAATTGAGCTCACAAACACCTTGAAGGGTGGTGCTGTTTCCAGCATCATCAGTGAAGGCATTAAGCCAACCGTGTTCATAACTAAAATTTCGAGCATCGCTCAGGGAAGGATCCATATTAATAAGTTACTCTCCTCCTCATAGCCATCCATACAGACCCGATAAGGTAATTTGTGAAACTGGAATGTGAGGCAGTCAATATTCTGGGTCAAATTTTTAGTGGTTGATACTTTATTAAGAAAAGTATTATTGGTCTTCTCTAACTCTTCTGCTAGGAAACCTTCATTCTTCCCTTAAGAGGAAGACTGACACATGGACTTTTGTGCCTTCCCTAGCTCATCCCTTAATAGGGTGTTCTTTTCTTCCAAAAAGGAAGCGTCCTCCCAAACTTGCTCCATGGGTCTGTACTTTTTTAATCTCTCAAGATCAACCCTCAAATAGTGGTCACCTCTCTAGCACCCACTATATCGTCATGCAGAACAAAATATTTTCTCCAATAAGAGGATTTAATAGCAACTAGTCTCTCATCAAATCCTCTCTTTTCAGTCAGATCAGCAAGCTTTCACTCAAAGTCTGCCTTTAGATTGGATAATGACTCCTTGTAACTGCGTTGGGAAATAAAAATCGTTTCACAAAAGGCGAAATTATTTATGACTGCATCATTAAAGAGACGACGAAGGTTTAAGTATACCACTTTCGCTTGAGCTGACATATCAATACCAAGGTGCTGTTCAAGCTCATCATCCTCATCATCTTCATCGTGACCAACAACAAATAATCTCATACATCTGTCTTTAAATTCGTTATAACCAGTGACCAGTGTTGTAAGTCTTAATTTAAACTGCATGAACAAGTGGTCGAATATATGAGTTTTTCAAATAAAAGAAAGGACTTGTAAAAATCAAATGAAACGATAACAATTGAATCGAACCATAAATTTTATAAAAAAAGATTTCAACTGGGGCATTCCCCTATATCACTGGGAAATAAAAAGAAAATACAACATTCCCTAATAAGAATCCATAAGAGCCTTTTTCTGACCTTCTCCTTTATGGTAGCCTCCTCAGCATTCATCTAGTTTAGATCAGTAGCCTGCTCAGTAATCGTTTAGGTTTAATCAACAACCTTCTCCTTTTCAATACCCTCATCATCGTTATCCTCAACCACTTCCTCAAATTGAAGGGGGGCCTAGATGATGCTCGCCAAAGAGGTCTGACCCCTCTCTTGTGTCAACATTAATTAGTCTTCATCCTATCCATTCTTAAAAATACCTTTTCAAGTAAGAGATATGTATTTTAGCAGTTGGAACGGCTTTGTCTTAGACACGGATGAAGGAGACATGCTTGATCTTCTCCACACTATCTAAGGCCTCCTCAACTTTGGCATTAACTTCAATTTTTTGTGTCTTGTAAAGGTCACCCTCAACCTTCGCGTCTCTAACATCCTTTTTTTCCACCTCGATGATAACCACAAGAGCCACAAAATTATCAATCTTCTTCCGAAGATTGACCTTCTCAGTCTCTAATCTCTTAACCTTTTTATCGAGATTTTCTTCTCGATCGCCAGAATATTGTTCAACCGTCGAGTAGCCAAAAGAGATTTGCATAAATATTCAAACACAATCTCTACATCAACAAAGAATGCCTTTATTCAATCATTCCTCTCCAATAATATATTGTAATAAATTAAGAATAGAAAAATAAAAGGACATAAAAACATGAGAAAAATATATGAGATGAACATAAAAGAATAATATAAAGGTGATCAACTTACAAGGTAAAGGTTGTGGTTGGGACGCTCCAACAATCTCAAATGGGTTGAAAGAGGATCTTGGTTTTTGGAAGAGGAGTCATCAAGGTCCATGGGGTTAATGGAACCCCCAACATCACTTTTTTGCTTACCAATAGAGAAAGATCTCTCTCTTTGCCCAATGGGCGAGCAGGGGGAGAAGATATGATATTAACATGTGCAATACCAATGTTGGCAGCGATCAAGTTAGTGACCTTCCTTTTTCACCATGGAACGGGGATAAATGGTTGAAGGGACCAAAGAAATTTCAAGAGGCTCAAAGGACAAAGGAGGACGATGTGCTTTCCCCGGATGATTCGACCCTGAGTCTTGGGAAAATCTTCTCTCCTCAGATGATTCGTTTCTCTTTAAATCTCAGAAAATGGAGGCTTTTGGGTCATCCACAATAATATGTATGACCATCCTTCTCTCTATCAGCCTTGTAATAAAAGAAGTGGTGGTACTTTTGTAGTCGATCAGAAATGTCGTCGACATTGGGTGCTCAATATCTCCAACTCTCTGTTGAATGGACCAAATCGTCCGAAGGCAAACAAAGTTAACTTTGTTATCATGAGGAATCTTCTTCTTACTCTTCGCTGAAAAAATAGAGAAAAAAACAAAATATTAGCCTCAACCAAGAAAAAATCATTAAACTAAAAAAGATGGCTTTGTAACCTATTTCTTTCCCCTCCTCAGGGTATCTTGGCCCTTCATATACCAGACCTTCAGGAAGGGGAAAGTATTTCAAATTTTTCACAATCAGACCATGATCTCAATAATCTTTATTGGAGTTACAAAGTTTCACAATCAGGGCTCGGTCAGTAAGTCTTGCCTCAATATAGTTAATATTCTCACTGGTCGTCACCCATTGATAATAATACATATTCCAGTAATGCCAACATACATCTCATTAATACGATTCACCCCATTAATGACCCTCTATGTGTTTGGGAAATTTGGGATGGGATCACATCAAAGTATTGTTAGAACTCTAAAAATAAGTGATTTTGGGGAGAAAGTGACCATGTACTCCGCAATAAAGATTGTAGGAAACCAATGACCTTCAGGAAGTGCGCAAAGGTCACAAGAACCATCAACTAATTCTATTAATACCCACAAGGGGATTTGATGATCAAGTTTAAATTATTTCAAAGTGTTTTCATTAATAACTTACACCATGATTAGATATGAAAACCTCAATGAAATAATTAAATAGAGAAAGCAGAGAAGAGTGAAATAAAGAAAGAGTTTCGAAGAAATTCTTACAGGTGGAGCAATGACAATGAAAGGATCTCCTTTGAAAGATTAAAGATTGCAAGTTTTTCAAATGAAATGAGAAATAATCAAAAGAGTGGGAATTGTCGTCTTGTAGCAAGAAGTTCCCTCATGATTGCACAAAAACATGATGATTATGCATGCGTATGACGGTTTTCAAAGTTGTGGTTCACTGCAAAGAAAAGAGTAATATTTATTAGCAAGTCCCTAGGGCAAAACTTCCCTTTGATCAATCAACAAATACTCCAACACGAAGAATTATTAAAGTCAACAGCCAACCTAGGTATAATAAAGCTTAGGGACCTCAAACTGGCATTGAGATTTGGGGCAATTATAGGGACCAGAGTTACGATGGCACATGACCTCCACTTGTTCGGCACAGTCCCATATGCTTCTTGCTCATTAATTTAATTAATAATAGAAGTTAAAAAGGACTCGTGCATATATCCCTTATAACGGCTTAAATTGATAAGAGATAGGACCGAACTTCTAGGGACAACTATTGAGGAACCTTAGGACTCTCCTAAGCTCTTTTATAAATGTAAATCCGCCCCTCTTTGAGAAGGGTGTATGATATTTTTATGTCAAGTAGTACTATAACTCTACTGACTTGTGTTCTCTGAACCTCGTATATTCTTGCATTGTGTGCTTTTTATCCTCGCCCTTGAGTTGTTTTCCTTATTTAGCTTATGTGGATTTGATACAAATAATGTAGAAAATTACCACCTACAATATATATACTAACACCCCCTCAAACTCAAGATGGCTAAGTTTTAAACAACCTGATTTTGGTAACAAATTCTTAAAATCATCTTAGAGGATGATCTTTGGGGAAGATAACAACAGTCTGATCAGTGAAAGTGACGAAGAGCAGATGAATAAAACCACAAAAAACATGTTGACGAGCAAAAGGACAATCAGTATCAGTATATTTGGTTGATTTATGAAAGATGTCGCTGTGAGCCATTTTAAAGGAACTTTGATTATCACAACAGAAGACAGTGGAAGTGGAGGAAGAAAAACCCATATCTTCAAGTAAGCAATGAAGCCAAAGCAGCTCCTATGTAGTATTAAAAAGAGCATGATATTCGGATTTTGAACTCGATTGAGAAGTGACAAATTATTTATTGCTTCTCCAAAAATTAAGAGAGTGTCCTAAAAAAATAATATCCCTTAGTAGAGAGATAATAAGTAGGATCTCCATCCTAATAAACATTTGAATATGCATGTGAAACTAATGAGGAGTGCGCAAAAAAATTAAGACCATGAAATATAGTGCCTTGATCTAGAGGCATATAAGAATTGAATAACAATATGAATTGTGTCGGAAATGTCAGGGCAAGTAACTGTAAGATAACCAAGATTTCCTACCAATCGGCGACATAAAGTAGCATCACTGAGAAGAATACCACCAAGAGCAGTGAGCCTGACAGTGGGATTAGGAGGAGTAGAATTTGATTTGTAATCAAGAATACCAACGCAGACTAAAATAAAATAATAGAATTTATCTTCAAAAAGATAATAGCCATTGATATTACAAAGAACATCAAGTCCTAAGAAATAACTGAGTCGACCACGATTCTTTATATCAACATGACATCTAAGAGAGACTTTGAGATCAATGTTACCCTAAACATCATCCCTATTAATGATCATATCATCCACATATAGGAGAATAAGAGTAGTAATAAAAGTGATTTTATAGATAAAGAGTTCGAAGTCATAAGAACTTGCGATAAATCCATATTTTTGAATTGTGGAGCTAAACTTGGCAAACTAGGCTCTAAGGTCTTGTTTATGCCATAGAGAGCCTGAAAAATCTTGCAAACTTGATATGGTGAATAAGAATCGGGAGGATGTTTCATATAAACTTTCTTAGCACAATCACTGTTAAGGAAGGCATTCTTCGTATTCATCTAAAACAATTCCCACTTGCAACCTGCAGCAACAACAATAAGACTATGGACTGAAATCGGGAGAAAAAATGGGAAAACGTTTCTTCATAATTAATTCCATACTCTTGAGTATATCCCTTTCCAACCATACGAGCATTATATCATCCCATTAAGACATTTGAATCGGTTTTGGCTTTATAAACCTATTTACATCCAATAATACTCTTTTAAGAAAGAAGATCAATGAGATCCCAAGTGTGCGCTTGATGTAATGCATATAATTATTATGTCATCGTACGCTACCAATGAGATCAATGAGATTTTTAGGTTTTAGGATCGTGATAAGACAACATAGTAGAGAAAGAATGACAACCATGAAGATGGTGAGTGGGTTCTTTTACCCGAGTAGAATGACGAAGAGTTAGGTCATGGTCAAGGGCAGTGTGTGTGATAGAATCTATAGGGGCTTAAAGATAATATCAATATTAGAGATAATCCCCCCAGCTAATACAAAAGACTCAACGGAATGAAGAAGTGAGGCAACTTAATCGAGGCAGCTCAAGTGAGGTAGTTCAGCGTGGCAGCCCAGGGAGATCTTCCAGAGAAGAAACTGGCCGAGAGAGATCATCCTTTTGTTCTCTTTGTTTTACTTAGTCTTGTTGTATCCTTTGTTTGTATTAACTATGAGTTATAACAATTATAATGTTATTTAGTGTGAGGTCGAACAGTACTCGCGAGAGACCAAGCCTGGGAGAGCTCTCATGATCTATCGAATGACCTCACCGTGGGTACTTGAGAGGGGCTTGGTTTGGAGGATTGAGAAGTGAGGCACTGTTGGGGCTCATCCTCACCATCTTGGATACACCTGGGAAAGCACCAAAAGACCTTGACCGTGGAATCTTGGGCGGATCAACCTTGAGTTCCATCGAGCATTGAGTTGTGAATCAAACAACCCTCTACTTAATGTCACATCTACTTTATGTGATGTCACTAGCCAGCTAGGCAATGCCAAAATTTCACTTGAGTAAACAATCATGGTATTTGGGGCTGTTAGATAGTTGGTAAGCCAACTCTATGACGACAGCCCCTGACGCCAGTGGTTAGGCAAAAGGCATGTCATGGCATTTAATGTTTATGACTTGGAGATGACTAGTCCATCAGGCATTTAATGTATGTGACATAAAGTATGAGAGATGTCTTTCACAGTTATAAATGACTGATCCATCTCGAGAGTGGTGTGGGGCGTTATTTATTGGCCTCAACCACTTCTAAGAGGGCAGGTTCTTTTCTGGAGTTTGTTGGCTAGAGAGAGATTTTATTATCAAAAAAGAAAGAAGTTATTGCAAAATCCAGAAGTTTTACTCATCCACCGTTGTTATTTATTATGAAGCTTTTAATATCTGATTGGAGATATTTGAGAATTGGTGTGTTTGGCTTCGTTCCAAGGTGTATCTTGGGTTCTTACTTCTCTCTCCCTCTAAGCAATTTACTTATGAGTTCATTATCATCTTTTGAGTTATTCATGACAGATTTGTGAGTTGAAGCTGAGTTTATCTTCACCAGGTTGTGATTGCGTGTCTTGTAATTAATCAATAGTGTTACCGATTAACTCATCATTACTATACTCAAAAGGGGTTACGTCCTCCTCTAATCTAAACTACACTCTTACATTTGTTGACTCTGTTGGGGAGGTATCCTTCTATCAAGAGAGTATGGAGCAGGATAAAATTAATCATAGACTCAACTTTGATGGTGTTCAACGCAATGAGGAACAAGCGACAAGGGAGATGGAGGCTCCCAGAAGTGGGGTTCCCCCTCAGGTAGAGATTCCCCGAGATCCAACGATTACTAAAGTCCCAACGGTCACCCAAGCCTCTACTAGTACTGTCCTAGGACAAACATAAATGACCCTCCTTATGGGTAAGTTTTTTGAGTTTGTGCAGACACCTGAGGCTACCACGGTCCTATGAGGAGGAACGCATCCCAGCTCTTTGTGACACCTGGGGTATCCCAGTAGCCCCGATGAACCCTGCTTCAGCTTTTCCCATGGGGACTGGACACATAGGAACAACACCCACTGTTACCTCATTAATAGGAGCAACGGGTGTGACCAGTGTCCCATCGGTAGTCCTTCCAAATGCCACCAATGTTCCATCAGTTGTACTTCTATCCAATCCATCTATGGTTGAGAAGGCATCGACCTCTGCATTACAAAAAATGAGGAAAAAGATGCAAAAAGAGGTGCTAAAAATGATAGCAGCTTCATCGCAGTCGGTCAGCGAGGTAGCTTTAGTATATGATGATTTTTACACGCCCTATCCCCAAGAATACAATGATGAACCTTACCCGAAGGACTACATCCCTCCCATCTTTGAGAAATACACTGGGAGGGGGGGAACCCGAAGGATCACATCAAACGTTTCATCAAACATCTAGGGGCACACTGCAACAATAAGAAGCTCAGGCTAAGGGAATTCTAAAAACCATTAACGGATAAAGCTTATACGTGGTACTCTCATTTGGCACCAAAGAGTGTTTCAATGTGGGAAGATATGCATGTTTTATTTGGCGAGAAGTTCTTTCTGGCAGAAGATAAGTTCACGTTAACACATTTGGGCAGGGAGAAGCAATGGTCAGGAGAGGATGTGGTGGCTTGTGTTCGAAGATTCAGGGAGAGGTCCCTCGACGTGAGGGAAGAAGCCAAAGATTCCAAACTATTACAACTTTGTGCTGAGGGTTTTCTCCTAGAGTACATCTGTCACCAGATTAATGAAACTCGCAAAGGGACTTTTACAACATTTCTAAAAGCGATAAGGAATATATCATTAGTAGTTTGACTGAACCCCGTTGCGGTACCAATGATGTTCAGGCAGCTCGGGCCACCCATTGCAACACGCGGCAAGTCCCCACGGGTGGGATACGTCGATGGAAGTGAAGGAAGCAAATAGCCAAAGAAAGATAATAAGAGAAAGTTTGGGAGAGATAGGGAAGACACACCACTGTTACCTTACATAGTAGAGGAGGCTGTAATCTGTTACAATGCCATGGTTCAAGGAGGAACGGTGTATGAACCTAAGGGCATCCCCGCCGTGGACGCGGCAACCAAAGAGGATCCTAAGTATTGTCAGATCCATCGAAAGATTCAACATCTGACAAAAATTTTCTTTATGATAAGGAAAATCATTGATAAACATGTGAAAGTAGGGACACTACAAATCCCTATGCAAAATGTTAATGACAACCCACTCCTAGCACATGGGGCCAATCTGGTGGTGGCCTATGACGATGAGGCAGAAAAAAAAGCGAAGGAGCTAACGATGGAGCAAGGGGAGTTCGAAGAGGCTTTGGAGGACTGTACAAGAGGAATGGATAATATGGTGTTAGCCTATGATGAAGCAAGTGCCAGATATGTGTAGGACATATACAATGTTAAAGGTGAGGAAATGAACCAAATCTTGGAGTACTACGCGGTTTCACGGTCCCCAAAGTTCGCCTGGTTCTTTGACCAGGTGGGAATGCCAAAAGAAAGTAGGTTGGAGATAACCCAAGCAATCCTGGATATTATGAGGAAGAATGTAGTCCATTCACTGAGATAGAAAGGATCCATGGCCAGGCTGGTGGAAATAACGTTTAGCGATGCAGATAGGGCTGTGAGATTTACTCACAATCGATCGTTATATATGATTACCAGCATCAATGGGGTTAGTTTCATTGGGGATCTTATGGATGGGGGAGCATCCATCAACATCATGCCAATAAGTTCTTTCCACGCAGCTAACATCCCAGAAGAAAGATTGGTCCCCATGCCTTTGGCACTTTTAGGTTATGACAACCAGTCTTCCAAATCCATTGGTTATGTGAATGTTGGGATTGTAATGGGAAATCTGAGTTCCTATATTAAGTTCCACGTGATAGAGAGTGCAACTTCCTACCATCTATTGATGGGAAGAGTGTGGATGCACAACCAAGGACTAGTTCCCTCGACGTATCATCAATGTGTTAAGTCAAATATTAAAGGAACGGAGATCACTATATGAGCTAGGAAGAGGCCCTTCGCTATCGAAGAAGCTCACCTACTGGATGCAGCATTTTATACAGAGTTAGAGGAGGATGTCAGAGTCCTAATGAGAAGAATGGAGGGAGCATGGGTTCCCTCTATTAGAGAAGGGATGTGACCTGTGAACGGCCAGAATGATGACACTGTAAGCAATGGAGGAGTAACAAAAGAAGACCACCAAGTGGCCCCTCGACCAGAGAAGATCTCGAAGCAGCTAAAGGACAGAATGCTGCATATAATGGACCCGATGGAACATGAGGTCACACAACAAAGTGTGTTGAGTCGATTCTATAAAGGAAGAATGGCAGAGGCTTCGAGGGATAGGAAAAGAAAGGCAGTTACAACGGCCAGCAAGTAATGCGAGAAGATTGTCACTGGGGAGGGGAAGGTGGTTTATTGCCTATGATGGTGTGAACGGGTAGCCAAAGGATCTATGGCAGAGGCTAACGAGGAGGCTGACCCAATATATGAGTGTTTAATAGTGGATCAATGGGGATAATATATGGTTATAGATAATTCTAACGTACAAGAATTCATGAACGATGTCACCGAAGAACCAGACTACATGACGAATTAATCGAAGCCACAAGCAAAAGAATTGGAGCAGCTAAACCTGGAAAAAGAAGGGGAGGTTACAAGGCCCATTTTCCTCTCGAAGGATCTCTATGAGGAGAAACGGAGGCTTAGATTGAGCTAATTCGGGAGATTATAGACATTTTTGCATGGAAGTATACGGAGATAGAGGGGCTAGATGAATAAGTAAGCTGCAACAAATTAAACGTCATGCCTTTAACCATTCCGGTCAAGCAAGCAATGAGAACGTATAAGGATGAGTTGGACTTGAAGATCAAAGAAGAGTTCCAATGCCTGTTGGCAGTAGGGTTCATCAAACCAATACAACACCCACTCTAGTTGTCTAGCATTGTCCGGGTGGATAAAAAGGACAAGAATCGGATAAGAATCTACGTGGATTTTAGAGACTTGAATAGGGCTTAACCCAAAGATGAGTTCCCGCTACCCTCCATCGATAGCTTGATAGATTCAACGACTGGACACGAGATGTATAGTTTTATGGATGGGTATGTAGAGTACAACCAAATCAAGATGGACCCCATAGATACAGAGAAGACAGCGTTTAGAACCCCATTGGGCAACTTAGTGAATACGATAATGCCGTTTGGACTCAAAAATTTTAGGGCTACTTATCAAATAACAATGATGGCCATTTTCCATGACTTCTTTCGCAAATTTGTGGAGTTTTATGTGGATGAGTTGGTTATCAAATCGAAGAAGGAAGGGTCCCACCTGAGCAATTTGAGGAAATTATTTTCCAGATGTAGGAAGTATAAACAGAAGATGAACCCGCTAAAATGCATTTTTGGAGTAACGAGTGCAAAAATTTTCTAGGGTTTGTGGTAAATTGACAGGGGATGCAGATGGACCAAGACATATAATGAGTGATCTTGGAGATGCTAAGTTCGAGAACGACGAAGGAGCTTAAAATTTTTCTCAGCAAAGTTTTCTACCTTAGGAGATTTGTGCCTGGATTGGTCGAAATAACACACCCATTGATTCAACTTTCGCGAAAGAACATAAAATTCAAGTGGGAGGAAGTTCACCAGGATTCTCTCACTAGGATGAAGAAACTTCTCGTTTCACCTCAAACTATGATCCCTCCAAGAGAAGGAATATCATTGCATTTATACCTCACATCCTCCATGAGGTCCGTCGAAGCTCTGTTAGCACAGGAGATTGATGGGAAAGCATGACCAGTCTACTACCTTAGTAGAATCATACATGGGCCAGAGGTCAAGTATAGTAGCTCGGAAAGGCATTGTTTAGACTTAGTGTTTGTAAGCACAAAAACTTAGACATTATATGTTGTCTTTTACAATTCATATTGTAACAAGATGTGATCTTATTAAGTTTTTGATGGCAATAACCATATTGATTGGTAGAGAAGATAGGTGGTTCCTCATTCTCTCATAATAATACTTAAAATGCATGGTCCCTCACACGATCAAGATCCAGGCATATAGAGACCTTTTGGCAATCTTCCCATCTGAGATATCGGAGCCATCAAAAGAAAGCATTCCAAGAGATGATTTGCAGGCCAATCACCTGGATGCAAGCGATGAGGAATGAACGATGAAGTTCGATGGATCTTCAGTAGAGAAAAAAGGAGCAGGGGTTATTCTTTCAAGAGGAACGAACGAAATTTGTCTTTCCTACAAGCTAGACTTTCCTTGTTCCAATAATGAAGCAGAGTATAAGGCGTTGGTACTAGGGTTCCTAAAGGGCCTTCAAAGGGGGGTTCATTTTCTCTGCATCAAGGGTGATTCGAACTTAGTGATTCATCAAGTAAATGGAGAATATATATTGAAACACCTCAGTCTAGAACCTTATAGAATAATTATTTAGAGGCTTCTCAACCAGTTCCATCCGACCAAGATCAAGAGGCATCCCCGAACAATGAACCTCCATCCAGACTCCTATGCCACCATTGTTTAGAAGATGATCATGAGAGACGATACAACTACAATCGTGATTCAGTGAAGAATAAATCCCTCGATGGTATAGTCAATTATGCCAATGGAGGATGACTCTGACTGGAGGGGAGAGATTAAAAAATAATTGGAGTCTGGAGACGGAGAGATGCATCTGAGAGAACTAGCCCAATACTTTACAAATTAGGGAAACCTCTACTAGAGAAATGCATGAGGATGGATATCAAGATGCATCGGCCTAGAAGAAGCATAGCGAAGATTAAAAAAAGCACACGAAGAGCACTACGTGACAACCGAGATCCCTCTTTATAGGAGAATTCAAAGGGAGAGATACTTCTGGCCTAGAATGAAGCAATGCATCAGAGCTACAACGAAAGTGTGATAAGTGCCAGCTTTTCTTTGAAATGGTTGAATGCCATTTCGTTGAAGCTTAACAAGATTAGAGGCAACCCTATATTAACTTAATTAAAGATGGAGTTGTCCTTACAGAGAAGGCTGATGCGATGGGACTCAAAAGAATGGCCCCAAGGTTCTACATTCAGGAAGGGTAGATTTATCGAAGAGGGTAATTCAACAGGCCATTACATTTCATCACAAATAAGGAAGCCAAAGTTCTCAAGCAAGCTCACGACCATGCTCACATAGGAGGAGAAAAATTGTATGACCAGCTATTGACGTTGGGGTATTATTAGCCAACGATGGACAAAGACTTTGCTGAGTTCGTTCGAAAATGTAAAGCTTGCCAACTGTAAAGAAATATTATTCATGCTCCATCGGTGGATCTACACTCTCCGGCAACCCCTTACCCTTTCCACACCTGGGCTTTTGACCTAGTAGGGGCAATACATCCTTCTTCAAGAGGAAAAATTTGGATACTAGTGGCAACGTAGTGCTTTACAAAGTAGGCTGATGCGATACCACTAAGAAGGGAAATAGCAGGGGTGGTGAGCAACTTCATCAGAGAATACATCCTTTGCCATTTTCGGATTCCAAAGGTTATACTCTCTGATAACGAAACTCCCTTCATCAATTCAAAGGTAACGATGCTATAAGACAGATACTCCATTGTCCATCATACTTCAATGGTAGCAAACACAAAGGGAAATGGACAAGCCGAAGCAACTAACAAAAGATTGGTCAATATTTTGGCCAAGACGATAGAAGACTTTTTGGGATCATGCGATCACAAGATCCCAGCTGTCATGTAGTCCTATCGAGCAACTAAAAGGAATCCCAAAGGATATACCCCACTCTCCCTTATATATGGAGTTGAAGCGATCCTTCGGGTGGAGTTAGATGTTCCCTCTGATCGATATTCCTTGCGAAGTAGCATGCTACCTCAGAATAGACATGTGTAATTAGAGGCATTGGACAAGCACAGAGATAATGAGATGAATCACTTTCAAATTTACACGAAGCAACTCTCAAGGGAATATGACAACTTAGTGATACCAAGGAAGTTTGTTAAAGGAGACCTTATTTTGAAGGCAACAATGAAGCACATCAGAGGGCTTACTCTACCTAAGTTTGTAACAAATTAGGAGGGACCTTTCATTGTAAAGGAGGACCACGATTTAGGTTATTTCTTGATTTCTAAGATGGAATAAGATAAACCATTTAACATTAACAACAAATGGTTGAAAGTATATCATGTATAATGAAGTAATCTTAGAACATCGGTGTATCTAGATTTTTGTTATGAATATATATAAGCTATTTTACTCTTAAAAATATATCTTGCGTTGTAACTAGAGTAGGATGGAAGATTGAAAAAGTTTATAAATTATGCAAACAGTTATAACACAAACAAGTGGCATGGAAAATGTATAACTTCTCTTTCATTCATAAATTGGGAGGCATTACAAAAATGGGAACTACTGCACAATAATTACATAAGTGAGAAATGGAAAATTTATACAAGTATGGGAGAGAGATCATTATCCTAGAAGGAACCACAAGTCTGAAGTAGAGAAAAAATTTCAGGCAGACCCGAGGAAGCTGCTAAACATGCTTATTGAGCGTTAATAGAGACCTACAGCCTAGTTTGAACTTGAGCACGCTCGATGAGCAGTTTTTCTCATTTTAACTTGTCCTGACAAAGAGCTTATTCAATATCCTCCACCTCTTTGTTGGCACCTTCAAGTAGAGGTACATGTTCAACCAGCCTAGCTTCCTCAGCTCGTTGAGTCTACTGATGCTTCTATAGTAATTCCCTCTGACTTTCTAATTAATGACTCTTCAAAGTCTTAAAGTGTCCTACCAGCCATCCAAATTGGAAGCCATCCCTGCCCAACTCCTTTAGATAACCCAAAAATTGATTGAGGAGGGGCCTGCTAACATTTGCAGTAGGGGTGCTGATGAGATTAGCAATAATGAGCACCCTACCTTGAAGCCTATGGATCATCATGGGAATGTTTGAACGAAGACCACCAATAGTAAAAGTCTCAGGATGATGAGCTGCGATCTGTTCAATAACCAATCGATGGCTGATAGGTAGTTGGGGAGAGCGACAAAGGACCGTGAGGCAAAACTCATGAGGAGCTAGAGCTAGCAGAGGAAGCTCACAACCAGATTCAATGTCGGCCTGGGCACCTGTCGTGGAACCTTGGTCGTTAGGACTCGTTTCCTGAGATACAATTGGTCAATTTGGTGAGGCGATAGGTGAAGGAACTCCATGAGGTTGCTCTTCAACGCGAGGGGACTCCCTAGTAACCTGAGGATATATAAAGCAAAATAATAAGTTAAATACAAAAATATTAACAAGTGGTTTTCATTGTTAAGTCACCGTTACTGGTGGAGTTTGATGAAAAATCTTAACAAGTCGTTTTCATTTTTAAGTCACCGTTACTGGTGGAGTTTGACGAAAAATCTTAACAAGTGGTTTTCATTATTAAGTCACCGTTACTGGTGGAGTTTGATGAAAAATCTTAATAAGTGGTTTTCATTGTTAAGTCATCGTTACTAGTGGAGTTTGACGAAAAATCTTAACAAGTGGTTTTTTCGTTGTTAAGTCACCGTTACTAGTGGAGTTTGATGAAAAATCTTAACAAGTGGTTGCCATTGTTAAGTCACCGTTATGGGTGTCAAATTATTGGTGGAGTTTACAAAACAAATCTTAACAAGTGGTTTTTTCATTGTTAAGTCATCGTTACTGGTGGAGTTTAAATGTTTGAAAAAGAGATTCTTCTAGATTGTACATTGTCAAGATGAAGGAAAAACGACAATAAACGAAGAGAAAATAGTAAAATACCTCAGCAATGGATGGAGTAAGAACGGGATCCATGAAGGAGGCTACAACAGTGGGAACTGTTGAGGGCAAGTTCATATCCTCATAAGCCTCCACAGCACCCTCAACTAGTGGAACCTCAGCCAGAGGAACCTCAATATTGGGTTAAGCTCCTACGTCAATAAAAGGAACTAAGGCCAATATTAGGGGAGAGCTTAAAGAAGCCATTTGAGATTCCACATATGCACCAACATTGGTGGGGGCAGAAGAAGCACCAGGATGAGTAGAAGAGTCAATGGTGGCCTTGGAAATGGGTAGAGTCCCAAAGGATGATGGCGGTTTCAGACCCGGAGAAAACTTCAAAAATAAATCTAAGTGTTAGAGGTGGAGAATAATATAGAAAGAAGAGACACGCTTTACATTTAACTTACCTCAGTAATATTGATGAAGAGGGGCACTACAACGATGGGTCTTGCTAATGGAGGTGCAAGAAAGATATTGGACAATGATGAAGCCGAAAAGGAATCTACCTCAACCTGAGATACACCAAGATGTTAAGAAGATTCACAAAGTGGAAAAGGGTAGAAAAGAAATATCTAAAAGAGTTTAGAACCTGTTACCTTCGGAGGTCTTAGAAAAACTAGAATCACAACCAGAGGAACCACCGACAAGGAGGGTGAATGAGAAGAAGATAGGGGAGTCTCCTCTGGAAGAGAGGAAACCACCACAGACTCAACAAGCACAACAACCCTCTTGGTGGCCTCCTCTGCATGACTGGAGGCTGAACAATGCGAGTAAGTAAGACCTATCATGGGAGAATGAGGAGGAAAGGATTCGGCTATAGAAATCCCAAAGTGTCCTCCCACGAAAGGACTGATTAGAGGAGAAGGCCTTTCTTCATCAGCCTCCTAACAGAAATAAGAAAATAAGAAAGAAAGAACAAGTGTCAGAAAAGGGAAGAGAATTAACTAAACTATAAATGACTAAGTGTGGGAAGACTAACCTCGTGCTCCGAAGAATAATGTGATGGCACGAAAATGGGCAAAACTGGAGGAGAAAAGTGAGGAGAAGCCCTCTCGATGAGATCAGCTGCAACCTTAGGGCTATTATCAACTGATATAACTACATCGAGAGAAGTAGAACCTGTAGGTGTAAGGGTAACTGCTATGCATTGTACTATAAAGGCTTGCCTTTTACTTTACTTGATTCCCAAAGTTTTCTTCCTCTTACCAGAAGCGCTAGTACCTGAAGGACCAAGGGAACCCCTTTTTCTTCGTGAAGTCCCTTCAGTAAGATCCACCACAATAGTGGTAAATGACTCAGGAGGAGGAACTGATGGCGCAGTTTGTTGAAATATTTGTTGTAGCCGTTCTACCTCATTTATAATCGCCTCCCGTATTTCCTCGGGCACATCAGCATTGGGAGGAATAGAGGCAATGGGAAAAGAATCTATAGGGACTTGGAACTTACGTGGGGACTTAGGCTTTGAGTAGGTCCCACCCCTTGTCTTCTTTGCCTTTTGCGAAAGGGGTTACGAGGGACCCTCACCAGAAGCTGCAGCGGCAGAAGAACCTCCTGCAGGAGGTTTAGGTGTTGGAGCTTTCTTGGCCTTGGCTATAATAACAGGGATTTATAGGCAATATGGAGGTAGATATCTAGGAGGAACCTTAGTTGTTTGGCTAAGAGGGAACTCAATTTCCAGAACGTATTTCCCCTTTAGCCCCAGCTCCAAAGGGGAAAAACTCTGTACAATGGTGTAAACAGGGGGACTTTGGATGAATTCACGAATTTTGGTTATCTGTCTTGGCCAATACTTTAGCACAAAATCACTAGTTACATCCCCATTCCTAGAAAGTGCAGGAACGGTAACACCAACACTTACGATCGAGCATATTGTGGAAGTAGCTAACACAGTGTAAAAGGCACAGGCCTCTGGGAAAGATGCCCTAGGGTGAGAATCTTAAAACACCGACGGAGGAACCCCTTGGTCGTACCCAAACTGATGGCTGCAACGGTTGGGGTTATAATGTTCAGATATATATCCCTATTCAGTGTAAGAGGGTTGATAGCTGGGAGTCAAGGCCAGAATGATGGAAAAAGAAGGATCCTACGCTATAAGATCTTCTGAAGTGGGCCCCACCACCCTAGATACAGGATCGAGGAAGCTCCAAGTATGGGCAAAGGAATCTTCACTATAGGACCTTATCATGAAGCAACTTGCTTTGTCAAAAATGCCTAGAAGCTCCTTTCTACTCTATTTCTTGTGAAAGTAAAAAAGGCGATGGGGCTTGATGATTTCCCCAGCACGAAGGGGAACACGGTTGGTAGATATCTCGAGAAAATAGAAGTAAAAAAAATAGTCAAAACGATGGCATTAGAAAAGTTGGCCAAGTTATATCTACCCAAGGATCGTTTCATGTCCAGATGGGTCTCGTCCAACCATGTATAAAGGGACCCTTAGGCCATGGCTGCCAGAGGAAGCTTATATCCTCTTGCCAAATGGACAGACAAATTAATCAAGTCCCTACGTGGTTGATCATTGTGTTTTCCAGGAAAGACAAAATGAGAAAGAATCACAAGTATGTAGGCTGCTAACTTACCTTTGCCTGGGCCAAATTCAGTAGTGGGGTTAGTACGATAGAAGTAGTTTTTGAGGGGAGTGAAGGTAGCCTTGTTGGAAGTAACGATACACCTCCTGCAAGTCTGCTCGTGCCTTTATCTCTTTGGCATCCAAATCCTCATCGTGATAAGCAAAAATCCCTATGGTCTCAAGCCCAAGCAGTTCACAAACATCCTCAAGCGTAATGGTGAATTCTCCCCACGAAACAATGAATGTGAGATTTATAATGTTCCAATGAGAGACGAAGATTTTAAGAGCAGCATTGTGTTTGGAGAGAGTGAACTCCCCAAACCAGGAAGCTCGGTAGAGACCAACCTTGGAAAGATTGTCAGAGTAAGTAGTCTTCATAAACGAGTTCTAAGCAGCAAAGTGGGAGGGGGAGCCACCAGGTCCTTCAAAATCAATGTGGGACCAAGGGAAGTCACCTCTATCAAGATGGAACCTCACAGTACCCTCTGGAGGAAAATAACCCCAAGAAGTGGAATCTTAGTCTTCATCACCCAAAAATAAAGGGTCATACTTAGTAGTTAGACGACAAGTTTTGAGGTCACCCTATAAATCATCTTCCTCACCAAAAATAGGGGAGCGATGATAGAAGAGCAGCTGTTCTTAGCGCGCTAGTGACATCTAGGGCAGAGGAAGCAACGGGGGCAAGGATTGTTGAAGACAGAGAATTGGTTGCATGCGTGTTGGGAACATTTGAAGAAGCCATGATAGGTAGCGATGAAAGGAGAAAGCTTGACAGGAAGGAGATAGGGACAAAAATGGTGGAGTATGGCCACAGGAGGTGGTGACGAAGATGACAGAGGAAAAGAAACGAGAGAAAATCTTAGTAACAATGGAGGTTTGAGGAGTTTCTCTCTCTAAGTATGCTGGAAGTTAAAGAAGACGAAAGCAAGGTAAGTGAAAAATGGCTAACTGTTTGAATAATAGCCGTTTGAAATCCCTGAGCTTGCCTTTTGAGTTTCCCACCACTGCACGTGCAAAACCACCGGTAATCATTTCAAGTGGACACATGGTGCTTCAGGAAGTGTTCTAACAGTTGAAAAGATGGCACCACGTCATTATTGAAGTGATGCATGCGGAATAGATTCCAAAGCAAGTTTGAGTTTAGCACCAGAATTGTTTGTTAAACATATCCAATATCCTACAATGCAGAGTTTTTTATCACGATTCAAAATGCTACGATGTCCCCTCACCACAGGTCCAAACGGGGTTTCACCGTGACTCAGTTACATCGAGGAGAATTTTACTTTTTGAACAAGACAAAATGAAGATGAATAGGCAAAACCAGAAGTTGGGGAGAATTCATATCGCCAGGGGAAGCCTTAATGCAAATACCAATTACTTATAACTATGTTGCACAACGGCATGAAACAGCACAGATAGGGGAGAATTTCATTTCCCAAAGAATCCGAACGGATAGTTAACATGCTCCCAAGGCATTTCGAGAAAATTCTAATAGCTAAGGAATATGAGATAGAATGGCTGGGGCTCAACGATAGAAAAAAGTGGCGATGTCTCTTCACCAATCGCCGACAGAACGTAGCGCTTTGGTTCAGGTATATCGGGGATAATTTTACTTTTTCCTAGAAATGACAACGGAAGAAGTTGTAACGAAAACAAAAATCTAGAATTTCTTCACAAATAGAAGGTGTATGGGATTGAGAAGTTTTCGTGCATACATTACTTGTCCCCACAACAAATCTCTACACGAAGGGGCAAATATAAGGGGGATTCAAGATAATATCGAGATTAGAGATAATCCCCCCAGCTAATACAACAGACCCAAGGGAATGAAGCAGCAAGGCAACTCAATCGAGGAAGCTCAGTGAAGTAGCTCAAGTGAGGTAGTTCAGCGTGGCAGCCCAGGGAGATCTTCCAGCGAAGAAACTGGCTGAGAGAGCTCATCTTTTAGTTCTGTTTATTTTACCTAGTCTTGTTGTATTCTTTATTTGTATTAACTATGATTTGTAATAATTATAATATTATTTAGTGTGAGGTTGAACGGTACTCGCAAGAGACCAGGTCTGGCAGGGCCTGGGAGAGTTTTATGCTCTATCAAATGACCTCACCATGGGAACTTCATAGGGGCGTGGTTTGGAGGATTGAGAAGTCAGGCATCGTTGGGGCCCGTCCTGACCATTTTGGATACACCTGGTAAAACACCAAAATACCTTGACCATGGAACCTTGGGCGGATCAGCCTTGAGTTCCATCGGGCATTGAGTTGTGAACCAAACAATCCTTTACTTAATGTCACGTCTACTTTATGTGATGTCACTAGCTAGCGAGGCAATGTCAAATCTGCACTTGAGTAAACCACCATGGTATTTGGGGTTGTCAGACAGTTGGTAAGCCACCTCTGTGACGACAGCACCCTGACGCACAGTGGTTAGGTAAAAGGCATGTCTTGGCATTTAATGTTTATGACGTGGAGCTGACTAGTCCATTAGGCATTTAATGTTTGTGACATAAAGTATGAGGGATGGCTTTCACAGTTATAAATGACTGAGCCATCTCGAGAGTGGTGTGGGGCGTTATTTATTGGCCTCAACCACTTCTAAGAGGGCAGGTTCTTTTCTGGAGTTTGTTGGCTAGAGAGAGATTTTATTATCAAAAAAGAAAGAAGTTATTGCAAAAGCCAGAGCTTTTACTCATCTACCATTGTCATTTATTACGAAGCTTTTAATATATGATTGGAGACCTTTGAGAGTTAGTGTGTTTGGCTGCGTTCCAATCAATAGTGTTACCGGTTAACTTATCATTACTATACTCAAAAGGGGTTACGCCTCCATCTAATCTAAACTACCCTCTTACAGACTCACCGAGAGATGTCGGTGTTAGGAGCTCAGATTCATTACTACTATTTTTGAGAGATGATATAATGTCATTTGTTGGATATGGGTGGGAAATTTCGATGCAACATGAGAAGTATGGGAGGTGTCGAGGTTATAATGGAAATTATTAATGGTGGGATCAGTGAAGAATGATTGGGGAGTAGAAGAAGATATATGAAATGGGGAAAGAGAAGAGAACATGTTGTGTGTAAGAGTATGGTATACTCAATATGCTCCATAGAATAAATTGTATTAATTCCTTTGGCAAAACATATTTGAGTCTTTATCCAAGAAGTCACTAGAAAGCTTCATCAACTTTATCCCTTTATCCTGGACTCACTATCGAATCTCAAGTACACCACTTAGAAAAGATATAAGACATGGAGGACTTAGATTCACACCTTGGTTAAATTATTTTTGTAATTGGAAAACTCCTTTTAATCAATCTTGGTTTTTTCAAATACACAATGCAAATATACTTTTCAAATAGGAAAATCTATTTTATGAAGAATTATATTTTGTGTGTATTTTAAGCATGGGTCTTCTTGGTTGGAACAAACATACTTAGGGTTTTGTCAAAAAAATATTTTAAAAATATTTCTAAATGCAAAATTGAACAATGTTCTAGACATTCTCATGAGCATCTTCGCCGCAGTAATGCCTCAGTGAAGATATTCTTCATTGTAGCGATATAGCTTTGTTGGATTTTATGTGTTTCATGAAAAATATCTGAAAGATCACGCAACCTATCTCGCTTCAGCTTCGCCACAACGAAGAACTTCCTCGCTACAGCGACGCTTCAACAAATCACATCTGACATCACTTAAAGTACTTTTAGCATAAGATCTTTCCCTAAGATCTTTTTATTTTTTGTATCAAGTATATCTTTTCGACTGAGTTAGACCTTGAAGTGATTACTTGACTCTGTAGGAGTGTGACACCCAACATATTATCATTTAACCACTATCAAATCAAAAGGCTATGTAGTTAAGTGTTCCACACTCCTCTAAACCAAGAGTGAGAGCTTTGAAAAAAATACTTGGCATATCAAAACAATTTATATATTTGAGAGCGCATTTTTTCCCTCCTCTTCTTCGAGTTATTCAATCCATTATTGTTGGATTTTTTTTTTTAGAAAACCTTAGAGATTTATTTACTCATCTTTGTGTTCAAAAAAAATATTTTCAAAACTATTTTGTTCATGAATAAAAAATTTCTCTTCATTCGTTTAAAAAAATCATTTTGAGATTTAGAGCACCATAATCTTGTAATAAACCAACACGATATTTTAAGTTTCCCTCAAAACCCTTGGTGTAAGTCTTTTAGTTTCTTGAATGTTCCATTCCTGGAAAATTTTTCTTAAACTTTAAAGAAGAAATATTTGGCAAAAGATTTGATGACATTGGTCGCGGACCAAAACCGATGATGGTTATACAACGTACTTCAACGGTCAACGTTCTTCTCGAAGAATATAGTGCGAAAGAGTTTTTGGTATATCATAGCATCATGTTTTTATAAGTCTTGGTCTTCTAGTTGTATTATCTCAACCATAGTTCATTTGTCGTTCTTATCAGCCCAAGGTTTTTTTTGTTAGTGAGTTTTTTCCTCGTACATCCGGTCTTGTACTTATTTTACCTTTTTCTCATTTTTTAGAATCATTGTATTAACTAAGAAGATAAAATTTGGTTTCCCAAAATCAATTCACATAGACTTTTTAATTGTTAAACCCTTTTTATTATCACAAATTGATAAACCTTTTTCTTAAATTAGGTGAATTAATTTTTATTTGGGTAGCTACTGTCGAGAGGCACACTCTCAGTGTTTTCCCAAAATGTGACATTACTGGAGATGAGAAGTCACTTAGAAATAGGATCACAACATCAATAACCTTTATAATTTATCCCATAGCCTAGAAAATAACAAAGTCATGCACGTGGACTAATTTTGAATGCTCGTGTGGTTGAATAAGGACAAAACAGGCGCACCCAAAGACATTGAGAATAGGGTATGTGGAGTTGATGCCATAGAGGCATTCATACGGTGACTAGTTAGAATAATTGGCATTAAATGTACTATTAATCGTGTAAAATGTAGTGAAATCAACTTCAACGCAAAAATGTTTAGGGCAAGAGCTAGAGTTGTGAAGTGTTCTAATAGTGTCTAAGATATGACGATATTTTCACTTTAAATGTCCTTTTTGTTGAGATGTACCCAGGAAGGAATATTGATAGAGAGTCCCCTGTTGAGGAAGAAAATTAAGGAAATTTATGTTTTTGTATTCCATGGCATTGTCAGCACGAAAAATTTTGACAGTGCAAGAGAATTGAGCCTAAGCCATGTGAGAAAAATTGTAATAGACGACTAGCATTTCAAAGAAATTCTTCATGAGACACATCCAAGTGAAATGGGTTTAATCATCTATGAAGAGAAAAAAATTATTTGGAGCCCTCCATTGTGTTATGAGGAGATGGTACCCCTTGTCAGTGTTGCTCCAAAGCTTTACAGAGGGAGAGAATTGAGTGGCCATGGTGTTGAGGAGCGAGGAAGTTGAATCAATACTCGGCGATGAAGGGTTATGCAAGGAGGTGAGTTTGGGATGTGTAGAGAGAGACTAATGGATTTTTTATAATAAGAAACGGTAGATTCTGGTGGTTGCAATTTCGGGTGTTGTATTGTGGTTGAGATTTTGGGTGGTGAAATGGCAGCCCCAGAGTAGGGTTATTTATGGGTTGGATTTCTATAAACGAGCTTCATGAAAAGGTGAAGTTTCACGCGTTGGATGAAGGGGATATGAGTAAATCTTACTTGCCTTTGATTGAGTGTGGAACAAAAGGAAGGGTATGCGAGGACCTTTCGGGACTATTCCAGTGGAGGTGAGTTTGTGCAAGGACCTTTTGGGATTTTTGACGGGAGGTGATGTTTTGTGATGAGGTGATGAGAACAAACTCCGAAGTTGAGATGAATATGAGTCCATCTTCAGATGAGATTGTAAATGTTGTGATTAGCCAGAGTTTATGATTTAGATAAGGACCTAACATGGAGATGAAGGTTATCAATGGAGGTTTCGGCATTCTATTACCATGTTAGTGGTTATAGATATAGAAAGATAAATGTCTATTATGTTGGATATGAGGTTATATTTATAAGGCCAATTAATTTGGAGATAGTGTAGCACCTCACCTCTTCCATTACCAACTACAATGCCATGGCATTCACCTCGAAATAGGACAACATCGCGGCAGGTCCACCACAATCCCAACGTTTGCTGATGATTGCATATTTTTCTTGCAGCCCAGCCCCTCCATTATTAATCGTTTCCGAATGATCTTGGAAGATTTCTCCTTTTTTCGAGGAAAATGGTTAATCGTGATACATCAATGACTACTTTCGATCCCTCAACTCCATGACTGGTCATGCAGGCAACTCAGACCATGCTAGGCTTTCGCCGCCACCCTGGGCAGGAAAAATATCTCAGTCTTCCCCTAATCCTAGGGCGTATTACGTGCAGTCTTTTTTGGCCCTAATAGAAGACCTTGATTCCCGACTCCAGATGTGGTACTCTTTTTTTCTCTCTTATTCATGTCGAGCCACTCTTATTAAATCTATATACACATCGCTCCCAGCTTATAGCATCTCATCATTTCCTCTACCCAAAGGCGTTCTTAATACCCTCACTAAAAAGATAAAAAAAAATCTCGAATGTCACCACGTCCTTGCATAAAACCCCTACCATTACTTGGTTGACCACTACTCTTCCTAAGCAATACGGAGGGATGGGAATTAAAAATACTCACAACCATCAACACCGCCTTCATAATCAAACTTCTTTGGAAGTTGTTCTTTGATCCAGACAATTTATGGGCTCGCGTCATTAAATTTAAATATTACTCGCACTCCACACTGGTGGAGGCGCACCGAACCCACAATCTTGGTTTTGGACTCGAGAAACTCAGCTTATTACCCTGCTTCATCAAGGAATCAAATGTTGTATTGGACCTGGACACATTTCACTTGGTCATCATATTTGGGTTCTTCAGGAACCCCTAATTCAGAGATTTTCCACTCTACTCTACATTGCTTCTATCACTCCATTATTTGGATTCATCTGCAACCACCAATGAAATTTTCCATCATTAGCTCAATATTTTTCGATTGAACTCCTTCTCCACATTCAAGTAGTTTATATCTCACCCACGGCAGTTCAGGATTCACTTTATTAGTGGCTGAACAGTACGGGCACCTTTACGGTAAGAGATACCTATTGATGGCCGAGTCGGGAATCTATTCAGTAGCACACTTTATCTCTACCATGGGCGCAGTTATGGAAAAGTGGACTCCCACCTAAACTCAAAGTTGTTTTATGGTTTTTAGTACACAACGGTTTGCCCAAAGCTGACAGACTTCACTATTACCACAAACTACCTTCGGTTGACTGCCTCTGTGCAGAATTATGGACTCCAACACTCACCTTTTGTTTATGGAATGTCTGGCTTTTTTCCAAGTGTGCATAATCCAAGACGAGAGGGATTATTCTCCAATATCCATTCTCCGGTAGTTAGTTGCACATTGCGGAATCTTCCCAAAAAACCACCAGGCTTTGAAGTCATTTTTCTCCCTCGGAGCCTTATGGCCCGCGAGCAATGAAGCTCTCTTCCATCATAAATCGATAGTGAAGTTAATTATTCACCATTCAGTTTCTGACCAAATTGCGTTATTACTTCGTATCTGTGATATGCAATGGTCCAACTCTGATGTGATAACCAAGTAGTTCCTTATTGCTTGGACTCCATCGATCCAGCCTTTTTTTTAAATGAAACACTGACGGAGCAAAATTCCATGCCACAGGCCTTGCGCCCATTGGCGAACTTATCAGTAACTCCTAGGGCCAGTTCCTCTTAAGCTTTACTCGTTATATCGATTATTTATCGTCATTGACAACAAAACTTTGGCTTTTAAAATGGGGATGGGCTAGATTTTCATGCGGGAATAAAATGTATTGAAATAGAAACAGACTGCCAAACTGCACTCCATATGATTACCAAGATCTCAGCCCAGCACCAAGCTCACGTGGACTTGACCCACGCGATCCATGAGGCCCTCACCAGATTCCACCATATCACCTTCAGTCTATGCTTTCGTGAAGACAAAACTTGTGTCGATGCCCTCATTGCTATGTCTGTTTTGAGTTCGTTTTGTGTCAATGCTTTTTCTTCTATTCCTCAGTCTTTAGTCTCCTTGTTAAATCACCATCAGAGTCGTGTTCTGTCAGTTATGTCTGCTGTTATGAACATCACTTGTAAAATACCCTGATTTTGAATAAAAATTTATTTCTGAAAAAAAAAACTTGGAGGTCAATATATATATATATATATATACATAAAGTACTCCTCTTGTGCGGACTATTTTGCATTTTAACAATGCGGACTCGACATGTGTCACCTGGCTGTGAGCCTAGAAAAGAGAGTGAGAGCCCTTATAATTTAACCGATAATTTTTGCACTCCCGTCAGGTGACACGTGTCTAGTTCGCACTGTTAAAATGTGGGACAGTTTGCACAAGAGCAGTTCTATATATAGTACCAAACTCAAAATTAACCCTCGGACACAAAATGTGACACCGGAGGACATCTGGAACCACCACCAAGCCGAAAAAATAGACCTTAATGTTGGCGTGGGAGAGAGTGCATCAAAAATTTGAAAGTTTGATGCTGATATGAG
The DNA here is from genome assembly GCA_949130495.1 of Sambucus nigra. Taxonomy (NCBI): domain Eukaryota; kingdom Viridiplantae; phylum Streptophyta; class Magnoliopsida; order Dipsacales; family Adoxaceae; genus Sambucus; species Sambucus nigra. Next base: position 497,569,959 of record OX422213.1, on the reverse strand, counting down.
AGGGAGAAGAGTTCGCCCCTGATACAATATTAGGCCTAATCTAATATCCATTCTATTAGGTTATATTTCTATACTAGAAATTCAAAATCAAGAAAAACCCCTCCAATGAGAATCTATGAATAATCTATATGATGTGGAAATGGAGTAATATAAAAATTTCTACCCAACATTTCTACATGTAGAAATTCATCTAGATCATTTCTAAATGATGTGGGTGCTTCACATGATTTTACCATACTTTTTTCTCTCCCTCTCACTCCAGGAGATTCAAATGAGTTCCACATAGATTTAGAAATAAATAGCATTAGTGATGTACTTTATTTAGTATTTCTATCAATGTCGAAATAAGGGCATATGGACATAGAAAATTTGTGAAGGGAGCTAACACATGGGTTGGAAATATGTATATAAATAATTACATTTAGATGGACTTATAAGAAAGAAGGAGAAAGATTCGTGGAGAGAAAATGATGAATATATTTTAGGTTTATCTCTCCTCATGACAATCCGTCGAGTAATTTTATTTCTTTTCAAGGGTGACGTGACACTCTTATATTGATTATAAGAATATAAATGAGGTTTTACATAGAGAACATATTTACATATACTCTATAAACTAATAATAGAATTTTTAATATTTTTTCATATTGTATTAAAGAAACATTACAAACTTAATAATTAATCATGAAATATGCCAAAAAAGTGTGACACCCCACCTAATTGACCTCGGGTAATTAGTCCTAAATTAAATTAGAACAGGTTTCTCAGTTGGTTCATTCTTAGCATCACTGTCGCCTTTTTAATTACTAACCACCTAAGTGAGAAAATTAGAATGGTGCCAAATTTTATCTTACTTTACTTCAAAGAAGATACTCATGCGGAAACATAATAATTTAAACAATCATAATTAACTGAAATCAGCCAATCACATCTAAATAAACTGACCGAATAAACCATCGGCTCAAATCCAGCAAATGTAAAGACAGATAATAAAAATCTCCACAAGTCTGACATAAATTCTAAATAAAGCTTTGAGTGACATGCTCGAGTAACTGATAGAAATTTCTACACTAGAAATGAAAAGAATTCGGCGCCTATCAAACTCCCACAACATCCACATATGCTGCCGCAACTGTAGAAGGATAGGCCCCCGATTTTAATTTTCTTAAACAAAATATATTTCTTAAATTAAAATATTATTTCCTTTTATATCTAAAACGAGATGCGAAAGCGTGAAGATGAGTGATGGTTCAATAAAACAAACGAATTACCAAATTTTAATTTCTTTCACAATTAAAATTAAACACAAGAGCAAATTAATTAAACACACACAAATGTTAAATTTCACTTAAACCAATTAATCCGCGTCCTAGAATTTGCCTAAGTCATATTTCTCAATTTTATAGGCGAAACCAATTTTAACACATTAAATTAATGACTTGAATTAACTGCATTTACCCAAATAATTATGTAGCACCAAATTAAACATGAGGAGTGATTAAAACCCAATTTTATCTTGAATTACCTAAGCATGCATTCTAGGTGAGTGCAAAAGATTAAAAAAAAAACAATAAATCACTACGCCGCGATGTACGAGGAAAAACCCAAGACGGGAAACAACCTCAGACGGCCCTTAGCCACAAATCCACTAGATACGGAATTTACAAATACAAGACAGAAAGGTTTACATCACACGACTCGATCCCTCTCAAGCCTCGACGCTTCTTCTTGTAGATACCTCTTCCTAGCGAATAACCACGGAGCTCCACCGTGGTCTCGGAGTCCACTGATCGGACTTTGTATGGTCATCGTCACCTGAGCAAGGAGGCTTTCTCCAAGTGGGTAATGCCGCAACAAAGCTCTTCTTCTTTATTTATGGGATGTAGAAGAAAACCCGAAACTTCTCTTTGAACGGAAGAGATGAACCAGGTGCCAAACTCCAAGCAAGTTATATATGAATATGGGAACTTGGAAGAAACTAATTTGGGTGTAAACTAGAGTGGTTGATGATGCTAATATTTAGCACCACCGGATAAGTGATAGTGAGCTCAAACAGTAACATCCATGGCAACCATAGAGATGTATAAGTGTATAAGTATGTAGAAGGGGATGAGTATAAGAGGAAATAAGACAATGATGTATAGTGGTTCAGCCAAATTGGCCTACATCCACTGTGAGTGTGTGATCCACTAAGTATGGGCACTAATGGCCTTGGATACAATGCACATAACCCTCTCTCTCTCTCCACTGTGTGTGTTCAAGCAGAGTTTTAGCTAGGGCTACTGTTCACGGATCGATCCCCTGTAGGGTTGTAGGTGACAAGTATATATAGGTCTTGGGGGGTGTAGTGTACCCCCCCCAAGTAAGCATAGTGCATGTGAATGATGATCTAACCAATCCCCTGTTGACACCTGTAGATGCCAAATGATGACATAATATTCCCTCACGTGAGGGTGTGATTCGGTTATAACGGTCTACCACGTGTCATATGAGCCTGACGCGCACTGTTCCACGCGTGTCCCAAACCACGCGCTGTCATGATGTCACCCTCGGCCTATGAGCCGAGGCCGAGGGCAAAGTTTCTTCCGGTAGTGAGCCTGGCTTGATTCTGGCCTCGTAGGGTCGTCCGAAGCCTGGGGAAGGGTCGGCCCCTCGTAGGGTGGACTGGAGCCTGGTGGATAGTCGGCCCCTCGTAGGGTCGTCTAGATCCTGGTGGAGGGTCGGCCCCTCGTAGGGTCGTCTGGACCTGGTGGTGGCCAGTTGGGGCCTGCTGAAGGGTCGACCCATCGTAGGGTCGTCTGTATTGGAGGTAATCCTCATCCAGGCTGAGGGTATAAACGGGTATATCAATCACCCCCCAGCCCTTAGGCATAGATGCCATTGAGATGGCTGAGGGATATTTGCTGAAATTGAGACACGTGTGATCTGTTAGGTGAGTGACACCTGTGCAGATACTCATTGCTATTTCTGTTCCCAAGGTCAGGGCGGCTGCGCAGTGCACTTTGGGCCTTGCGCCCTAATTATACCTTTCTTGGCAAATGGGTCCACTCATTGCAAGAGTATTTAAGAGATTTTCAAACTCTCTCTCCACAGCTTCTTCTTCTTCGCGCCTAAGTTTACTCTCTCTCTAGAACCAGTCGCCATTTGCAGCCTTCAATCCTTCAGGCCTCGCAGCGCTCTTGTTCTCTCCTCATCAGGTAACCTTTTTCTCCTCGCGCCTTCCTTTGTCTTCATTTCTGTGTATTTTTTAGGGTTGTAGGTCGGCACTTTCTTAGAGTTCCCCCATAGCCTTTTCCGGTGTCTTCTCCGGTTGTTAGTTCTTGAACGTTCTTGACAAAATCTTTTTAGTTCTTTGGTTTAATCCAGAAGTCAAACCTGGTCAATCCCCCAAGTGTTTGTAGTTGAATTAGCCAAGTCTAGTGTAATTTCTCCAAGTATAGGGTCTTCCCTTTAATGCTTAGAAGGCTTTACAACTTAGTATCTGAATTCCCATCTTTGAGAGAGAAACTATTTACCGAGATCAGACGAATAGAGGAAGAGGAAGAGAGGAGACGAGGGGCTGACCCTAATTGGGTACGACCCATCTTTCCCATTCCTCTTGCCACCATAAGACCATATGAACCCTCTAAGTCTTGTGGTTCGTCATCTCGTCCGGACGAGACACCCAAATCAAGTGAAATGGACGAGAGAGCTTCCTCGCCAACTGGTGCTGGAACGTCCGGCAGAAGGGACACGTCTGACCTTAGCCCTCCCCGAGAGGCCGAAGGTACGATCCCCTCTGAGGCTGTCCCTGTGACAACCCTATCCCCCAATGCCTTCCAAGTGGCTTTTCCCCAGGGTCCTCCTGCAGGTGATGAGGGGGAAGGAGATGAGGACGAGGACGATGATACAGATGATGAGGTTGACACCTCCCACGCCTCGTCCTTTATCTCCTCCGTTAGGGATAGAGACCTTCTGATATGGAGGCATATTTACGGAGTTCCCTCTGGGGTAGCTATGAGGGTTCCCTCTGACACTGAGAGGGTTTTTGACTGTCAAGAGGGAGAGGTTGCAGTTTATGAGCAAATGTTCAAGGTAGGTGTCAGACTTCCCTTCCACCCTGCCATTGTAGATATTCTGTCGGCTCTGGGCGTCTCCCCCTCTCAACTTCCACCCAACTCTTGGAGGACGATCCTGGGTTACATTTCCCTGTGGAAAAATGCTTTCACTGATGAGCCCTCGTCCGACGTATTCTTGGCCTGTTACAACATCACCTCTTCATCTAAACATCCCGGATACTATCATCTAGGGGCGAGAAGGTCTGAGAAGAAACTTCTCCACGTGGCTCAAACTTCCAATTATGATTGGAAAAAGAGATTCTTCTTCATATCTGGGGCGTGGGAGTGCTCCACCGAGGCGTCCCTATCTGCCGATAGTTCAAGGGTCCCTAACAAATGGTCTAATCCCTCAATGAAAGCTAGGTCAGACCCTGGACTTAGCCTGGAGGAAAGGGATATTGTTGAGTATCTGAGGGGACGAGGGAGAGGGGGTGAGATCCCAAAGTTCGAAGATTTGATGACCCCTCGGTACCTCAAAGAAGCTGGTCTGAGGGTCGGCCCTCTGACGGAACTATGTGAGTTATACAGCACATTTTCCATTCTTTACTTTTGTGTTTCCTGTTTATCTCTGTATTTTTCTGATGCACGATACCCTTTTCAGGTCGTCTTGTAGGTGTGTCAGATTACCTCTGGGAAATGACTGCTCCAAGCCTACTCGCTGGTTTGTCAAAGAAGAAGGGGAAGGAGCCTCAGCAAGCTCCAAAGAAGACGAGGGCCTCAGGGCCGACGGTTGTTGAGCCGACAGCCGACAGCCACAAAAGGAAGGAGCCTGAAGCTCCAGTTGAGCATCGGCCTGACCCTAAGACAAGGGCCAGGGTCGAGGCCTCTGAGGGGGCAACCTCTTCGTCGAGCATGGGGGCCTTCTGGTCTCAAAATGTGGCCCATCTGAGGGCCGATCCTTCGTCGCTGATCACAAACTTGAGGGCAACCAAGGCCTCGATGTTCTCTGCACCGTCGGCCTCTGACTTCGAGTTCTTGGCGAAGATGCCCCCTGCCAAAGTGTACGACTATGGTCTGCACTCCCTTGCTCAGGTACTGGTCTTGACCTTTTAATTTTATTCTAACTGTTATCTCGGCCCATCTTGATGTTTGTTCATTTTTTCTTGCAGTCTGTTTGTGCCTTGACCTCAGCCACCAAGTGGATGGCCGAGAATCAACAAAAGTTTCACGAAGCTGAGAGGGCCATTCAACAAGAGGCCGACCTACGGACAGAGCTGGACACTGCGAGGGCCGAGCTGGAGAGTACAAGGACTGAGCACGCTAGAGTCCTTGATGAGCTGACGAGGCAGCATGATGCCGATCTGCAGGCTAAGGACTTGTTGATTAAGGACAAGGACTTGTTGATCAAGGACAAGGACGAGGCTTTAACCAATATGGAGGCCAAGCACAAGACTGACCTTGAAGCAGCTGTCCAGAAAGACGAGGCTGATGCTGTTGAGGCTTACAAGGTTTCCGACGAATTCCAAGGCTTCGGCCTTGAATATCTTGAGAGGGGAATTAGGACGGCCTGTCGGTGGGTCGTCGTAAAGTTTGCCGACACAGTATCATCCATCCGCCCTTCTCTTGAGGTGGTTCAGCTGGATGATCCCTTGATTGCTGAAGCCCTGTCGCAAGTGGAGTCCCAAGTTCATGTTGAGGGGGTCGGCACGTCTGAGGATCGGCCAGTCATGATTGCTGAAGGGACCCCATTGGTTGATGTTGAGGCTCTGCCTTCTGATATCGCCCCTTGGGGTGGCCGTCTGTGGCCCATACCCTCACTTTTGTATTTTTGTTTAATGGCCTTGTAAAACACTTGATATTTTATGTTTTATTAATACCATTGTTTCTTCCTTCCATAATTTTTGTCTTCCTTATTTCATTCTTTTATGGTTTTCTCCTTGTTGATGCTACTAACCCCTCCCTCGTCTTTTTTTAGGACCATTGTGGGGCCGTCCCCTCATGTGGCCTCATTATAGCCGAGGGTTCAAGTAACCAAATTAATGATTTTTTAAATAAAGTCTTCCCTCGTCTTTTTTGAAGACAGTGGTGGGGTCGTCCCCTCCACTGGTTCCCATTATAGCCGAGGGATCAACCTTCCAAATTAATGGATTTTAAAGTCTTCCCTTGTCTTTTTTGAGGACAATGGCGGGGTCGTCCCCTCCACTGGTCCCCATTATAGCCGAGGGATCAACTTTCCAAATTAATGGATTTTAATGTCTTCCCTCATCTTTTTTGAGGACAGTGGTGGGGTCTTCCCCTCCACTGGTCCCCATTATAGCCGAGGGATCAACTTTCCAAATTAATGGATTTTAATGTCTTCCCTCGTCTTTTTTGAGGACAGTGGTGGGGTCGTCCCCTCCACTGGTTCCCATTATAGCCGAGGGATCAACTTTCCAAATTAATGAATTTTAATGTCTTCCCTCGTCTTTTTTTAGGACAGTGGTGGGGTCGTCCCCTCCACTGGTCCCCATTATAGCCGAGGGATCAACTTTCCAAATTAATGGATTTTAATGTCTTCCCTCGTCTTTTTTGAGGACAGTGGTGGGGTCGTCCCCTCCACTGGTCCCCATTATAGCCGAGGGATCAACTTTCCAAATTAATGGATTTTAATGTCTTCCCTCGTCTTTTTTGAGGACAGTGGTGGGGTCGTCCCCTCCACTGGTCCCCATTATAGCCGAGGGATCAACTTTCCAAATTAATGGATTTCTGTAGATGTTTCCATGCATGCTAGGACTGACAACAAGATGAAGGAAACACTGATATTTCTCATTAATTTTTCGAGTGTTCTGTTGGAGCAACTCTCATTACAATTATTGCCTTTCAAGACCTTACAACACTACTGATAGTATTTCTTCAAATGATCTGCATTCCAGGGGTTTGAAAAAGGTTCCCCCTCTAGGTTTTCTAGCCTGTAGGTCCCAGGGATGACTTCATCGATGACCCTATATGGGCCATGCCAATTAGGGTGAAGCTTGTTGGGCTTTTGCCAAGTCCCCCACTGCGATGGGCCTCTGTTTCACCCTCTGATTGTAGAACCTTGCGGTCCTCTGTTGGTAGGAAGCCTGCCTTATCTCACCATCCTCCCTTATTTCCTCAATCAAGTCCAGGTCAAGTATCCTCTCTTCCGTATTTCCCTGGGGGTCGTACATTTGGACTCTATGCGTAGGAAACTCAATCTCGGTAGGGATGACGACTTCTGATCCATATGCTAGCATGAATGGGGTCTCCCCGGTGGAGGTCCTCACTTTCGTCCTGTATGTCCACAGCACGGCATATAACTCCTCGACCCATCTCCCTTTTGCCTCCTCAAGCCTCTTCTTAATCCCATCTAAGATTGTCCTGTTCGTAACTTCGGTTTGCTCATTGGCCTGAGGTCGGCCTGGGGTGGAGAAAAATTGTTTGATACTTACCCTCTCACAGTATTTCTGTAGAGAGGCATTCTTGAACTGAGTACCGTTATCCGAGATGAGGGTTTTGGGGAGACCGTATCTGCATATGATGTTTTTCCAGATGAACTGGAAGGTCTTCTGCTCTGTGATTGTCACCATTGGCTCCGCCTCCACCCATTTTGAGAAATAATCAATGGCTATGATGAGGAATCGATAGTTATTGATGGCCCTAGGCAAGGGTCCTACTAGGTCGATCCCCCACACTACAAATGGCCATGGGGATGTAATGGAAGTAAGAGGCTGATGGGGTTGGTGAGGGATGGTGGCAAATCTCTGACATTTGTCTCACTTTTTTACGTATGCTGCTGCGTCTTTCCCCAAGGTCGGCCACCAGTACCCCTGGGTGATTACCCTCTTCGCTAGGGATCTACCCCCAATGTGGCTTGAGCACGATCCTTCATGCACATCTTGCAAAATGGAAGGGACTTACGAGGGATGCACACACCTAAGTAAGGGGAGCAGAAACCCCTTTTTGTACAAGGTGTCTTCGATGACAGTGAATTTCGCAGCCCTGTACCTCAGCTTCTTCCTTTCCTGCATCGCTTCTGGCATCTCACCCTCTTTAATGTATCTGATCAGGGGGTCCATCCACGAAGCTTCTTGAGAGACATTTAGGCAATTACCAAGTGTTCCCTCAACATCCTCAATAGTTGGTCGAAGCAAAATTTCTACTGGGACCGTCCTCCTGATGTCTGTTCTTATTGCCGAGGCCAACCTAGCAAGGGCATCAGCACGACCATTATCAAGCCTAGGTACCCTCCTTAATTTCACTTCTCTGAAGCCCTTCAGTAATGACTTCACCTTCTCAAGGTACCTAGCCATCCTTTCGTCTTTAGCCTCGTAGGCTCCTAGTATCTAATTCACGACTAGCCTTGAATCACTATGGACCAAAATCTGGCCGACACTAAGAGACTTAGCCAAGGAGAGGCCTGCTACTAAGGCCTCATATTCAGCCTCGTTGTTGGAGGCTTTGAAGTTGAACCTCAGGGCGTATTCGACGTCTGTGCCATCGGGTGCTGATAGTATCAGTCCAGCACCACTTCCGCTATCACAGGAGGACCCATCAACGAAGAGGCTCCACGGAGTCTTTCCTTCTGAAAAATTTCCCTCAAAGAGGGACCCCTGTCTAAAGATGTATCTTCCCTCTTCGTTTTCAGTCACTTTCCTTCTAGCGGTTCTCGTCTCAGCCCTATCTGCGGGTGTGTCTGCGGGTCTGTCTTCTGTATCCGTCTTCCTGAGGGTCTCACCCTCGGCCTCATCATCTTCCCAAGTGAACTCAGCCACAAAGTCTGCCAGTGCCTGCCCCTTAATGGCCTTCCTAGGCTGATACACAATGTCAAACTCCCCCAGCTCTATAGCCCAGGCCATCAACCTACCTGAATTTTCTGGCTTGTGTAGGACCTGCCTAAGAGGAGAGTCAGTGAGGATTACCATTGTATGGGACTGGAAGTACGGCTTCATCTTCCTTGAGGCATGGATCAAGGCGTAGGCCAGCTTCTCCATCCTCGGGTATCTTTGCTCTGCCCCTTGGAGCGCCTTGCTGTTAAAATACACAGGCTTTTGTATCCTATCCTCGTCTCTCATAATGGCTGCACTGATGGCCGACTCTGAGACGGCGAGGTACACGTAGAGTTGTTCACCCTGCATGGGTCATGACAGCAGCAAGGGAGACCCTAAGTATAACTTCAGGCCCCTAAAAGCCTCATCACACTCTTCATTCCACTCGAAGGCCTTCCTAAGGATCTTGAAGAATGGCAAGCACTTGTCTGTGGCCCTAGATACGAACCTGTTTAGGGCAGCAACTCTCCCTGTGAGTCTCTGCACGTCTTTAATGGACCTGGAGGTCTTCATCTCAACAAGGGCCTTTATCTTTTCAGGATTGGCCTCGATGCCTCTTTGGTTGATAATGAACCCCAGGAATTTCCCTGCTCCGACCCCGAAGACACATTTGGCCGGGTTAAGCTTCATCAGGTATTTGTCCATCGTATTAAAGGTCCTCTCCAGGTCTGCCACATGATCCTCTGCCTTCAGACTCTTAGTCAGCATGTCGTCCACGTAGACCTCCATAGACTTCCCAATTTGATCTTCAAACATTTTGTTTACGAGGCGCTGGTACGTTGCCCCTGCATTCTTTAAGCCAAAGGGCATGACCCTGTACCAGTATGTCCCCTTGTCATTGATGAAGGCGGTCCTCTCCGAGTCTTCAGGGTTCATGAAAATCTGGTTATACCCTGAGTAGGCATCCATGAAACTCATGAGCTCATGGCCTGTGATAGCGTCTACCATCTGGTCGATGCGGGGGAGAGGGAAGATGTCTTTGGGATAATGCTTGTTGAGGTCTGTGAAGTCCATGCACATTCTCCACTTGTCGTTGGCCTTTGGGACAATGACTGCATTGGACAGCCATTCAGGGTAGATGACCTCTCTGATAAATTCAGCGTCTTCTAATTTTTTGACCTCGTCCCTGATGACCTCATATTTTTCTCTGGAGTAAATTCTCCTCTTCTGCTTCACCGGCTTCACTCCCTCTACCACATTAAGCTTGTGGCACATGATTTCAGGGTCAATCCCTGGCATATCTACATGACTCCAGGCGAAGACGCTTCGCCTTCTTCTCAGCAGTTTAATGAGGTCTTCCTTGATTTTGGGCTTCAGAGACTTTCCCACTTGGACGGTTTTTTCCGTGTCATCCTCATCGAGGATGATGGATTCTACCTCTTCCGCAGCCTCTCCTTTTTTCAGCTTCGTTTCATCTTTGGGGTCTAGGCTATCAATATTGTAAGTGGTTGTAACCCTCTGGTGTGCCTCCCTTTCTTCAGCGGAGTTGTAGTAACACTCTCGCGCTGTCGTCTGGTCTCCCTGAACTTCCCCTACCCCGTAAGGGGTAGGAAATTTGATCATCTGGTGGACCGTAGACGGCACGGCTTCAAACCCCTTGAGGGCCACACGCCCCAGTATGATGTTGTAGGCCGAAAACACGTGCTCATCCATCACAAAGAAACTGACCTTCTTGGTGAGACATCTCGGCCACTCGTCCCCCATCCTCACATCGGCCTCATATACCCCAAGCGGGTGAACCTTTTCCCCACTGAACCCAATCAATGGATGATGGTAGGGGACGAGTCTAGCACGGCTGAGACCCAAGGTCTTGAAGCATGGCCAGAACATGACATCTGCAGAGCTACCCCCATCTACCAAGATCCTCGGAACCTCGCATCCGTGCACCCTGGTAGTGATGATGAGAGGGTCATCGTGTGGGGCTAAGAGGCCTTTGAAGTCCATCCTTGAAAACACTACTATCAGTGTGTCCATATCAACCTTCTTCCTCTTTTCTGACTTGACTTCCAGGGAGGTTGCATGTACCGTCTTCGTCACTGCCTTTGCCTCAGCCACATGGGCCTTCCTGTCGGCGACCTCAGACCCTCCTCCTGCAAGTCCCCCGGAGATCATTCCCACTCCGAGCGAGATCATATTAAGCCTCTTGACAGGGCCGTGCTCGTCTCTCGGATGGAGGTCAGGGTCGTCCTCATCATCAGAGGGGTCGTCCCCTCTTTTTTGAGGAACTTCTCTGCAGGTATCGACTCGCTTCTTTCTGGGGTCGTCCCCTCGGCCCCTCTTGAAGTCGCCTTTATCGACGTACTTTCTGAGCTTCCCTTCCTTCAGCATCTTCTCAATCTCGTCTTTCAGAGCAAAGCATTTATCCGTCACGTGGCCGTGGTCTTGATGAAATTCACACCACAGGTTCTTATTCCTCTTGCCGGGGGCTGCCCTCAGCTTCTCAGGCCACTTCAGCGACCGGTCACTCTTTATCTCATTGAGAATCTATTCACAGCTGACCATTAGAGGAGTGTACCCAGCGACTTGTCATCCGCGGATCTCTTCTTCCCCTCTTTGTTCTTCTTGGGGTATTTACTCCCACTTGCACCTCCTCTTTCGTCCTCATATTTTGCAGCCATCGCCTCTTCGGCGTTCATCACCTTTCCTACTGTCGACAACAGCTCGGCCATAGTCCTCGGAGGGTCTTCAGCAAGCTTCCATAACAGCTTCCCCTTTTGGAGTCCTCCAATCAGGGCTGTCATAGCTATGCTCTCCTCATAGTCTTCCACCTCCATCTTCTCCTTATTGAATCTGGCTATATAGTCCCTCAGACTCTCACTCTTCCCCTGCTTGACATAGAGCAGGTGGGTGGTCTTCTTCTGTGGCCTCACCCCGAAGCAGAAATTATGGATGAACAGGTCTGCCAACTGCTTAAAGTTTCCAATGGAATTTTTTGGAAGAGACGTGTACCAGACATGCGCAGCCCCTGTCAGGGTACCAGAGAAGGCACGAAACCTCATCTCATCTGAGATAGAGTATATGTCTGCCGCCGACTGATACATCTCCACGTGGTGGACGGGGTTGGTGCTCCCGTCATACCTTGGGGTGACCATAAGTGGCTTGAACTTTGACGGCGTGGGGAAGTTGACTATCTTTGCCACAAAGGGTGAGCCTATGGTGTATCCCCTCTGAAGAGGGTCTCGGCTCTTCAACATATCACCAATCTTATCCTCCAACCGCTGGATTGAGTCATTCCAGGGCCTTACAGGGTCGGCCTGGCCGATGTTATCCCCCGCTGCCTCTTCGAGGTGGACGGAGGGTTCCGCTGCAGCAGGCCTGTGTCGACTGTTCACTTCCCTTTGGCCGTCATCTCGTCCTCGGGGTCGGCCATCTGCCACCTCCCTCCTGGATCTTGCAGCAGTCCTTGGCCTGGACAACTGTTCTCGCAGGTCATTTACTGGGCCTAGCCTCTCAAAGGCCGACCCCCTGCTCAAGCGATCAAAAGCAGAGCCTCTTGGACGATCATCAGGGTTTGGTCTCCCACACTTCCCTCTACTGTCCTGGAGGGGTCGTACGGTATTGTTGGAGACCTCATAAGGTTCCCAGCACTCTATAGGAGCCTCCTCTCCCTCCAGATCGTCATACATGTCCTCAGGGCAAGGGTTTCCTTGCCTCCCCAGGCGTAAACGCCGGGGGTCAGCAACATCCCTACGCCGTTGAGGGGGTGGTAGGTCTTTGCGTGGTGCCTGGGGTGGTCCCCTGGACTCATGCTGCCCTGGAGCTGCTGCTGGAGTAATCATCTCAGGCGAAACCCCTGGTGCTCTTAGTATGTTCTGTCTTAGAGCTGTGAACTGCTCCTGCATCATCCGCTGGCTTGCTGCCAGAGACTTTAGGGCTGCCGCCACATCATCCATCTCAGACTGGGGTGGCGGCTGACTGGAACTGGGTCTTCCCCCCTCATCCGGCAGGGGAAGTGGTGGTGGTGGCATCTCAGGTGCCATGTGCTTGAGCTATGAAAATCTGAACTGAAGAAAAGACTGGTGAGCTTGAGAACCTTAGTGGGTCTCTTTCAATGGTGAAACACCTCCTCTCAGGGGGAGTGTTGGTTCACCACCAGAGTGCCCAGTGAGGTCAAGCTGTACAATGGAAGAGATGTCTTCTAGTTCCCACAGACGGCGCCAAACTGATGATGCTAAGATTTAGCACCACCGGATAAGTGATAGTGAGCTCAAACAGTAACAACCATGGCAACCATAGAGATGTATAAGTGTATAAGTATGTAGAAGGGGATGAGTATAAGAGGAAATAAGACAATGATGTATAGTGGTTCAGCCAAATTGGCCTACATCCACTGTGAGTGTGTGATCCACTAAGTATGGGCACTAATGGCCTTGGATACAATGCACATAACCCTCTCTCTCTCTCCACTGTGTGTGTACAAGCAGAGTTTTAGCTAGGGCTACTGTTCACGGATCGATCCCCTGTAGGGTTGTAGGTGCCAAGTATATATAGGTCTTGGGGGGTGTAGTATACCCCCCCCCCCCCCCCCAAGTAAGCATGGTGCATGTGAATGATGATCTAACCAATCCCCTGTTGACACCTGTAGATGCCAAATGATGACATAATATTCCCTCACGTGAGGGTGTGATTCGGTTATAAAGGTCTGCCACGTGTCATATGAGCCTGACGCGCACTGTTCCACGCGTGTCCCAAACCACGCGCTGTCATGAGTTTCTTCCGGTAGTGAGCCTGGCTTGATTCTGGCCTCGTACTGTCGTACCCTCGTAGGGTCGTCCGGAGCCTGGGGAAGGGTCGGCCCCTCGTAGGGTCGACTGGAGCCTGGTGGAGAGTCGGCCCCTCGTAGGGTCGTCTAGATCCTGGTGGAGGGTCGGCCCCTCGTAGGGTCGTCTGGACCTGGTGGTGGCCAGCTGGGGCCTGCTGAAGGGTCGGCCCATCGTAGGGTCGTCTATATTGGAGGTAATCCTCATCCAGGCTGAGGGTATAAACGGGTATATCAGTGGTCTATATTTTTCTCTTTGATAAAAACACGCTCAAAACATGATCTTTTTCCCTCTTTGGTTTTACTCTCAAAACACTCTCTAGAAGTTAGTAGGATGTGAAAAAGATTCCTTAACAAAAGTGATTCCCTCACATATTAAAGTCTGAAAATAGTTGGTTAAGAATCAAGTGGGGAAGTGGGTGAAAACTGCTCAAAACTGCTAGAAACTGTTCCCGCTGGAAACTCGTTCGAACGACATATCGTTCGAATGAGTCTTCTAACGAAGTTCCAGTATGAACTCGCTAGAAGATCGTTAGAAATATCGTTAGAACGACAATCTCGTTTGAACGACATTTCGAACGAAGTTCCAGAATGACATAATGGGAAGTCGTTGGCAAGTTCGTTCGAACGACATTTTCGCTCAAACGACATTTTCGTTCGAACGACAAACTCGTTCGAACGACTCTATCGAACGAAAAACCAGAAAGTAGGAAAATTCAATTTTAGCCCAGAAAAGTTTATAAACTTATTTAAAGTTTTAATAGAAATCTTTCTGAAAATAAAAACGCAGATTTAGATAAACCTAACACCCAATAAACAAGTTCCAAGTTCCTATATGTCTAATATTGCATTCATACCTTGGGAGCATGGAACTATAGTTGATGACGTAGAAACGAGGCACGCAAACCGGCATATTTATGAAGCTTTATACTCTTTACCGCTACGTCTTCAACAAACTCTTCATAGGCTTGAAAATATTACAAATTAAATACAATCCTATGAATAAATATTTCTGTCCGGAATTAAGCCAAAACTATATATGGACTCAATTGGAAATTTGCATCCTTACAAATACCCCCTTTGGCTATTCCGGGACAAAAACTATACAAAAATCCTAAAGGGCCGTCAAGTTCTACTAGACTCAAATCATAACCCACCCAAACTTGACTCAACCCAAGGATCAAAACACTTTGCCATTGAAAGATGCCGCTTTAGAAGAATTCCTACACACTTAAGCAAACTCATCAAATGCATAGGGAATATCAAAGTATTTAAAGAAATTAAAATAAATACTCCCCCAAAATTAATTCTCCCCTTTATCAAAATGATTAACCCAAGAAGTTAACTACTCCCCCTAAGTTAAATATCCTAAACTTAGATAAAATAATAATAGGATAAGATACCATAAGATACCACCCCAAGAAGTTATCTACTCCCCCTCAGTTAAATCTCCTATACTTAGATAAGATAATAATAGGATAAGATACCATTTCTCCCCCAATCATTCTCCCCCTTTTTGTTCAGGAATAGGCAAAGGATAAAGAACAAATATAAAAGCATGTTGAAGCTTAAAGTGATAAGACATGAAAGCATATGGGCAACAAAAGCATAACTAATCCAAGATAGATACCAAAACTAAAGTATAAGCATAGAAGGACTAGAAAGAAAGGCAAAGGCAAAACAAACTATCATATATATATGTACTATAAATATATCAAGAATGCACATGCACACATATATAGATATAAACTCACACATGACACACACAAAATATAATAGGAGTCTTTCACACTCGTATGGAAAAAATGTGTCATATGGAAATGGAAGTGTTGGGGTGTGAACTAGTAACGATTAAATTTAGACCCAAACACTTAATAAACGTTCACGGAGTTCTCATTTGATTGCAAACTTCATCACATTTGAATATAACCTCATGTGACAATATAGATTGAACTCAATGAACAAACATACACAATGCACACAAGCCTAGCATATTGATGATTCTAAAAACCAATAGAGTCATGACATGAGATACGCAACTAGGATAAACGGACATTGTGCAAACCGTTGATATACCATCCAATCTCCCTCAATAAGCATTTATATAAATTTTGAATGAATATATCAATCAAACATAGGCCTTGGCAATTATATTTCTTTTAATGCCATATTTTCTGTTTTTAGGCCTTTGGACCATGTATTTCTTTTAGGTCCATTCAAAACGGTGGCTTACTATCGCAAAGGATCACTTAGTCCTTTCGGATCCCTTCCCTTTGCACATTTATATTTATCATGTTTTCATTTTTCACACAAATCTCACGTGCAACGGATTTTGACATGCACTAGTCCTCTGAAGTCACAAATAATTAGATGACAAGATTGGAAGGAGAACACCTCACATAGCTCAAATATACATATGAAGTTAAAATTTCAAAAGAGCTCGTGCATGTGTGAATAGAGGCATATAAAAATAGAATCCATTTAATCAACACAAAATCCAACTACTCCATAAAATATGGTAAAGAACATAATAAGGATTGATAATCTAAACCAAAAGTTCTAGCCACGTGGGAGCGTAAAAGATGGGATTCAAACACAAGTATATGCCACATAAAGTGTGTCAAACTAAAATACACACAAAATAAAATATTTTTGAGTTTTTAAAATTTAAAAAAAAAATACATACTCATTTGAATTTTTCATTAAGCTTAAATTACCAAGAGATAAAAACCCAAATTATAAACAAAAATCTTTTTTTAATTTTTATTTAATGCAATCAAAATGAAGGAAATATAATACAAAAGATAAACAAAAATCATAATTCTAACATGTGATAAGCATGGAGCATAGACTAGAAAATGATTAAACAAGCATACATTTAGCATGTGAATATAGCATGAAGTACAAAAGCTAAAGTATGCAAGCACTAACACATTCATCCTTTAGATTTAGCAAGGGATGAAGCATGTGAAAGTAAATGAGAATCAAAAACCCTATTTTGCAAGGCAACCAAGTCGGATTTCCTAACCCAAATTAATGAAGAATGACTATCTTGGGTTGTAGGAATTTTAAATACATTGGTTGCTTTAAGTTGGGATTTTCTAGGAATTCGTTTAAGATCAAAACAAAATTTCCTAAGATGACCTTTTCGACCACAATGAGTACAAGTAAAATTATGTTGAAATTTGGTACCTAAGAAATGATCTCGAAAGACTTTCCTAGTAGATTCTCCTAAAACATTGGTTTTGGATTTATGAGTAGATTCATTACAAGTATTGAGCCTAAACCACAAGTGTCATTTTTAATTTGGACCGTTCCAAATATTTTATCTAATTTTTTTGAACGACATTCCAAATCAAATTTGACATTACTAGAGTCTTTTAATTTATTTTGCAATTCTAAAATGTTAGACTCTAATAAAACATTTCGCTCTTCAAAAGCAAGAAGCTCCTTTTTCAAGGATTCCATTAAACCCCTAAGGCTATCTCTCTAGCCTTCTATATATTCAAGCTTCTCTAGAAGAGTCCTCTCACGTGTCTTAAGGTCTTCTACCAATATGCTATCATCAATGACCTTGACACGCTCTTTTAAACTAGCTTCTAACTTCAAATTAGCTCTTTTTAATCTAATAGATTCTTTATAAAGTTCTTGAAAAGCATTTTAAAGTTCACTCACATTAACCTCTTCTTCATTTTCACTCTCTCTTTCTTCTTCACTCTCAGTATCATCAAAAACAAGAGAATCATAAACAATGACCTTGGAAGTGTCATGTGTTAAAGTTTCATCAATCGATGAGTTCTCACTATCACTCACATGACTAGCCATAAAAGCCACAAAATTAGGCTTAGTGGGGGAATCGGGTCCCTCTTCCTTATCACTATCACTAAGGGTCGCATTATATGCAATGGGTCGTTTACCCTCTTTCCTTAGTTTAGTGGGGCACTCAGAAGCCCTATGGCCATAACCCTCACAACCAAAACACCTATTAGACTCGTCCCTATTTAAATTTTCATTAATAGGTTTAGGGATTTTCTCGGCTTTAGGAATCTTCTCGCCTTTGTCATGCTTAGAAGTTTCAAATTTCTTAAAATCATTTTTAAATTTATCTTTGTTAAATATAAGAAATTTTCTAAATTTACGAGCAAACAAAGCCATATCTTCCGAGTCACTATCACTCTCACTCTCTACTACTTGTTTGACCTCTTTTCGGGCTTTTAAAGCAACACCCTTTTCAATTTTCTTTTCAGTTTTAGAGGGAAACATATCTAGTTCATAGGTTTGTAAATCACCTACAAGCTCTTCTAATTTCGTAGAGGCTAAAGTTGGTAAAGAATTTAAAACGTTCACTTTTGGAATAAATCTATCGGGTAGGGACCTTAAAATTTTCTTTACAACTCGGTTGTCAGGTATTTTATCTCCCAAATTAAACGATGAATTCACAATATCGGAAAGTCTAGCATAAAATTCATCAAAAGTTTCATTATCGTTCATTTTTATAGTTTCAAATTGAGTGGTGAGGTTTTGGAGTTTCGAAGCTTTAACGACACTTGTACCTTCGTGAGTGAGTTGTAAAATATCCCAAGCTTCTTTAGCGGTTTCACATGTCATAATGTGTCGGAATTCATCCGGTGTGACAGCACTAAACAAGGCATTCAAACCACGGGAATTAAAATTTTAAAGTTTAAACTCATTCTCAGTCCATCTATCGGCGGGTTTGGGAACACGTTCATTTTCAACTAAATAAGTTGGTGGGGACCACCCGTTAACAACAGACATCCAAACTCTCTCATCGATAAATTTTAGTGCCGATTTCATACGCGCTTTCCAATACGCGTAGTTTGAACCATCGAAAATAGGAAATTTTGAAAATGGGGAAAATTCCATTTTAGCCAAAAATTATTTAAAGGATCTTAAACAAAATAATTTATCGCTTTGGCTCTGATACCAATTTGTACAAGGATAGGCCCCCGATTTAAATTTTCTTAAACAAAATATATTTCTTAAATTAAAATATTATTTCCTTTTATATCTAAAACGAGATGCGAAAGCATGAAGATGAGTGATGGTTCAATAAAACAAACGAATTACCAAATTTTAATTTCTTTCACAATTAAAATTAAACACAAGAGAAAATTAATTAAACACACACAAATGTTAATTTTCACTTAAACCAATTAATCCGCGTCCTAGAATTTGCCTAAATCATATTTCTCAATTTTATAGGCGAAACCAATTTTAACACATTAAATTAATGGCTTGAATTAACTGCATTTACCCAAATAATTATGTAGCACCAAATTAAACAGGAGTAGTGATTAAAACCCAATTTTATCTTGAATTACGTAAGCATGCGTTCTAGGTGAGTGCAAAAGATAAAACAAAACAATAAATCACTATGCCGCGATGTACGAGGAAAAACCTAAGACGGGAAACAACCTTGGGCGGTCCCTAGCCACAAATCCACTAGATACGGAATTTACAAATACAAGACAGAAAGGTTTACATCACACGACTCGATCCCTCTCAAGCCTCGACGCTTCTTCTTGTAGATACCTCTTCCTAGCGAATAACCACGGAGCTCCACCGTGGTCTCGGAGTCCACTGATCGGACTTTGTATGGTCATCGTCACCTGAGCAAGGAGGCTTTCTCCAAGTGGGTAATGCCGCAACAAAGCTCTTCTTCTTTTTTTATGGGATGTAGAAGAAAACCCGAAACTTCTCTTTGAACGGAAGAGATGAACCAGGTGCCAAACTCCAAGCAAGTTATATATGAATATGGGAACTTGGAAGAAACTAATTTGGGTGTAAACTAGAGTGGTGTATATTTTTCTCTTTGATAAAAACACACTCAAAACATGATCTTTTTCCCTCTTTGGTTTTACTCTCAAAACACTCTCTAGAAGTTAGTAGGATGTGAAAAATATTCCTTAACAAAAGTGATTCCCGCACATATTAAAGTCTGAAAATAGTTGGTTAAGAATCAAGTGGGGAAGTGGGTGAAAGCTGCTCAAAACTGCCAGAAAACTGTTCCCGCCGGAAACTCGTTCGAACGACATTTCGTTCGAACGACATATCGTTCGAACGAGTCTTCTAACGAAGTTCCAGTAGGAACTCGTTAAAAGATCATTAGAAATATCGTTAGAACAACAATCTCGTTCTAACGACATTTCGAACGAAGTTCCAGAATGACATAATGGGAAGTCGTTGGCAAGTTCGTTCGAACGACATTTTCGTTCGAACGAGTAACGACAAACTCGTTCGAATGACTCTATCGAACGAAAAACCAGAAAGTAGGAAAATTCAATTTTAGACGAGAAAACTTTATAAACTTATTTAAAGTTTTAATAGAATCTTTCTGAAAATAAAAACGCAGATTTAGATAAACCTAACACCCAATAAACAAGTTTCAAGTTCCTATATATATAATATTGCATTCATACCTTGGGGGCATGGAACTATAGTTGATGACGTAGAAATGAGGCACGCAAACCGGCATATTTATGAAGCTTTATACTCTTTGTCGCTACGTCTTCAACAAACTCTTCATAGGCTTGAGAATATTACAATTAAATACAACCCTATGAATAAATGTTTTTGTCCGGAATTAAGCCAAAACAATATATGGACTCAATTGGAAATTTGCGTCCTTACAGCAACGAATCCGTATAATGAGTGAAGTCTAGCGTCCCTATGGCTGGACACCTAAAAGGTTTTTAAAAATATTTATAGCAAGGGTTAGAACCTAAAACATTTGGAAAATATTTAGCAAATGATTAACTTGCAGTAAGAAATATGTATGCATGCTCTTCATATTTAAGTTAGTGTTGCACTCCCTTGAGGATATCCTCACCCCTCCTCTAATATGTGCACTACTAACGCCTTAATTAATTTCCCTAGTTGTTTATCCCAAAACTAGATAACCGATATAACCCCTTGCAACCACCCTACTTTAACCGAGTATGCCATAATTACAATTTCTAAGTTATTATCAACATTAACTTAATTAATCATTCCCTTTCATAAATTCAAATAACTTCCACACCCGTTATACATATAATAAAATTCACGACCTGTATTAATTTACTCGTATGTAATTATTTATCCCATTATATACGTATAGTCATATTACAACAATCACACATATGTTGAAATAATAATTAATAATGAACATCCTCCCGAGTAATAACTCACCGGATGTATATTCTCTAAAGTGCGATCTCAGTAGGTGTATTCACATAACCTAGTTACCCCCAAGTCAGAATCGCTCACTAACTTGGGTAGTAACATAAATATTTGGAGGTGGTCATATTCCTTTCCTAGAAGTGAGATTCCCCCCACCCATATAATGGACGCTATGACCTGGGGATATACTCATCCTACTCCTCAAGCTAGGGGATTCACCCTCTACGCACAACCTTCCCTGATAGCAGTAGAGTAGATATAATAATAATATCTAGCCACTGATATTAATTCACACACCATATATATATACTATCGCACACCGTATATATATATATATATATATATAGAAATAAAATAGCCCGGCTATCCCGTGTACTAAGTCTGTAACACAAGCCTGCACAAATTATCATGAGTTTATGGTCCAACTCTGATTATTAATTAATTTGCACGTTAATTAATTAGAATACTTTTGGTGTCGCCCAACCAATATATTCGGACTTGCTCTCGTGGCCCGAAATAAAATAAAACCCGAGTCTAAATTACCGACTCCAAATTAATTAATTTTACATATAAAATTAATTTAACACCTTGGTATCGCTCAACCAGCGTACCTGGACTCTCCCACTCGATCCGTATTTAATTATTTTGGAATATTTCTCCCCAAAATTTACCATAGCGTGTCACACATAAATTCCTCCCAACCCCAATTACTTTCCTTCATATTTGTTAGGAATTAATGTTCCATACTTATTTCTCAATAACTAAAGTATGGGGGAGAATTTTAATTAATTTCCCTTATATATTAAAACCGGTGGACCTGTTAAAAATCCTGAACCATCAATCGATCGATCCCAGCCATCAGTCGATCGATCGAACAGGTCTTCTTCTTCTCCGCAGGCCTGTTTCTCCATGGGCGAAAACCTTAAAACCCCAACTCCTTCTACAGCCTAACCCAAGTCCTCTCATCAATATATCACCTTAGAACATCATAAGGAACCCCCATAAAGTCCCCAAACCCCGTTTAATTTCCATTCTCTACTATTTTTCTAAATTGAAGCAAAAACCCGAGTTATTCGTAAATCAGATACAACACTAGATTTCCAAGTCAATTTCATTCATAATTCGTCTGGTTTTATCACCACTAAGGTGAATATATGTTCAGAATCATGTAACACCATAAATTCCTACAACAATTTCCATTTTTATGTTCCAATTATAAAAACCCCATTTTTGTACCCGTTTATCCCCAAAACAAATTTTACGTATTCACATCACATAAATATGAATTGAAAACACAAATAAATGCTACAGAAAGTTAACCACTTGTCTTATTGTTTAGTAGGGTCTGATCCCGAGTTGTGATTCTCAAGGTTGATGATGAAATCCCCCTTTTGGCTCTTTCCTTTGTCCCCCAAATTGGTTCCCAGTGCCTTTAACTGCTCCTTAGGGCTTTATCTCCCACTATGTGTTTTCCAACATCAAATAAGCCATTCTACTTTTCCTTTTAATTAAGTAATTAGGCTTAATCAAATTTTTAGCCTAATGGGCCAAGCCCAAGTGACCCCAATACCCCCGTGTGGGCCCGACTACGCCTAAAACGGTCCCGTGACCCGTTTACTATCCCGAGTACACTTTTTCGACTATCTCGGCCCATCCGGAATCAATCGTACACTCAGAATTGGCATCCGAATTAATTTATAAAAAGCCTTATCTCACACCCAATTTAATCTATACCGACTCCTGGCTGAGATAAATAAATGCCCAGTCACTAATACCCGTAATGATGTAAATAAATTATTACTATTCACTTAGTAAATAAATTTTCCTAAATATTAACCATTTACTCTTCGATTAATATTTAAATAAATATTACCATAATTAATTCAATTAAAATTACGACACACAAGTAATTTAAAATTTCTCGAATTAATTAAATATTAAATGCATAAAATTACGGGGTGTTACAAAAAGTAACACAAACTTTATTTATAAAAGTATATTAAAATCTATTTTTTATTAAAAACAAGAAGTTTAGAATTACAGTACAAATATTTAAACAGATTGAAATATCTAGAAAAAGCTTTAAGTATTGTGATGTGATGTTTAAATATGTGACTAATGTATTACGTAATGCCACTTAATTATATTAAATATTCATTTTTATTTGTCTTTATTGCAAATAACAAATTAAAATATACTATAAACTTAACAAAAAGATAACAATAATATAAATTATCAATTTTAATTTAATTTTATATATTACATAATGCACATGTTATGTACCTAAATTACACATTTATGCTGCATATTAATTATATATGTATTTTTTGTACGTTTTCCACATTTACGATAAATATGAATTTTAGTAAGGGATCATTGTATTTTATTCTTATTTATGGACAATCCATATTTAAGGCCTATTGAATTCTTCTTCTAAGCTTCTTTCAAGGTTCTTAGTATATATCAGTTGTGACGACGACATTGACAATGATGGTGGTGGAGGTTGTGGTGGCGACAATAGCATGTAGGGGTTGTAGTAGTAGGTGGTGGTGGTGGCGACGTGTAGTGAGACAACAACTTTAACAAAAACTTTAGGGTTTAGTTGTTTTTAAAATGTTAAGGGCATTCCTCCCAACTGTTGAAAATTTCTATCAAATGTAGATGAAGATAACGCTAGAATATCATCAACTGACATTTCCACGGAATGACCAATATCCGTGGAGGTGTGGAATATGTGTTGGATTCATGAGAAATGAAGAAGGTGCAAGGGAAAATATTTTTTCGGGAATGGTTTAATGCAATGATTGTAAGTTTGAGAAAGGAGTTTCTCTAATTTACAATACACCCAAATAGATATATTGTCACCCTTTTTGTGCAAGATCTTTGTCACGGTCAAAGTCTTTGACCTTGACAAAGTTGTGACAACATTATCATGGTCATAGCCTATGGCAAAGTCAAGACATAAATGGTTGTCACGGTCATAGTCCGTGACAAAGTCAAGACAATACTTTATTTTTTTTCTTCACTAAAATGACACCATTTTATTTACCTATTTAAAAAAATCTCTAATTTAAAATCCTCAAACTGTCTTCTTCTCTCTCTCTCTCTCGATTGTCGACTTCCTCTTTCTCTAAATCTGCCGACTGGTACCTCAAAACTCTCTCTCTCTCTCTCTCTCTCTCTCTCTCTCTCTCTATATATATATATATATATATATATATATATATATATATTTCAACCGATGAGGGTGTATTAAATTGAATAATTTTTTATTTATATGGTCCAAGCAGTAAGTTTATCTTCATATATGTACGTATGTCTAATTTCTTTAGCTTTAGGGTTATGGGATCCTTCTATTTAATTTTTAGGGTACATTTAAATGACTTGAATTTCATTGATAGTCTAGTTTTTAACAATAATGATACTGAATTTGTGGGTTCTTGGTATATAGGCAACTCGAAGGAGCAAAAGAAAACCACTCTACTGTAAATTTTGACATCTCAAGTAAGTCTTGTTTCTTATCATTACATCATGTATGCAACAAAACATCATTGTTGATTAGTTTTGATGATGAGACATTATTAAAGTGTATTATATTTTCAATTAATGTTAAATGTGGGTAAAAGAAAGAACCATTTTCACGTAAGATGACCTCAAATTTAAAATTAGATGCACTTATACTAGATAGCACTTTAAAGAGATCGATTGTTAACTAGCAAGAAAGGATTTCAGAATATTAAGAGAATTAGAGCAATTAATTACCTATTAAAAGAGAAAATTAGCTTAGTGAATGATGGGTCGGTTTGGATACCTAAGATAATGGGGAGTTTAACTTTAAATATATAGTTAATACTTATAGATTGAAGAGGACAACTTTTATGAGCAAGAAATTAATTTGGAACAAATATTGTGCAACCAAGATTTCTGTATTTTTTCGGAAAATCCTAAATCAAGTCGTACCTTTAGATTTGGAAATTCATAAAATTGAATTTAAATATTCTCGGTATGTAAATGTCGTCTAAATGATTTGGAATTAATTAAGCATACATGGGGGATGTCGAG
Source organism: Sambucus nigra (assembly GCA_949130495.1). NCBI lineage: Eukaryota > Viridiplantae > Streptophyta > Magnoliopsida > Dipsacales > Adoxaceae > Sambucus > Sambucus nigra. The sequence goes on along the minus strand of OX422213.1, from coordinate 497,545,093 downwards.
TATATGTCTATATACGTTTATATATATCGGGTCTATGCATATATATGTAGATGTTGTCTAAATTATCGTGGGGTGGTGTAAAACTAGGCTATGTTTGGGGGCAAAGTGTATTTAAACCTTTTCATCCAAATTCTATTGGGTAAAGGGCTTATGATTGAGGTGTGTATTATAAAGTTGTACTTTAAGCAAACTTGAAAAAAATCTAAGCAAAACTAGGATAATTATATGATAATCTTACAATTATGGCGCAACATCTGGTCATGCCAATATTATAGGGTTCTTTTGAAGCTATACTTGTAATAATCTAAATTTTTTTGATGAATCTAAAATGTTTGGTTTTTAAAATCAATTATAATTATAATACATTTTAATATTATTTTCATTTTAAAAAAGCATTGAAAATTAGTTTAAAATTTCAAGTTCATTTCGTTTCAGCTCAGGTTCACTGGACGGATCTTTACACTCTATAAATGGGATTTTCATATATAGTGTAATTTGTAACAATTTATTTGTATTTATACATAGAGAGGTGATAATTCCATATATATATTTTTCTTATTTGTGTATACGTATGTGAGGTAGTGTTAAGTAGGATATTTGTATTAAGTTTTTTGCCCCAAGGATATATTGTATACATTTTCTCTTTTTTGGGAAGAAAATTATACTTTTGCATTGATGAATTGTTGTTTATGTTATGTTATTATTGAAAATGTTGTGGTTGTTGTTTGCGAGTCGAATGTAGATTAGTTAGGGCCTATTGTGGTTGTTGTTTTCTACCTGGTTAGAGGTTGGGTTGTGCCTATTTGTATGTAGGATGGTTGTTTGTGAGTCAATAATAATAATTAATGTTTTTTCCAAAAAATATGTCCCCTATCATTGACCATTAACAAATTTTCATGTCCATGTCACCTCATGTAAATAACTAACTACACTATATGTTTACACATAGTAGGTAAAGTTTTTTACAAGTTGTTATGGGGTACTCATATACAAAGAGCGGTTGGGTGAGAAAAATAGATTTGGGGATGTGTACCGTAAATATGCTAGTTAATGAGTTTTTGAAATTCACAAAGAGTTGTCTCAATAGTGAAGGTTTTTCTTGCCCTTGCACACATTATGGAAATGGTTAATTATTTGAGTGGAAAATAGTGGAATTTCAATTGATAAAGAATGGTAGGTCCAACAATAAATGAGAATTTGTTTTTCAAGAGGAAATGCATTGCCTTTTGTTCCCAAATAACCTTCAAGTATAAAAGCGGTGGATTTAGAGGAGGATATTGTAGATAATATGATGTTAAACAAACTATTAAATGATGTTTACAGAGTTCATGTGTCATAAGAGAATGAGGATTTAGATATTGATGATGCTTACGGAGTTCATGTATTGCAAGTTAATGAGAATTCAGATATTCCCTATGATAGGAAAGACAAAAAAAACAGATGGAGGACGTTCTAGTGCTCATAATAATGTTTGAATAAATGTTGAAAATTACTACATAAGTTTGAAAGTTAAATCAACGTAGCCATTATATTGTAACTGCAGTAAAGTTCACACAATATTTCATGATTAATTTGCATAGTATGAAGAGTCATTATGGTTTTTTTTCAATAACGTGACCATAATTCCTAAGTGGGCAAAAGAGTTGCTCCCAAAAGAGAAAATGTTTCCATATAACTATCCAGTTGTAGGGGATATCAAATCCATAATAAATGCAATATTTAGCAATTATCCCAAAAAATATAAAAATATGAATTATCCCCCAAAATATGAATCAAATCCATAATGTATGTACGTGGTTTAATAGATCATCCTGCATGCATTTACGGGGAAGGGAGGGGGAGTGATTTACTGCTTCGAAGAACAAATGACGATTGGACTGCTAGGGTTGATAGCTAAGATCCCAAGTCGTCATGAACAAGATATAATCAATACCTTCAAATTGGATGAGGTCACCCATATTTATAAGTATAAGGTTATTATAGACCTAGGTATTTCTACTTTGATATTATCTCTAGGTAATAGATTCGTGTTACAATTAATCACTTACGATACATAGGGATCCTTATATATTTAAACTTAGCTCCCCTTATTATTCATCCAACTACACCCCTCAACCTTTGAGAGCCACGTGTTGATCCACACGGCATACTCGACTACATTTCCCTTTAATTGTCCCCAAGACATGGGTGATCAGACTTATGCATCTGATCAGCCCGGCGTTACTGCTATTTAGACACGTGTCTCCATGGTTTTCCTCAACCTCTGCCCCTTTAACTTAGCATGTGTCTACTTTTGGAAGTGGCTTGTAATAATTGTTTCTCTGATGCACACGATTTCCCTGCCTGGTGTCTTTCGAATTTTTAACAGTTTCCCCGAGACCATTATTGTGCATGGGAACATAACCTAGGGGATATTTGGTATAGATTTATGAACAATAACATTTAGCCAATTGATTTGATTTTGGCGATGGAAGGTACAAAGGCTTGAGAGCCTTTTAACTTTGCTATTTCAACATCTCTCAAGGTAAATATCATTTCTCCATATCTCGCTCTATAGTTTGTGCAATGGAGACAACTTCATCTTTTTCATTTTCATTTTCTTCTACACATTCTTGCTATGTCTAGGAATATGAGGAAGTATACAGTTTCTATAACAAAAGATTTTGAGGAATTTCGTACCAAGTACTTAATTCCTAACAACGCCTATATTAGAACTTCATCTGAAAAGGAGGATTCATTTGGACTTGAAATCAAAGTCTTGCCATAATGGAGGGGAGATTTAGATTTCCCCTTCACCCATTGCTGGTGGAAGTGCTCCGTTACTATGGAATACTTCCACTCTGGGAAAACGGTAGGTTGTACTGAATTATTATGGGAACAGTGGCAATAAACAAAATATACTGGACTAACTTTGGTCTAAAGGGAATTAGGTATTGTTACGACTAGAGGGGTTCCCATGTGTTTAATACATACCATTTCCAAGTCAGGGATAAGCCTCGTAAATTGGTTAAGCAGTTTCCTAGATCACAAAAGGACATACAAATTATCTTAGTGATTTCTCGGTTTTTTACGGTGAGAACTACAGAGGTATTTGGTTTCCTTCATCAACCGAAAAACCTATTAGGTCATCCACCATTTTCATTACCAAACTATAACTTTTGTTACACTACTAATGGGATTACCTTATTTGAAAATTGTTCACGCAATAAGAAATATGAGTATTTTTAAGTCAATCTTCAAGAGCTTGAGATTATTTGGAAAGGAAAAATCCCAGTCGGTTTGAGACCTCATTGGAGAACTACCATTGTACTGCTCGGTTATGATATCACTGTGACTTTGACAGAAAATTCACAGCGATCCCTTAGATCGCCGCGACCGATTATGAAATAGTTTAGGATTCCTCCATATAAACTTCCATTCCCAATCCAAGAGAGTTTGTGAGGGGTTCATACTTAGGGGTGTGTTCCCTATTTATATTATTTTGACCGAGTGTAGTGAATACCAGGGGGAAGAAAATAAAGAAGTTGATGCAGAACCCATTTTCGACGATATTGGCCCTCTTCTCTCATACAAGGAGGTTTGCGTCTCCTTTTTCCTCTAAGAATAAGTAGAGGAATAGGATAACTTCCAAGTAGGATACTTCACATCCCCCCCAATCCTTGATTATGTTGAAGAGATGGCTACTCATCCTAGACAAATGATCTACTTAATGGTCATCAGGGACAACCAAAAGTAGTAGGGAGGCCAAACCAACCAGGTTACCTCAGGTGTCATTAAGAAAAAGAAGATGGTGATCAACTTAGGGGCAAAAGAGGCCATCAAGCTAGAGGAAAAGAGGGAGAGGGGAAAACAGGGAAAACTGGACAAGAATATGATAACGGATAAGACTCCTCCCAATGTTCGCGTTCCACTACCGTCGACTATATCAAACAGACATGTGTCTATCTACCCTCAGCCGTAGGTTCATAAAATGATTCCCCCACTATCCACTTTTAGGGTATATCCCTCAGAGATCTCCTTTTAAAAAAAGTCAAAGAGTTGATCAGTTCGGTTGATTCGACTCATCAAGATTTGGATGTTCTGTACTCCATTGCCTAAGGAGCCACTCTGCCTTCTGACATGATTGACCTAAGGAAATCCCCTTTGGAGCGCCTTAACAAAGAAGGGCTCCACCATAGTGTGATGGTAAGGTTTTGGCTTTATTTTTAGGTTTTAGTTTTCATTAATATTTCTTGTCTAATTATTTCCCTTCTTTGCACAGGCCAGCGGATCATAGAAGAACTCTTCCACCAGGCTGACCACCTAAAGAATGGAAACGATGTTCTTCTTGATAGTAATAACATCTTGAAGAACATGTTGGAGAAAAAAAGAATAATGTGACCGACCTCATAAATAAACTAACAGGTGAGAAGGTTGAGAAGGGAAAATCCATTAAAAAGGCTAAGTGAACTCAACTGGAATTTAGCCAAGTTGACACCAAATTGTTCGACCTGAGAAAGACCTAGTACCGAAAGACTCTCCAAAACTCATCCTTCAAAGGAAAAAAATATTCTAGATAGGAAGAGTGAAGATGACATTAACAAAGACTTTGATTACGGTTTTGAGGAGGTTGCCTAGGAGATTACTTTGCAACTGGACTACCACGAGTTTATTGCATTCATCTGGCCCTAGTTAGCTGGACTTCATAGGGGCAAGGTTACTGAGGGTGATATGTCTTATGTCGAATACCCTCCCTTGGATGACCGAATGAAGGAGATTAAGGCTACTGGTCATCCTACTTCCGATAGCCCCGTTGTCAAGGTCAACCAGGTCATAGATGAGATCGGTTAAGATGTTGACTCCATCAATTGGATTGTCATTTATCCCACTTCATTGATTGACGTAATGGCCGACATTATGGAGATGCACCTCCAGTAGGTCAGGGGGAGGTCACCCCTAACCCTTAGTTTAGTTATTTTTGTTTAAACTTTTTTATAGACCGACTCATCATTTGCTTTTTAGGACTTGAGACATCTTGTTATTAAATGAAAGTAACTAAATTTCCTTCATCGTTTTCTTTTTATTTATTTTTACTTGTGACATGCTCAGTATTAATTTCTCTGGTTATTCCTTATATAAAATATGTTATAAGAAAGTAATTGATCAACCATATTTACAAATAGTTTTAGGTTTAAATGGAATTTTCCTCATCCCATAGTAAACTTTGATGGAATTTAGTGTCCGATCATTTCAGCTTATGGATCATATTAACCAATACATCACAAGTTAAATTAATCTTCTAATTTTTAAATCAAATTTCCCCTCTCATGGCGGTCAATTTATTTCTAAGTTGTAGCACCTAATTCTTAAGTGAATTTAATGCCAAACATGGACGACCGACTTGTTCAAAGTTGTACCACTTCTTGAGTGAGTTTAATGAAATATTCTCAAAAGATCAACTTATTTTAAGTCATACCACTGCTTGAGTGGGTTTATGCATATTCTAGGCCGACTATCCCGGCTTGGGATGTACCACCATTTTTAGGTGGGTTTAGTGTCAAACGTAGGCGATCAACTTGTTTTATGTCGTACCACTGCATGAGTGGTTTTAATGTCAAACTTTCAGGCGATCGACTTATTATACGTCATATCATTTCTTGAGTGGGTTTGATGCCAAACATAGGCGACTGACTTTTTAAAATCGTACCACTACACGAGTGGATTTATGCCTATTATATGCCAACCATTCCGGGTGGGATGTACCACCATTTTTAGTGGATTTAGTGCTAAACGTATGTGACCGCCTTATTCTAAATCGCAATCCGACATGAGTGGGTTTAATGCCAGATTTTTAGGTATCTGACTTGCTCTATGTCATATTACTGCTTGAATGGGTTTGATGTCAAACTTAAGTAACCAACTTATTCTAAGTCGTACAACTACAAGAGTGGGTTTACTGCCAAATTCTCAAGCGATCTATTTGTTCTATGTTGTACTACTGCTTGAGTATGTTTGATGCCAAATGTAGACGACCAACTTATTTTCAAGTTATACCACCCAATTAGTTTTGTGCCTATTCTAGGTCGATCATCCCTCATAGGCTATACCACCATTTTCAGGTGGGTTTTATGCTTTGAATAATTGTACCAAATCCAGAGTGGTAAAGAAATAAATTTATTGATCATAAATAAATTGAAAAGTTTGAATAAATGAAAATATAATTTTCTAAGGTTCATGGCATTCCATGACCTTATGACTACTATCCCATCTTGTTCTTCAAAGATATAAGATCTGCTGCCTCCCTTTGACATTCTTTTGTATAGGCTCTACTAGTTCGACGTCATCTTTCCATTGGTAAGTAACCAGATGTTTGAGATCCTACTCTCTTCGTTCCTCTGCTTGATCCAAATCGTACGTCATTCGATCATCAATCTGACCATACTCAAAGATCTCTGACCTCATAATTAGGATTTCAATCTCCAAATGGATGACTACTTCCACTCCATATGATAGAGAGTAGGGTTTCCTCTATTGGTCTCATAGGCACTATTCTATAGGCCTAGAGGACATAGAGGAGTTCATCCACCCATATTCCCTTAACATTTTCTAATCGACTCTTGATTCCTAATAACAGAATTTTATTAATGATTTCAACCAATTCATTACACTATACGGACACAGCCGATGCAGTGTATCCTGATCCTATGTTCTGTACAAAATCTTTGAGGATGTTATTATCAAACTGTGTCCCGTTCTTAGTGATTACCTCTCTTGGAATCCCAAAACCTTATGATAATGTTCCTCTATATGAACTATCTGGCATCTGCTTCTCAAATGTGGGTGAGTGGTTATGCCTTTACCCACTTTGTCAAGTAATCGATAAAAGTAATCAGGTACTTTTGATTTTTGAGCGCTATAAGTAGAGTTCCCATGATGTCCATGCCTCGTTAATAAAATGACCAAGGACTCGTAAGGGGGTTCATATTTCCAGTCGGGTGCTTAATGATTCGGGAGAACTGCTGGCATTTGGTGCACTTACTGACAAATTAAAGACCATCCTTCTACATAAAAGGCCACCAATATCCCTGGCAGACCACCCTATTGAAGATGGTCTTCCACCTACATGAGCTTTATAACTAACTTTATTCATTTCCCTGAGAATTTCTTTCACTTGGTATAGATTGACACACTTGAGGAGAGGACTAGTGAATGATCATCGATAGAGTTTGCCTTCAGAATTTAGGCAAAACCTGGATGACTGGATCTTTAACTTGTGGGTCTCTTCGTTGTCTGATGGTAGGTCTCCGTTCTTAATAAAGGTGATGATCGCTTCCATCAATGACGGTGCTAATTGGATTTGCATGATGTTTGAAGTTGGGTCTGGCTCGTTAATATTAGGTCGATCTATTTATTCCACTTCGATCGTTCTCTTTAGGTTCATGTTAATAGATAATGTTGGAGTTACTAATTCATCTGCATGGATGTTATTATTCCATGGTGTTTTCTCCACTAGGAATGACCTAAAATGTCTAAGAAGTTTCCACGATTTGTCTCAGTAAGTGCACATCTTGGGATCCCTGCCTTCATATTCACGACTGAGTTAATTTGTGATCAAACGTGAGTCAGAATATACTCCTACATGATTGGCTCCCGAATTTATCGTTCGTTACATATCATGGATCATGTCTTTATATTCGGCCTTATTGTTGGTCCCTTTGAACCCGAGTCGAACTGCTTGCTTAATGAGGCACCCATTTTGTGTAACAAAGAAGATACCTATGTTGGTGCCACGTTCATTAGATGCCTTGTGTATGAATGACTTTAATCTTTAATCATTTCAATGATGTCTAACGATTCTAGGAATGGATTTGACTGCTCTTCCTTTCCTGGTGGTAATACCAAGAATTCAACAATAAAGTTGGACATAGAATTCCACTTAATAGTTTCCAGTGACTCGTAATTGGCATTGAACTATGCTAGTTCTAGACAAACACTTTGTCATTCTGTTGGAGAGATCTGCATTCTTGAGAATATCCTTTAATGGATAAGTCATTGGGATGATTATCGTGTAAGCGTCAAAGTAGTGTCTCAACTTCCTGGCCGATGTCACCAATGCCAAAATCATTTTCTCAATAGGCATGTATCTGGTCTCTACCTCCAAGAGAGTATGCCTAACGTGGTAGAACAATAGCTAATCCCCACTCTACAATGGTACCAATGTTGCATTAATTGCATATTGGGAGATGGCTAAGTGCATATAGAGAAGTTCTCTGATGGTAGGAGTTGACATCAAGGGAGGCATTTCACCAAAATGAGCAACTTATCACAGTCAAAAACCTTGACAACTCGAACTTGTCATGGTCAAAGACCGTGACATGGAATGGGGTTACAACATTTTTGTCAAGGATGTGTCACGTTCAAAGTCCGTGATAGGTTTTTCCTTGTCATGGATGTGTCACGGTAAAAAACCTTGACAAATTCTTGATAAGGAAAATTTATCATGGACTTTGACCATGACATATCATTGACAATTATTAACTTGTCACAGACATGGAACAGTCAAAGTCCATGAGATGTTTTTCCTTGTCACGGACGTGTCATGGTTAAAGTCCGTGAGAAATATGGGAAATAAAAAAAACTGTTGGGCAGTATGGCCACTACCACTGCCATCACTATATTATCACCTGTTGTCACATGTTGTAGCATGTGACATATTTTCTCAATAAATAATAACAGCTAACATTAAAAAACCTTAATAATCAAACATTAAATACATATAAATGAGAAACTAGGCCATACAATATTCATCCATTCATTATCAAACACTAACAAAACATTCAACATTCAATATTCAATATTCAATATTCATGCCTTGTGTGGTTGTAATGGACGGTTATGCACCAAGGTCCCTGGGTGTGTATCTGGGTCCCTCAACCCCCTTATTTATTCTATCTCCACCCCATGTGTCTGCTATATACACTTTATCCCAACCAATTATTGTAAATTTCCTTGGGATGAGGGGGTACAGGTGGGGGTGGGGGTGGAGAATATGTCATATGTAGACAAGGGGGATATCAGTGAGGTGAGGGTATGAAAGACGGATCAGTGGTCCCCTTATCCACCACTTTATCCCTGTCCTTCCCTGAGATGGACTCAACCTAGCCTTTAAGAGAAAACTTGACAAATGCATACATTTTATGCATTCTTCCCTCCAAGTTGTCAAATTTCTCGGCGTTGTTTGTCGTCAACTCGACCTCCTTGCGTGTCATCCCAGTGTTGCTTGACGTAATCTTTGTGATCCTCGAATTTCCCACCCGAGAACTCACCCCCCGAGAATGGCCCTTATGATCCCTCCCGAGCACTTATCTTAGTGCTTTCGTAGCCAGAGATGCCTTGTCGGTATCACTCTGCAAGTTGTGCACTTCTTTAAGCTTTTCCTGAAATAATAAAAAAGTACACAATTAGATAAATTTATAAAAAAGTATGTGATTATAATTTTTTATAACGTAATTAAATTATAACTTACAATATTGGCGGCCACGATCGGATCCACCTCCTAATCCTTCCTTTTCTTTGTTCGAATTGCCACGTAGGCATCAAGCCTATGTGGCTTACCCCCAGGATCACTCCCCGTCTCCTGAGATAAAATAATGCAAAATTAGTGAATTAGTACACAATTATAACAAAATATAATAAAATAAAACTAAAATTAAAATTAAAGAACATTCAAAACTTACCATCCTATGCTCCTTCTCGGCATAAGACATACTCCCCGAGTAGAGCACGTCGACCTTCTTGGCCCGATTTTCCCTCCCCGATTAATGAGAGGATAATCTCCTCTTCAATATCTCATTATCGACAAACTGTTGCCAGCTTTCCAATGAGATTAGATCCTTCTCGGGTACCATGTCCCTACGTCGTAAGATGGATTCCCGATCCTGACAAAAGCATCATGCACGCATATTTTTCTTCCACATTTTATATTGATATCTTAATTGTTCCAACGTGGAGTCGTGTACTTGTGGGGGCAATCCGAATTGCTCTTGTGAAACAAATACAAAGCAGAAAGAAAGTGAGTTAGTAGTATTTAAAATATAAAATAAAATAAAACATAAATATAAATACAAAACAAAAAGAAAGTGAGAAAGTACCTGTAATGCCCCCCAAATGGCCATCTTAATATCATAGGTCACCCTCCACCAATTCCTGTATTGGGGGCCGATAATCGTCTTTAGCAATTCCAAGGCACTAGATTATAAGGCCATGTTGTTATCCACTATGGTCCCCAATTTGCCTCACTTTAGGGGCCTAGTGCTAGATGAGCCTTCCTCGCCCCTGCTTCTTAGACGCACTAATGTAGACATTTCCTGCAAAAATTGTTATTAGTAGAAACATATACATAAGAAAATAATTTTGAAATATAAATAATGAATTAGTTTGACATATTTACTAAACCAAATTAACGACATTAGAAGAATACAAATCCATATTCACTAACCAACTAACCAAGATTGATTAAAATCCCCAAAAACTGATCAAATCCAAATGAATAAAAGCATTAAACTGTCATCCGATAATAAAAAAAAGCACTAGAAAAATACAAATTAGCGACATTAGAAAAATACAAGTATATATCATAAATCAAACTAAGCATTGTGTCAAATCATTGGAATACTTATTACAAATCTAATAATTGTTTCAAATTCGGGTTATGTCACGAACTTTGAAATAATCATTAAAGTGATTAAAATCCAAATTAACATATTCACTAACCAACCAACCAATATTAATTCAAATCCCAAAAACAAATCAAATCCAAATGAATCAAAGCATTAAATTGCCATCCGATAAGAACAAAGAACTAGAAGAATAAAAATCAATAACATTAGAAGAATAAAAATCCATATCATAAATAAACTAGGCATTATTTCAAATAATTGGAATAGTTATATTATAAGAATTTTTTAATATTCGAGTTATGTCACTCACTTTGAAATAATGCTTAAACTGAATAAAATTCAAATTAACATATTCACTTCCCAACCAACCAAGATTGATTCAAATCCACAAAAACTAATAAAATCCAAACGAATAAAAGTAATAAAATGTCATTCGATAATAACAAAGCACTAGAATAATACAGATTAACGACATTAGAAGAATACAAATCCATATAATAAACCAAACTAAGCATTGTTTTAAATAATTAAAATACTTATTACAAATTTAAAAATTGTTTCAAATTCGGTAGGAGCAGCCCAGTCATCAACGCTACTGGTTAGATGCTTTAGCGAGTGTATGATGATTGATCATGACTCGTTGATGATATACTCTGACGAAAACACTTACTTGATGTTTTGAAATGCACAAATAAATGGCTCATTGCTCACATGCTCGTTGATCTTCAACTTGGACAAGACACTATTAAATGAAAATGTAAATAATCATTAATTAATTAATTAATTTTCCTTAATCATGAGTTAATTTTTTTAATGAATGCTCATTTATTATAATATTCCTTTTGATGATTACAAACTAACATTTATCTTAATTATGGTATGTGTACATTTCTAATATTGATGATTCGAAATATATTTATGTAATAAACTAACATAGCCTAGTATCTTGCATAATAAAAATGTCAATATATACATGTCGTGATGTTAAGGAGCCACACATATTTCATAATGGTCCGGTGTTTTCCAACAGGAACAAGAGAACTAACTTTTGTAGGTTTATTATAATTTTACAAATATATTCGTACATATATATATATATATATATATATATATATATATATATATATATATATATATATATAAGTAATAAATATATATATATATATAATCATATGTTTGTGTATATACAAATGTATATATGTGTACGAACAAGAAGCGTCCAACTGTCCGAGACACTTTTATTCATGTAGAAAAAAAATTGAATAACATTATACATTACATATATATATATATATATATAGTATTCTACAGCCTTGGGCCACGCGCTAATGCTCCTTGAGCCACATGTGACAATACCTACTTTTGGACAAAAGTATCCTTGGTAAAAAATCACTCTCATTTTTCTTGGCCTTTCACTCATATGACTCTTCCATCCTTTTGGTCAGAATTCTTAGAACTCACATTTTTGTTTGCAGAGATAATCTTCTGCTTATCTCTTTCTCTCCACACAATTTTTCTACTACAAATTGTCTTATACTTTCTACTACAAATTGTCTTCTACTTGTTTTACATGAAATGGACCGCAAATAAATTATTCTTTTTAACTGTCTATCTAAACGTTTTTTTATTGTATAAGGCCATGTTGAATGCTTATATATATATATGTATATATATATATATATATGTATATATATATATATATATATATATATATATATATATATATATACACACACACAAACACTTTTATATATTATATACCTTATATCCCACTGATTATCACTATTTGTTTTAGAGTGGTGCTATGGGTACCAAACAACTCCTCCAAATCTCCCCCAAATAGCATTAATGAGTTGTGCCCTGACGGGACCCATACCACAAGGTATAACACTTAAAGCTATTTGGGGGACAATTTGGGGGAGTTTGGGACACATAGCATTTTCCTTTGTTTTATATGTGTCTTGGGATTTAGACCATTGAGCCACGATTTTTTTTTTTATGTTACTCATCATTTTTTATTTAGCTTGTGCATGACAGCTTATGTTCTGTCAAAATCTTTTGTAGTGCCATATAGGACTCTGCATTAATATCTTCAAATATTCATTTAATGGTTTGTAAAACCATGAGAACGTATGCGCTTGCGTTCAAATGAGCAAATTATATATTAAACACCTTTTAACCCAAACAAACCCTAATCGTGCAACAATATGTGATTGAATAAGATGATAATCTAAGCAAGAACATTTAAACACACATAATTGAGGAAAAATCCCCCTAAGGGGAAAAACCATTTATTTTCACTATAGTTTGTAAGAAAACGGCTTACAATCGGATTACAATGAAAATACAAGTGACTAAGAATTACCCTCAGGTATCGGATTCTGTAGTCGGCGGCTGGAGATATCCCTGTCCAGTAGGGCTGCAATGGAGAAGAAGAACAGTCTCCTCCACAAGGGTTGAACAGCAAAAGTGCGTTCTTGGGTTGCCAAAAGGTGATTCACGAAGGTATGGAATTTGTGTGAATCAAAGGTATGAATCAATGGACTCAAATACCATGAAGACTTTAGAGTTTTGGAACTCAAAAAAATCGTGTGGAAGTCTCTCTGAAACCACTTCCCGTAGTGGGTTTAATAAAAGGACTTGAACCATAAAAATCTGACCACGATCTGTTTGAGGTTATCCCAGGCGGATCGGTCCGGCTTAAGGGTGGATCGGTCCGGTTGACATCGGATCGGTTCTTTTATTTCATGCGGATCGGTCCGGATGATATCGGATCGGTTCTGATTTCAGCTTCATCGGTTTGCTATCGGTCTGGGGTATACTGGCCTTATTTTTAGCAGGCGGACCGGTCCGGGTCTACGGCGGATCGGTCCGAATTACCGGATCGGTTCTTTTATTCCAGGCGGACCGGTCCGGTCCTCAGAAACCAGATTCCTTCGAGGTATTCTCTCCATCTTCAAAGGGCCATATCTTCTTCACCGTAGCTCGGAATGAGATGTCATTTCTTCCAGTATCTTTGTTGCAACAAGCTCTTCAACTTTCCAGTTGACCTATCCTCCGGATGGTGGATGTACAATTACCAAATTGCCCTTGAACTTTGATGTGGAACACATGATGGAGATATTGGATTCTTGATTCCCTGAATTCGGATTGGGGCCGTCATATGTGATCGTGTAGAGACGTGCCAAATGTAACGGCGTACGACATACAAAACAGTAAGATAACGGACATGATAAAAATGTCCTTACAAATCTCCCCCTATGTCTATGCCGGTACATACATAAAAAATCTGAATTATCAATCATAAAAAATTGCCTATACAAATCTACCCTTCCATGAACCCAAAACTGAGAGAGTACAAGAGAATAAGACTGCATCGTTTGATCTTCAAATCTTCGGGAATCTCAACGCTTTTCTCATCAGGGTGTGCAATCCAATAATAATCCATGTAGGACCCTACACACATGAGACAAAGCAAAATACCAAGTGACATATCGAGTTTGAAATGAGATAAACATATATACCAATTTTATGAACAAACTCAAACTTTCAAATCTTCCCCATAATAGATAATTCATTCTCCCCTATTTATGATATCCCCAAATAGACAAATGAGAGAAATAAATCAAATAAACAAGTGCGGGGTATCACTAGGATAAAATCACACCATGAATGAACACAAAGCAACCAAGTCGTTGAGAGCGTGAATGAAGTGGTGTGATCAAATTCGATAGGAAAATCAATGCATACAAACATGACATATGTTCACGATGAATATTGGATATTCATAGCGAATGAACTCAAACGCTTCCTTTGGTGTAAAATAATGACAGTATAAGTTATTGACTCAATCAAATCAACAAATCAAATCTCAAAGTGATTTTCACACCAATAACGTCCAAAATGATTTTATGCTTTTTCAGGACTTTCAAGGAAGTGCAAACCCGTTTATATTCTCCAACCAAACTCCCTCAGATATAATTTTGAACAGAGGCATTCTAAATTCTCAAAATTTGGAGAATTGATGGTGAAACCTAAGTGGCCCATATTTGGCATGAAGTGCTTTTTATTGCCTTTAAATTTTTTCGGGGCTCTTTTAACCTCTTTGGACCTCGGATATTAAAATTCCTCCATTTTTAGGTCCTTTTTAACGGTGGCTTTTGCACAAAGGATAGATGATTACCTTTCGCAGCCCCTCCCCGTTATACAAAAACTCTCAGTCTCACCAAAACGGTTTTTACATGCATTCCAATCTTGTCAAGTTTTATCGCATATTGTACATTGTATAGACAGGATTGAGATGGAAAAACTCAATCCAATATGAGATAGATAAGTGCAATAATCAAATATAGCTGTGCATGTGTGCAATAAAGGATAGAGGGGTCAAACATGTAGGAAGATATCACTAATTACATCTCAAAGATTCAACCAATGTAAAACACATGGATGAAATGATGTAGCCTCTCAAATCTCTATCAAACAGTCACATGGATAAATGGAATGAAGTTGTGACTTCGCTATCTTAAATGCTCATCCATAAAAGAAGAAAAAAAAAATCTTTTTGGATTTTTCAAAAATTTTATCAAAATAAAATCTTTTTATGTTTTTCTTAAAATTTTTCTCAAAGGAAAATCTATTTGTATTTTTTTAAAAGCAAGATAAATAGCAAAAAGAATAAATAAAAGCTATACAACAAAGCAATGATACATATAAAACAGACTAGCAATAGGAAGCATATGATATGAACATGAAGAAGCATACAATTCTAGACAAAGACCAACCCCTCAGTCAACTGTTCAAATTCCCAAAGACTTCCTAAGACTCTCAAATCTAAGGGCATCTAAAGGTTTCATGAAAATGTCTGCTAACTAACGGTCGGTAGGAACAAAACTCAGGGATACAAATTTCTCCTCAACTAGCTGTCGTATAAAGTGCTCTCGTATCCTGATGTATTTTGTGCGCGAATGTTGGACGGGATTGCGGGATATGTGTATCGCGCTCGTGTTGTCAGAGGAAATGGTCATGGTGTCCTGTGAAATCCCATAATCCTCCAGCATTTGCTTCATCCATAAGAGTTGTGTGCAACAACTCCCGGCGGCTATGTACTCAGACTCCGCAGTGGACAAAGAGATGGAATTTTGCTTCTTGCTCAGCCAGGAGACAAGAGCAGAACCAAAATAGAAACACCCACCAGAAGTGCTCCTACATCCATCTACATCCCCAGCCCAATCGGCATCCGAATAGGCGGACAAACGGTCATCGGTATCAAGGGAATACCAAATACCGTATGATAGAGTCCCACTCACGTATTTAATAATACGTTTTAGAGTAAGTAAATGTGACTCTTTCGGGGATGCCTGATATCGCGCACAGACTCCAACACTAAAGGCGATGTCAGGAAGACTGGAAGTCAAGTGGAGAAGGCTAAATATCATACTCCGATATAAGGTTTGCTCTACGTCCTTGCCTGAAGTGTCCTTACTAAGCTTGGTAGTGGTACTCATAGGTGTACGTGCATGCTTAGCGGAGTCTAAACCAAATTTCTTCACTAGGTCTGTAGCATACTTGGATTGGGAGATGAACATCCCATCCTCTAGCTGACGAACCTGGAGACCAAGGAAGAATGTAAGCTCACCAACCATGCTCATCTCAAACTCACTTTTCATCTCCTCCTCAAAGTGGTGAGCATGCTGAGAGCATGTGGATCCAAAGACTATGTCGTCCATATAGACCTGGGCAACCAAAATAGCACCGTCATCACTCCTGAAGAACAACGTCATATCTACTCCCCCTCTCTTGAAGCCACGAGCTAAGAGATAGGAAGTAAGCCTCTCGTACCAAGCACGGGATGCTTGCTTCAAACCATACAAGGCTTTTCTAAGATAGTAGACGTGCTCTGGGTGCTGAGGGTCTTCAAACCCTTGTTGTTGTTCCACATAAACATCCTCCTGTAGAATGCCATTCAGAAAGGCACTCTTGACATCCATCTGGTATAACTTGAAGCGCAGATGACATGTGATGGTGAGCAGAAGACGGACGGACTCAAGCCTCGCAACAGGAGCAAATGTCTCCCCAAAGTCTACACCCTCTATCTGTGTGTAGCCTTGAACGACCAACCTAGCCTTATTTCTGATAATGGTACCATTTTCATCCATTTTATTCTTAAATATCCACCGGGTACCTATCACATTAGTCTCACTAGGTCGGGGGACAAGTTCCCAGACATTGTTCTTTTTAAACTGAAGCAACTCATCCTGCATAGCAGATATCCAGTGTTCATCCTTGAGTGCTTCTTTATGGTTCTTGGGCTCGACTTTGGACGTGTAGCAAAGATGGCTAACAACGTTCTCTAGCTGAGCACGAGTCTTGACCCCTAGAGTGGGATCGCCAACAATGGCAGACGGGTCATGAATCTTGCGAACCCAAGCAGGTGTGTCCCCTAACACTGGAGTAGGGTCCACAGAGTGTGAGAGAGGAACAGGTAAATCACTGTTAGAACAATCCTCATCCTCACACAGAAGGTTAGGATCAATAACCGTCGTAGGTTCGTCATCTTGCACGGTGACATTTATTGATTCCATAACCTTAGAGATCTTCAGGTTAAAAACCCGGTACGCTCTGCTAGTCGATGAATGTCCTAGAAATATTCCCTCGTCGCTCCGGGAGTCGAACTTTCCTAATTGCTCTCTATCCCGTAGGATGTAGCATTTACTCCCAAAAACACGGAAATATGCCAGGTTGGGCTTCTTGACAGTCCACAACTCATAAGGAGTCTGAAGTGTGTGTGGACGCAAATACACCCTATTCACCGTGTGGCATGCAGTAGACACTGCCTCTGCCCAAAATCTCCTAGAAACTTTACGACCTAGAAGCATAGATCTATCCATCTCTTGGATCGTTCTATTCTTTCTCTCAACAATCCCATTTTGCTGAGGAGTTCTCTCAGCAGAAAACTCATGTTTGATCCCGAGGCTATCATAGTAAAGGTCTACCTTTGCTTCTGTGAATTCAGTGCCATTGTCACTACGCATCCTGTTAATAGTGACACCGTGTTGATTTTGCAGGACACGACACTTGGTCGTTAACAATTCTACAGCATCGGATTTCTCTCTCAGAAAACCTACAATGGAGTACCTGGAGAAATCATCTACCATCACGAGGATGTACCTCTTACCACCTAGACTCTCAGTACGAGTGGGACCCATAAGATCCATGTGAATCAACTCAAGAACACGAGAGGTGGTAATGGAATGTAACTTCCTATGAGGACTACGAATTTGTTTTCCCAACTGATAGGGTCCACAAACGGTCGAAGTTGACTTTCCAAGAGATGGTAACCACGTACTAGGTCCTTTTTAGCTAAACGATTAAGATCTCTAACGTTCACGTGACCTAGACGTTGGTGCCACAGATCCATAGGAGTGATCGTGGTGCTGTTGCAGACAAGTGAGGATGTGGGCTCAGTCCCATAGCAATTATCCTCGGTCCTCACCCCTTGCACTAATAGTTTACCGGCTTGATTATAGACTTTACAAGTATCCCGATCAAACTTTACTGCAAAGTCAGCGTCGCACAGCTGGCTAATGCTGAGAAGGTTTGCTTTCAAACCTTTGATGTACAAAACCTCTTCTAGCTTAGGAAATCCAGGTAACTCGACAGTACCTCGTCCTACTATGCTAGACTTTCTCCCATCTCCAAAGGTGACTCTGCCATCCTGATAGTCCTCAAGAGTCGTAAAAAATGAGGCATCACCTGTCATGTGTCTGGAGCACCCACTATCAAAATACCACTGTGAGGTATTATGTGCTTTGAGAGAAACATGAACAACAAAAGCCTTTTTATCTTTCTTAGGTACCCAAGTCGGGATGACCTTTTGTTTGCCTTTGTTGTTGTTGGTTTTAGCTGGAATGTGAGAAGCATTCACTAGCGGCAAAGACATCCGTCGAAATTCTTCCATTAAACTCTGGGTCGTGGCAGCTAAAAACTCAACTCGCTCTCTTAGACTAGAAAACTCATTAGTATGACATGGTGGAGCAATAGTACATCGTGTCCGACCCATGCTATAGCAAGACTCCCTAAGGCGGCCTTTTCTTTTGCAATAAGTACAAAAGAGTACAGTCAAATGCGGACCATGGTTTGCCTTTATTGGTCGAACTCTCCTTCGAGGTTTTTGACGACGGCCATCAGGATTAGTAGTAAACTCAGGAACTGGTCCAGGTGAAATTTGGGACGTGGAGGCACCATCATATCCAATTCCTTGCCGATCACCAAAACCTAATGCAGGGCCGAGGAGCATCTTTCCCATCTTCCCAGATCTATCCTCGATTTGTACCTTGACTTCCCGTGCTTTCTCAAGATCATGAGTCAGTTGGGAAACAAGGGCTTCAAATTTATTCCGAGTCTCCATGGAGGAATGGAGCTGACTCGTAAGACGAGACACTTGTTTAGTCAAGTCCCCTCTCTCTTTCTCTAAAACACTCTCTCTCTCTCTAAACATAATCTCTTTCTCGACACAGGCAGATTCTCTCTCTCTCAGGGCGGTGACGGTGGAGGTTTCTCTTTCTCTCGCCTTTCTTAAATCTTCCTCTAAGCCGGTGATCTTAAGAACTAGCGCTTTGTTACGTTTTTTAGTTTTAAATGACTCAGAATATAACTCAGCGCAGGAGCGTTGAATATCACTCTCGCTCTCACTTGAGTCATCCTCCCCCTCACTCTCATCGATCTCACTGTCGAGGTGTCCCTGTGAAGCATCATCTTCATCGTCGTGAAGAGAACTAGGAGTGCTCACTTGACTAGCCATGAATACGGTGAAGTTACACTCATGCGGTGACTCATCTCCTGAATCCACCGTCTCGACCTCACTGTCGTCACTAAGGGTAGCATTAAGGACAGCTTTCCCTTTCTCTCTATTCAGACGATTGGCACACTCAAAGGCTCTATGACCCCTACCATCGCACTCAAAACATCTCTCACTTTCTTTCTTAGGAGGATTTTTGGAGTCTTTTTCATTTTTCTTTTCAAACTTATTTTTTCTCAAATTTCTTTTTATCTTTAAAATTGCCATTTTTCTTAAATTTGAGGATCCTCTTGAAATCGTTTACAAAAAGAGCCAAATCATCTAGGTCAAAATCACACTCAGAATCTGACGTGTCGGTCTCTTTCTTTCTAGACGACTCTACCCTTTTTCTAGCCGACCCCTCACTCATTCTCTCTTGGGCTTTAAGTGCAATTCCCTTATCTTTAGATTTAGCAGTTTTAGGGAACATATCAATTTCATAAGTTTGCAAATCTCCTACAAGTTCTTCCAATTTTAGCGTATTTAAATTACCCATAGAATTTAGCACAGTGACTTTAGGGATAAAATGCTTAGGCAGAGAACGAAGAATCTTTTTAACAACTCTAGCATTAGGAATATGTTCACCAAGATTAAAGCTAGTATTAACAATGTCAGAAAGTCTAGCATAAAATTCATCAAAACATTCAGATTCATGCATGGTGATGGTTTCAAATTGAGTTGTCAAATTTTGCAACTTAGATTCTTTCACAGCATTAGTTCCTTCATGGGTGAGTTGTAAAACATCCCATGCCTCTTTTGACGTGGTGCACGTCATTATACGTTTGAACTCATCAGGTGTGACAGACCCAAAAATAGCACTTAGACCCTTAGAATTAAAAGATGCCCATTTAAATTCTTCATCAGTCCAAGAAGTGTCAGGTTTCAAGTTGATCACATTATCAACAGTCATGGATGGAGGAGTCCACCCTCTTTCAACTAAGATCCAGACACGTTCATCAATGGCTTTTAAAGCCGACCTCATTCGGGCTTTCCAATAAGCATAATTTGTCCAGTCAAAAAAGGCATTTTATTATATAACTTCTCCATTTGAACACGCACTTTTTCAAAAATCAATTTTTTCAGAAAATTGATATCTTAGAAAAATTTTGCGGAAAATAGGAATACGCGATAGATTAGCGTAAACTGCTCTGATACCAATTTGAGAACGTATGCGCTTGCGTTCAAATGAGCAAATTATATATTAAACACCTTTTAACCCAAACAAACCCTAATCATGCAACAATATGTGATTGAATAAGATGATAATCTAAGCAAGAACATTCAAACACACATAATTGAGGAAAAATCCCCCTAAGGGGCAAAACCATTTATTTTCACTATAATTTCTAAGAAAACGGCTTACAATTGGATTACAATGAAAATACAAGTGACTAAGAATTACCCTCAGGTATCGAATTCTGTAGTCGGCGGCTAGAGATATCCCTGTCCAGTAGGGCTGTAATGGACAAGAAGAACGGTCTCCTCCACAAGGGTTGAACAGCAAAAGTGCGTTCTTGGGTTGCCAAAAGATGATCACGAAGGTATGGAATTTGTGTGAATCAAAGGTATGAATCAATGGACTCAAATACCATGAAGACTTTAGAGTTTTGAAACTCAGAAAAATCGTGTGGAAGTCTCTCTGAAACCACTTCCCGTAGTGGGTTTAAATAAAAGGACTTGAACCATAAAAATCTGACCACGATCTGAACACGATCTGAACACGATCTGTTTGAGGTTATCCCAGGCGGATCGGTCCGGCTTGAGGGCGAATCGGTCCGATTGACATCGGATCGGCTCTTTTATTTCATGCGGATCGATTCGGATGACATCGCATCGGTTCTGATTTCAGCTTTATCGGTTTGCTATCGGTCCAGGGTATACTGGACTTATTTTTAGCAGGCGGACCGGTCCGGGTCTAAGGAGGATCGGTCTGGATTATCGGATCGGTTCTTTTATTCCAGGCGGACCGGTCCGGTCCTCAGAAACCAGATTCCTTCGAGGTATTCTCTCCATCTTCAAAGGGCCATATCTTCTTCACCGTAGCTCGGAATGAGATGCCGTTTCTTACAGTGTCTTTGTTGTGGAAAGCTCTTCAACTTTCCAGTTGACCTATCCTCCGGACGGTGGATGTACAATTACCAAATTGCTCTTGAACTTTGATGTGGAACACATGATGGAGATATTGGATGCTTGATTCCCGGAATTCGGATTGGGGCCGTCATATGTGATCGTGTAGAGACGTGCCAAATGTAACGGCGTACGACATACAAAAAAGTAAGATAACGGACATGATAAAAATGTCCTTACAAACCAAGACACGCAAAGCCCTTTACTTGTTAGAACTCATATGGCCTTTGGTGGTATATTTATATTAAATACAGATGCTCCATCAAATTGAATAGCACAGATATTTATTGTTTACATATTCAAAAAAATTAGTTGTCAGTATCCTTGTTGTATAGGATAATTTTATTTGCTTCCCTTTCGTACTCATATCTAATATGGTCAACATCTATCTTGGACAACATTTTATAACCTTAAAATTCATCAGCTCTTTTGAAGCCTCTTGAAGACCGTACAAATACAACAAAATGGTTTATACTCTTATTTCCTTTCATCAGTTCTCTCTCTGGCTCTAATCATTTTTTTGTAGATATCAAAGTTATTTTTGGAAGGAAATCTTCAACAAGAAGTGTCGCAGACAAACATTCAATTTTTATCAGCCATGCAATTAATACCACATCAGAGCTGTAGAAGTCCATCCATCAGATATAATCTTCCACATGATTTATTTAAATGAAGATCAAGCAAGAGTGGGAATAAAAGACTATCAAGGAAGAATAGGTGCATACAGATTAACTACAGGTGTGCCATCTTAAAAAATTTGCTATATCATAAATCAAAAGAACAACATTATTCATTGATCTGTTTGGAGCTATTTTAAGAAACACTCGGGATGAAATTTGTATCAACTCAAGAGTGTAAAACTTCATTTACTCTTTCTACACATCTTGTAAAGATTGAAGTTGATTATTTAAGCTTTGGAAAAAATTTGTAGCTCGTGGTGCTGCTGTAAATTGGTGGTTTGATCCTACCAACAAGTGGATCACTCTAATGAAGCGCGGGAGATAGGAGAGGATCTTAGCGTGTGAACGTAGGCCGTGTTTGGCCGAACCACGTTAAAAACTGGTGTCCTTATTTATTTTCTGCCATTTATTTTATTGTGTGTGATTGATAATTTACTTAAGACCAATTTTTTAAACACCTTAAAATCTAGTAATTTTTCTTAAACGGTTTTTGCTAATATTATTGATTCCAATATTTAATATTTTTTTAATCCGAAAATCTTATTTAAACTAGTTTAAGCTTCTGAATTTCTTTGAGACTTTATTTAGTTGAATATAAAAATAAAATCAGAAAAATCTCTTGAAATATCAACTGTATATATATATTTAGGTTGAAAATTTAAATTAAAAAAGAAGTTTACTATACTCAATTTACCACCACCCCTTCTTGAGTACTTTCTGGGCAACAATTGGTATCAGAGCCTAGCTCTAATCTATTTACATTGATTTTAACATCTTTAGAGTCAATACGATTTATGGAAAACTTTGTTGTCTCATTTCTTGGTGAAGGCCAATCTATTAAGAGGCCTCCTATATTTTCTGGAAATAACTATAGTTATTGGAAAAATAGAATGAAAAATTTTATTCAATCAAAATACTATACTATTTGGAAAGTTATTATAAATGGGCCTAATATTCCTATGAAAGTTGTAAATAATGTAAATGTTCCTAAAGATGAAAATGAAAGGAATGATTTTGATATTCAAAAAATTCAAGTAAATGCTAAAGCCATGAACATCTTACATTGCACTCTTGATGTAAATGAATATAACAGAATATGTTATTGTGAAACTACAAAAGAAATTTGGGATAGACTGGAAATTACTTATGAAGGAACTAGTCAAGTGAAAGAGGATAAAATAAGCATGCTTGTTCATAGCTTTGAGATATTTAAGATGAAATCTGACGAATCCATCTCTGATATGTTTACTAGATTGAAAAATATTATAAATTGTTTGAAATCTCTTAGTAAAACCTATACTGACAGTGAATTATTACCAGCCACATATATGACAAAGAAGCTAGTTATCAAGGAAACAATCAGAGAAAGACCTATTTCTCTTGATGAGCTGCTAGGCTCACTAATTACTCATGAGATGGAACTCAAAGAACTTGCTAAGGAAGAAAATCCTAAAGTAAGCAAAACCATTGCTCTCAAATCCATTGAGGAAGATAAAGAAAGTGAAGCAGTTGATGATTGTTGATGTAAAAAACTAGATTTTGATCTAATTACTTTAATCACGGATAAAAATGAATAAATAAATATAAGACAATGGATTTTTAAAGTGGTTTAGCCTTATAAGAATGGATTACGTCCACTGTTTTTGTATTGCTGACTATTCGCCTGAAATTCTCGATAAGTAATTTACCAAGAGATACAGAATCCCCCTCTAATGAGGAGGTTACCACGTATTTATAGCCTTGAGGTTGTACATGTGAAAGGATAATGCGTTGTTATCTAGTAGTCATATACATCTGTACAATAATAATGAGCATTTAATGCGCAGTTATCTTTTTAATTCTCTTGATTTGGATGCTCTGCACCCTAAGTAGCTCGGACCGCTTAAGTTGCTCGGTACGCTTGAGTTTCTCAGAGCTATGAGTTGCTCAGATATATGAGTTGCCCGGGGCGCCTAGGTTGCTCGGTATGTTTGAGCTGCTCAGAACGTATGTGTTGCTCATTGAAAGTATTCATATTTGCCACGTGGTTGACATGTGTCTTCAGGTGATTGGTCCATGTCAACAGACTAAATTTGGTATCAACAGAAGCCCCCAACGTTTCATAGTTGAGGTTGACGGAGAGTGTGGAACATTTTTCTCAAAAACTGCTTGGATTACGGTTCTTTATGGATTTTAGGAAAATTTTATAATTCCTTTTTGAGCGCATAATATCAGACTTCGTAAATATTTTGAATTTTCATGACTACTTCGATATTTGTGCTCTTTTCTTCTTTTAGCCGTCGGAAACACAAACGTCTTCCCTTGTAATCATTGCCTTTCTCTATTCCTGCGGTAAAGTATTTAAGCACGGCAGAAATCCTACCGTCTTTCACTTTTCAAATCTGTATCTTTGAACTCTTCACTTTCTCTCTATCCTGTGCCTTTGTTCTTTCCATCGTTCATTGTCAACTGATCTCTATTTTTTTGTAAGATTTTCTTCCTTCTCCTTTATTTACTTTGCTCATCATGGTTTATCTTGTTAAATCGCTGGACAAATTTCGGTCTGAATTTTCAATCCCTTCGTGGGTTATTTTGGAAGAGCTTTCTGAACTTTTTGATTATTTTTCTTTGGCTGAGGGACATTGGTTCCCCAGTTTTTTTGTAGTCGAATGTGGCTTTTCTTTCTCGCCAAATCCCCTGTGTTTGGAGTTTTACCAATATTTTGATGTTGTACCTGGAGTTTGCACCAATCTATTGCTGAGGAGCATATTATATTTGCTTCTTACTTGTTGCAATACAAAAGCGACACTTCATCTTTCACTGCTCATCCTCGTCCAGTGGTGGTCAATCTTGACCAAGTACCAGCCTCTGAGACTAGCGTGAAAGGTTCTTCTTCTGAGTCGAATATTCCTATCACTGATCTGATGAAGAAGATAAGAGCTCTTGCCTTTTTTGACAAGTCAGCCTCTGCCACTATGGAGGCAAAGAAAAGTAATCAAGACGTCCTAGAAGAAAGGACAAAGATTATAGATGTGCCCCCTCCCACTTTTGCCAAGGAAGGTGGCAAGAAGCCCCCTGTGGCTCCAAGTAAGACTGTTACTATCTCTCCTTTGAGTGATGTTGTTATCATATCTCTAATAAAGACAACATCTTTAATTGAAACTTCTCCAGCTTCTCAACCTTCAAATGTTGAAGGTAGTGTTCCAATTCTTGTTCCCTCGAGCTCTGCTGTGGGCTTATCCTGGACTGTCCCAGAAGTCCAAGGCCTTAAAGATACTCTTTCTCGTGAGAGAATTACTACTCTGGCTGCTCAACACATTACCTCAATAAGTATTGTTATCCTGAGTCTTTTACTTTCTAATATTATGTTCATACATTGACTTAAATCTCTTTCTCTTTTCAGCTTGTGAAGTGTTTCAACAGCATTTTGAAGAAGGATGAAGCTATTAGGGCTTTAAGTTCCTTGAGTGGAGTAGAGGAAGATTTTATTGGGCTGACCCAATCTCTAAAAGATTCCCGTCAAAAGTACGAGGAAAATAAAGGTTCTTTGGAGAAGAAATTTAAGTCCGTCGAGTTAGATAGAGATCAAGTCGTGAATGCCTCAAAGGAATTAGAGAAGAAGTTGAAGGAGTTTGAACAGCGCAAGAAGGAGTTTGAACAGAGCAACAACGACCTTGAGGTTAAGCTCAAGTCTATTGAAGAGAAAGTTATTAAACTTTAAGATGTTGAGCGACAGAAAATGGGGGTGGAAGAAAAGTTAAAGTCTGCCGAGGAGCTCCTTAGGGAAAGGACCTCCTCGGAGAAGGCAAAAAGGAAAGCTGCAGTTAAAAAGTCCTTTAGTGCTAGTTGGGACAAAGGCTGGAACAAGGGTCTGGCTGTCATGTCTTCTCAAATGGAGTATGTAGGTGTTAAATATTTTAGGGATGGATGGGTAGCAGCCTTGCAGGAGCTGAAGGTTGCTAAGAATTCTGAGTTATTCTAGCAGCACACTCATGGCCCTCCTCCATCTCCTGGAGAAGAAGAAGAGGATGAAGCTGCTTCAGATGAATCTTCTATAATGACTGGAGATCAGGTCCCCATTGTTCCTGTTGCTCAGCCTTCTGAGCAACTCCAACCAACCAGTACTTCTACCGAGCAGCTACCCTTATCTTCCGAGCAACCGATCCCTTCATCCAAACCTTCTAAGGAAGTTGAAGGAAATAAGGAGAAGGTGTAAAGTTGTTTGGGCTTTTTATTTTGTTGTTCTCTTAAATGTAACCTTGAATTATGTATTTTCTCTTATAATGAATAAACTTTTGAACGTTGGTTGTTCATTGTTCGTCTTGAATTTCGATTTTACTCTCTCTGTCTGCATCATTATTGATTCTTTTTATTTCTTCTCTTTGCTAGTTTATGGCCAGGATGGAGCTCTTATCAGCTCATGATACAGAATTGATGAAGAAATGCAATGACTATTTTAAAGCTGGTCATACAGATCTTAATGAGGACTAGATAATTGACATCCTCGGATTAGGTGCTTCTGATCGAGCAGTTGAAGCTTACCAATACCTGAAGTGCTATCTCGATCGTACTGTTGCTAACAATGTGGCCTACTATGAGATGATTGAAGATCTCCAAGGAATGATCGAGGAACTTCAGTAGCAGTACAAAGAATCCTCCACACTTTTGCATCAAGGATACGAGAAAAAATATCAACAATTGAGTGTTGACAAAGGGTATGACAAATTCATCTCTGTTCATGAGAAGAAAGAGAGTGCTCTGAAGCTTAAAGTTGAAGAGCACAGGCGTATCGCCAAGTTTTTAGAGCAGGAGAACATTGTTTTTCAAGAGGAAATAAAGCAACTTAAATCTGCTCCTTCTTCTCCGGGAGCCTTGGTCCAATAAATGGTGATGGTTTTTCATTCCTGGAAGTAAAAAATGTTTACTTAAGGGATGAGTTAGAAACCTTGAAACGAGCTGGACCCTCTCCATCTACTCGTGGATGAGCAAGATCTTCTCATGGATGAGCAAGCGCTGGTCAGGTCACCATTGAAGAAGCTAGAACGCAGTCGACTTTAGAGAATCAAGTCGTTCTTGGAAGAAATGTCTAAGAATATTCTGAACTTCACCGAACAACTCTCTAATCAAAGCTCTGCTCTGGAAAGTAAATAAATTCTAGAAGAAACTCCACGAGAAACTTGAGAGGTTAACTTATCAGTTCCACAAGCAGCCCAGGGAATTTTGGATGGCTGGGTATAACGAATCTCTTTACCAT
Organism: Sambucus nigra; assembly: GCA_949130495.1. Classification (NCBI taxonomy): domain Eukaryota; kingdom Viridiplantae; phylum Streptophyta; class Magnoliopsida; order Dipsacales; family Adoxaceae; genus Sambucus; species Sambucus nigra. The sequence goes on along the minus strand of OX422213.1, from coordinate 497,517,559 downwards.
CTCGATGCTCGATTGCAGCAGTCAAATAATGAGGGATACAAGAAAGGGTGGTTGAATGCCTTGTGTGTGCTAAAATTGAAGCAGGGCCACTACTTATGGGATTATTATGATCCCGGAGTGCTCGATTTGCTCGTGCCTCCTTTTAATCTTGATATCAATTGGATTCCTGCTCGTGCAATTCCTCAATGCTTGATTTCTATGTATCCCGACGATTACAGTCTTCATGCAAACTTTTAGATATCTCGCCCAGAGCATTTTCTTGATCGGCCCTCCGTAGTGAATGTTAGAATGCTGCGAGATGTAAATTTTATAAATTCTCCTTATGCCTTAGATGATCCTCTATCCGGGGTAGAACCTATTTTAAAAGCAGAGGGGAAGAAACCCATAGAGTAGGATATTTTTATGTAATGAATCAGTCTTTTCACATCATATGTAATTTTACTTGATTTGAATGAAGAAATTTTTAGCTTTTTCCCATTTTATTTTCTTCTAAATAATTTGTAGAATGTCTTTGCTTATTGGTTGGTAAATATTTATGTATATACTATACTTATCCCATTTGTTGTTTAATTATAGTGGCTTGTCACTCTTTGGGCCTAAGCAATGGAATGATTTTCATCCCATGTTCCTGCTTAGTTGTAGTAATCTTGTATGGATTACTTTGTTGCCTAGACAGTGGATGCCCCGGGAGGTCGTCCAACTTCTTGCCTAGTTTGGTACTAACCAACGGGAGTTGGTGGTATTGATTTCCCGACCAACTGGAGTTAGTAATTAGTTCCCGACCAATCGGAGTTGGTGGTAATTGATTTGCCGACCAACCGGAGTTGGTGGTATTGATTTCCCGACCAATCGAAGTTGGTGGTAATTAGTTCACGACCAATCGGAGTTGGTGGTAATTGATTTCTCCACCAACTAGAGTTGGTGGTATTGATTTCCAGACCAACCGAAGTTGGTGGTAATTAGTTCCCGACCAATCGGAGTTGGTGGTAATTGATTTGCCGACCAACCAAAGTTGGTGGTGGTTTGTAGTGTGTTGCACTAATACTCCGAAAAAACTTCAACAAAAAGAAATGGGGGTGAAACATCACTTTATTCATTTTAAAAAAAAATTGTGTTACATAGGAATTTTAACTACTGATAATACTTGCGCAGGTTCTCGGCATTGCATGCATTCTTGAATTCTTCTCCTTCTAAGGTTTCAATCCTGTATGTCCCTGGACGAACAACTTCTGTTACTCTGTAGGGTCCATGCCAGTTGGTTTCCAGTTTTTTATGCTTTTGGATCACTTTTTTCAGCACATAATCCCCCTCCTTCAGATCACACTTCTTCACTCTTTTGTTATAGAACAAAATTTTTCGTTGTTGATAGGCTGCATTCCTGATTGCTGCTTCTTCCCTAACTTCTTCGAGCATATCCAGGTATAATCTTCTCATCAAGTCACTGACTGGAGAATTGAAATTAAGCACCCTATGCATAGGTAGACCCAATTCATCAGGTATGACAACCTCACTCCCAAATGCCAGCATGCATGGGGACTCTCCCGTTGCTATTCGTGGTGTGGTGCAATAAGCCCACAACACGGATTGTAACTCGTTGATCCAATTTGCCTTTGCATCATCCAGTCATTTTTTCAAACCATTCAGTAGCGTTCTGCTTGTCACCTCAGTTTTCCCATTGCTCTAGGGATGGCCTGGTGCAGAGTGGATCTTTAGTGCATTAGATTGATGACGATATGCAGCAAACTCCTCGTTGTCAAACTGGGTTCCATGGTCAGTAATGAATTCATGTGGGAGACCATATATGCAGATAATATTCTTCCAAATAAATTGATAGACTTTGTCGTATTTCATATCAATGAGAGGCTCAGCTTCCACCCATTTGGTAAAGTAATCCACAGCAACCATGAGGTATTTGAATCTTCCCTTGGTCGTTGGAAGTGGTCCTACCAAGTCTATCCCCCACATGGCGAATGGACAAGGGGACTTTATGGGTGTTAACAATGCTTGGGGAGTTCTTCAGATGGAAGAGAAGTGTTGACATTTATCGCACTTCTTAGCGTAAGCTACGGAATCAGCTCTCATTATTAGCCAATAATATCCCTGCGTTGTTATTCTTTATAAAAGCGTCTGACCTTCTACATGGGCTCCACAAGACCCTTCATGAACCTCTTCGATCAAATCCTTCACTTCGGAGGGATGGACACATCTTTGTAGCCTTCTATAACTCCTCGTCTATATAAAATGCCACTGGTCAATACATAATGAGCCGCTTTAAACTTCAATTTCTTGGCTGCGAGTTTATCAGTTAGTAAAATTCCCTCTTCAATATAGGCCCTGATGGGATCCATCCAAGATGGTCCCAAGTCGAGGGCAATGAAGTTCATCATCAGATCTTCATCTATGCTTCGACCAGCCAGGATCTCTATTGGGATTGTTCTTTGTAGATCGGTGCGTGTGGCTGATGCTAATCGAGCTAGGGCGTCTGCTCTTGAATTCTTTAATCTGGGTATTTTAAACAACTGAACTGTAGTAAAACTCGATACCACCTCCATTGCGTTTGCATGATACTTGACCATTAATTCTCCTTTTGCTGCATACACCCCCAGAATTTTATTTATGATTAAATGGGAATCACTGAATACAACGACCTGCTCTGCCTTCATGGTTTTAGCCAGATTTAAGCCCAAGATCATGGATTCATATTCGGTCTCATTATTAGAAGCTTTAAATTGAAAGCGGAGAGCATACTCCATATCTATCTCATCCGGATTGTTTAAAACGATCCCTGCTCCACTCCCTGTAGTGCACGAAGAGTCATCCACATATAAATTCCATATAGGTATTTTATTATCAAACTCTTAATTAGACAGATTTCCTCGATGGAATATTTGATGCTTCCTTTTGTCATCCTCCGGCACTTCTCGCTGCTGGTTGATCATTTTCTCTTGCTCATCTACCGACGTAAGTTGGTCGGGGTTTAAATTTGATGATCCTGTAACATCCACAGGGTGGTCTGTATTAAACTCTTATTCTTCGGAGGCACTTTCCTGAGTAAACTCTGTGATAAATTCCGCTACTACATGTCCCTTGAGCGACGATCTAGGCTCATAAATTATATCATATTCACCAAGTTCTACTGCCAGTACATCAATCTTCCTGATTTCTCCGATTTATGCAGGGCTTGTCTTAATGGCATATCGGTGTACACCACTATAGTATGGGCTTGGAAGTATGGCCTTATCCTTCTGCTTGCTTCGATCAATGCTAGTGCCAACTTCTCCAACCTTGGATATCTGATTTCTGCTTCTCAGAAAGCCTTGCTGGTGTAATAGACTGGTTTTTTACTCCATCCTCCACTCTTATCAATGCCGAGCTTACTGCATTTTATGCAACTGCCAGGTACAAGTATAGTTTTTCTCCCATCACTAGTCTAGATAACAATGGAGGTGTCCCCAGATATTTTTTCAATTCTTGAAAAGCCTCCTCGCATTCATCATTCCATTCAAAAGTTTTTCGGAGTGTTTTGAAGAATGGGAGGCATTTATCATTTGCTCGTGACACAAACATATTAAGTGTTGCAACTCGCCCTGTGAGACTTTGCACTTCCTTCTTCGTGGTTGGAGATCGTATCTCCAATAGAGCCTTGATCTTTTCAGGGTTCGCCTCAATTCCTCGTTGGTTAACAATATATCCGAGAAACATGCCTTCTCGTACTCCGAATATGCATTTGGTGGGATTCAGCTTCATTTGATATTTCTCTAGTTGATCAAAGGTCTGGCCTAGGTCAACTAGATGATCAGAAACTTTCTTTCTCTTCATCAGCATATTGTCAACATAAACCTCCCTGATATGACTGATTTGCTCTGCAAACACCTTATTCATCAGGCGCTGATATGTCGCACTTGCATTTTTAAGTCCAAAAGGCATAACATTATAGCAATAAGTTCCCCTTGGGTGATAAAAGAGGTACTCTCCCTGTCCTCAGGCTTCATTTTAATCTGGTTTTAACCAGAATAGGCATCCATGAAACTCAACAATTCATGCTCCGAGGTAGCATCTACTAGTTGATCGATTTGGGGCAAAGGAAAATGATCCTTTGGGCATGCCTTATTAAGATCAGTGAAGTCTACACACATCCTCCACTTGTTATTTTTCTTCTTTACCATCACCACATTTGCTAGCTAATCAGGATATTTGACATCCTCAATAAAAGAGGCTTTTTGTAGTTTCTCTACTTCTTCCTGTATATCTTGGTTCTTCTCAGGACTGACCACTCTTCTTCACTGCTTCACTGGCTTGATTTCCTTATTCACGTTGAGCTCGTGACACAGGAAACTCGGTTCTATTCCTGGCATGTCTTCATGACTCCATGCAAAATTTTGCTTTATGCGCCTTAGAAATGCTATCAATTCCTTCTTTATCGATACATCTAGTGATGCACCAATTTGAGTTGTTCATTCTGGGTGCTCGTCGTCTAGAATGATATTTTCGGTAGCCTCCATGACCTAACCCTTCATGAGCTGAGACTCGTCTCTAGGGTCTAACATTTCAATCTCTGCATCTTCTATTTCATCCACTTGATAGGTAGTAGTCTTCTTACTAGATTCTTCACGCTCCTCCTGTTCGACAGATGAATAGTAGCATTCCCGAGCTACTTTCTGGTTGCCTTTCACAACTCCCATCCCAAAATTGGTTGGGAATTTTAAATATTGATGTACAATAGATGGTAATGCTTCGAACTTCTTTAGACCTACTCTTCCCATGATGATATTGTAAGCTGGTCGAATGTTTTTATCCATTACAAAAAGGCGAACTCTTTATGTTCGACAAGCAGACCATGTACCGATAAGCATGTCCAACTTGATCGTCCCAAGTGGAAAATCCTTCTCGCCGGTAAAGCCAAGGAGGGGCCTATAATAGGGCTCCAATTGGGCTAATTTTAAATTCAAACTATCGAAGCATGGGTAGAACATGATGTCTGCAGAGCTACCATTATCCACCAGTAGTCCTGAAATCACCACCTCCTTCATTCTCATCTTGATCACTAATGGGTCATCATGAGGATATAGTACACCTACTAGGTCGTTCTTAGAGAAACCAATGACCATTTTGTATCTATTCACCTTCATGGGGCGATCATCTTCAGCTAGATTTATTCACTGAATGTACGAGCAAGCTTGAGCCTCATTGAGGTAAGCTTTTCTTTCCGCAGTCAGATCTCCACCTCCCGCATCTCCACCTGTAATAACATTACATTTAAATAATCCGAAATGGATTGAAAATACCTCACGTTCTGGCTGCCTTGGTCTTTTGGGGAGATCGGGGTCATCTTGGTCATCTTCTGGATCTTTTTCGTGACTTTTCTTTTTGTCTTCTTTTGCTCGACGAGGAGATCTGGAACTTTGCCTTCCTCGGTCACTGGCCTTTCCACCATTTTGGTGATCAACATACTTAGTCAATTTTCCCCGCCTGATGAGTGCTTCAATTTCATTTTGGAGAGCTACGTAACTTTTGGTCGTGTGACCATGGTCTTTATGGAACTCGTAATATTTGGATTGATTCCTCTTATCAGGATCTGCCTTCATTTTTTCTAGCCAGTTGAGCTCATCGTTGTTCTTGATCTATTCCATAATGTGGTTTATATCTACCTTTAAAGGAGTATAATTTCCAAATTTCTTCAACTATTCCATTGCTTGCTTTGCTTTCGACTGCCTGTTGCCACCATTATTCTTCTGATCCTTCTTTTCAATCTTGTCAGCCTCGACCTTGGTCTCCTTAGTGTCTGCATTCTTCTTCGTAGCCATGGCTTCCTCGGCATTCATAATTTTGGCTGCTTTTGCCATCAGTTCAGCCATGGTCCTAGGCGGATCTTTGGCTAAAGTGTAGTACAACTTATCTGGCAACAGTCCACTCATCAGAGCAGTAATTGTTATTTTCTCCTCGTAATCAATTACTTCAAGCTTCTCGTTATTGAAACGAGTAATATAGTCCTTAGTGCTTTCACCTGCTTTCTGTCTAACGCTTAACAAGTGTGCTACTCGTTTGACTGGTTTTGCTCCAAAGCAGAAGTTCCTGATAAAGAGCTATTCCAGTTGAAAGAAAGTTGCAATTTTTTCCCGAGGAAGGTTGTTGTACCATATCTGGGCTGACCCGGTGAGAGTGCCTAAAAACGCCCTACATCTCATCTCATCTGGAACCGCATAGATATCGGCAGCAGGTTGGTATTGTTCTATATGAAGGACAAGATCAGTTTTTCCATCATATTAGGTGTCACCACAGGAGCTTTGAATTTTGATGGTGTGGGAAAATCCACAATTGCCTGTACAAATGGTGTCCCTTGGACAAAAGTTCTTTGTAGAGGATTCTTGGCCTTAGCCATTTCCCCTAACCTATCCTCCAGCCTTTGAATAGAGCCCTTCCATGCATCGTTTCCCTCCTCGGACCTATTTATTCGAGCAACTGATCGTATTGAGTTTTCCTCTTAGGATCGAGCTGCTGGTCGTGATTGGGCAGAGCCTTCCCTTAGATTGGATGGTCGTGGAGATTTCCTCGATGCAATCCTAGGAGGCATTTTGTTCCTCCTAGGGCCCAAATGATCAAAAGTAGAGACTCTACTTAATCTTTCTAGAGCACTAGTCCTTTCTGGAGATAGAGTGACGTTTCGGTGGGAATCAGTAGCTCGTACTGATGAAGTCCGGCATGGTTGATACAAAGGATCATTAGATCTTTCGGTACGATATGAGTCAGTATGTCTAGATTGAGATTCCTCTGGGAATAACGTTCACCCAGTTATTGAGGAAGGCAAATGGGTATTTCTCTGAATGCTTCATTGTCCTGATGGGGTCGGCACTCCGCCTTGAACAGTTTGTATAAGTTGACATATAGTTTCCTGCATGGTCGTTTGCCCTTGGGCTAAATTATCCATTATAGTAGCTAGATCTGGAACATTTGGGGGAGTAGATGGATTTGGAGGGATCCCAGCATTTCGATTACTAGATTCCGGATGATCAGTCATTGATGATGAATTATTTTGGTGAAAAACGCTAATTACAGTCGATTCCCACAGACGGCGCCAATATGTTGATGTAAAAAACTAGATTTTGATCTAATTACTTTAATCACAGATAAAAATGAATAAATAAATATAGGACAACGGATTTTTAAAGTGGTTCAGCCTTAGAAGAATGGCCTACGTCCACTATTTTTGTATTGCTGACTGTTCGCCTGGAATTCTCGATAAGTGATTTACCAAGAGATCCAGAATCCCCCTCTAATGAGGAGGTTACAATGTATTTATAGCCTTGAGGTTGTACATGTGAAAGGACAATGCGTTGTTATCTAGTAGACATATACATCTGTACGATAATAATGAGCATTTAATGCGCAGTTGTCTTTTTTATTCTCTTGATTTGGATGCTCTGCACGCTAAGTAGCTCGGACCGCTTAAGTTGCTAGGTACACTTGAGTTGCTCGGAGATATGAGTTGCTCGGGACGCCTAGGCTTCTCGGTATGTTTGAACTGCTCAAAACGTATGTGTTTCTCATTGAAAGTATTCATATTTTCCACGTGATTAACACGTGTCTTCAGGTGATTGGTCCATGTCAGCAGACTAAATTTGGTATCAACAATGATGATGAGGATGGAGACATATCACTTATCACTAGAAAATTCAAAAAACTTCTTACCAAGGAAAAGGGACAATCTGGAAAAATGAAGTGAAGTATTCATCCAAGTTTGAGCCTAGATGTTATAACTGCAAAAGCGTTAGGTCATATCATACCTAATTGTCCAAAGGCCAAAGAAGGAAAGAATGACAGAAAAGAGAAAATAAATGAAAAATACAAGAAAGCCATGAAAGACACCACATAGAGTGATTCAAATGTCTCTTCTAATAATGAAGACTCAAGTGCTGAAGAAGTTACAAATCTAGGCCTTATGGCAAATGATGATGAGGTATCTTCTGATCTTAACTCTGAAAGTGAATATGAAACTTTAAATGATCATGATGAAATTAAAAATACTTTTGATGAACTTTATTAAAACTTTGATGAACTAAGGACTAAATATATTAATCTTAAAAAGAATCATTTATCTATGTCAATTAAATATAATTCTCTCTCTAAAAATGTAGAAGAAAAAAGTTAAAAAATCAATCTCTAAAATCAGAAATTGAAAAATTAAAAAATAAAGCTTCTCCAACCCATTCTCTTATTTCTGAAAATGATAAGTTAAAACTCCAAGTTGAAGACCTAAAGTTTTGTCATGAAAAATATGTAAATGGAAAGAACAACTTAGATATGCGTGTTGGAAGCTAGAGGTGGATGTATGATAGGGCTGGAATTGAATTTAATGAATATGAAAATGAGAAAAAATTTGAAAATTATTCTAAAAATATGGAAAACTCTTTATCTACATATTGTGGAAAACACGCCCATTTTTCAAACTTTTGTAAATATAGATTTTCTACTAAAGTTGCATGGATTCTTAAGGGAACTACTCTTTTTGCTAACATCTACGGACCCAACACATTCTGGGTACCAAAAGAAAAGTTATTAAAATGTCCATTGTAGGTTTGCTTAAGAGATCTCTCCCACAAGATTAGATGGTTCTTAGATAGCGGTTGTTCAAGACACATGACAGGTGACAAAAGCAAGTTTTCTAGCCTAATAGCAAAGGATGGAAGGCTAGTAACCTTCGGAGACAACTCCAAAGGAAAAATCATCGGGGTAGGTAAAGTTGGTAAGGAACTCTCCCCTTGCATTGAGAATGTTCTTCTAGTTGATGGTATTGAACATAATCTAATTAGCATTAGTCAACTATGTGATAAAGGTTATGAAGTTACTTTTAAAAAGTACTAGTGCTTAATTAAAAATTCTGAGGATAATAGTGTTGTGTTTGTGGCCTCTAGAGAAGAAAATGTTTATACTCTTGAATTTGATATTTTGTCTCATCAAAATGTAAAGTTTTTTGCTGTCCTAAATGAATCTAGTTGGCTTTGGCATAAAACACTGGGTCACTCTAATAAGGAACAACTTAATATTTTGTCTACAAATAAGTTAGTTAGAGGGCTTCCCAAAACTAAATTTATTAAAGATAAAATATGCAATGCATGTCAATTTGGAAAACAAACTAAAACTTCTTCCAAAAAGAAAAGAGATATCTCAAGTAGTAGGCCCTTGGAACTATTGCATTTAGACTTGTTTGGACCTAACAAAGTTGCTAGTTTATGAGGAAAATATTATGCTCTTGTTATTGTTGATGATTATTCTCTATTTACATGGGTTTTCTTTCTTACTCATAAAAATGACACTAACCCCATTTTTGCTAAATTTTGTCTAAAAATTCAAAATAAAAAAGGTTGTAACATTATTTTTATAAGACGTGATAGAGGAAGAGAATTTGATAACAAAGATGCTGAATTATTCTGTGATGAAATTGATTTTGAACATAAATTTTCGGCACCTAGAACACCTAAACAAGTGGAGATGTAGAAAGAAAGAATAGATCTTTGCAAGAAATGGCTAGAACTATGTTAAATAAGCAAAAATTACCGGAATATTTTTGGCGGAAGTCGTTAACATTTCATGTTATGTAATAAATAGAACAATAATTAGAAAAGGTCTGGATGAAAATCCATATGAGATTTTGAAAAATAAAAGACCTAATGTTAGTTACTTTAAAGTTTTTGGATGTAAATGTTTTATCTTAAATGATAGAGATAATTTGGAAAAAATTGATGCTAAATCGGATGAAGGAATTTTTCTTGGATATGCACTTAATAGTAAAGCATATAGAGTATTTAATAAAAGGACATTAGTTGTTCAAGAATCTATTCATGCTTCTTTTGATGAAACCAATCCCTTTTTCAAGAATATTGATGATAATGAAGCTTTAAATGAATCTTTAGATAAATTGAAGTTAAATAAAAATGTAGTCTCTAACGTTGATAATTCTACAAATATTGAAAAGACTCCAAATAAAAATGAAAATGACAATGTTTCTAGTTTAGCTAAAAGCTGGAAATTTTTAAATAATCACCCTCTTGAAAATATTTTTGGTGAACCCTCTAGTGGTATTCTTACTAGATCTTCCTTGAAAAATATTTGTAATGATTTAGCCTTTGTATCACAAATTGAACCTAAAGATATTTTTGAAGACGAAAAGGATGAGTTTGGGTTATTAGCTATGCAAGAGAAATTGTTACAATTTGAACGAAATAATGTTTGGTCACTTGTTCTTATACCCGAAGTTAAAACTATTATTAAAACAAAATGGGTTTTTAGAAACAAAAAGGATGCAGGCGGTTTATTAATTAGAAATCAAGCTAGACTAGTTGCACAAGGTTATAACGAACAAGAAGGAATTAATTATGATGAAACATATGCTCTCGTAGCTAAAATAGAAGCAATTTGCATGTTATGGGCATTTGCATGTTATAAAAACTTTAAATTACTTCAAATCGATGTCAAAAGTGCTTTCCTAAATGGTTTTATAAATGAAGATGTTTATGTGAAACAACCACTCGATTTTGAAAACCCTAATTTTCCGAACCATGTTTATAAGTTAAATAAAGCTTTATATGGTTTAAAGCATTCCCCTAGAGCTTGGTATGATAGATTAAGTGTATTTTTACTTGAAAATGATTTTGTTAGAGTAAAAATGGATTCTACTCTATTTACAAAAAAAATGGTAGTGATATGCTTCTTGTACAAATATATGTTGATGATTTTATTTTTGGATCCAAAAATGAAAGCACGTGTAAAGATTTTTCAGAATTTATGCAAAATGAATTTGAAATGAGTATGATGGGTGAGCTAAACTTCTTCTTGGGTTTGTAAATAAAACAAACTAAAAATGGAATGTTTATAAATCAATCAAAATACATTCAAGGTCTTTTAGTAAAATATGGTTTAGAAAATGCTAAATCTCTTGGAACACTTATGAGCACTTCTATAAAGTTAGATATTGATGAAAAAGAAAAATCAGTTAATACCACTTTATATCGGGGCATGATAGGAAGTTAATTGTATTTAACCGCTAGTAGACCCGACATTATGTTTAGTGTTTGTTTATGTGCTCGTTTTCAAGATAATCCCAAAGAATCTCATTTATGTGCCGTAAAACGCATCTTTAGATATCCTAAATCTACATCTTTTGAACTTATAAGTTATTCCGATGCAAATTTTGTCGGTTGTAAAGTTGATAGAAAAAGCACTAGTGGTACATGTCATTTTTTAGGACACTCGCTAGTCTCATGGTTTAGTAAAAAAGTAAAATATCATAGATCTCTCCACAGCCGAAGCTGAGTATATTGTCGCCGATAGTAGTTGCACTCAAACATTATATATGAAACAACAATTAGAAGATTGTAAAGTTTATTTTCAAAATACTTCTATTTTTTGTTACAACACGAGTGCTATATGTTTAACTAAAATCCAATTCTCCACTCTAGAACAAAACATATAGAAATGAGACATCATTTTTTAAGAGATCATGCTCAAAAGGGAGATGCTATAATTGAATTTATTTGCACAGATCTCCAATTAGCGGTTATTTTCACAAAACCTCTACCGGAAGACCGTTTTTTCTTTTTTCATAGAGAACTTGGTATGACTCGTTTAAGTGACTTGGAAATATATTTTTTTGTTCAGATGTATTATTATTTAATTCAAATGTTACAATTATTATGTGAAATTGTTTACAACATGACAAACACCTTTTCCTATATATACATATTTCATTCTCTCCTTTCTCACACCACAAGATGAAATCTTACTATGTAGTTTAGGTAAGAAAACCACCCGCGATTTATACTTCTTGGGGATAATGCGAGCTTCAAACAAAAGGTGTAAGTGCTGCTAAATTTAAAAAGTATTCATCTTATCGGAAGCACTTAAGGTTATAACGCTTTCTCCTCCTATTTCTCCTTGGGTGTTACCACATCCATGGCCATTTGTCTTGTTGCCTCATATGCCTACTCCCATTCAAGAGAAAACTTTCACTAAACATTTCTTTGCCTGGTGTTGTTGTAAATATAATATGTCTCTTTGCCTGGTGTTGTTGAAAAAATATTCATCTTGATTGATGAGTTGAAAATATAATATGTCTCTTTGCCTCGTGTTGTTGGAATAAACATTTCTTTTACTATTATCACCTTCTTGCACTAATTGTTTTTTATAGGGGGGGATATTTATTCACTTTTCACCATTTTTTTCTCCCTTTTTGCTTATGTCAAACAAGGGGGAAAATATGTGATTCGTCATTATTAAGATAAATTTATTTTGAATCACATTGTTTGTCATCATAAAAAAAGGGGAGATTGTTAAATGAAAATGTAAATAATCATTAATTAATTAATTAATTTTCCTTAATCATAAGTTAATTTCTTTGATGAATGCTCATTTAATATAATATTCCTTTTGGTGATTACAAACAAACATTTATCTTAATTATGGTATGTGTACATTTCTATATGTACATGTGATGAAGAGAATAATGGAGAGAGAGAAAAAGAATTTATGGATGCTAAAATCGCTAAACCTCTTGAGAGAGAGAGAGAGAGAGAGAGAGAGACTGGTTTTATTTTTTATTGAACCGGTGAAGAGAACTGTGTAGGTTAGGGATTTAATTTTATTTATTGTCATGGTCATGTCAAGGTTTTTGACCGTGACAATGGATAAACGTTGCCATAGTAAAAAACATTGACACAACCGTGACAACTCCCTTGTCAAGGTTTTGTACCGTGACAACCTTTGTGGGTGAAAAGTGATAAAAAAAAGGGTTTTGGGTGTAGTGAGGGGATCCCAAGTATTGTCGACTACCTTCCAATTCTCGATCACATTTTTCTATCCAAATTATTGAACTTTACTTTTTCAAGGCTTGAAAGAAAGGTTGACATTTATCCAATGACCGTAATATAAATCTGTTGAGTGGGGCTAACATTCTAGTGAGGACCTGGATGTCCCCAATGGTGGTTGGCCTTCTAATATCCTATAGAGGATTGGGATTTTCTTCTATACAAATATATGTCACCAAGTATCCCAATAACTTATTAGAGCTCATTCCAAAGACACATTAGAGGCATTCAAATTCATCTTATCCTCTCTAAAGATCTTGAAGGTCTTCGTCAGGTCCTTGATGTTATCGGATTCTTATTTGAGCTTAACAAGCATGTAATCGATACAGACCTCCATGGTTGTGGCAATCTTCTTTTTAAACATCTTAGTCATAAGGCGTTGGTAAGTTTCCCCGGTGTTATAGCATTAAATCCCCAAGGTCATGTTTAAAGAGGTCTTTTCCTAATCTATGATGAACAACGATATCTGACGGTACCTAGAGTAGCCGTCTATAAAGTTAATATGTTGATGTCTAGCCGTTAAATCCATAAGACGATCAATCCAGGGTAGTGGAAAATTTCCATTTGGGTAATTTTAGTTGAGGTCAGTGAAGTCTACACACATCCTCCACTTTTCGCTCTTCTTCTTGACTACAATGGTGTTGGATATCTAGTTTGAAAATTAGACCTCTCTCATGGAGTCAGCCTCGATGAGGTTCTTGACTTCGTATTCCATAACTTTCTCCTTTTCTGGTGCTGACTTTATTTTTCTTCTATTTGATCGATCGGACAGTGGGATCTACGTGTAATTGATGACAATCGATAACTACATATATTCTCATTATATTATAAGGTTTCCATACAAATATGTATACTTTAGTCCTAAGAAAGTGAATGAGTTGCTCTAATTCTTCCTTTGGTAATTTTGATCCGATCATCAAGGCCTTGTTCGATTGGGATGAATTCAAAATAATAGTGATCAGTTCCTCCATTACTCGTTCAACGGGGGCTAGTATGGTTTCCTCAACTCCTGATCTAATGCCCTTTGATTTCTACTTAAGTTTGTCATCCTCTCAATCATCATCAATTTGACTTTTCTTGGATTGATACGACTTTGTCCTAATAACGGCTACAAAATAATTGTGAGATGTTTTCTGGTCTCCCCTAATCTCCATAATTCCTTGATCGCTGAGAAACTTGAGCTTCTGGTGGAGAGATGAAGGGATGACTTTCATAGTATGGATCCATCCTCTTCCTAGGATCGCATTTTAGGGTGACTCCAACTAGATGACCTTAAATTCTAACTCACGATTGACCGACCCAACTTTGACTGGCAACTTGATCTTTTTGAAGGAGGTATCCATATTTCAATTAAACTCGAGGATCGATTTAACTTTAGTATCCAAGTTTTAAATAATGTAGTCGATCTTAAGCGGTAGGGTGAGGTACATAATCTCTAAAGAGCTGCCCTGATCAACCAATATCCTCTTTACATTAAAATTTTCTATTAACAGGGTTAAGATGAGAGCGTCCTTATGCGGTATGTTCACGTCAACTAGATCCTCATTTATAAATATTATTACTTCTAGATACCCCATTCTGTTACCCCCCTAAACTCTCCTTAGGTCCATAGCACCTCCCTTCATCACTACAAACCCAGGTTATACCTCGAGTACTAATCGAGAAGCCATCGGGCACTCCCAGGCTTCGTTTGACCAAAAGTCAAAGTCTTCAACTCGACCGAGACTGAATGAATCTTCTAAGGGCATTGAAACCCCTTTCCAATGGCCCATCCCGTGCGCAATTCCGACTTACCATGTGGACGAATGACCTATTTTCCACCGAAACTCAATCAGGAGGCCATCGGGCACTCCCAGGCTCCATTTGACCAAAAGTCAAAGTCTTCAACTCGACCGAGACTAAATGAATCTTTGAAGGTCACTGAAACCCCTTTCCAATGGTTCATCCAGTGCACGATTCTGACTTACCATGCGGAAGAATGACCTGATTTCCCCAGAAACTAAATTAGGAGACCACTGGGCGCTACCGGGATCTGTTTGACCTAAGTCAACTCTTCAACTCGACTAAGACTGAATGAATCTTTGAAGGACCCTGAAACCCCTTTCCAATGGTCGATCCCGTGCACGATTTTGACTTACGGTACGGACGAACGATTCGTTTTACTCCGAAAGGTCACTGAATGCTTCCAGGGCTCAGTTGACCGAAGTCAACTCCCTGAATCGGATCAAACTCTTCGAAATGTTAAAGTACATCTCCTAACCTTTCCAAGGATCCTCCCCATACACGATTAGGACTTCCCATGCATACGAACGATTCCCCGTCCAATAGACCGATGAATTCTTCCGAGCCATATTTGACCCAAAGTCAACTCCCGAACCCGAGAGCGATCTAAGGACTTTCTAAGGTCTATAAATTACCTTTCCAATTGTCTGCCCCGTGCATGATTCCGATCAACGGTTTGCATTCTGCGGTCGATTTTCTGAAAAGGCCTGAAAGACACTGCCAAACGACAGGTCCCAGACCCTACCTATCGACAGTCTGCCTAAACGCACCTGCCGATTGGCAGGAACAGGGCTATGCCGATCGACAATGACTTGGGCCTATAAAAGGAGGCATGATCTCACTTGCAAGGGGAGACAAGATCTGATAGATATCACTCTCAACAAATCCATAAAACCTCTCTCGAAGTCAGTGTGATTTCCACATCCAAACCCCTTTCCGACCTTCACTTTTCATCATCCTTTTCATCAAACTTGGTGAATTCACTACCCTCCATCATCATCCAAGTCTAAGGACTGCTCTCCAACATTCAAGATCAAGCTCAAGATCTTCAAGAAGGTCCAATTTTCTCAACTCTCTCCTTAAATTCGTAATAACTTGTTTTATTACTTAGCACTTTCATTATCTCATCTCACACATACTAATATACTTTTTATTTAGTATTATTTCACATATCTTATTTTCATATAAATAAAAACCCCAAAAAAAAAGAAAAGGGTTTGCTCATAAATTCCAAACGGGAATTCTCACACTTTTCTTACACTTTTCTCATAACTAAAACACTTTTTCTACACACACACACAAATAAGAGAGTCCACGATTGGATTTATGGGATAAACCCCACCCCTCATTTTGCAAGCGAACTACGTGAACTTTGATGCCTCTATAAGCTATGTAGGCATCTCGGGGTAAAACCCGAGACTCGAGTCCTATTTTTACTTTTTCTCTCATTTTCTATTTTCTCTAAACTCCACTCTCTTATATTATATATATATATATATATATACATATAATTGTTCTTAGTGGCGTATTATTCCACATGCGTTATCATTCCATCATAACGGTCAACGTAAGGATAATCGCGTAAATCTTATTTTCTAATATTTTTATACCTTCCTACGGATGACTCGCTTTACCTCTTCTATGGTGCAAGTCGATGATTCCTATCTACACTATGTATACACATGCACACATATCATGGGGATAAAGGAAAATAACAAAAACCCATAAGAGACCGAAAGAGCAGAATGGGTGCCTAACACCTTCCCATTTCGTAACTTAGCCTCCAGACCCTTTTCGAATCATTTTGGTTTCGTATGCATCAGTATATATTTGGATGTTGTCCTTCGGGATGGATCCCTTTCTTTTGTTTGTTTTGAGTAAAATAGACTGGCGACTCTATCTCTCTACATTTTTCACCTCACCCAAATGACGCCGGCCGAAACACTCTCGAGAGGGACGCACGAGACCTAGGATCCTCCCTTCCGCCACCCACCCGTCGCGAGGATCGGGGATGGCCACATTACTCTATCGAGATCTTCGTCCCTATGCTCCCTCTTGGTAAGGACTGGCTTGGACACCTCTAATTGGAAGGCTTGTTGGATTCAAGTTGTAATCTTCACCATTTATCTGAGCGTCTTGTCTGTACACTATGAAGGAACGATATAATTGTGAATAACTATGACCATTCCTGAAGGTGGGAGGTCATCTCCTTCCTTTCATACTACGTTCACTTTAACCGAATACTTAGTCTTAGTTGTATTAACATACTCCTTATGATGTACATCTTTAATGGTCTCTTCCAAATGTTTCTTAAATGTCTTATGGTTCTCGATGAGGTTATCGTGATCTTAATGATAGGTGCACCTGATATTGGTGTCCATGTTGCCCGGGTAGCTAGATATTTTGGCTAGCCTGTTGAAATATGACTTGTCTCTGATCTACGGGATTGACTTATAGATAGGCTCTTTGAAGAAAGTCTCCATCACCTATACATTTCTTTTGTTTCTCTGCGACTTCGAACATCCCATAGTAGTTTCGTTTTGTGACCCTTTCTTCACTGGGGCAAACTAACTCCCCCGTAGAGGACTTATTTGAATCATTCTTCTTTGATTTCTTAGAGATCTGGTAAGCCAGAGTCTCTATACTGAGGACCTCATTCCCTACCTTGGCATATTTCTTATATGCATCATGAGGTCGTCCATAGTGGACAATGGTTTTTTTATCAGTGTTTGATGGAGATCATCTAACCAGGAAAGTTCGACCTTTAAAAATGGAATGGCTAGAAATTCACTGCATCTCATTTAATAGCTCGCAGTAAAGTTGATCATTTTTCCTTAGTGACCCCCCCTTTTTATTTTGAGAGCCATCAAGGAATCCACATACTTGACCTCTTTGCTATTGGTTATAAAGCGATCCGTAAACTGTTCAGATATAGCTCTCTGAATGAGGAAATCGATCTAGGGGATAGTTTCTCAAACAACTTAAGATCGATCTCTCCTAGAGTTGAGGGGAAAACTTGGAACTTTAGGTCATCATGGTGACTCTACAGTGCCATAGTCTGTCGATAGGTCCTGATATTATGAGCATAATTAGACTTTTTATCATAAATACTGATCTTTGGCCAGAAAACTTCTTTGGTGGCTCCAACATTTCTATTGTTGTGACACATGATGAGGCCTAACCATGCCCTAAGGCTCTCCCATTGATATCTTTTAGAGTTCATGCTAAATTTGGTTTCATCCTTCCTTCCAAGTCCTTTTTGGTGAAATCCCGGAGTTCATCACTTTTAATATTATTAGATGGAATTTGGGGCAGGGTCGACTTATTATTGTGTGCGAATTTGACAGGCCAAACTGGTGGCCAATCATGACTAGTAAAATTATGAATTGGCAATTGATTGATATGTCACAGGTTAGAATGCACCGCGTGAGGGATACTTGACCTCAAACCCTTATTAGCATGGTTGGATCTGGTATTCGTTTGTGAATGGATCCTCATACTTCTGCGTCGCACCAGATTAAGAGAACTAGAGTTACACTCTTCTGATTGCTTAGTGAATTATCTGCTCAGGATGACAATTTATTCATCTTGAAGATACAATATTTCTTCATAAATACTGATTAGCCGTGATGCTGCTCTCCCTAAAGTTCACTCAACAGAGGGAGTATGATGTCGGCGACTAGGACCAAATCTTCTGGGCAAGCTCCCCATTAACCTCGATATCTTAGGAGGCGAAGGGGACTTAGTAGGAGTTTTCTCCTTCCTAACAATTCATACGTCGAATTGGATACGACTCCTTGTGTATAAATAATGAGACAGGTTATCACTCATATTGATGTAGGGATGACATTTCACAGTGGTGAGAATTTTACTGTTCCGATAGACGACGTCAAATTGTAGGGGATATCAAACCCACACTAAATTCAATATTTAGGAATTAACCCTAATAATATGAATGTTGTAAAATAAAGGATATTGTATGTATGTGGTTCAGTATATCATCCTACCTACATCCACATGGAAAGGGAAGAGAGTTGTTTATTTCTTATATTAACAAGGTATGTTGGAGTGCTAAGGCTACTAGCAAAGAGTCCAAGTCATCATGAACAAGATAAAAATCAATACCCTTAAATTAGGTTAGGTCGTACAAGGTTCCTATAGAGATAGGTATCTTTACTTTGATCTTATCTCTAGGTGATAGAGTCTTGATACAATTAATTGCCCATGATACATACTAATCTTCCTAGATTTTAACTTAACTCCCCTTCGTATTCTGTCGAATACATCTCTCGAACTCTGAGATCCACGTGTCACAATCTATGTGTCATAATCAATAACATTTCCCTTCAACTATGAATAACAGTTTAAAAGGATTAGGAATGAAGTATAAATAAATTCATGCATGCAAGTATGATTTCATATTATTCCAAAAGAAATACGAAAATGATGAGAACTGCCCAATATACAGGGAACCTAGATTTTTACCAGAATGTATTCTGAATGATGTAAGAGGCACAATTTTAAACGTTCCTTTAAAGGTATTAATATATTTCCCCATTGGTCCCAAGTTGAAGAGAGTTTTCACAATGCCATGGATAGTAGAGGCAATGACTTATCATGCTATAGAATAAGAAGGGTATAATTTCATGCATCATTTTATTGATTAAATCGTTTGGAAATTCATAAGTTTTAATTACCCAAACTTCCCCAACAAAAAACGTAATGTTCGTTTGGAAATATCTATAACGAACCGTTTGTTTGTACATTTCAAAAGATCAATCAAGTGTTTTTCTCAGAGTATGTCAACAATGAAATGTGATCAATCATCTTACATATGATAAAGTGTCTCACCACTTGCATAGATGGGCTAAAATATCCTAACGACTTTCAATCCTCTATAAATGACACCCGGTACATAAATTTTTTCTATATTATTTAGATGCGTAGATTTATTTGGATTGTTAATGTAATCTCGATTTACTTTGGTGTTGTTTTATTGGGTGGAATATAAGGATTTGATGGTTGTTGTGAGTTGATTTACTTGGGTTATTAAATGTGACGTGGATTTACTTTTTTAATGCTAAATACATCGATTTCCTAAAGTTATTTAAATTATAATATATCCACGCTGGTGAATTAAAATATACCCATTTGTGGTATTTTATATTCTATGTTATCTGGAAAGAGGCATAAACACATCATACATGATTCGTACGAGGTCTGTGTGCCTCTTTCAGGGTTGTTTAGTTGTAAATTAACTGTTTTACCCTCTAACTCTCAATTTTCAATGCTTAATACTTAAATTTTCTGAAGTTATTGAATACTTCAATTTTTTAATTCTTAATGTTTAATACTCTCAAAAGAATACGTGGGCACCTATTTTTTATTAAGTATGTCAAATTCAAGAGCTAGTGACTCTAGGTGAAAGCGCTGAAGACGTTAATTCCTCATCTACCCTAACACCTGTGATATTTAGTTTTACATGGTGTATAATACAAAATAAAATGATGTTTATGGATCGATTGACAAAGCTTATGAAATTCATAATTAGGTTTTGATACGAGAATTGGAATAATGTGCCCAAACAACAAATATTGGCAATGTGCGGGTGCGCTCAGGTAAAAACTTTCATTATTATGAAGTATATGATTTTGATTTCGATTTTCAGGATTTGGGTTTTTAATGTTGTACAAATTTTTTAATATCTTTTAGTTGGATTGAAAGAATTCGATTTACCCCTTGAAGAAAGGGACAATGTTTTGGCAATAATTAGGGATCGATGGAAGACGTGGGAAAAAATATGTTGTTACTTTATTTCGAATAGATAGAGAGTCCATGTTGGACTTAAAAGATAATGTTCCATGGAGAGATCCAAACACTATTAGGAATTGGAATAAATTTGTTGAGTTTGAAGCATTCAATCACCAATTCAAGGGAGCATGCGAGAAAGAATAAGTTAAAAAAATTGATGTACACTTTTCCGATCGAATATTTTATGCCGTGGAAAAACATTCAATGGTATGTATATGGGGGATTATATATCACTTATTTTAATGAATTACAATCGAAAAATGTAATAATTGTAATATGTGAAGTAAAAAGGGAATGGTCGAGGTGGAAATGTGCATAAATATGATTCTTATGTGCATGTCCGCACAAAAAGGCGGTGGTGTGTCTGTTGCAGCAGTCACATAAACATTGGTGATTTTTAATTTAATGTAAGTGATGATTTAATAATGTACAACTTACAATTTTAACGATATATTATATAATGTTATAAAAGAAGGTAGAGCAAGTGCATAATAGTTATGATGATATCGATAAAATGCCCCTAAGGACAGTTTCACTGAACCAAGTGTTAGGTCTAGATAGAAAAGGATGAATTCCTGGTGTTAGTAATCATGTGCTCAAATCTATGGTGATGGGCTCAATTTACGAGCAAAGGGTGACCTTTTCTTTTTTTTTTAAATCTTGAAATTTATAAATTAGAAACTGATTCAAAAATTGACAAGGTTTATGGGACACGCCATTACATGTTTAAGTTTGCAAAAAGTGTTCTAGGGAAAGGAGGTGGAAGATAAAAGGATAAGGATAAAGGAAAGGAAAATGGAAAGATAAAGGTTTTTGACAACACTGCTATTCCAACTCCCTCACCAATGAAGATTCGTTATCACCAATGAGCATATATATTCAACTCCAAGCCTAACTTTGTTGGTCACATTTGGTTACGAAAATAGATATTATATGACGGAAGCCTCTAAAGCAGCAAGTATTGCAGTGGGTATACGTGATATAAAATGAAATTGCCAGAAACGTGGTGCATAATCGTTCCGTGCAACCTTATGAATCTTGGGTTGAGGTGATTACCGTTTTATGGGGGAATGAGGATTAAGAATTGTGGTTAAACAAACAAAGGGTTGTTCGATATATAAACGATGTAGTTGATTCTTATGTTGTTTGGCCTAAACATCTCCTTGAGATAATACTTACGTATCTCATTTAGAAGAGATATAAGTCTCTGTTTGGATTGAAATTTATAACTCGTTAGCAAATATTTAAGAGGTGACTTTGAGACTTTGTGTCGTCATTTCTTATTGCCTATGTTTTATTTTATGTTTATATTGCCGGTGTTGAATTAACTATTTTGATGACCTTTTGATGAATATGTAATACGTTTTCTATCGGTTATAGTGAAAATTGCTTAAACACCAATTTCTAACAAAGTTAAAAGGTATTTAAGTAATCCTGACCTAATATAATTATATAGAACCAAGTTGTTTTTAAGAAATATTTAATAAGCTAATTATGGTTTTAAGTTCAAGAAATTGTTATTTTAGTTTTATCAAATTATCTCATGACTAAGTAAGAGATATTTAAGAGAAATATAAACAATATACACAACACCTAATTTACATGGTAAACCCCCAAACTGGATGGGGAAACATCCATGATCCCCTTTACGGGACAATGCATAATTTCACTAAAATTAACCGAGTCATAGATTATAACATACAAGAAATATAAAATATCCAACCTAGAAATATATATAACTATCTGGGCTCACTCCCTAGGCTTTCTCTGATTGTAGACCCTTTCTTGTAAGATGCTTCTCTGGATCAAAACATATAACAAATCCCCGAGCAATATCCTCAGGGTGTAGTGCATGTAAAGTGAGTGTAAAATGTATAAACAAACTCAAATTTTTATTTCCCCATGCACACACTTATTACATGCAAATACCAAAATGAATTACAATTTTTCTAAGAATATGAATAAATCGTAGGAGAGAAATAAACCTTAGTTACTTCAAATCTGAGTTTAAAAGTGTCAAAAATATGTACACAATTTGGATATGATTTCAAAAGACAAAACCAAGAACTTTTAAAAGACCTAAAAGTATTTTTACACAGAAATTATTTTAAACTTAGAAACATGACTAACTCCTATTTATTTAAGAGAAATAGATCACCACAAATTTAACAAGAAAATATTTGAAACTATTTACATAAAAAATAAATATAACTCACTTTTTTTTATCAAAAATCGTTTAAATCAAATAGTAGGTTTAGATTTATTCAAAGTCTCAAAATAGAAAAAACCCAAGAATATATAATCATGTATACGTGAGTGAGTGATATTTGGGTTTTATGTCTCTAAATTAGAAGTATATGCAACTTCCAATTAATGTTAACAAAAACCTATTTTTTTTTCTTATTATCTTCAAAGTGGGTAAACAAAATAGTATTTAATTGAGGCTTATTTAGAGTTTAGGAATACTCTCGCGCTCAAGCAAAACCTTCTGCCTCCATACTCCCTCTTATCTACTCTGGGGTTTATGATTCTCTCTTTTTATTTCTCTCTTTTTTATCCCCATCAAACTATTTTATTCTATCTCTATTATATGTAATCTACCGATGAATAGTCCTAGAAACAGGGGCGTAGCCATGTGGTGGGCTAGGCCGGGCACAAGCCCGGGTCACTTTAAAAAATAAAAAATAAATTAGTGTAAATTCTAAGGTCCAATACATCACAGCCCACCTAATAAATAAAAACGTTAGCCCGCCCAAACAATCAAACCTCAATGATCCATTTCAAAAACAAAAAAAAATTATATGAACCATTATTTTGGGCATTATTTTGCACCTATATTTTTTTAATAAACATTATTTTTCATTATTTTTAAGTAAATACTCAAAAATAACCTCAAAAAAATTCGGCTCGGGGGCTCCCGCCCCCGAACACCCAAAAATCAGTGTTAAGTCAGCCCACCCGAATATAAATTCCTGCTTAATTGATGATATGTCTTAAATGATGTATGTCTTAAATGATGTAAGGGTTATTGATATGTGCGCAATACTTAACAAATGAATGATATACATTAAAGTATCTAAGAAAAAATGGACGGTTTTATTGAAAACCATTTGCATAAAAAATGGGAACTGGTTTTCCAACCGTGTAAGAAAATTGCAAGTTGCTTAACGGTACAAAAATGAATGGACAAGATGGTTCTTAATCTAATGGATAGAATAGGACGGTGGATAACAACTGCATCCCATTTCTAAAAGATCTGGAAAAAGAATTAAAGATCAAAAACTTGATTTGTTATAACTAGTCAACATATCTTTGAAATAAAAAACTGACGGTCATAATAATTTTAAAGAAATAAATCTTTCGGTTAAAACTGTTAAGATAACCTACAAGGGTAATTTACCAACTGGTTATAATAGGTTCTTTTAAGAAATTAAAACCTATAAGCTTTAGGCTTAATTTGTGACTTCTATTTTGAAGAGAAAAGAAAGGGAAGTGTGTTTTCTTTTCTTCGTTTGGGGTTTAAGTAGGAAAGAAAGTGCCTTTCTCTTTAAAAGTTTAAGAGCTTGATTGGGAGTTTTGGAGGAGGAAAATAATTTTTTTAAAGTAAGAAAGGTACAATTCATTAAAAAAATTATTTATCTCCATTTCTTTTCGATTTAGAAAGAAAGTTTTCAAGAGAAAGGAAAATAATGTTTTTTTAAAAAATTTCTTTCATTCCTCTCCTTTTAAACTTCCAAATGAGAGAGACATTTTCTTTCCTACTTAAACTCCAAAGGAAGGAAATAAAACACACTTTTCCTTTCTTTTCTTTCTTTTCTCTCCAAAATAGAATAAGCAAACAAGGCCTAGAAGGAGAGAAAAGAAAAAAAATTAAAAAACTTTCCCTTCCTTTCTCTACCAAACTTTCTTTCCAAATCGGCAAGAAATGGAGAGAAAGGAAAGTTTTTTAATGAATTTTACCTTCTTCCCCTTAAAAAAATTATTTTCCTCCCAAACTCTCAAACACAAGAAATAAAGTTATTTTCTTTTCTCTCATAAACTCCTTTTCCTTTCTCTCTTATTAATTTTCTCTTCTTTTCTTTTCTCTCCAAATAAAATTTTGCGTTCCTTTCTTTTCTCTCCAAAACTCCCAAACGAACCCTTAGGTAATTTAAACAAACCGGTTTTAATTGCCAGAAGCAGGTAGACTTAGCCGAGGAACCTATATATAGCAGTCACAGTCACCACGGCTAGAAATGAATTTGGATCTTAAAACAAACTAATCGATATGGTTTTACACATGTACAACTAAAGTGCCTAATGCTTATAGACATGCGGCAAAAATTAAACACACATGTCCGCACACTATTCGTGGGTCAACTGAGACACGAATCAAGGTTGTAAGCCATGGGATCAAACAACAAATCAAAGGTCATAATTATGTTTAAGATATGTGAGTACCACTCTAAGATGTGCACACATAAAAATATGTTTAAAACATTATTTTTTGAAAAAAAATTATTTTAATTCAGATAAAAATTTGATAAAATATTTGGTCAATATCAAATATATGTTTTTATTTTGAATATTTTGAAATATGTGACATTCATAAAGTGTTTTCAATTAACCAACTAATGCCAGATAATGAAAATAATGCAAAAAATCACCCAATGGATATAATATGTGTGTTCGTGAGTTGTGTGCAAATCACCCAATGGATATATTGCCTTTATCCATCCGTGATAAATATTTCTTTGGCTTCTCTTGTTGTTCATCTTGAAATACTTCAAGGGTATCCCGACTAAAAAGATGGTTTTGTCAAAAATAACCCAATTAGTTGAACACCTAATAGTCGACTCATGCATACCTAGGGTGTCTTCTATAGTCGGATGTTCAATCTCCCCCTTTGGATATTTTTAGATAAAATTCGTTGATTATATCATACTCTTCAGAAGAAAAGAAAAATATTATTTGTGTACAACAATTACTATTCTAACCAACCCCAAGTTTTAGAAAAGAAAAAATACATTACTCAACTAATACATACCAATACCCTACTCTTCAAGAAGTGGGGGCCTGCAAGAAATTTCCTAACTCACAAGGTCAAGTTAAGAAAAATTTTCCAATAGCATATAAAACATAATAAAGCATAAGGAAAATTAGTTGAGATAAATAACAATATAAAATGTATAAAACATGGTGAACTCCCCCCCCCCCCCCCCCCCTTTTTGGCTCAAAATATGGAAGGTATAGAAGGAGAGAGAAGCATATAATAAAAAAATGTTACATGAATATAACACCCCGTATTTCTGAGTATTTAGAATTTAATTAATTCGATTATTTTAAAACTACACGTGCGCCGTAATTTAAATGAATTAAATGTTATGTGTTTATTAAATATTGATAGGGAGAGATTATGATTAATATTTATGGGATAAATTTACTAAATGTGTAGTAAATAACACGTTGTAATTATTATATGTCGTAGTGGGTTATATTGACAGGACTACATTTTATCTCAACCAAAAATCGCATGTAGACTATAGTGAGGCCGAGATAGAAAATTTATGTAGAGTGACTCGGATGGCTATGACGAGGTCACGGTTGATTACGAATGGGCCGAAATATGGGGAATAGAGTACCCGGGTGTATCGATTAGGTCCAGGGGCATTTTTAAATCAACCTGGCACCACATAAGGGCGTTTTGATCATTTGGGAATTTAGGGTTGGAAGAACTCCGAATTTTAGAGTGCTATATTAGCCACTTTGTGATAGAATCTAGGGTTACAATACTTGGGATAGAGGAGAGGCCATAGGGGAGGAAGAAGAGAGGAACCTGAGGCCATTCTACAAATTTTTCCACCACCGACATTGCCGAAAATGAAATCGGAGCAAGGGAAGAACGATTCCGTCATCAAATAATGAAAATCAGACCTACAAATATAAGGCAAGTTTTTATCTTGTAAACTTTTTTAGCATGTTATAATACCCATAATAGTGTAGGGCTGAAATTGCATGATTGTGTGAATTCTTGGGATTTATAAGGGTTGTAATTCATGATATGGAGTAGGATTCATGTTAGAAATAATCCCTCTGCATTGATATTACGAAATATAAGATTACATAATGATAAACTATAAAGAAATCTAGAAATCTAAATGAACATGCATGAAGAACATCAAAACTAGGGTTTTATGATTTATGGTGATTAAATTTATACACGGTTAGATTTCTTAAAGATTTGATGTGTTATTTTCGTTAGAAACTGTTAGAATATTCCCATGTGAGGTTTGATTGAATTGGTTGGGAGTTTGGGAAGGTTTCATTGGGGTTTGATAGGTTAAAAATGGTGAAAACTTAATTGGGACGAAGCTGTCAAACAAGTGTCGATTGATCGATCAAGGGATGTCGATCGATCGATCAGTTTTGTTGATCGATCGACCAAAGGTGAAATTGGGCTCTTTGTTTATTCACGTTGTTTTCCTTATCGACAATTGTAGGGGACTTTAGTGTAACACCCCGCCTAATTAAATACCGGGTGATCAGCCATTTATTAAATTAACATCAATGTGAACGGTTGGTTCATTCTCAGCATCACTGTCGTAAAATAATATTTCCAATTTGAACACCCTAAATAATTAGGCTAAGTGTCAAAACCATTTAAAACTTCATTTTTCCTTTATTAAATACCAATAAAAACTTTTTAATACCCAACAATTAAGAATTACATAAATACTAAGGATGGAAATTTACACACAAGAATTAAACCATATATATAATCCAAACCATGTTTAAGAACCATAAATGAAATCATCCTGGCAAGAGTTAACTCCCAAGGAGTATTGAATACCGAAAATATAAATGAACATAAATCTTTGACAAGATCTAAACGAAATAGGAAATCGGGCGACACATGCCCTAACTATGAAGATCTAAAGTAGGAATTGATTCAATGACGAAGTCGTTTAAAGCAAGGACCTGCAACTCCCACACAAGCTGCAGCACGTCCAATCCAAAGAACTTACGCATGACGCCCCTGTGGTTGGTCACTTGTAATACATACATATATATACAAGAGAGAAAGAAATGACAGAAAACGGGTCTGAGCCCGAGTGTAAAACAGTTTTAAAAATAGTTTAGCAAGTATTTAAAATTCTTACCGGTTAATATCACAACCATGTTAGTATGCGACACTCTCTTGAGAATCATCACCTCTCATCTAGTGTGCACTCCTACCGTACCTCTAGGACATCCTAGTTATAGTTCCCACGCTAACTAGATTATTCACATGTATCCATTATTTATATCCCAAATTATTTCCACGTATTAACCTTATAATACATATAATGATGTTATAAACACATATATATATCCATTTAGATTCGACGTGGATAGGTCCCTTATTAATTCAATTCAACTAAGTATTTTCATACATAACTATCTTACATTTCTACTTTAGCCACAAAGTAGATATCAATACATACATATATATATATATATATATATATATATATATATATTCAATATATTATATGTATACTATACTGCACCACGAGACACATCTGCAATGCTGCATTACTCTGTTATCTTGTCCTAATACATCACGTCGCTGTATAGGGGACTATAGGTTCGGTAAAGATTCCTCGAACCACAAATATCAACACAAAAATTGGAGGCGAACATAGTTCTCATACCCACGGGTCACGCACATACCTACCTTCCGATAGTCAGCGGACATATCAACTCACCGATAAGTCTTTCATAGTCCTATGTTCTCGAGCGACAAATCAAAAATCCCATGGATTCATCAGGGTATGACTGCCCTCATGCGCAAACCTCCCATCGATAGAAAGTAAGCTAGGTATGTCATACACAGATACATAATATATGCACAATAAAAATTCATACATATAAATATTCATATGTTCCAAATTATGTTCCCCCACGACCCATAATTGTTATTATCCATTCTCAACACAAATTTTACTCAATTATTTCTCATAACGGATTCGTCGCTTTTATTCTCATTTATTATTTACTTCGTTCTTACTTCTCACTAAGTATAAATTTCAATAGTTATACCCTCACTTACCTTCTAGTCTAAATCTTTCACGAGTCTCAATCTTTTAGTAAACGTACGTACAATTCCCAATGTATAAATAACTCCTAGTTAACCCAAAATTTCATCTCATATTAATTTCACTCAACTCAGTCTACTTAGACCCTATTGGTCATCTGCATAACCCATTATACTCAATCAATGATAATCAAGGGTTCCTAAGAATTTTAACTGAACTAAACAAAAAGGGGAAAAATATGCAGTTTTTCAGGAGGGGTCGATCGATCGATGTTCTTGAGTCAATCGATTGATCAAGCAGTTCTTGCCTAGTTTTCTGCAATATTCAACCTACGAGTTCAACCATTTTAACCCCTCCAAACCTCTATAATTTAATCCCAAACTCCCATCAAAGTAATCCAAGTGTATAAGCAATGTACCTAAACAAGTTCTAACGTAACGACATCAATAAATCCTCAACAAATCAATCAAAAAGGGGTTTAATCTCAAATCTCTTTATAAAACCAAATTTTGCATGAATAATCACCCCCCTCTAATTTAATCAATATTTTCTTCCCAAACATTATAATAAATTCATGGTTAATCCTCTACATATGATCAATATTTTAGACTACATGGATTCCCCCTACAACATACATGAATTCTCTTCCAAAACATATAATTCTTCAATTAAAACATATGACTTTCATTCCTAGACTAACATGGAAGGTATATTAACTTCAAAATTAGCAAGATAGATACTTGCCTCGGATTCAAGGGTCTTATTTGTTGATGAAAAATATATGGTTGCGTTCCTCGTCGTGCGATCTACATTTTGGTAGTGGTGGAGGTGGAATTGGGTGAGTTCTTGGCCTTGGATTGCTTGAAAAACTCTTCACCTTCTTCTCAAATCTCATCACCTTCTTCTCTAATCACTTCATCTTCTTCTCTAATGGTTGGCTTAGGCTTTGTGTTTGTTAAACCCAAGAGAAAACTCTAAATGGATAATAAATACTAAGAAAATTCGTGGGCTTAATTACCCAAAAATTCCAAATGTCTAAAATACCCTCCTGGGGTGTCAATTAGGCCTAAAAACGCCCCGAGACCCAAACTAAACCCCCGAGTACACTTCTCTGACTATCTCAACCCTTCCGGACACTTTGGAGAGCTCACAATGACTATACAGATGACTTATAATTTATTCACTTTAATAATAATAATTTAGTACT
This sequence comes from Sambucus nigra, assembly GCA_949130495.1. Taxonomy (NCBI): domain Eukaryota; kingdom Viridiplantae; phylum Streptophyta; class Magnoliopsida; order Dipsacales; family Adoxaceae; genus Sambucus; species Sambucus nigra. The sequence goes on along the minus strand of OX422213.1, from coordinate 497,487,845 downwards.
GACACGACACAGGCGTGTCCCGAATTAAATTTCCATAATTGCCATTTTATTCACTCGTGATAATTTTAATAAAATCAATCTCATATATTACTCTTCTCATTCAACAAATTCCCAATAATTAGTAACTCTCGTCACGCTAGTAAATATTTAAAATAAAATTCCGGATTAATATTAAATTAATATCTCAATTAAATTCAATAAATCCCCAATTTTAAAAGCCATAAAAATACGGGGTATTACATTTAGTAATGTCTTATTAACTTTATGAGGACTTAGAGAAGATCAGTAGACCTATAGTTAAATCCTGGCTTAGTCCTTAAGGAGGGTAAATTGGGATTAGGACCTACGAGAGTTAAATGATTGTGTTATGTATCGAAAACTGATAAATCGGGTTACATGAAAAGTAAATGATAACCAAGGTTTATACTAGTAGGTTAGTGATTTTTTAACTACTGAAATAACTTAAGGGACAACTAGGACCCTTCGAGTAGTGAGTTATACTCGAAAAATATGAAAATAATAATAAGTTTGAATCATTAGTACGTTGAGTATTCGATATATATATAGTCATGCTCTCCAGCATACCTCCTAGCAACATACCTACGAACATAACCTTTTTTTTAAATAGTAAAAAAAATAATTTTGATATGATATTTTTTATATGGGTTTATGATATTTCAATGTGCCTCTATAAAAAAAATCAACTGAAAATAATATTTTTTGTTATTTTTAAAAAATTGGTAAAAAAACTGACTGATAAAACTGTCAGTTTTTTACCTATTTTTTAAAAATAGCAAAACACATTATTTTGAGCTGAATATTTTTACAGGGACGTATTTAAATATCATGAATTCATATAAAAAAGGTCAACTCAAAATTATTTTTTTATTATTTTTTAAAAATAGTTATGTTCATAGGTATGTTAAGTGAGGTGTGACACCCCGCCTAGTTAAATATCGGGCGATCACTCCTTTATTAAATTAAAATCAAGGTGAACAGTTGGTTCATTCTTAGCATCACTGTCGTAAAAATAACTTTTCCAAATTTAACACCCTATTTAATTAAGCTAAGTGTCAAAACCATTTTTTTAACATTACTTTCCAAATTTTATTTTGAAAATAAAGATTTAATTATCTACAACAATTCAATATTTAAAGAATCACACCACAATGATCCTGGAACATATAATCCAATTAATTTAAACATTCAACAACTAAACCCAAGCATTTAAAACTTAAAGTGAAAACATACATGCTGAATACATCCCAAAGTAACAGTACTAGAAATAACTGAAATACAAATGTCCTAATAAAACAGATAAATAGTGGAAAGGGCGACACATGCCCAATAAGGAGAATGATAGAAGTGGAATCAAGTAAATGAAATCGTCTAAGCAAGTGGCCTGCAACTCCCACCTAAGCTGCAGCACGTTCCTTCCAAGGGATCCTAAACAAGACGCCCCTGTGGCTGGGCACCTGTAATATATACATATATATACAAGAGAGAAAGAGGAATAGAAACGGGTCAGAGCCCGATAGTGTATATGATTTAAAAATTCGTTTAACAAGTATTTAAATTGATACAGGCCAATGCAGCAACATATTAGTGCGACACTCTCTTGAGAAATTATCGCCTCTCTTCTAATGTGCACTCCTATCGCACTAACCTTCCCAATGGTTTATCTCATCATATATCACACTATCCTTCCCCAAGGATTTAACTTATCTTAGGTGACTCTCAAAATTTAAGATTTAATAACATCATGGTTTAAAAAGGATAATTTCATTTAGTACAAAACGCTCATTTTAACTTTATTAATTCATAAAGTTTTTCAATATCATATTATACTTTTCAAAATAAGTATTTCCAATTTGAGTCATTATACATGTCTTACTTACCATAACACAGTAGGCAGTTTCCCATATTTCAGAAGTTCATATATATATTAAATACTCATATAATATATATATATTCTAACAGCACCCCACATAAAATTTTATGGTGCGGGCATACTCTGCTATCCAATCCCAGTATCAATCGTACTAAAGGGAATACAAGTTCGGAATCACTCTCGAACTGTATAAATACATACACAAACAATATTTAGGCGAAGCATAGTTTCCAAGTCCAAGAGGTCAGTACATACTCTCACGTCTCTTAGGACCGTGACTACCGATTCGATAGCCTGTACCTAGGATTTCTATCTTCTAGGGTACGAGTCAATATCCCCCATAAGGCACACGAGATAATATCGTCCCAGCGCGAAAACCTCAGGGATAGCAAGTAGCGCGGGCATGATTTTCACAAGTATATAATATATGCATACACAATCATATAAATATACCACTTTTATTATATCAATTTAGGTTTATCCAATAACCCACATTCACAACATTTATCCTTATTTTCCCATTATTATTCATCAAGTATAATGGTTCGTTTCTAATCGAAGGGTTTTTCCAACTTACTACGTAACCCTCATGGACTCTATTCTTCCAAATGTACAATTCAGTAGATATCCATTTATGTTCCAACGTAACTCTCTCTTACGTGTCTCTCCCCTTTAATATATATTTACATTATCCCTTATGCAAAATATCCCAAAAATATAGATTTCTCCTTACATTAAAGGATTTTGAATTTTATTTTCAAAGATGAGAATTTCAAACGGTTTCAAAATCGGAATTAAAATGGAGTTTTAATTGAATTTTTTTATTATCTCTAAGAGTTCTCAAAACATAAAACTGTCTAGCAAAAAAAATATTGAACGGTCCGATCGAGCTGAATTTTTTTCTGTAGCTTCCTCTCGTCTTCAGCTAATTCTTTGTAAAATTTCATCCAATTCCAACGGTCCGATCGTCCGGAATATTTTTTTTTAGTGTTTGTATTTGATTAGAACTCTTTTCTTAATCAAACTCTTAATCTTTTACATGACAAAGGGTTTCCAGAATATCATATAAATCATCACTACATGAAAATTTCCTATCTCAAATTGGGTTTTTCTTCCATAAATCTCATCCTAATAACTCCTAAACTAATATGGATGATGCATCAACGAAATAATCAAGATAAACACTTGCCTGGGATTTTCAGAAATCTGGTTTGGTGTTGAATTTGGTGTGGTTGCGTGTGACAACCCGCAATCTGAGATAAGGGGTGGCCAGCCCGATACTCAAACGTAACAAGGATCATGGATGGATATCATTCTCAGCATCACAATAATAAACTGAGTATACGGGAAAACCACCAAATAAATCAGAAAACGGGTTGCCAAAAAGTGTAAAATTTTAAAAAATGCGGTTATGAAAATTTAAACTAACAACCCAGTCTGACGAGCAAGTGGAATTCCAAAAGATAACATATAATATAACTAAAACGAATGTATACAAATGGACCGAATAAGCTGTCGGTCCACAGCTACATAAGACAACGTACCACAATATAAAATATCTTACATAGTACAACCATTAATCAAATACAATAGTTTGGGCCACACGCCCGAGGGACAATACCCGATCATAACTAGAATAACAAGAATGAAAGCGTCTAATGCAACATCCTGTAATAACCCGCAAAGTCTTACAGCTCGTCGAAGATGCAAGGAACTTGGAAAGTCAAGTCGGGTGTCCTTGCGGTGGAACACCTGAACGGATACAATTATATATATACAACAAGAAGGTAAACCGGTCAGGGCCGGGTTCTATATGATTTCTAGAAGAATAAAAAGCATGATAGATATGAACAGTTATGCATGAATAATGAGGATGATCACATGACATGCTAGCTACAATTACAAGCAAAGATAGAAGGTAAAGCATTTTAATTTAAAACCCTTTCTTATTAATACATTTTCCATTTCCTTCAGACATTCCTTATTAGGAATAAAACCATATATTCGGTTAAGTCAAGAAGTTATAATTTCTATTCATTAATTAAAACTTCCCATTTTATCTTTCCATTCCTTATTAGGAATATCATTTACATCAAGTGCTCTTTACGGCACACATATTATTCCCGTGCTCTTCCTGGCACATATTCATGCTCTTTATGGAATTTCATACGCTCTTTGTGGCGTTTATCAACCATCAAGTCCAACTTGATGAAAATATAGTTATATACATGTACATATAACGATATCTAAGACCGCCCGTCCGGGTTTCCCCACTGTGCGCGCCCCTAAATGACCATCATCTTCCAGGGCCTAACATAAGACAACCTGGGCACCTATCGGAACACGTCGGGAAGCGGCCATGAGCCTGCGGGGTAGTCAAGACCACACCCGGAATCTCCTACCCATCGCAGAAAAATATAACAATAGGCGCTCCCATGGCCTAGGACTATATCCACCCTGCATTCATTAGCCAGGGGGCTTACCTCACGAGCGAACTTCCCTTATGATGTCATTTAGAGAGGTGTGTAACAGTAAATTAACATTTACATTTATCATCATATTATTTCCAAAAATCCATTTCCATTAATCGTGTGATTGGTTCTTCATTATTAACCCTAACATCATTAAACAACGGGGTTCGTTCTAGTTGAACCTATTATCTTTTAAACACCTATGGGTTCATTTGTGCGAACCTAATTCCTATCGAATATTATCATCATTTATACCTCAAATTACAATCCCCGATTAACTCTCCAAATGATCATTATGATCCTACAAATCTTCAAGGCCTATGTAACTTGACTTGACAAGCCCTTCTAGTCTCCAAGTTAGGGTACCTAATTTCCAAACTTCTAAGAGTTTGGATAAAAGAAGTAATGCCTTAGCATTACTTAAACCTCCCCGAAACAAACCCCAGATGAACCCATTTCTAGTCCAGGGTAACGACCAAACTCCATACTATTCTAGGACTCTAAGTTTACTTCTTTAAAGGAGTTTCCTATTCCCTAATCCTAAAGAATAAGGAGGAAAATTAAAAGAAAAAGACCCCCAAAAACTGCTGGAACCGAATCGATTCGCCCCAACGAATCGATTCGCTCCGAAAGCGAATCGGTTCGAACAATAAAACTTGGTTTCTGCAATTGCCGAATCGATTCGGTCTAAATCCGAATCGATTCGGACAACCAGACCTGGATTTCTGCATCTATGCGAATCGATTCGCCCAAGGGGCCGAATCGATTCGCCCCTGCGAAAATGCCAAGAGTGGCTATGGAGTCTTGAACTCCAAAATTCTAAACAAACCCAAACCAGCCAAACCCAATTGATTCAAGGGAACTAGTACACCAAAAATACACCCAACTACCATCATTTGTAATGTTTATCATCCAAATCAATCTCAAGGGGGTTAAATACCCAAAATTCCACCAAAACCCTAACATTTCTAAATCATAAATATCAATGCAATTTATTCTACTTAAACCATAAATTTGCAAGTAGATTACTTGCCTCAAGGTAAGAATCTGATTTGATGAAGAAGGAGGCAACAATCCAAGCTCCAATCTCTCTTTTCTCCCAAGTTCTCTTCCTCTCTCTACTCTCTCTAGGGCTCAAATGTGTAAAATGGATGAATGGGAATAGGGGTGGGGAAAATAAAACGGGGCTTAAGTCTAAAAGCCCAACTAAAAATGCTAATACGCGATATACTAATACGCGACTACACTATTCAAGCCAAAACCAGTCAAAAGTCCCCAAAATGCCAAAATACAATATGGCACTTATTTTGACTGTCTCACACCTACCGGGACTAACTACACTATCCAAATTATCATTTGGAAGTTTTATAACTCATTTTAGTTCCGGTTTCATAATAAACCAAAATGTCATTTTAAATCTTTATGGCATAATAAATTACCACATGAACATTTTATCTACTCACGAGGTAACTATACAACATTTAGTAAATATTGACCTCGTCATAACAAATTAATATCTACTCAACATCTACCATCTTATAAAATAAATTCCTACCCGGTAAAAATAAATATAAAATGGGCTATCAGAAGAGAGGGTTATTACATTGCGTTCCTCGTCTCGCGATCTACGCGTTGGCGGTGGCGGCGGTGCAAACGGGTGAATTTTGAGCCTTGGAATGCCTTGAGAGCTCTCTCCTCTCCTCTCCAATGGCCCTTCTAGTGTTTTGAGTTATCTAACCCTAGGAGATAACCTAAACATCTGATATAACCCCTTTAATTTTCGTGGGTTTAATTACCCAAAAATACAAAATGACTAAAATGCCCTCCCGGGGTACTAATTAGGCCTAAAAACGCCCCGAGACCCAAATCAAACTCCTGGGTATACTTTTCTGACTATCTCGACCCTTCCGGACGCGTTGGCGCACTCAAAACGACCATACAAACAACTTATAAAATATTTACTTTTATTTATCAATATTTAGTCCCGACGCGACACGGGCGCGTCCCGACTCAAATTTCTAAAATTGTCATTTTATTCACTCGTGACATTTAATATGGCCACTATTATATATTACTTTGCTCATTAGTAATATTCAAAAAATTTTCCCATAATTACTAACTCTCATCACGTCAATAATTATAACATAATTAATTTCCGAATTTTTATTAAATAATTAATTCACATTAATATTAATAAATCCCCAAATTAATATAGCATAAAAATACGGGGTATTACATGAGGTATGTTGGAGAGCCTGACTCATATATATATATATATATATATATATATATATATATATATATATATATATATATATATATATATATATATATATATATATATATATATAGCTTGTATTAATACCTATTATGTGATTTGTTACATGCGTGAACATTCCTACTGCTTGCTATCACGGGAGGTTCCGTGCAGTAGGCGATCCCACCTTGGCGATTCCAGCGAGGTCTGGATGTGTGCCCCGAAACATAAAAATTAGGGTGGCTCACTATCTGAGAATGCAATAGTGGGACTGGAAGGTCATTTGTGTACGTTAAGTATGTGTGTAGCCAAAAGGCTTAGAACTATGTTCGCCTCCATTGTGTGTTGTTTAATTTATGGTTCGAGGTGACATTCCAAACCGATAGTCCTTGATTTGGTACGAGAGGTACATGGACTTGATAGCAGAGTATGTATGCATCATAGTGGCCATTTCGTGGGATGCTCTAGTGGCATATATATATATATATATATATATATATATATATATGTAAGTGTGATTATTCTACTTTTGTGTAATGGTAGAAAAGATAAATATCGTATATCTAAAAGTAACTTAAGTAAGTGAAACTTAATTAACAGTTCAATAATAATATTCGGTCAATATTAATTATTGGTTTTACAGAATCTTATCGTATGGGCAGTACGGGTGAGCTAAACTTGTTGTGGTTAGTTAAATACTTGTGTTTAGTTAGGCTCGGTAGCATAACTGGGTGAGTAAAATAAGAGATGTTATGTGTCCACTATAGTTGAGTGGTGAGGAACTCAAGGGAGTGTACATAAAACTAACATATATATCTAACAACTGCTTTTACCTTAAATTTAAATGTTTTTCAAAGGTTTGGGCTCTGCCTATATCAAATCTTTTTCTTCAAAAACTTTTAGGTGTCCAGCTACAGGGACGCCAGACTTGATAATTCTTTTCAGGGATGCGTAGCTGCAGTACTTGTGGAGGCATGCAGGACTTGAGTAGATGTTTCAGTTATTTCATTCGTAGATTAGAATTCATGATCAGTTATTTCAATTGGGCATGTTGCCCATTCTGTTTAGACATTTAGTTCATATTTATTTATCAGACTCTGTATTTAGATTAATTTTCTTTTCAGTTCGAATTATGATTGAGATGTTAGTTTTGGAGGCGATGGTTTATTCGACATTTATCATTTACCTATTTATCCTGCGATGTTTCAAACTTCTATTATTTTGTGGATGGATGATATTATTTATTTTTGCATGTTGATATATGTCAATGAAAGATAAAATTTGGCACCGGCTTAATTTAACATAAGTGGTTAGAAATTTTAAAAGTTTCGACAGTGATGCTAAGAATGAATCAAATGAGATTTCCGTTTATTTTGATAAAAGACTGACCATCCGTGATTAAAATAGGTGGGGTGTCACAATTTAGTATTAAGAGAATACCTTTTGTTTTGACTAGTACTCTTGCCCTAATACCTAGAAAAACCATTATAAGCAAAAAAATTATATAGGCACACACAAATATAATCCATTTTGATGAATTATTCTATAACACACATTCTAATTTTCCTTTCCTAAGTCCTCAGATTGTCAGCAAAAATTCTTAGGGAACTTCGGAATGTGAAGCATAACATAAGTCTTCTCTTTTATGTTTCGGAATTTGCATTCGATAATAGTGTTTTGTTACGGTGTCTTGTGCATATTAATCTCAAGCTTAAACCCATTTCATGCGTTGATTAAAACATCTTAAATTTTCTTATATGAGGAAAGAGCTATTTTCCTAACTCGACAAGGTTTGGAAAATTTATTATAAAATTTTAAAGTTTGGGCAAACCTAAAATGAGTTCATGGTTAAACAGGCATTTTAAATTGTCCATTTTTTTGGGCTTGTTTTGCTACAAATTCAAATCTTCAACTCTAGTCAATTGACAACTTCGAGACTCAAATCTAAGAATGGCCGTGTAACAATCATTCTCAGACTTGTTCCCTATAAGAATATAACTTTCGCTTTTATCGAAAACTTTACAATTTGTTTTGGAAAAAGTAATGTTGTAATCATTGTCACAAAATTGACTTATACTCAAAGCATTTTCTTTTAAACCTTGAACTAAAAGAACATCCTGAAAATAAGGCATCCCATGTTGTTTCATGGTGCCCTTTTCGATGATCTAAGATAAAGACCCATCACAAAACATAACTTTCCCACCTGGAAACTTCTCTATATTAGATAATCGAGACTCCTCTCCTGTCATATAACGAGATCAATTGGAATCGAGATATCACCCCTCTTAAGTAGATTCAGTATGAAGGTAGTTGCCATAATATCACACTTAAGATCGGGTAGTAAATCGTCCCTTCTAATCCAAATTGATCGTGTTTTCAAAGTTGTTTTACGCATTTGATTATATTGATTCTTTTGGGGATTCCTTCTCATCCATTTTTTTGGTTTTCCCAATCTTTTAATGAAATTATTGTTTAGGAGAGTAGTAGTTAGATTTCATCACATTAGACTTATTAAAATTTTGGAAAACAAGGGTATTAGTCCTAAGCTGGAAACATTGATTACAATAGTGCCCATAAACATAGTAGTAATTGCATATATTAATGAAGTTCTTTAAAGATAGGTTTGACATGGTCTTTCCTATATGTGATAGTCTTAAATTAATTTTCAGAAGTCCTCTTTGGAGGACACTAGTATTTCTCACTTCTTTGATTCGACATAGGAATATGATCTATCTTCAAAGGTTTTGAAACTAAAATATTTTATTATTGCTCTTCGGGTTTTGACATTTTCTTACAAGATCTAACAAAAACAGTTTCTTTCTATTTATAAGTTTTTAAATCCAATGCCTAGTTAGTCATATGTATTAAGTTTACTCACACTTAGGATTTGATCCAACTTTTTTGAAATAGACTCAAAATCACTATATTTTATAAAGTAAATGATAACTTTTCGTTGGATTCTTCGAGTTCAATCAAGGTAACAATATATTTTTTTGTTCTAAAATTCGATTGGAGTCTATCAACTTTAAATTTTGATTTTGAAATCGAATTTCTGAATTTCAAAAACCTTACTCACATTCTCATACTCCTTTGTCTTAGCCAACATTTATTACCTTTTTAGATTTGCTGCATATATATCTTATAAATTAGGTGTTTCACCATCTTTATCACAATTACTAAGTGAGGTGCGTGAAATGTCCCCTATATTTACTTTTTAAAGTCACAAAACTCACACACCCATTCATCTTGTGGGTAGTAGGAGAAGGCGATGGGGTGGGCAGGCAGGGGCAAGGGTAGCGGGGGGCAGGGGCGAATGGGGATGGCAATTTGTAGGAGGCCCAATCCGATCCGACCCTTATAGGGCATTTTTTTTCAAGTTCAAGCCCCTATTGGGGGGGGGGGGGGGGGGAGGAAGGGACTTGAACGCTTGACCACTTGCTAGTCAAGGGTCCTAGGTAACCATCGAGGCAAGGCTCTTTAGTTAATGGGGCGGAGTGTAAAACCCGATTAATAAATTAGGAGCGGGTATGAGTTTTAAAATAAAATTCATTTATTAAATGGGGCGGGAAAGCAGTTAATTTAAATAAAACTGTCGCGTCCCACCCCCTTTAACTTATGTTAATTATTATTAAACCACACACATATATATATATATTATTTTGAGTATTTTTAAGATTTGTTTTGATTAATTTTTAAAAAGATCTATGTGAAAACATGGATTGACAATTAGTGGACTGTCTCACAGATTAAAGCACATAAGAGCCCCGATCCAACCCGACTCTTATGGGGCGGGTTTTAAAACCGGATTAATGAATTAGGAGCGGGTATGAGTTTTAAAAAATATCATTTACTAAATGGGGCGGATTAGGAGTTAAATTTAAATAAAACTGCCCCACCCCATCCTGCCGTGCACCGCCTCGTTTATTAAATGGCGAATTAGGGTTTTTAAACCCTCTCCAAACCCGCCTCGTTGCCATCCCTATGGGCGGGGGCGGGGTGCAACAGGACGGGGTGGGGTGGGGCAGCTCTCCATGGCTATGGGAGAGAGAGAGAATAAAATTGAAATAGAAAGAAAGAAGAAAGAGAGGGAAAGGAAATAAGAGTTTTGGACAAAAATACCTTTTAAAATTATAGAATTAAGTTCAAGGTCGTGTTCCCTATTAATATAGTCTTTTTGGTATAATAATATTTATTTGCGTGGTTCTTTTACAGTTAGGAATATACAAAACAAGTAAGTTTAATGATTTTAGTTAAAGATGTGTTTATTTTAATATTCTTACTCATACACATTTAAAACTCATTCTAAAAATAAACACATAACCCCACCTCCACCTCACCCCACCGGAATTCTTGTCGGAACGTCGGAATCCTTACCAGATTGTTTATCTCTCGTTATTTCTCTTTTTTAGCCTATTTCTTTTATTTTTTAACCGCGCCAGCGGCACCATTACCAGCGCTTGAGAAGAAGCTTTTTCGTTGGAAAAAATGGAATTTTCTCCAAAATAATAGGGCTTTCGCCGGAAAAATTGAGTTTTTGCCGGAACAAATTGAGGTTTTAGTGAAAGAGTAAATTTAGTTGTTTCAATTTTTTTGTTAAAAAATATCGAATATGAATGTTGTTGAATAGATTTCAAATATATAAATTTTGTAAATCTTGGATTTGTAGATTTGACGTTGTGGACATTTAAAATTTGATGTTTTTTTTGTATGAGTTGTCAAATGAAATATCGGTCATTTTCCATGCTCTATATAGTACAGGGACTACATTTATAAAATTGTTTGGTGTGTCCTATATTTACACACTTTTGAATGATTGGACCTTACCCCAAAAGCCCCCTTAAAAATTCATGTGCAACGCATATGACAAAAATTTCCAGCAAAAAATTAATGGTGTTGGACGGTAGGGGACAATTTGCAGTCATGTTGGAAGTTAAGGAGGTTAAGTACGAAAACTGAAAGTTCGGTTGATAAAGTAATGAGGGGGCAAAGTTCACGAGGCCCAAGTGTAATTTGTCCTTATTTTTAGATTCTGAAAAAAATTACTTTTATTTCAAAGAAAAAATTTGATAAAATGTTTTGTAAATATCAATTATATATTTTTATTCCGACTTTTTCAGATATGTGACATTTATAAAATGTTTTCAATTAACCAACTAATTCCAAATAATGAAAAAATGCAGGAAAAATAATCGTGTGCTTGTGAGTTGTGTTCAAATCATCCAATGGATATATTACCTTTATCAACCCGTTATGAATATTTTTTTGGCTTCTCTCGTTGTTCGTCTTGAAATAGTTCTAGAGTAGCCTGACTAAAAAGATGATTTTGTCAAAAATAATCCAATTAGTTCAACACCTAATAGTCGACTCATGCAAACCTAGGGAGTCTTCTAGTTCATGTAGATGAACTATGTTTTTGTTGCAAATGTTGGTTGTATGTTACTAGTTGATTGGAGGTACAAATGGACGGTTTTTAAAACTGTTTTTTTTTATTTACTTCCAAACATTAGCCGTGACAAATGTATCCCCCATATTTGTCACGGTCGAAGCCTATAACGAAGCTATGACATATTCAAATTTTTGTCATGGTCCGTGACAAAGGAAATATTGCCAGTCTTTTAATGTGCCAAGCCACATATTAACCTCGTTTTTCAACATTTTTAAAAGTGGAAAATGAACGTGACAACACCACTTGTCATGATTAATGGTTGTGAAAAATAAAGTTTTCACCCTGACTTGTCACCATCATTGACCGTAACAATTTGATTCCATCACAATTAGTAACTGATAATTTTACAATTAGTGTTGTGTGTACAGCGGCATGAAATGTGTCGAATAATGGAAATTCAATCTTTCAGGGGAAAAGGAGACAACAAGCTCACGAGAATTTGACCAAGGCTGTGGCTATTTTTCATGACTACACAAATGCAAGTGACCGACAAGTGAAGCATAACCTGAGAAGAATCAAGGGACGACTTGTTGTTTTTTCATTGACATGTTCTAGCTAACAATTCTGCATGTGAAAGATACATTGAAGTATGCTTTAAGAATGCATAGCCTGAGAAGATGCTCGAGGGAAAAATGAAAGAAAAGAAAAAAACTGAAGATGAAAAGAACACAAAAAAGGAAAGTGTGAAATGCATCATAAACACACAAGCACATTAAAGAAGATGAAGTAAACATAAAAGATACGACAGCTGGACTCATTGTGACCTCATGGTAGTTCATTTGATACTTGAAACTCACTTACACCTACAGTTTCACAATAAAGCTTATAAAGTCGGCCAGGACATGTGAAAAAGAGTTTTTAAGCTAATGGATCCTAAAGTACATTAGTAGTTCTATTATAATTCATAAAACATAATTTTAATCAATTTATCCCCTAAAGTATTTAATCGCACCAGTTTGGCCCTTCGGACCAATAGCCGTTACGACAAAATGCTTTTTGAAGGACAATCAGTCCAAAAAATCTGTCCATATTGAACACCCATTTTTCAAGTAGAAAAATATGGAGAAAATGCAAATTAATTATTATTGCAGATGAAGGACACGTCGACCTAGACTCAACAAAGTTGCGGTAGGGTAATTGTGACATGACAAAACAACCCTGTAAGCACAAACATTATTGATTTTGTCTATTTACGGAACTTGTAAATTTGCAAAATACTAATCCCCTCGGAAAAAAGCCACATATTTGGTTCTCAGAAATTTTAAATCTTCTAAAACAATTTTAAGATAAACGTAACCCCAATAACTTCGAAAGAATAAAGAATATTATACTTTCTGATTTTCGTTGAATCATATTAAGTAATTTTTCAAAATTTTAATTATTGTTGGTTATTTTTTTTCAAAGTAGGAAGATTTTTTTTGTCATTTTCTTTGAACTTCAAACTTTATAACACGATTTCCATGTAGAGAGAGACAGTGAGAGAGTAGAAGAGGGATGGAGGGGTATTTTGGGGTTTTCAAATGAATGTATATTGGCTGACCATGATAAATGGTTTCTCTAAAATTGGGGAACAATATCAAATACATTAACTCACATTGTCAATATCCAAATAGGTAAAACATTTTTATACCAAATCCAATAACCCGACGAAAAAATGGAGACGTTCGCAAAGGGCCACCCCTGAATCGTACAACTAATAAATAAAGAAATAAAAAATATTTCCAGTCCAAAAATTGAAATTATGAGCCTCATAGTCATGATTCTCAAATGCCACACTACTAACGTGGTGTATGGACAGTGCTAAAGCTATCAGCATTGGTTCAACTACTTAGAAGAATGAAATTCAACTAGCTCTGATAAAGATAGCAACATCACCACCAAGTAATGAAATTCAACTAAATCTGATAAAGATAGTGACATTACCACCAACTGTCCTACAGTAGTAAGAGAGACTTTTTTAAAGAGTTCCCCAAACAGAATTATAAAACTTGAGTGTGGCTACTCAAAAGATTTTTCTGTTATTTGGTTCTAGTTGCTGAAGAATTGAAAAGGTGAAAGTTAAATAATAAACCTCAACACATGATCATTCAAAAATTGATTTGAACTAGTCTATACGCACAATCTTACCTTTCCATGGTTGTGTTATGATCAGCTTCCTCGCTGCATTATTTGTCACAAAATCATCTACTCTTGCAAACGGTACCACGCGTATAATTAATAAGTTAACAACAAATAAATGTAAGAACTCATATGAAAAATGACATCGCAACCGGAGACCAATTCTGATTTCTCACTGTACAGATTCAAATAAAAAGGTGTCTTCAGCATAAAATATACTAGTAACTCATGAAAAAGGCTTCAAAACCAGGTATAAAGGCTACTGAAAAGTTAGAAGACGGAACATAGTTTTGTCTTCCTATTGCTAGTTAGACTATTCAAAAATTAGTTTCTTCAGTACATCCTCTAACTGCATTTACTGGCACCAGAATCACAATCTTTCTTCTTGATTTTCCCATTCACATCACAAACTTCACCAATCTTATGGTTGTAATAGTAGGTCAACTCTCGCAAAGGGGGTATGTTCTTTGTAGCAAATAGCATTATGTGAGTCATTCTCTCCTATTTGTGATCATAGAAGACATTTTACGCGTACAAGTTAGGCAAGCAACTATGCTTGATGAACCGTCCTACATTCCCAAAATGAGTCGCGTTAATAACAAACCCATTTTTTTATTGTCATTCTCCATGTCAAATACATACTCATCCTTGCCGGTTTTTTCACTAGCTTCATTGTCTTGGAGCACCTCTCCAACGTACTCACACACAAAACTCCCGGACAAAATATAATTTTGTGATCTGACACCCCATCCCCTTGATTCGGTCTTAAAGACCTCTAATTGATATCGAACACCTCGTTGACTTACTCTATTCTTGCAAGAAGGGGGGCATTTGTAAAGTTGACCACACTCGTAAATGATGGGCTTGGCATTAACAATGGCCCCACTGTCATTGAAGGGATTTTCACATCCATTCTTGATTACACAAGGACATTGGTCAACATTTGTGCATCTATTTATGAAATTACAACTATTTAGCATAGAAAATTCAACCAATTCTGGATATATCATAGACGTTATGTAATTAAAATGTGGAGGTTTCTCATTATCAACGTCATTCATTGCACGAATGGGCATCTTCTCTTTACCTTGAGATATATCAACTACCACACAATTATTACGACACACTTTTGCTTTTCTTGACCCGCCCACCATATTTGGAACAAGTTTGGGTTGGCCCTGTATTCTATTCAATTGAAACATGAACACTAGTTTTCCATATCCCCCTCTTTTTTGCCAGCATTTGTTCACAACGTACAACCCATCATAAATATATATCTTCTCAATCTTTTTCATGATATTACCTGATGACTTCAAAGATTGAAGACCTCGAATAACCCTGACTGGAATTCCAAAATTCATGCTATTCATTAAAGCACGGTTACCTTTTCCAAGTTTTTTATCTTTAGGCTTCTCACTGTCAATCGCTGGATTCCCACCTTGGCCCGAATAAATTAACAAATCAGAGAATTCAGTCCCATTTATATAACGACCAGAATCCACTATGCTGGTGGCTAAAATCATTGTATTTTCTTTCATGTAATCTATACCAGAAAAGAACTTGCGATGCAGGACAATTATAGCAAGTTCAGCTCTAAAGTGAAATTGGTCACCAACTTTAACACCGGGGACAGCTCCCAAGACTTGGTTGTTTACATTAACCCATTTTTTTTGTTTTTTAAGTAGCACTGCTGCTTCGACACAAATTTTTCAAGTAGGCTTTCTTTCTTCCTATGGCATTGATTTTTTTTCCTCTGACAGCTTATTCAATAATTCTTCAAACAGAATCAGAGCCTCCATCACCTTATTGCGAGTGGCGACTTCCTTCCGATCAGCAAAATCAACATTTTTCGGATGGTCTGATTCTAAATTTTTGCTGGACGTGTTAACATTTTTATTAATCCCTCCACTGATTTTTCTGTCATTCTTTTGCTTTGTCTCCGTAAATGGCCTTCTTTTAACATAAGATTTTCCCGCCGACAAAACATCCGATTTAGATAACCTCGCATTGTCTAATTGCCTAGATACAGGGACATCTTTTAGCATGTTTGGAGGTTGATGTTTTCTACCAAGTGGACGGGGATGAAAAACGTTTTCACCACTACCCAAAACAATCGGCCCCAATTTCCCTAATTCAGCCATTCCCAACGCTATCGAAAATCCTTTCCCCAGTTTCTTCACTGCCAATTTTGGCTCAGTAACATCGACCAATATTTTTGAATCATCCAAACCCGATACACCTTCTTCACTCGTTTTTGGGTTAAAACGGATGCCCTTTGGACGTTTTAAGTTCTGCGAAACCCGCGAGCCTTGACATCCGCCGTGTTCAACCATTCGTTTCCCATGATATTTCTGAATAGGACTTTCCTTTGTTACCATCCTCATACTCATTTTGAATCTTTAAAAATTCAATCTCCAAATGCAAATGACATATATTTCAATTGCTAGCCAAAAACAAAAAAAAACACATCATCACTTACAGTTCAAAAACTCTAAAACAACATATACATGATCAGACATTCTCAAATTTGACAACAAATATTCATTACAAGAATAAGGAAATGTAAATAACAATAAGTATGAGTTAAGCAAGTGAATAACATTTGAAGAGAAAAGAAAAATAAACACGTACGTTTTTCTCAATGTAAAACTTACATGGATAAGAAATGACATTCCTCGTAAACCATATACAACAAAGTTGTCAAAACATCCTAGGATCGAGATTGACAAGGGTTTTGGAACGGAGAAATTGAACCGTTTCGCGGGGAGATTTTGAAAGATTTTAAAAGTGGGCGGTTGTGTATCATTTCCACCTCCCAACGTGCACCTCAAAATAAATTTATTTTTTTCATTTTTAGTGTACAGTAGTTGTAAATAGGCGGTAATTTGTGTGCGTCGTGTCATGTTCGGGACGTGTCATGTCAGATTCGTGTCAAGTATTAGTCAACCCTAACCAGACCCATTTAACTAATCGTGTCAGATGAGCAAACACTAACCCGACCTTTTTTTTCCTTAAATTTTGACAAAAATCATGATGGAGATCAAAGGTACGAAATGGATTTCCAACATACGAAATAATGATTGCTCTCCTACGAATACAAAACAAAATTTTGAATTTATTCAAGAAAATGTAAAATTTATCCAAACATCTCTATAAATCATAAAATATAACTAAATAGATATTTATCAAATATCATGTGTACATATGCATAGATGGGTATACATACCAAAGTAAGATTAGATAATATTTGGATAACAAATATTTATCAAATATTGTGCATACGTAATTTTTATTTTGGATAGTTTGGCTCGCCAAATAGATTTCATCGATGCAAAAAGTGGCACAAAAATTTTACCAGTTATTTTTTGGGACACCTTACATAGCTAAAAGTTATTTTTGGGATCAAATCCTAAGAATGAAAAATATTGAGGATCAAAGTAAATATCAAATAATTAATAGATTTCAAATATTGATTCATAACAACCAAATTAAAAGTCTAAAATGAAAGACAAAAATGTTGGGAAATCAAAAGTGAACACATATATAATCAAATTAGATATGTATATGCATGTGTTTACCAACATGGAACAAAGTCAACATCTTTTGAAAAAAAATTGACAATACCATCAATCCATCATGTCCATTGAATTATTTATTGACATTAGCTTCATTTGTCGGATACCCATTAAAGTTTCATTTTATGGATCAACTTATAATTTACTACCCGTTGGATATTACAACACCGATCACAAAAACGAAAAAGAAAAATCAATTAGAAGCTGATAATTCATTGTTTAAATATCTCTAATGCCAAATTAATACAATAACTGTGAAGACACAATGGGTAAAACCACTAAAATAGCAGACATCGGCAAATAAAAATGAACATTAAGACACCTTATATACTATTAGAAGTATACATAAACTGGATCATTACCGACTTATTTTCATTTAAGACATCACAACATATACCATCAAAAGTATCATGAACAAATTGAAATGGCAACTGATCTTTACCGACTTATTTTCGTTTAAGCCAACACCGTGTATACCATCAAAAGTTTCAACGAAATCAACAAATCAGACGTCCGTCTTCTAATGAAACTTATTGAGTGCAACTTGAGATTGCCGGCAAGAGGCTTTAGTTCTTTACTAGCATTATATGCAGGGATGGCAACGGGGTGGGTTTAGTAAAATTTGGCCCTGACCCCATTTACCTCGCCCTCATTCCGCCCACACACATCCCCGTCCCCACCCCATTTAAAAAACCCGATGGGCCCCGAACCCATCCCAAACCTGGCCAAAATATATTTTATGATATATTTTATGTTCTTTTAAATAATTTTTCAAATGGATTTCAATTTTTTTTTTAAATTTTACAATATGAGAAAAATGATATTGTTTTGAATAGGGATCAGTACTACTTGTTTATAATCTATAATTAAAATAAAATCAATTATACAAATCAGTAGTGAAAATGAAAACGAATTACTGGTTTATGATTTGAAATTAAAATAAAATCTGTAAAAAAAATCAATAGTTCATCGGGGAAAAAAACATGCCATGGAAAAAAATAATTGTTCATCTGAGGGAAGAACACATTGTATAATTGTTAAAAACAAAAAAAAAATATAAATGTGAACATAGATATAACTGTGAAAAAAATTAGCAGTTCATCGGGTCCAAAATCTGATACACAGTTGCTGGCTTAGAGAGAAATAGTTGCCGAAGTAAAAATGAAGGAAAAAAACTCAAAAAAAAAAAGAGAAACAATCATACCTTACCCCGTGTAGACAAATCGACGGTAAAGAGGGGGAGATAGAGAAAAGAAACACGAACAAACCGATTCGCATGTGAGAGAGAGGTAGAGAGAGAGACGGTGAAAAAATGTAGAGACGCATTGATTATTATGAAAACTATATTTGTATATATATATAGTTGTGGAGAAGGAGTCCTTTCAATTATTATGGGTATATCAAAAGGTAACCATAAATATTAGAAGATGAAGTGACAAAAACGCAAACGGTGAAAATAAAGGTATAGAATGTGTTAGGATTCTAATATGACACGTGGACACCTTAATTGAGAGGGAGTCTTAACTCCCTTGTATTACTGACCCGTGGACACCTTAATTGAGACGGAGTCCTAACTCCCTTGTATAGAATTTTATAGTATATAAAGATAAAGATAAAGATAAAGATAAAGATAAAGATTGTTTATAATCTATAATTAAAATAAAATCAATTATACAAATCAGTAGTGCAAATGAAAACGAATTACTTGCTTATGATCTGAAATTAAAAGAAAATCTGTGAAAAAAAATCAATAGTTCATCGGGGAAAAAAAAACCATGCCATGGAAAAAAAATAATTGTTCATCAGAGGGAAGAACACATTGTATAATTGTTAAAAACAAAAAAAAATATAAATGTGAAAAAAATTACCAGTTCATCGGGTCCAAAATCTGATACACAGTTGCTGGGTTAGAGAGAAATAGTTGCCGAAGTAAAAATGAAGAAAAACAACTCAGAAAAAAAGAAAGAAATGAGAAACAATCATACCTTACCCCGTGTAGACAAACCGACGGTAGAGAGGGGGAGAGAGAGAGAAGAAACACGAACAAACCGATTTGCATGTGAGAGAGGGGGAGAGAGAGACGGTGAAAAAAAGTAGAGATGAATTGATTATTATGAAAACTATATTTGTATATATATAGTTGTGTAGAAGGAGTCCTTTCAATTATTATGGGTATATCAAAAGGTAACCATAAATATTAGAAGATGAAGTGACAAAAATGCAAACGGGTAAAATAAAGGTGTAGAATGTGTTAGGATTCTAATACTGACACGTGGACACCTTAATTGAGAGGGAGTCTTAACTCCCTTGTATAACATTTTATAGTATATAAAGATAAAGATGTGGGACCCACTTATTCAAATTTTCGTGTAAAAAACTTTCTATTAAAACTTTAGAGTAAATACAATTTTAAAAAGAAGATTGGATCAACTTTGAATACTTTGTCATTAGTTCTTTCATTTTTTTTAATTCACCCTCTTAACTTTGAAAACGACTACAATTATCTCCTGCTGTCTAAATCCGTTAATTTTTGGCGTTAGATGACATGTGGCAACCCCTTTTAACTTTTTCAGAAGGTCATTTTAGGTATTTGACCCCTTTTTAAAAAAGGGCTTTTTATGGTGTACTCCTTGGACTAAAAAATCGAGCCAATGAATTTTAAACTATTAGGTCCAACATATAAATACCCCGAAATTAAAACAAAAATGCACTTTTCAGAAATCGAATCACACTTTCCGAAAACGAAGCACCAAAAATCCTCTTCTATAAAATCCCTAACCGTATTGTCTTTTCGATCAAAACACAAAAACCATTCTCATCCTCGATCAAAATTTGGTCAACAACCACATATAAAGACCCCTGAATACCAATAAGAACACACTTCATAGAAGTTAAAGGGATCAAACCCTAATCATTGAAATTCTACCAAGAATTTCAAATTCTCAATCAAATTCTTCCAGACACCACTAGCAAATATGGGTAACTTCTCATATATATAAGTTCTTAAGTTTTGTGATGTATAAATTTGAAGACATTACACATGGATTGATCAAATCACATTCTTCTTCCTCACGATATGAAAAAATACATTTGTTGCCCTGATTTTAAATGCAAAACACACTATTTGCATGATTTGAATAATGTACATGTACATCTCTGTTTTATTGCGTGTACTCTGTGGATTTTACGTGTTTGAATTTGTTCAGTCCAATATGCATGTACTTTTTTGTTTTAATGATGATGAAATTTGTTTTCTTCTTTACATCAATGATAGAGTGAATAGATTATTTTGTTTTTTCTACTACTATGAAGACATTAATTGCTCTTTTGATGTGCAAAAGTTTCAAGTAACTGAATCGAAAGTGAAGGATTTAGCAAAATGAATTACATGTGGGGAAAAGAAACTATCTATAAATGTAATAGGAGCATGCAGTGAAGTGACATATCAGGCAATGGGATTTCCTAATAAAACTTCTCAGTGTCTTACATATGGGGCCAAAGATATTAGAGAATGTGAAGGTTTCTCTGAGTTACTCTGATTTCCGTACAAGAGAGAATGTGAGGGATAAATATCTTTCATACTTGCATCGCAATACTTGCAGTTCCTTGCCTGACGACGTTTGGATGTTGAATCAACGCTCTTTATAAAGAGCATTAATTCAACATCCAAACGTCATCAGGCAAGGAACTGCAAGTATTGCGATGCAAGTATGAAAGATATTTATCCTTCTACTTATAAAGTAATTGGAGGGTGCACTGAATGACAGATCTGACTTTGGGATTGTCTAATACAACTTCTCAGTGTCTTACATATGGGGCCAAAGATATTAGAGAATGCGATGGTTACTTTGGGTTTTTTAGATTTTTGTACATAACAATGTATATGTAGTTTATATCAAAAGTTGTACATATTTTGAATAAAATATGCCACGATGTATTAGTTTATCTCCTATATTAGTTGTGGTCCACGCCAGCGGCATTTATTTATCATTGTATGTATTTTAAAGTGCTGTATGGAGCCAAAGATATTAGAGAATGTGATGGTTAATTTGGGTTTTTTAAATTTTTGTACACGATAATGTATATGTATTTGATATCAAAAGTTGTACATATTTTGAATAAAATATGACGTGATTTATTTATCTATCTCCTATAAAAATTGTGGTCCGCGCCAACGGCATTTATTTATCGTTGTATGTATTTTAAAGTGTTGTACTGATGCATGTACTTTGGTTTTTTTGCTTGTACTTAGGGATTTTTGCATGTACATTGGGATTTTTGCCTGTACTTTGGGATAGTTTTTTGAAGTAAATGCAAAATTCACAAAATACACACACATTGAAATTGAATTTTTTCAATCCAATATGCGTGTACTATTAGTTTACTTTTATATATTGTTGTGTTATTGTTTAGGAATCATACCATAAATGATGTTCAACTACAAAACTGCTGCTTGCACCTTGGAAGATCTTAACAATACAAAACCTTTCACATTGACAATGAATAGTACTAGTGATGACGAAATTCATTTTCTCCTTCGCATGAATGATAAAGCTAAAAGGTTACTTGGTTTCTACAACTACTATGAAGACATTAAGTGAACTTTTGATGTGCAAAAGCTTCAAGTAACTCAATCGAAAGCGAAAGATTTAGTTAAAGGAATTGAGCAGTATAGCTTAAGGGCTTTTGATAATGTTGGCGCTTTTAGCATGGAAGTATTGTATCACTTCTTTTCTGAATATGTTAAGAAGAGAGAATCTTAGTTTTTGACTTGTCGAACAATCTCTGTTAGGTATTACCATGAAACGGACGATATATATTACCGCCTTTAGCATGTATTTTGTTGAGACTCGTATGAATTGTTTGTGAGAATATTGCATGTATTTTTTTGTTAAATATGTTTGTATTTTATTGTTTTAGTCTATGTTTTATTCTAATTTACATGTATTTTATTTTTGTACATATCATTATAGTTTAGTAATTTAAATTTTGTTTGTTGATCAATAGATTGGGGATGAAGATGAAGGCAAGAAAAGGAAAGAACAAAAAAAAAGAGCAATTCTGAATATAGTTACTTATCCAGTTCTAGTACTAGTGTTAGTGTGGCATTGAAACCTACACGTGATGCAAAGAAGAATAACCAGTATCGGTCAAATGTTGTTAGATTTCTTCATGATTTTGGGCAGATTAAAGAGAAAATAAGTAATTGGCATATTGAACTTCTTAAGAAGACTCCATTCTAGGAGCTTGTCAATGCCTACTACAGAGGGGAAGTAGTAAAAGTGGACCACAAGAAGATCGATAAAAATATTTCATCAATTATTAAGCTGTACAATAAGGAAACCAAAAGTTTCGATACGAAGAGTGGGATTGAAATAATGCCAATAGATATAAGCGAAATATTTGGCATACCATTGGTTGAGGGGAGAAAATCAATAGAACTGAAAAAGAGACTGACTATGTCTCAAAGACCTGCATTTCTTGAAAGATACTTCAAAAAAAATAAGAAAGTCAGATATATTGGTGGATTTGAAGAAATCGGTTGAGTTGGACACAGATGAAGGCATTGCCGATTTTATAAAAATTGGTTGTCTCCACTTCTTGACCATATTGTTTTTCTCCAACTCAAACTTCACACTGGAAGATTTTTTTTGGTAAAATACATTAACATTATTGATGAAACGAATGGATATGATTGGGCATCTGTTATGCATGAGTTTATCATCAATACACTTGACAAAACAACAAGTTCAAAACCTAGCACAGTACTGGTGAGCAAAACAACATCCTAATATTATAAATATACAAACAAATAATTACGTGTACTTTGTAAAAATCATGTGTACTATTAAAGTACACGTGATTTTTTAAAAGTACACGTGATATTTAAACCAATTCATGCGTGTACTTTATTAATTTCAGGTGTATTTTCAAATTACATGTGATATAACAAGTGTATTTTCAAAGTACACGTGTACTATATTTTGTAAATATAACAAGTGTACCTTGTACAAATCACGTATACTTTCAAAATACACATGTTATATATTTTGTAAATATAACAAGTGTACTTTATAAAGTACACGTTAACTTATATTAACAAAGTACACGTGTACTTTGTAAAAATCACGTGTATTTTCAAAAAACACTTGTTATATTTACAAAGTACACGTTTAACTTTGCGTGTATTTTGTAAAAATCACGTGTGCTTTCAATTATGAATAACTAGGTAATATAATTATTAATATCATTTTATTTTTTGCATGATCACAGTATTGGGCATGTGAGAAATTGGATATTATTCCTCCTGATGAAAAATTTAAAGATAAGACTCCAAAATTCCTGAGATGGAAATTATCTTCTTTGAGAGATTGGTTTGCAGCGAATGACATCGCAACAGCAAATTTAAAGGAGGATACAAATAAACCATCTTGTAAGGACAGTTTTGTACAAAGGGAATCTCAGTTTGAAGGGCCCGGTTACTCTTTGAACATTTCTACAGCTAGTCCTATACATGCTAATTCATCATCAAAAAAAAGTTTTTAAAGATTTTGATGACAATGAGTTATCATCAATTTGGAATATGACCCTTAAAAACACGGTGAGTCCAAAGAAAAATAAGGGAAATGCTCAACCAAAGGGAATTATTAAACCAACAGATGCTGAAATGCCTGAGAAGGCTAATTTGGAGGAACAAATTGCTAGTTTGAAAACGGAATTGTTGGAAACAAATTACCAACTATCTAAAGCAGCTGAAAACCTTGATTGTGCACAAAAGAAGGTGGCCTCGTTGAAGGTGGAGAGTGACAAACTTACCATTGTGAATGTACAGTTGCAATTTGATAGTAATTCCCTTTTGGAAGCTCAAGAAGAAATAAAGAAGTTGAAGGTAGAGAATTCCAACCTTTTGAAAGAAAAAGAGTTAATAAATAAGTTGGAGGTGGAAAATGCCCAACTTGTCTTGTTAAACAATTCTTTGAAAGAAAAGCTTGATCAAGTCACGATGAATGACTCAGATAGAATTAAAGAACTGGATGAGTTATTGAGAAAACGGGCTAAAACATTCAGAATTTTCGAACAAAAAAATGCATTTCTGTCTGACACTAATGAAAATCTAAAAAAGAGTATGATGATGTAGTGGGAAAATTGAGAGATACAAGGTAGAAAAGGGGACATTGTTGCTGAATCTAATCAGTCAGAAGTTAAAAGAGATGAACAAGTACTTTTGATTAAAATACATTTGTATCATTTTTCTATAGAGTACAAGCAGTAATTTTATAAACAAAGTACACGCATATCACGTGTACTTTATGAACAAAGTACGCGTGTACTTTTGGGTGATATTTGTGTACTTTGTTTATAAAATACCCCAAAGTACACGTGGAATTATTTTTACATTTACTTGTATATTAAAAAATTTCACATGTACTTTGGTCTTCTTTTCAAATAATGAATGTACACAAATAGTTTTGTTTATTATCATTGAGGTTTATGGCACGTTTAATATTTAAACATGATGTTTTCTTTTCACCAGGAAGCAGAAAATAATAATCTCAAGAAAAAAGATAGAAGATTTGTCTTCTTCATTATCTAAAAAGGATGAACAAATAAATCCAATTCAGAACTCAATGATTTTGAGAATACAGGAAAGAGTTGACAGGAAGCCCAAGATTGATGAACAATATATATATTCACATCCTATTCATGCTTTGTCAAAAGGAGATGAACACAATAAGGCTTCTACTATTACAAACAAAAGAAAAAAATGGCAGAACAATAAAGACCAGAATAAAAAGGGCAGAACAAATGCAACACATGAAGTGGACTCGAAAATCTACAAGTGCTCAAAATACCTTGAAGAAGATGCCCATAATAAATTGGATCAATATTTGATGGAGGAGAAGGAAACAGGGTAAATCTTCTAATTGTTTATTTTTGTATTGAACTTTATGCATGTACTTTATAAAGTACATGCATCTCTTTTTGAAGTACACGCATTTTTGCATCTAACTTTATGCGTGTACTATATAAAGTACATGCATATTATATAAAGTACACGCATTTTTGTATCTAACTTTATGCATGTACTTTATTAAGTACAACCATTTAATAAAGTACACGAAATAAATTCACCCTCATTATGCTACAATGAGGCCAATAAAATGGTTACGCCCTAACGTTATTTACATTACATGCACTCTTGTATTTTATATACTCGTGGTTTTTCCTCTTAACAGTTTTCTGTTTTCAAAGAAACATTGTACAAATTGAAGGCCGAAGCAGCACTAATAAGTCAAAAGGGTACAATAACAAGATCCTTTGAAGGGACGGAATTCGAAGATGCACTTTCCAATAAAGAAAAAATAACAATAGACTGGCTATTGAGTCATGATGTAAATTTTTAACTACTCCAATATGATAAATGTGCGAGACAAAATAATGGGTAATATCAAACAATCTTGAATAAGTTACATTTTAAGAAATTTCATATGCATTTTTCTAACTGATTTATTTGTTTTATTTTAATTTCAGTGTTGACTGTGTGGTGTATTGTATATACTACATGGAATAAATTACCAGAGGAAATTCTCTCAAAACATCATTTGAAGATGACGAAATTCTCCAACAAAGACCCTATATAGCTAATGAATTTTTATTCCATGGTTGTTAATAGGAGGAAATTGTAAAGTTTATTTCTGTATTTATATTTTTTTATTCAATGTAGTTCCATATAATTTTTATAATATTAAGTGTAAACAGGATGTCACATGTACATAGTAATGAATACGTGTACTTTACAACAAATTTAAAAGTACACGCACGATATCACAGAGTACACGTGAATTTATGCGTGTACTTTGGGAATTACGCTTGTACTTTGAGGTTTGTTCCTTTATTTGCATTAGAATTCCAAAGTACACGAAATAGATAAAATAGTACGCGTAAATTTATAATGACATATAACAGTACACAGAATCTATGATGAACTCTAAAAATGGTGCTGCTGGAACAGACCAATAAACACGTAGGCTATACAAGAGAATAAATATATTTGTAGTTATAGGTTACAAAAATCTAAATTATAAACATATTATGATTGGTTCATTTGACAATAACAAAGAAAGAATCACAAAGTACACGTAGTGAGGCCAAATATTATGCTTGTACTTTACAACATAACACTTTGTATTAAGTTTTTTTTGAATTTTTTTTCATAACAAAGGATTTTAATTTTTTTCTGCATATATATATATATTCAATGTAGTTCCATATAATTTCTAGTAAAAAAATTGTGCCCCTGGCGAGGACCATTCAACATGTAGGAATAAAACTACTGTATATACTTATTCAGCGGGACACAATAACCAAAAACAATTTATTAAGCTCAACTACTCACTATCTCAACTACTTATGGTCAAAGAAATAAATAGCTTTAACCTTTTCTATAAAAGAGTAATATTTGTTCCTTTCTTAACAATTACATCTAGGGTAAAGATTACATAATGAGTATTCCAGCAGAAAAGTTGCGAGATACTCTTGAGAGAGATGAAAGAAATAAAAAAAATAAGGGAAATTGAGGAAAATATTTCCTCATATGAAACTGTCTTTGAGCAGTTTCAAACATATGTGAGGAAAGGCTACTCTGGACTTCCACCCAATCCCATAGATTAATTTGATGTGGATGAGGACCCTCAACACATGAAGACCTCATGTCTTTCTATAGATAAGAAGTTCCCTTGAAAATCGTTAAGCTGAAGGAGAAGAAGGCACACCATGAAGGCCTTATAGCTATCATAGAAGAAGAAATTCGAGTATGGTCGAATTTAATTGACTCTCTTCCTGATACCATAGATGCCTTTAACAACTTTCCCTAATAGAAGCCTTCTTTTGTTTTTTCAGCTTTTGTTATGTGAAAAAATTGTACTTTATTTTTCTGTTTTAATAAAAAAATTATTTCTTTCATGCATGTATTCAAACTTATATCATACACCAAATATAGTAAAGTACACGTGAACTTTTAAAAAAATGATCACGTGTATTTTACTATAAAAAAACAAACAACATTGTATTGTCAAAAATATAAACATTAATATCATTTATTGTAAAAAATTGGTATGTCAAAATACGATTCTATCTATTACAAATTATAATACACACAAGTTTTCATAAAGCACACGCACAAGGTATTGTCCCCAACTATTATATAAATGCGTGTACTTTATATATTACACGTCTACTTTATAAAGTACGCGCTTATTGAAATACTTGTATAATAATGCCGCTGGCGCGGACCATAATACACATAGGAATTTAAGAATATGAGTGACCTAAGTGTCTTTTATAAAGTACAAGCACGTTGTAATGTCCAAAACCATTTTCCAAATAGTACATGCATTTTTATACGTCTACTTTATAAAATTACATGTAGAATACATAAAGTACACGTATATTGAATTAGATTTTGGTCATATCAATATGCGTGTACTTTATAAAAACATGCGTATACTCTATGTAGATTCCATTCTAAAACAAATAATACATAAATGAACACTCAACAAGAAAATTACAATAATTTATTCAAATGTGAATGCTCATTGATTTTATTTCAAACTAATGTTATAATGATGAATTGAACAATATTAAGAGGAATCAAATTGGTTCTTTACACGTGGATCTGTAATGACCTATTTTAATACACCTAGAGCAAGTTACTTATATTATTATGACTTCTCCAACATATTTTATTCTCTTATTTATTGGCCTCCCTGTCGATCTCTTTGTTAATGGAGGAAGGATTGTTGGATTTTCAGGTAATGAAATCTTTAGGGACATCAAATCAGGATGAGGAATTATAGGTGATGAGTATGATTTCTTGTAGAAAAAAACCTTATAATAATCCTCAATATGATCATAAATACTTTTACCTATCTTCCTTACAATAGAAACAACATGAAAACATGGAAAACATCGTAGTTGCCAACTCTTACAAGAGAAAATTCCTTTTTCTAAGTCGACTGTGGCCTGCACATTTGCATGAACCTCGAATACATGTGTACTCGAGTGGCTAATATTCCAATGTCTCACTTTATTCCAATTTTCAGTCAGTAATTTATCAAAGTGAGTACACATCTCCTTTGACCATGTTTCATATTCAACAAGTTTGTTTGCATTGAAATTCATAATTTTGATCCTCATTTTATCCATCATATTAATTATCGGCAAATCCCTTTCCTCTAGGATCCAAGAGTTGAATGATTCTGCAACACTTTATGCCATGTCACCATAACGCTTACGAATGAAATATGCACAAGACCAATTCTCCAGAGGTAAATTATCAAGAAAATCAGCTACAACAACTCCACCTTCCTTTTTCAGGGCATCAATGTTCTTCTGAAATTCATCAACTGTTATACAATATGCACAACGCATGAAATCTTGAACGAGCTTCTTTTGGAAGTTCGTAGTACCCCATATTTTCTTCTTTATATTTCCCTGTAAATGATGTATACAGTAGCAATGTGCAGACATTGGAAAAATCTTAGACACACCTTCAATAAGACCATTGTTCCGATCAAATATGAATGTGATGTTCCGATCTTGATGTGCTATTGCATCACGCAAATTAATAAGAAATCACATTGAATTATCCTCTGTATCTGAATCAACAACTGCATATGCAAGAGGATAAAGGCCTGAATTTATAACGACATATATCAATACACACAGATTCTATGAACTCTGAAAATGGTGCAGCTAGCGCGGACCAATAAATACATAGGCTATACAAGAGAATAAATATATTTATAGTGATAGGTTACACAAATCTAAATTATAAACATATTATGATTGTTTCATTTAACAATAACAAAGAAATAATCACAAAGTAAACGCAAAACATGACAATGTAAACATTAAGTGTAAACAGTATGTCACGTGTACATAGTAATGAATGCGTGTACTTTACAACAAATCCAAAAGTACACACACGACATCACAGAGTACACGTGAATATATGTGTGTACTTTGGGAATTACGCGTGTACTTTGAGGTTTGTTTTTTATTTGTATTAGAATTCCAAAGTACACGTAATAGATAAAACAGTACACATGAATTTACTATAACATATATCAACACACAGATTCCATGATGAACTCTGAAAAAGTTCCGTTGGCGCGGACCAATAAACACGCAGTATATACAAGAGAATAAATATATTTGTAGCGATAGGTTACACAAATGTAAATTATAAACATATTATGATTGTTTCATTTGACAATAACAAACAAAAAATCATAAAGTACACGCAAAACATTACAATGTAAACATTAAGTGTAAACAGATGTCACGTCTACATAGTAATGAAATGCGTGTACTTTACAAAAAATCCAAAAGTACACGCATTTCATTACTAAGTACACGTGACACAAAATATAAATTCACGTGTATTATTTTATCTATTGTGTGTACTTTGGGATTATAATGCAAATAAAGATACAGAACTCAAAGTACACGCGTAATTCCCAAAGTACACGCATATATTCGTGTGTACTCTGTGATGTCATGCGTGCACTTTATTTTCTATTGAAAGAACATACAAAGGATTACAAAATAAAGGCATAATATTGTCAAGTAAACTTCAATGCTTCACATTTACCATTGTTCCCATTCCTTGCAGTTTTCGACAAAATCATTCCACGATATCTACTCTTCAAAAAGGCACCATCAAAAAACAAAACAGGCATGCAGTACTGAAATACATTAATGGATCATGTAAACATTACAAAAATTCTTTTGAATAATTTTCTCTCTAGTTTGACGTCAAGAAAGCAATGTAATCCTGGATTATATTGCAATAGAAGTTCCCTATAATCATTGATTAATGCATACAAAACTTTCTCATCACTATGCAACTCAGCAACAACCATCTCTTTGCCACGATATGCATGATGATAACCTATATCAAGACCGTAGTTCTTCTTCATATCTATAACTACATCAATTGGCCTCAGCAATGGTTTATCCCTTAACTCATCAGCATGCAATGTAGAAACCAATTTTGAGTCCATCATTTTGCTTAATGGACTACGATATACACACCTACAAGTACGCTCATTGTTTAGACTTATTATATAAAAGTAACCATTTAATGTTGATAATGAAGCATGAACTCGCCACATGCAATTCTCAGTATTCCTTTTAGAACATTCTGTTGTCACCCAAGTTTTGTCATTCTTCAAATATATATACTTAAAAGCAACCTCAACAACATACTTTCTCAACTTATCACGAAACTCAACCACACCTCCTTTGAAACACTACTCTTCATGACTAATATATGTATTCTAATCATTAGAGAGATAAACTTTTGACGTACTCGACTCCACACCTCCAATATAAACATCATTTTCAACACCACTATTAATATCAATCACAGTGGATGATGATATATAGTCTATCCTTTCTCTACTTGTACCACTGCATTCAACCCTCTCACAACTTGTATAACTATGGTCAACCCGATCACATATTCTATACGTGCATTCGACCCGTTCATGAATTGTACTAGTGCTAAAAGCTGCTGAATTAAAGACATATATCCAAATAAAATCAGCATTAATATCACTTGAGATCGCAACATACAGTGAACATCTTTATCACAAAGAAACATGAATTTACTTTCATCATCAAAGTCATATTTCAATTAAAAAGATCCATCTTTCAAATCCATAAACCTACTACGTAACTCATTGCATATGAAATCCAATGAGTTGTCTTCAAAAATTTCAATGCAAGCCATATTATCCAAATAACAACACCTAGCAATCCGACAACTTTCCATTATATCCTGCATTATATTAAAACAAAAAAATGGTTTTGTTAAAGTTCAATTTTAATTAATGCCGGTGGCGCAAATTAACAAATACATGGCTAACAAAGACATGACTATTCTATTAAACATGACTCAACACTAACAAAGTAAATTCACATCAACATTATGAACAATTAATATAAAAAAATAAAATGAAAATTAATCAATAGAAATCACGTGTACATTAGATCAAATTGTGTGTACTTTATTGTTATTTTCTGCTCAGGTTTATATATAAAGTATTTTACTATTGTAAAACATCAAAATTGATTAATGCCGATGGCGCAGACCAACAAACACATCCATCTAACACATGACAACTCTATTATGTAATGAGTCAAAAGTAACAAAGTAAATACACATTAACATTATTCCAAATTAATGTCAAAAGAAAAAATCAGAAATAATCAAGTCCACAATTCACGTGTACTTTACATCAAATTGCGTGTACTTTACTGCAATGATCATTCGAGGTATATGCATGAACAACTTATATATACATAAAGTCCACATACACATGAACACACATAAAAACATATAAATACACAATCTGTTATGAAATCAAAACACAAATCAATATATATTCATATAAAATTAAAATACAATTATAAAAACACACAACCAAATCATTCATTCAATGTTCGAGTTAATTCATCACATGATTTACACAATTACAATGATTTGATTAAACAAAAAAAATTACATCAAGCTATTATAATTGATCAACATGCAAACATTTATTCATAACAAGTATAAACTTACAAATGATCAAATAAATGCAAAGAAAAATCTAGGTTAAACAAAGCGCAAAGGATTGATTTCTTCAAACAAATAGATTACTTTTTCTTTGACAGAACAAAGATCGTTGAACAGAAGTGAAAAAGAAATCATAAGATCCTAAGTTAATGGAGAGAACGAACTTGTTTGACAGAAGCAGAATGAAGAAAGAGAAGGATGTGCTTATTGGAAATGTTGTCAATCGCTGATTAGGTCAATGATAACAAAATGAATGACATGTCGAAAAAGGTATCTATATGGACCTAATCGTTTAAATTTTTTTTGATCCGGTAAAAACGTCCAAAATGTCCGGTCAAGGGAGTAGACCGTAAAAACCTATTTAAAAAATCCTAGCTCTCTCGCATTTTCCCCAATCTCCCTCTCTCTTTTCTTCTTCTTCTTCTTCCCCTCTCCCCCCTCTATCTCTTAAGCCTCTTCCTCTTCCTCTTCCTCTTCCTCTCTCTCTCTCTCTCTTTATCACGAATACACACACACACATACACACACACACACAAATGGTTCGAAAAGCTACCACACGGGTCTGTTAATAATTTTTAGTATCTCGCAGAGGCATTTACTGCTCGTTTCGTTACCAACAGTGCTCATATCAAGAAAATGTATTCGCTCCTCTCTATGAGGAAAAATCTCCATGAAACCTTGCACTAATACAAAGGGCGATACTGGAAAACTTACAATGAAGTCAAGGATTGCTCCGAATAGGTTGTTGTGGCCTCATTCAAGATCGAATTACCTAGGACTTCTATGTTGCACTCGTCTATCACTAAGAAAGAGGCTAACACCATCGATGATTTCATGTCACTCATAAAGAAATATGAATAGGTAGAAGATGTAGTCACCGGTACCCAGAGTCACAATGGTCGGCCAAAGACGACCAAGAACGAAGATATATATAACGTCCGCAAGAAAGGGGGCAAGAAGAAAAATTGAGGATTTAATAATGGTGATAAGGCAGACCGTGCCAAAGCTTTCCAAGTGATCAAAAATATTTTTAAAGAACCAATTTACAAGATCTTAAGTAAAATCAAAGATTAACAATTCATTAAATGACTAAAGAAGATGATAGGGGTGTTGGGGTTTATTTAGAAAATCGCATGTAAACATTTTATTATTAATAATAAAGGAATTATTTTATTTATTGTGAAATGAGAATCAAGTTGTGAGAATGCGTTATATTTGGTTAAATATATTATTTCATTTAAATGTCGGTCAATAGAGCTTAGTAGGAATTTCAGTGAGTTGCATTTTTGAAATGTTTATAATCTTGATAAGGACTTGACATCCTACCGAAATGATTGTGATACAATCCCAGTAGTTTATCTCAAACTACGGGAAATCGATAATGGTTCAGGAACTTGTGAGATAGTTAAACAAAGGATTGTGATCGATTACATCCTCGAAATGTATTGAACGGGACCACCCATGGTATTAGAGTCTAAAGGATACATGCATAGACTCAGTAAATCCCACACCATTCGCAAAGGGTGCGTAGATTATTAATATCGAGAATTAAGAAGATTAGTATACTTTTGTAGTCGTCACTTTGGTTCCAATGGGTGAAATTCAATATTATATTGAATCAAATGATCCCCTCATATTGGGTGACAATTATATAATCGGGTCTTAGATCTTAATTCTGAGGAATCCCCATTCAGAGATACCTAGGATTGTGATACTCCCTTAACTAACTTATAAGTTTTCGTTTCCACGAATAAACCTGATCAATGGATTATTTATAATCTAGTAGAGGTAGCAAAATAAGTTAAGCCTGAGAGTCAAGGATATTGATTAGATGTTGGTCAAAGTTGATTAACGGCAAATTTCCTTAACCAAGCGAGAACCTAAAGCTTAACGCGGGGAATCATATTATGCACATGATTAACTTTACAAATAAGGGCTCATTATATCAGAGGATTTTTAAGTTAATTAAGTTGGAATGCGATCATAATTATTTAGTGAAATTAATTACGATTAAATAAAGAAAGAAAATAAATACGGTAATTGTAATTGGGTATTTCCAACTATTTATTTGAAGCCAATTTAATTATTTGTCTTAGGTCCTTAGTGGAGTCCTAATGCCCAAGTAGCTAGGCTCATATTCTCAAGAAACCCTATTTAGCCCAAGCCTATTATGGGGATCCATCTATTTTATTACAAGAGAGTAACAGACCATCCCAGCATAGAGAGTGGACTGCCCGATCGAAATTAGTTACTCATTCAAGACTAGTGCATTTAACATGCCTTTAAATACTTACAGATATACTCAAATTGGTTACCAACATTCTCAAAGGGGATATTTAGGGAGACCATGAGTTATCCACATGTTAATTGAGTTCCTTGTACAACTTAATCTCTTTTTTACACATCTATAAATTGTAAACCCTAGCCTGGGCAAGGGGATATAACCTCAAGCACTGAGAGACACTAATAAGAACATAGTAACCTCTCTATCAATGTAGGCAAGTTGCTGAACTACGTACATCCTTGTTCTGTGTGTGATCTTTACTTTCTGCACTTATAATTATTTCCGTGGATGTTTACTGTGATACTTCTTGCACTCACAATTGGCACCATCTTTGGGAAACGATTTCTTTTCCTATGAAAATATTCATCAACAGAAAGTCCATAATGTCTCACCATAATAGCAACATTCCTTAGGTTGGTGACGTGCAAGATGACCTAGTCCCCCCTTGGGTTAGGTTAGAGATTCTCCAGCATCCAAATCTTACGTTTCACCAAAAAAGGAAACCTTCTTAAAAAAGTCAGGGACCACCTAGGTCTACACATATCTCCCAGTTGGTCGACGCCTACTAAGTTAGGCTTCGAGAACAAGAGGAGGCCACATGCTTCCAGGTGGAAGAAAATTCTCACCTGCAAAGTGACTTGAAATGATGGAGAGAGATCACTATAGAGATATCAGGAAGCATCGTGATATGACTCATAGTCCTCAGGTCAGAAATACTCGTAATTGAGGGAGGATCTCCAGGCGCGACCAAGACAGATCTGAACGTGGCAGGTCAAAGCGTGATCGATAAGAAATGTGGCCGATCAGAGAGGCACCATAGAAGCAACGATCGTCAATATGAGAATATTAGAATTTTAGTTCATATAGAGATGGACCAACATCTAGCCCAACGAGGAGACAGGTTTATCAGGAACAAGACATGAGAGCTTTCAACACCCAAATAAAATCCCCTTTTTAAGGGTAATTGAAGAAGAAGAACCCCCAAAGAATTTTGTTGTTGCTAGGCTTATCATTTATGTTGTTGCTATAATCTTCTTCATGATATTACCTGATGACTTCAAAAATTGAAGACCTTTAATGACCCTTACTGGAATTCCAAAATTCCTGTTATTCATTAAAGCACGGTTACCTTTTTCAAGTTTTTAATCTTTAGGCTTCTCACCGTCAATCGCTGGATTTCCACCTTGGCCCGAATAAATTAACAAATCAGAGAATTCAGTCTCATTTTTATAACGACCAAAATCCACTATATTGGTGGATAAAATCATTGTATTTTCTTTCATGTAATCTATACTAGAAAAGAACTTGCGATGCAAGCCAATTATAACAAGTTCAGCTCTAAAGTGAAATTGGTCATCGACTTTAACACCGAGGACAACTACCAAGACTTGGTTGCTTACATTAACCCATTTTTTTTTGTTGTTTAAGTGGCACTGTTGCTTCAACACAAATTTTCCAAGCAGGCTTTCTTTCTTCCTTTGGGATTGATTTGTTTTCCTCTGACAGCTTATTCAATAATTCTTCAAACAGAATCAGAGCCTCCCCCATCTTATTGCGAGTGGCGACTTCTTTCCGATCCGTAAACTCAACATTTTTCGGATGGGGAGCCCAGAAAACAGAGAGAGTATGCCTATAACTAGTCGATAATTTCTAGGCTCACTGCCAGGTAACACATGTCCGGTCCGCACTCTTAAAATGAGGACTGGTCCGCACAAGAGAAGTACTCTGTATATCTATATAATAAGTTACAAAACTTATGTATGTCATAAGCTTGGCTGGTGATGTCATCTAGATAAATTTTCCTTACACTACCAATTTTACCCCTCAAATCTTTGATTTCCCCCTTTTTTTCACCTATCAAATTTACATTTCAATTCAAAATTGGGGGTACTTTGGTCAAAATACCTTCATAACTTTGTTGACACACTCTCTCTCTCTCTCTCTCTCTCTCTCTCACAAACCTCTCATTCTCCCGTCCTCTCATCAGCAAGCCCAAAAAAACCTACCTCATATGTCTCCCCCACACTAACCTCGAGCCATGTGCGACAAACCCTCTGCCCCGCTGCCGCCCCCTCTCCCCACCGCCACTCCTTATCCCGGTTCCCCTGTGACCCGCAACCAATCAAGTTGTTTTCCAATCTTTTATCCCCGCTGTCAATAGGTACATATTAGGGTTTTCCACCATTTTGGGTGGTTTTTAGTTATTTATTGTCTTTCAATTGGAGTTTTTTTTGTTGTTTACTTTTGTAGATTTGAATCTAACATGTTCCCTTCATTTTATTGTTCCTCTCTTCTTTATTTGGTTTTGAGATTTGGTTTCCCATGATTTCAGATTTACGATTAGTGGTAAACTCCCAAAGGTTAGATCTCTCTCTTTTTCAGATTTACGATTTGACCCCACAATTTTAAATTTACGCTTTGGGTTTTGATATGTATATTTGTTCTAACTTTGTATTGATTTGAAAAAGGGTATTTTTTATTCTATCATATATTTTGGTTTTTGTATTTTTTAGATTTAATGAATGTATTGTAGGATTCAAAAAGGATTGAAGGGTTATTATACATGTTTCTCCCTTTTCATTAAATTTTGATAAGTAATTTCGTCATTGCATTTTAGTTGGGGTTTGGTGGTAAGCAATTGTTTGAAATTAAAAGCATTTGTTTGACTTTAAAAGCATTTATTTGATTTTTTTTATCTCTAGCAGGAATGATGATGATGTGTCTCATGTTTTAGAGTTCAAAAGGTAACATCGTGTTGTAGAAAAATCATTTTGACAATGCTCTTATATATAACCTAATAAGGAACACTATTAGCATATGACTAATCATCTTGGCTTAGATTTGAGAATTATGTTTAGTCATCTTGGCATGCTCAATTCTATTTTCTTTTCACCGGATGAATCATGTTTTAATGATTCTAATACGCCATTTTTCTAATAACAGGGCAGTGTTGCAATATATAATCTATGCATTACATTTTTATGGTGGAAGGACCCTGCATATTAGTTTTATGGAGTTCTTTTTTGAAATCTTATTTTATTTGGATTTTTTTTTGTTTTTAGCAGGAATGATGATGATGTGTTTCTTATTTGATAGTTGAATTATAATGGTTGTAACTCGGCATAGAAAGCACGTCACAGAACTGTCCAAACTCAGTAGCGTTCCGATACCCAATTTGATACGGAATATGAGGATAGCTGTGGTGAAGTGACACCCTCAGAAAACAGTAATATGAATAGTAGTTGTGATACTACATAACAGTGATGCTTGCTTGAAACTAAGTGCATTTTGCTTGAAACTATTTTGTGCATGTGTGCTTACTTTGTATAATTTATGGAAGCTTTAACATGGTTTATCCTTTTATTTTATTTTATTTTGAATCTTTGTTGCATTTCAATTAGGGCTTTTGGTTCTTTGTTGCATTTGGGTTTCAAATCGAAAGCCATGAATGACACCACCAAGTATTTTACTTTGTTACATTTAGATGTCAAATGCATACTTTCTTTTTTTTCGATTTTATTTTGAATCTTTGTTGTATTTCAATTAGGGCTTTTGGTTCTTTGTTGTATTTAATTTATTCTGTTTAGTTTTTTTAAAATGATGAGTAACATTCAATATGTTGGGATCTTGATTTGACAAGGTAACTTTTTCAAGATCCATGAATGTTAGTCCATCAAAGACGCACTTTGGTTTTATTAGGTCGCACATGGGAGAGTACTGGTAATGATGCTGCTTCACGAGATTTAATTGATGCTATTTAGTAGTATTTTTTTACTTAATGCTCATAAAAAACTGAAATGCATGAATTGTCATTACTAAATGGGTGGAAGAGACTAATGACATACTTAATGCTCATTACATAAGTTTGTGGTGTTTATTAAATTTGGGTATCAATTTTATTTTCTTTGATTACTATATGTTATTTTGCTGAGATGGCATGCCATTACAATTGTCATTATAATTTGAAATTGATGAGGGTGAAAAATTTGTCAATACTAAAGTAGAAGAATAAAAAAGAACGAAATGAATATACTATACATGGTGTTGTTTGTAGTACTTCCTTTTGGCACATTTTTGTGTTGTTTGTAGTACGGCCTTTAGGTACATTTTTTTTATATTTGGAACTACAGATTATCCAATTGAACACCTCTTAAAGGTTATGTATGATATGTTTCCATTGCAGGCCAAGTGTTTGATAAAAGGCTCAAGTGAGTTCTGTTGATGTTGTACATGACCATGTGAGTGGGCTTTGCGTATCATTTATCTCACTGTTGAAAAGGTACTCTCTCCCACAACGATTAATATTGTGTTTGTTGGAGGATTTTTCATTTATGTTTTCTTATCATCCTGGAATACATTAAAACTATGCATTATGGTATATATGAGGTACTCAGGTTTATTGGCTCTATTAAACGCATGTTTGTTGAACTTTTGAATGTATTTGAATGTCGAATGAATGTGTATGCATGTCTAATATCTGATAACAAGCTTACAAGGTCTTTCCATTAGATTCAAATCTTTTTGAATTAATTTATGTTTGACGGGCTTGAAGATATGCTTCATTTTGTATAGATTTTCAATTTCTGAGATTTTTGCAAAAAATGGAACTTATATATTGGTTCCAGATTGTGGATAGTTTCATCATCATAAATCTATGTTACATGGATGTTTTTCGTTGGGTTTAGTCCATCGGCTATGATGGATCGAAATTTGTGGTAGTTAATTTAACTCTGCATATATAAGTTCAATATGTTTCACTTCATTATATGCGGGGCCCACATGGTCAATTATTGTGGCTGCTGCAAATATTAGATTTGCGCAGTTTTGTTTTTGCGCTAGGGATATTTCAGTCTGCGTATATTAGATACAATAACGCTAATTGGGTTATGGTTGATCGTTTTAAGTTCTTAATTATTTTTGAAAATCAATAGTGTAAAGTTTTTAGAAAATAATTTATGTTAACTGTATAGGGCACGTCAGTTTTCTATGTATGTTAAAGAAAAACCACTCTTTTTACCTCAAAGACTATTTTTATCCCTTTTTTGTTTCAAGTGATAAGCCATTCGAGGTTGGACTGTAATGCTAACACGCTCCTGTGTTTGCAAAGTGAAAATTTGGGTACTAGATATACATATTTACTATAATTTAACATTTTGTCATTTTTAATGTTATCAAAATATGTGAGGGAACTTTCAAACAAAAAACTTCCTTTTAATTATGTGATCAATGAAACTATTTGACTAAGTAGGTGATACAAACATGAGTTGCTAAAAGTGTTTGTTTTCTCACCTGTTTGTGGTTCCATTATTTACAAGAGTTATATGCAATTTATACTTACAACTAATGTTTTTAATGTTGTATGTGTTTACATACTGATATGAATAACTTTGGAAATTAAATTCAGGGGTTATTCTGATGAGAGAGCTTATTCTCAAGCTAAGTCTAACGATGAACTTTCTAAGTCCTCTTCTGATTCTTATTTTTGGAGGGACAAAGGCCAAGATCAGGTGGCTATGGGAAGGTGACATAAACTCTGCAGTTTTCATCAAATAACTAAAGCTAGGAGGTATTTGAATCACATCCACTCTTTTAAATTACATTTCTGACCCCGTTTAGTTAAAATCCTATATTTTAAACCATTTTGCATCTCTATACTCTGCTCAACAATATTCTCTTGAAATGATTTAATTGTACGGTCATTACACGAACAATATTTTAGTGGCCAAGCGTGATCCATTAACCATCAAACGTACTATTTTTGACATGGAACAAATTCATTGTTAAGTGTCTTATTTTCAAGTTATTATTGGGATATTTAAATTATGTTATTATTGGCCTTTTGAATTTATTATGATATTGATTTTTTTCTCGAGAAACTTCAC
Source organism: Sambucus nigra (assembly GCA_949130495.1). NCBI lineage: Eukaryota > Viridiplantae > Streptophyta > Magnoliopsida > Dipsacales > Adoxaceae > Sambucus > Sambucus nigra. The sequence goes on along the minus strand of OX422213.1, from coordinate 497,447,295 downwards.
TACTGCTAACTACCTTCTCTACATTATTTTTTATAGTACGAGTTAGGTTTATTTTAATGATGTATCAAGTCAATTTGACACCAGTGAGAATGATCGAATTTGAACTATCACTTAGGTGATTGTTGTTGGTGGTTTATTAAGTGGATGGAAATCAATATAACAAGGGTCGTTGGTGGCAACATCGTGTCATAAGCAATTTATGTCCTTCAAGTATGGATACTGGGGAAAATGCATCTTCATACCATTATAATACAAAGCATAGTCTTCGCCGACGACCAGCGTTCAGACCCTCCCCACCCCTACAGCCTTCACCGCAGGGCGACATCGAGCGAATGTCCACATCCCCTCTGTGGAGGTTTCCCTTGATGAGTTGATTTTATTATTTGAGAAAATGTTCATTTTAATACTGGTCTTATATCACTGCATTCATGTGTGTTTATTTTTGTTTCCAAATTAATTTTTTTCCATTACTATTATTGGACGCATCTTGAAATTTCTAAAATATTGCAAAGATGTATTGAATTGCTGAAATCTTTTTTCTATTACTTTTAACATCAGATATGCATGTTATAAATTAACAAACTGCATAAAAATTTGTGTTAAAGTATCCACTACACATATTTGGTATCCAACTCGAGGAATGAGTTAAATTATTGGCTATGTGCAGATATTTGGTATCCAAGTGTTATATTTGAAAACCATGTTTTCTGCATTGCTGTTGTATGTAGGTTCATGTTTCACTATTATAAACATGTTTTCTGCATTGTTGTTGTATGTAGGTTTATGTTTTACTTTACCAATTACATGCGATTAGATCGGTCAAATTTAAGCTTTCGTATTCTTTTTTCCACGATATGAAATGAGAGTACGCCACATATTTAATATATAGTTCATTTGAAGTGCTAAAAGTTCATTTACATTTAGCGTTTGTTACTATTCTATATATTTTCTGCGTGTTTGGATTTCAGATATTTTTTTAATACGAGACTCGAAGAGCCAAAGCAATGCAAAAAAAGGTAGCAATGAAAAAAAGTATCAACTGGATATACTCTTCTTCCTATTCCCGTATGACCTGCTTGACTGACCGCACCATTATATAAAGCAGATGAGGGGTCTGTGGCTGCAAAATCTTAAGGCCATTTAACTGGTGGAAACATGGTATTTTTGGAGTTGTTAGGACAGGCGAAGTCATTGGATGTTGTGTTTCCACCAAGGCTGCCTTATATGTCGATGCCAGATATAGAACTGGATGAGCCAGATATGGAACCGGATGAGTGTGAAGAGATGACATTGAATGATGTGAACATAGAGGAGGAGATGAAAAGGAAGCATTCCTAGAAGAATGAGGTGTATTTTGAGAATTTTTTTAAGAAACTAATGTTTTTATAAAAAAAATATATATATATTTAATGCTGATAAGAGTTGTTTTATTTTTGTTTATACTTGGTTCTTTCATTCTCACGATTTTTTACATGATCTTTTCTCCTTCGCCAACTTTATTTCAAAATTTTGAGTCCATATTGATGATTTTGGTGGTATTGTCTCAAGTGGTATAAAAAAGAACATGTTATGCGGAATAATCAGTGGAGAACTCACCAATTTTTTTTGAATTATTTACATTATTTGTGTTAAATCAGCAAGGCATTTGTAGCATCAGCATTTGCGGATCGACCTAGGATAGCTGCAAATTCAAGGAACAAATTCCTCTACAGGTAACATGTGCTTTTGCTACTGCTGATGCCGCGGATCAACTAACTACGCCACAAATTCTTCTACTTGGATTCCTTGACAGGTTCATCTTCACCGTTCAAACTTCCATGCTTATAAAATATTTGACAAAGAACCCAACTTCCTGTTTTAATCAGAAACTTACGAGTAGAGTTTTTAATTTGATGGGAAATGGAGTCAGCATCTGTTAAAATCAAGTGTTTGTAAATAATTCTCAAGAATTGTGAGAATAAAACTTCCACTCCTAAGTGTTTTTTCTGTTCTTCCATATGTTGATAACTTTAGTATGTCACGAATGAGAATAACTGGTTTTTTGGTTCAGCCCTAATGCTTTAAAATTATAGAACGGGCGGCTCGAGAGGCATGGAGAAGCGTATTTTCACTTTAATTTCCCACTCTCCCATTTCACTTCAGATCCCCAACCTATTTGCTCTCTCTACAAACCAAACACATAGGAAAAGGTATTTATTTCACAAACCATAATCTTAATCCGCCGACAAAAAATCTCTCTTTCACTCTCAAGCCCATGGATTTTTTATGGTCTTAACCATATTTGTTTAAGTTTACAATCTCAGGTATACAAGTTCTAAACATTAGCTTACATCTGCAGAGATGTAACTGAGGTTTAGCCAATATAATGGCTTCCTCTTGGGTGAGTTACGATATTCTCTGGATATTCTCTGTTTCTTTATCGCTTAACACTTTCTCCACACCCCGCATGGTTTCCTCTGTGTTTTTAAGTGATTGGAAACTTGAAATGGAGTATTGAATATAGGAGTTATTTTTATTTGAATTATTTAAACAACTTCTTATTTATCTTTCAAATAGAGTATTGTATGTAGGGACATCTTTTTGGAAGCTAAAGGATTGTGTCTTGAGGTCCACGTTTGCTTTATAAATGAGCCTCATATTTTTCTGGCTCGGATTCCTCAGAAGGCTGCAAAGAAAGTTCATTTTGGGAGCTTTGGCAGCAGATAAGGATGCAAAGGAGGCTGCCAAGTGGTCGAACAAGATGGTAGCGAATGACAAGCGATTTGGAAGGAGTGAATTTCACCTCATTTTGGGAAATGGAAGATGTACTTGATATCAGGTTCATATATTCCAACAACATCCACATAGTATTGAAAACGTTTGGGCTAGAAGCTAGAAGAAAAGCCATCATAAATGAGGTGACGAGCGTGTTCAAAGTATATGGGGTTGAAGTTGATTTTCGACATTTTAACCTAATTGTGCCTTACATGACCAACTCGGATGACTAACTTGGAGACACCTTCATCTAAGATCTGCCTCAATTTGCCTGTAAAGGTAGCGACAGGTAGCGACAGGCTATTTTGATTTGTTGCAAAAGTTGGAGATCTAATATATATAAAACACTAAATTTTCCATTTTTTAAGTTTTTGTAATTTGTTTTTATGCACGTTTTTACTAATTGAACCATTGTAATTTATTCTCATGCTCTAATTTGTAGTTGTTTTGGGTTATTTTTTCGCACAATTGTAATAAATGAGATTTTTTGGTTGACATTCTTTTTTTACTTTTTTTAGTGGCAGTTTTTTCACACCCCACTTTGTTGAAGCAATAATGGATTGTACCAAAAACAAATGACAACAGGGGGATGAGGTATCAACATAGGGCCATCTTAAAATATGTTGTTTATACGTGGTCCAAGATGGATAATTACTACGGTTGTTGAGACTAATTTTTTACTTTTTAAATAGGGTATAGTCCTATAAACAAAGAGTACTTTGTCCAAAATTTCTAAAATGTTTATATGGTGTTGTAAAAAAAAATTGCGACTTAAATTATATTTTTTTATGGATATGATGTTGTTTATGCGAGATCTACGATTGAAAATTAGTATTGTTCTGGATATTTTTTTTATTTCTTCAATTGGGTGGATCATCATATAAACAAAGAAACTTTGTCCAAAATTGTATATCTGTTTACAAATATTTGTGTTATACAATCGTTAACAATTATTACGAGATCCATGATAAATTATTATTATTGTTGTTGGACTAATTTTTTCTTAAACACATGAAAATATGCTAAAAAATTTAAAATTATTTACAATTATGTGTTGTAAAAAAACTTTTTGACTTTATTAGGTTTGTATCACGGTATATGTATGTATGTATATAAACAGGATGTACATATGTATGTATGTAACAAAAATTCAATACTTTCCAAGTTTTTAAACTCATAGGTTCGTCCCATAACTTATTTCAAAAATTGTTTATCTGTTGTGAACTAAATACGACGTATGGTCCTATTAATGACGTACACTTTCAAAAATTACACGATTCTATACTTTAAAAATTTACACTTCTAATATATAAAACATTTATTATTTACATTAGACACGATTTTATACTTTTCAAAATTATCAGCGTGCCTTCAGGCACGGGCATACCCTAGTATATATATATATATATATATATATATATATATATATATTCTCCTATAAGGAATTTTTTTTATGAAACTTCATGGAAATGATGTCCACGGTTAGACGATCATCTCCAATTTTTTTCATCAAAAAATTCAATAAAAAGACGTTTACATGAGATGAGATGTAAAAAAATGGTATAAATATTCAATTTTCTACCGTTGAAATTTTGGGTCAGTGCCAGTCACTTTATTAATTGAATTTTTTTATGAAACTTTATGGATATGATCTTCTCAATGCGAGATCATATCCATGAAGTTTCGTCAAAAAGTTCAATCAAAAAGTGGGTGAGATGATCGCCAACATTTCAACGGTCGAAAATGCATATTTATTCCACTGTTTATATATATATATAGTATTGCCCTTGTGCGGACCAGTTCGCATTTTAAGAGTGCGGATCGGACATATCTAACCTTATGGTGAGCCGAGAAATTATCGGCTAAATTATAGGCGCTCTCTCTCTCTCTCTCTCCCTCTTCTGGGCTCACCGTCAAGGGATACATGTCCGGTCCGCACTCTTAAAATGCGGACTGGTTCGCACAAGAGCAGTACTGTATATATATATATATATATATATATATATATATATATATATATTGTAACACCCCGTACTTTTGTGCATTTAATATTTAAATTAATTCGAGGATTTTAAATTACTTGTGGGTTGTAATTTTTAATTGAATTAATTATGGCAATATATGTTTAAATATTAATCGAGGAGTAAATGGTTAATGTTTAGGGAAATTTATTTACTAAGTGAATAGTAATAATTTAATTACATCATTTCGGGTATTAATGACAGGGTATGCACTTATTCCAGCCGGGAGTCGGTATAGACTTAATGGGGTGTGAGATAAGGATTTTTTATAAATTAATTCGGATGCCAATTCTGAGTGCGCGGTTGAGTCCGGATGGGTCGAGATAGTCAGAAAAGAGTACCCGGGGGTAGTAATTGGGTCTCGGGGTATTTTTGGGCATAGCCGGGCCCACACGGGGTGAGTTGGGCCACTTTAATTAAGCCCATTAGGTGAAAAACGGGAATTAGAGTTTTAACCTAAGTGAGGGATTAGGGTATGGCAGCCAACACAACTTAAGAACCTAGGGTTTGAGAGGGGATTTGGGGGAAACCAAATCAAGAGCAAATTTGGGGATTTTGGAGCAAAATCAAGGGGCTACTACAACGGATCAGACCCTACGAATGATTTCAGGCAAGTGGTTAGCTGTTGTATTTTCGAAATTTATGATAATCAATTCATATCATAGTGATGTGTAAACCAAAATTCCTTTTGGGGGTAAATGGGTACAAAATGGGGTTTTTGCTCATGAAACTATTGAATGAGATTCATAGAAAAATTGTTGTGTTGAACATATCTGAATGTAGATATTTGATTGGAATAAGAATTCGGAATATAAACTGGGAAAAAAAAAATCTGAATTTGGAAATTGGTTATAGAACAAGATTGATGGATTTTAATGGGAAAACCCATCTTTAAATATAGTGAGATATCGTATGAATCGAAAAGGGTAAAACAGTTTTAGATGATTGAGACTTGTTTGGGAGTAATTGACTGGTTAAAAAAATCGTTATTTAAGGTTGGAAAAATGGAGAGGAAAAACCTTAGATATTCGGCCATGGCTGAAACAGCAAGCCGAGGAAGACAACCACCTGCTCGATCGATCGATCGACACAGGGGGATCGATCGATCGACGGTCCCAGAAAAGTGACAGTTCGGCCAGTTTGTTTATATGAGGGTTTAATTTAAGATTTAATTCCCTTATTTTTAATTGGTGATAATATTTATATGGGATATATGTTTCCCTAACAATTATAGGGTAATATAATTGGGTTTAGGAGGGTGTGAACGGTATGTCATGAGATGAACGAATTTGGAGAAATAATTCATAATTATGGATAGTGGGCCGAGGAATAATATTCGGGTAATGTAGTTGGGTGTCACTACATTAGTAAAGGAATTTAAGTGAGATATTTAATTATGGACCAAGTGGGCAAGTCCGGGCATGTTGATAATTATAGGTGAACATAATTGGGAAAATTATGGAAATAAAGGTGTGACACATTGTAGGCAAAAATGTGGGTATTATATTATGAGATGTAAATTGGACCAAGTGAGTGAGTCTGGGTGTCTTGATATCAAGGTGTTAAATTAATTATAGAGAGGAAGTAATTAGTTTGGAGTCGGAACATTGACTCGGAAATGTGGAGGTAAGGGCCAAGTGAGAGAATCCGGGGATAATGGTTGGGTGACACCAAGTTATTAAATTAATAAGTGTATTAATTAATTTAATTAGAGTCGGTTTGTAGACTCGGGTAGGATTAAATTAATATGGGTGTTAATTAATTTAATTAGAGTCGGTTTGTAGACTCGGGTAGGATTAAATTAAAATGGGTGTTAATTAATTTAATTAGAGTCGGTTTGTAGACTCGGGTAGAATTAAATTAATATGTGTGTTAATTAATTTAAGGAGAGTCGGACCATAGACTCGGGGAAAGTATTATATTAATTAATGTGTGAATTAATTATATTAGAGTCGGACCATAGACTCGGGAAGAGGAAAAGTTATTAAGTGAGAAAATTAATTACATTGAGTCGGGCCACAGACTCAGAAAATTACAGGCAGTGTATGGGATATTGAATACACGGTAAAGCCGGGTTTATATTATATATATATACGGTGTCGTGATAGTATATATATATATGTGTATTTATTGTGCATGATACTAAATATCAGTGATTAGATATTTATTAAAATTATATACTCTAATGCTATCAAGGGAGGTTGCGCGATGTGGGTGAATCCCCTAGCTTGAGGAGTAGGGCGAGTATATCCCCAGGTCATAGCGTCCGATATATATGGGTGAGGGACTTATCTCACTTTCAGGGAAGGAATATGACCGCCTCCACTTCGTTTATATTTTGTTCCAAGTTGGTGAGCGATTCTAACTTGGGGAACTAGGTTTTGTGAGCACACCTAGTGAGATAGCATTTTAGAGGGAATCATCCGATGAGGGTATACTCGGAAGGATGTATACGCGTATGATATATGTGTGGATGTTAGTAAAGGTACGTATAATATAGTAGTAAATATTATATGTAGGTGATAATACAGTGCGTGATGTATTTACCTTATATAACTCGGGTTACAGTTATATGTTGTTAATTAATGAGAAATTAATTAAGTTAATTATTGGTGGAAATAATACAGTGTTTGACGTATGTACTTTATATAACTTGTGACACGGTTATATGTTATTATTTAAGAGGAATTAATTAAGTTAATGGTGAAATAACTTAAAATTCAAGAATCATTATACTCGGGTTAGAGTTGTATGGCAAGGGAAGGTTATACCAAGACTAGTTGGACGGGGTAGCACAACTAGGAGGGGTTAAGGTAACCGGTAGGTGTGCACAATAGTGGAGGGGTGAGAATGTCCACAAGGGAGTGCGACACTAACTTAAATATGAAGCGCATTCATGCATTTTAAATTACTGCAGTTAATTCACTTGCTAAATATTTTCAAAATGTTTTGGGTTCTAACCCTTGCTATAAAACTATTTTCAAAACCTTTTAGGTGTCCAGCCACAGGGACGCCAGGATTGATATTCTATTCCAGGGACACGGAGCTGCGGCATATGTGGATGTTAGCAGGAGTTTGGATTAGACGCATCATTCATTCATTCCTAGAGTAGGAATCTTGTATCAGTTTCAGTTTTATTTAGGGCTTGTCGCCCAGACTTCTCGGTACAGTTTTCAGATGTTGAATAATTGTATTTGGATTATTTCTTTGGTGACCGGTGATTTATTCGGCATGTTGTGTATTTATGATTCAGTTCTTTTTCATTCAGTTGTGTGAATGGTTTATATATTCCGCATGTACTGTTTTGGTTTTATTAAAAAGTTAAAATTGGCACCAGTTTTTGGAATACTAGGTGGTTAATAAGTTTTAAAAAGTTTTCGACAGTGATGCTAAGGATGATCCAACTGGGATTCCTGTTTTAATTTGGTATAGGACTGATCACCCGGTATTTTATTAGGCGGGGTGTCACATATATATATATATATATATATATATACAGTACTATACTTGTGCGAACTTTCGCACATTTTAACAGTGCAGACCGGGCATGTGTCACCTAACCATGAGCCCAGAAGAGAGAGAGAGAGAGAGAGAGAGAGAGGGGGGGGGGGCTACAATTTAGCCGATAATATCTCGGCTCACCACCAAGCGACACATGTCCGGTCCGCACAAGAGCATTATATATATATATTTTGAAGTTTGATGTTTACCCACATTTAAATAGTTGAAACCTAGCATTTGTAGATTCTGTGAGAGATTCTTCATTTCAGTCCCTAAAAATTTTAACTTTCGATCTTGTCTCATTTATTTCTCTCTCTAAAAATATATTATGCAAGTACTGTTGGAGAATTTTTAAAATAAGTGAGTAAGATCTTTAGGAGTAAAAGCTTAAAAGCTTGTCCCACATTGGAAGTGTGTGGAGAAAAGTGGGAAGCTAACCCATTATAAAAGGGAGAGTGTCCCACATTGGAGAATGAGTAAAGATAAGTGATACACACTAAGCTATTAAAGGAATGGGTAACCTTTGAGTCCCACATTGGAAAAATATTAAGAAAGTGTGCACTTTATAAGTAGAAATGGAAGATAAAGAGTTACTTCATCTAGAATTTAAGAGGCTATTCAAGAGACCTCCAATACGGTGTGAAGCACCGTACGCACACGCACGCGCACATGTGGGCTGTAGAGGTGCTAGTGATGCACTTTGCACTTCGCAAGCCACGCGTCCACAGTGGTAGAGGGTTGCCGAGATTCGTCCGGGTCGGATCGCGATAGCTCGGGCACGATCACTTTTTGGTGGGTTCATGTAAAACCATTTCGATATTACTGTGCCTGTTTGCAAATGGTTTAAGACTGTTGGTATTTAACAGTCATACCATTTCGGAATTAAGTAAATACTGTTAAAACTCAACAGTCATGACCCCTAAGATACAACTTTTCATTTCCTATAAATATAGGCACCCTATTTCGAAATTCCACATAATTAAGATTAACCCAGTTCCGAATTTTCCAACCCCTACAATTACTCTCTTACAATTTTCAGGAGATATAAATTATCTTATTCTATTTGGTGCACATAAACAAAATAAGAACTTGATTGACTGTTCTTCGCTGCTGTATCCAAAGGATGTCTTCAAATATACAAGTTGCAGACAATGTAAGTTGCTTCAATGTATCTTGAGTACGGATTTGCGAATTTCCGTTTGTATACCGAAGTTATTCGTGTGAGGCAAATACAATATTTAAGAAAGTGACATCACGCCTTAAGGTTTTCCAGAATCAATTTTCGTGTGGGGCAAATACTTTGGTCCTGACTTTGTAGTCTATCTTGTTGAAGGAACTAGAGACACACCTTGTAATCAATTTTCTTTGACTCTTAGTGTTGAAACAAACCCACAAACTTATAGTGAGGCAATTAAGTCAGTCGATTCGACATTTTGGAAAGAAGCTATAAATGATGAAATGGATTCAATCATGGAAAATAAAACTTGGAAGTTAGTGGATTTACCTCCAGGGTCTAACCAATCAAGTGTAAATGGATTTTTAAAAAGAAAATGAAAATAGATAGAACAATTGATAAATTCAAGGCAAGATTGGTTGCTAAAGGTTTTACACAAAAGGAAGGAATTGATTATTTTGATACCTATGCACCAGTTGCTAGAACCTCTACTATTAGAATTTTAATATTATTAACATCTAGATATAATTTTGAGATTCATCAAATGGATGTGAAAACTGCCTTTTGAAATGGTGACTTAGAAAAAGAAATTTTCATGGAACAACCTAAAGGGTTTGTTATTTCTGGACAAGAACATAAAGTATGTAAAGTTATTAAGTCCTTATATGGCCTAAAACAGTCACCCTAGACAATGACATGAAAAATTTGATAAAGTCATTATTTTTAATGGTTTTAAAATTCATGAATCTGATAAATGTGTTTATAGTAAATTTTCGAATGGTAAAGGTGTGATCATTTGTTTATACGTACATGATATTTTAATTTTTGGTACTGATTTAGAAAGCATTAATAATACAAATAATTTTCTGCCATCTAAATTTGATATGAAAGATATGGGTGTGGCTGATGCCATATTAGGAATGAGAATAATAAGGAAAGAGAAAAATATAGTTCTCACTCAATCTCATTATGTTGAGAAAATTTTGAAATTATTAATCAGTTTGATTACGCACCTGTTAGTACACCTTTTGAACCACAGCTAAAGATGATCCTTAAAACTAGTAGGGCTAATTCACAATTGGAATATGCACGAGTAATTGGTTGTTTAATGTATGACATGACCTGTACTCGGCCTGATATCGCATATGTTGATGGTAAATTAAGCAGATATACTAGTAATCCTAGTTTATTACATTCGCATACTATCAATAGAATATTAAAATATTTAAAAGGAACTATGGACTATGGTATATACTATAGTGGATATCCTTTAGTATTAGAAGGATTTTCTGATGCAAGTTGGATAACTGAGAGGGAGGATCATTCCTCAACAAGTGGATGGATTTTCACTCTTGGTGGAGGATCTGTTTCTTGGGGATCAAAGAAACAAACTTGTATCGTTGATGCTACTATGGCAGCTGAGTTTATAGCATTAGCTATAACTAGTAAAGAGGCAGAATGGTTAAGGAATTTATTGATTGAAATTCGAGTTTGGCCAAAACCAATGCCTCTAATATCTATACATTGTGATAGTGAGCCTACACCTTCTAGAGCTTATAGTAAAGTGATAATGAAAAATCTAGACATATTGTCATGAGACATAGTTATGTCAGACAAATGATTACAGATAATGTAATCACAGTGGATTACGTAAAATCAAGTCAAAATTTAGCTGATCCATTTACGAAAGGTCTTGCAAGAGGACTAGTGTCTAAGACATCACTGGGGATGGGACTAAAGCCCATTAACAATAATCACTTTTGATGGAAACTCAAATTGATACTTGACATATTCAAGTCTCAAATTCAATGATTAAAGTACATCATACGACGTGATTGTAAGCACTACAAAATCAAACAATGCAAGGATAAGTGCTTAGAATATGTAATGAATAATGAAAGAGGATGAGTTTAATATTAATAGATTTATGGTGTTTTAATTACATGGACACCTATGATAGTCTACCTATATGAGTGTGAAAGTGGTGTTGCTTCCTATGAGAACTGGGCTTAACTCTAAAGCACTCATGAAATCAAGGTACATACACAAGGACTAATACATGTGTCGGCTTATATGGATAATCAATGATTAAAAGATTTATGTGTGTAGACAAATCTGCTTGATCAATATGGATTGATAGTTCAAAGACAAGTCTATTACACTTTCATGGATAGCCTTAACGAATCTTCACAGGGTATTGGTTCAAGTCATGAGACACCAGTACTTATATACACTTATGACAACCTGCGAACCAAGATAAGGGGTGTCCATCCCAATACTCAAATGTAACAGGAATCATGGATGGATATCATTCTCAGCATCGCAAAAATAAACTGAGTAAACGAGAAAACCACCCAATAAATCAGACAACGGGTTGCCAAAAAGTGTAAAATTTTAAAAATGCACTTAAGAAAATTAAATTTAAACAACCCAAATCTACTAAGCAAGTGGAATTCCAAAAGAATATATATATATATATAATACAACTAAAACGAATGTACACAAAAGGATCGAATAGGCTGTCGATCCACAGCTACATAGAACACGGTAAAACAGTTTAATATCTTTTGTAATACATTCATTAATCAAATACAAATGTTTGGGCCACACGCCCGAGTATAAGACCCGATCATATCTAGAACACAAAGATAAAAGTGTCTAATACGATGTCCTGTAATAACCCGCAAAATCTTACAGCTCGTCGAAAGCAAAGGAATGGGAACATCAAAACGGGCGTCCTTGCGGTGGAGCACCTGAGCGGATACAATCATATATACAACAAGGAAAGTAAACCGGTCAGGGCCAGGTTCTATATGATCACCAGAAGAAATAAAAAGCATGATAGAAATGAACAGTTATGCATGAATGATAAGGATGATAATATGACAATGACATGTTATCTACATTAAAATTTAAGACAATATAACCAATTACGAAATTAAATGTCATTTACATAAAAGAACGAAAAGTAAATAACTTAAATTTAAAACCTTTGCTCATTAATCCAATTACCATATCCTTGTTACATTCCTTAATAGGAATAAAACCATTTATTTGGTTTAAATCAAGAAGATACAATTTCCTTTCATTTATTAACTTCCATAGTTAATTATCTTTCCCAATTGTCTTTCCATTCCTTAATAGGAATACCATTTGTATCAAGTGCTCTTTATGGCACATATCTCATTAATCTCATTTCCCGTGATCTTTATGGCACGTATCCATGCTCTTTATGGCATATGCCCATCAAGTCCCACTTGATGCAGAAAAGTTATATTCTCATACATATAACGATTCTAAGATCGCCCCTCCGAGTTTTCCCACTGGGCGCGCCCCTAAATGACCATCATCTTCCAGGTCCTATCTATACAAGACAACCTGGGATCATAACGCAACATCGGGAAGAGGCCATATGCCTGCGGGAAAGTCAGGACCACACCTGGAATCCCCTAACTAGCGCAGAAAAACATATAAATGCCCCGCATATGGCCTAGGACTATATCCTCCCTGCATTCATTAGCCAGGGGGCATCACCAAGTGCGCGAATTTACCTTATGATGTCATTTAGAGAGGTGTGTTTAAGTAAATTAACATTTACCATTTTAATCTCATTCTCATTTTCAATTACCATTTACAATTCCATTTCCAATATCCATGTGTTTGGTTCTTTTTATTCCAACCTATCATAATTAAACAACCGGGTTCATTTTATTTGAACCAATCATCATTAACATAGCTTGGGTTCATTTTAGTGGAACCTATCATATTTAAATCATTTGGGTTCATTTTATGCGAACCTAATTCCCATCGAATAGTATCATTAATATTCCTCAATTTTAAGTCCCAACTAAATCTCCAAATGATCATTATGATCCTATAAATACCCAAAGTTCATATAACTTTGATAAGCCCTTAAGTCTCCAAGTTAGGGAAATTAATTTCCTAACTTCTAAAAATATTTTTATAAAGGAAGGAATGCCTTATCATTTCTTGAAACACCCCGGAAAAGAAACCCCAGATGACCCAATTCTAATCTAGGGTAGCGGCCAACTCAACTAATACTCTTGGACTCTAAGTTTACTTATTTCAAGAAGGTTCCTAGATCCTAAGTCTGAGGAAAAAGATCAAAATTTGAAAAGAAAACAAAAGAAAAATGCAGGGTCTCCGAATCGATTCGGCCAGAAAAATGGGGACTCTGCATAAATGCCGAATCGATTCGGTCAAACCAAATCGATTCGATTGACTCGAGCCTGGGAACTGCCTCAAGGCGAATCAATTCGGCCAGGCCGAATCGATTCAATTCTGCTAATTTGCCAACTTTTGGCTATGGAGTTCTAAACTCCAAATTTCTACCAAACCCAAAACCAACAAAACCAACCTCAATTACTTCAACTTATACATCATACATGTAGGTAACTACCATCTTCAACATCATTCATCAACCAAATCAACTTATAAGGGTTAATACCCAATTAATCTAACAAAACCCTAACTAAAATAAATCATAACAATCCATAACTAATCATGCTAATTAATCCACTTAAATCATATAATAGCAAGTAAGTTACTTGCCTTGATCTTGCAAATTCAGATTTGATTTGGTGAAGGAAATGATCCAAGCTTGAGTCTCCAAATTTCTCTTTTTCTCCCAAGGCTTTCTTCCTCTCTCTCTCTATTGTATAAAATGGAGGAATGGGAATAGGGGTGGGGAAAATAAAATGGGGCTTAAGTCTAAAAAGCCCACTTAAGTGACTAATACGCGATAAAATAATACGCGACTACACTTTTAAGCTACAAGCAGTCAAAAGTGCCCGAAATACCAAAATGCGATATGGCACTTATTTTGACTGTCTCACACCCACCGGGACTAAGTACACCCTCAAAATTATCATTTGGAAATTTTATAACTCATTTTACTTCCGGTTTCATATTAAACCAAAATGTCATTTTATATCTTATGACACCATAAATCACCACATTGATATTTTTATCTACTCATCAGGTAATCATACAACATTTTAGTAAATATTAACCTTTTTCATATTAAATTAATATTTACTCAACATCCATCATTTTATAATTAATTACTACACATAGTAAATAAGTATAAAATAGGCTATCAAAAGAGAGGGTTGTTACATACTCCCCCCCTTATGAGGTAATTTTGCCCCCAAAATTCAGTCATATCTCACAAGAAGAAATGCTGATACCATTCCCGCATGTCATCCCTGCGATCACCTGTCGACTCCTCGACACTATGGTGATTACATTACCCCCTAACCAAGGTACTACCGGCGATCTCGATCGCCACTCTCCACGCTCTAAAATAGCAACCGTCTACTCCTCATAAGGAACCTCAAGTTGCATCTACTTCGAAAGAAATGTGCCTAAGGACACCATCACATCTCTTGTATTTCCATACAAAAGAGATATGGAACACATTATAAACTTGCTGCAAATATTTCAGTAGAGCAAGTTAATAAGCTACCGGACCCACCTTAACATATATAGGAAAGGTCCATCGTAATGTGGTGCAAGTTTTTTCCTCTTCTACCCAAAAACGCTTAATGCCCTTCATGGGCGATAATCGCACCAACACTTGGTCCACCGACCTCAAACTCCACATGCCATCTCCCTGTATCGACTTAGCTCTCTTGTCGATGTTGGTTATACGAATGCGATTCCAAATGAGATCAATTTCCAAAGAAGTATCTCAGATCATTCCAGGTCCGAGAGACTTATCATCTCGCACCCCTAACCAACAAACGGGAGATCCACAAGGCCAAATATACAAGGCTTTATAAAGCGCCATCCCAATAGTGAATCGATGCAAATTATAATAAACGAATTCAACTAGTGGGAGACACTATTCCCGACTACTATTAAAGTCAACCGCACACAGAAGGAGCATATCCTCCAACATATGGTTTACCCTTTCGGTCTGGCCGTCTGTGGAGGATGATAAGAAGTGCTTAACCATAATTCGATTCCCATGGCTTCTTGGAAACTTGCCACAAGTGGGAAATGAAAATCTTATCTCAGTCGGAAACTATAATCAAGGGCACCCCATGCAGTCCAACAACCATTCCATGCCAGGCCAATACTACTGGCGGCGCATAATTTGACACATTTTGGCGTTCCTCGGATGCACCATAAACTTAGAACCATGAGATTCCACCATTTCTGTCTTTCTTAAGTCCATTTCATTCGGGACAAAAATTCTCTTATGGAAACGCACCCCAACCTCAAGGTCGATAGAAAAGGACATTGTTCCCTCATTCAACAGCTTGTATATGTAGTCTTAACCACCCCTGTCTCTCCTACAACATCTTGCAACAAAATGTTGCTCGCACGAAAGACTAAATTCTGCCCAGGAAGTAACACTTCCTTTTCCTACACAGCGGTCACCCCCACGCTGAACGTCAGTTCAAATAGGGAATAATACTTCTCACACATTTAAACTTATGAGGCACATCAACAATAAGTCGATACTTCAGTATTATTACTCCCCATCGTGGCAGAGACTTGTCAATTGAATCCACCCTCGAGCTTAAAAACATGGGCTCAGGAGTGAAAGTCAATTTATCCTTCTTTACGAAAGCTGAGTGCCAACGTAACATTCTAACTACGAGAGGCCTCATCTCCTTCGGCCTTATCTACCAAACCTCTTGAAATCCTCCCACTTCTCATTATCAGGGAACCAATTCCTCTTAGAGTTAACACACGACTTATTCATGGTCAACTCCCAACATCCCTCCTAAACTAATGTCACATACTAAAGACCCTATGTCCAAACAATCCTAAAGTCTACCTATCTATACTATACCCTATCTAAGTCTTATGCACCTAATACTAAGTATATCCCTAGAGCCCAAGACCCTTCTCAACTCCTGATATTTTATCAGTTTCGTGCATGGGACGTCTCGCCGAAGCGAAATCCAAACAAGGAACCCTCCCGTTACACTACTACCTCGCATTGTCAGTCATCAAGGTATACAGGTCTAAGACACATGTTCGGGACCGAAAAGATTCTACTTATATATATAACCACATAAATAACTGAAAACTTAACAAATCAAACAAATCCAAACTAAATCCCAATAATTATATATCCCACAACATATATATATACCCTTTTTAAATAGCCTTCTTATCAAGGCATAACCCGAAGTCTAAATTCGACTTCGCATCCTAGTCTCCCTCGCATCGTTCAGAGGAGAGAATGTATACAGTGCTTCTATTTCGCACTTTAATAGCCATTAATCACTCTTCTACGTGATTCTCGGCTAAACCTTTCAACCAACAAAATAAAATGAAATGAAATGAAATTAACTAAAAGAAGAGAGAACAACATCTCTCCACTTCCAACGTCATCGAGGTTCACGCGTGGATCGTCCCGCAAAAGCGGAATCCAAATAAGGAACCCCTCCTATAAGCTACTACTCAACTGTGTTGGTCGTGGAGATAAGGCATACCAATCATATCATACCCGACCATGTCAAGGACGAGTAAATCGGCCTCAAAGTACAAAATACAACAATAAATCCCTATGTGTAAACAAACAGAATTGAGCGAACCATCACTCGTAGAAAACTCAACACTAGTAAAAATACTCTCAGCAGATCTCATCAAATCTGTAGTTTGAGAAGAGCTCATAAAATAACTGAGCGTGTAACACCCGCCTCGAATAATACGTAACTCAAGCACCTCCGAAATAAAACTTACCCTTAATAGCGGGCGATGCTAACGAAGCTGGAGGAAGTATAACCTCCCAAATATAATAAACTCTCCCATACAGTAACTGTCCCTGCTGCATGGGGACAACCGGATCAGATACTTGAGACGAAAACTAAACGTATGTCTACTGCGGAGCCCTAGGAAACTGACCCCCGTTATTTCTAAACTGGGAAATGCCTTGGCCCAAATGGTCTTTACCTCCATGACCACCCTGACCTACATGTTGTGAAGCACCCTTACCATGCCCAAATGTTATTTCCACCCGCAATAGACCCTCCAAACGATGTCTCTTAGACGAAACCCCTTGTTGAGGGTCCCTTTGCTTTCTGCTTACTACCCAAAGGTTAGGATGAGGGAAATGCTCCTCATCCAATCCCATGTTCTCCAAGCTTTCCTGCTTGCCCCACGACAGTAGCTTTCTTGCTAACCGGTGTATGTAACCGATACTCATGGAAATGGGGTGAGGCTACATTCATAACCTCAACAAAAGTTTGTAAAGCTGGATTACCCAACAATTGTTGCCGGATTTTCCAGTTTAGACCTTGCATAACTTTAAGATCTTCCGATCTTTCGGAGCCACTTCATCCGGGACAAAATACACCAACCGTATAAACTCCTCTACATATTCCGCCACAAATCTATCTCCTAGCACAACATCCTGGAGCTTCTTTCTCATCTCCCTTTGAACTGCGGGAGGAACGTACTCACGATCGAACAAAGTCCAAAACTCAGTGATCGTCATTGTGTATCTCTGCTCTGGTGTGGTCGTTATCTCCCACCAGTATAATGCAGATCTGACAAGCTTAAAAGTGGCAAGGACTGGTTTCCTCTCCTCGCTACATTCTATCATTCTAAGGTGGCGTTGTCTGTCCTCTTTCCATTTATTGGCTTTAATAACATCTGTGCCTCCCTCGAATTCCGGGGAATTGCCCTTTAGAAAGGACTCACATAGGAGCTTGAACATCGTGAGCCCATTATTGAGCCTGTGGCAAATTGTTGGACCACTACGGTCATGGCGGCGCTAATCGCTTGAGCTATTATGTTTGTTACATCCACAGCATTAACGGTCCCTTGTGGCGGCGGTGGTGAATCTACCTCCTCTTCTATAACACTATTTCGTCTCGCTGGGCGACCTCTCGAGGCGGCATTCGAGATGAAGAAATAATAGAGTTAAAATACTATCTGAAACTATCTATCTCGCAGAAGATCGCAAACATAGACAACTACACAGTCCTAACATTAGGCTCTATATCAAAGAACGCTATGGTAGAACGTGACGAATCCACCTAGATCCTAAAGACTCTAAAACCTGATGCTCTGATACCATCTGTGACAACCCGCGATCCAGGATAAGGGGTGTCTAGCCCGATACTCAAACGTAACAGGAATCATGGATGGATATCATTCTCAGCATCGCAAAAATAAACTGAGTAAACGAGAAAACCACCCAATAAATCAGAAAACGGGTTGCCAAAAAGTGTAAAATTTTAAAAATGAAGTTAAGAAAATTTGATTTTATCAACCCAAATCTGCTCAGCAAGTGGAATTCCAAAAGAATATATATATATATATATATATATATATATATATATATATATATATATATATATATATATATATATATATATATATATATAATACAACTAAAACGAATGTACACAAAAGGATCGAATAGGCTGTCGATCCACAGCTACCTAGAACACGGTAAAATAGTTTAATATCTTTTGTTATACATTCATTAATCAAATACAAATGTTTGGGCCACACGCCCGAGTATAAGACCCGATCATATCTAGAACACAAAGATAAAAGCGTCTAATATGATGTCCTGTAATAACCCGCAAAATCTTACAGCTCGTCGAAAGCAAAGGAATGGGAACATCAAAACGGGCATCCTTGCGGTGGAGCACCTGAGCGAATACAATCATATATACAACAAGGAGAGTAAACCGGTAAGGGTCGGGTTCTATATGATCACCAGAAGCAATAAAAAGCATGATAGAAATGAACAGTTATGCATGAATGATAAGGATGATAATATGACAATGACATGTTATCTACATTAAAATTTAAGACAATATAACTAATTACGAAATGAAATGTCATTTACATAAAAGAAAGAAAAGTAAATAACTTAAATTTAAAACCTTTGCTCATTAATCCAATTACCATATCCTTGTTACATTCCTTTATAGGAATAAAACCATTTATTTCGTTTAAATCAAGAAGATATAATTTCCTTTCATTTATTAACTTCCATAGTTAATTATCTTTCCAAATTGTGTTTCCATTCCTTAATAGGAATACCATTTGTATCAAGTGCTCTTTAAGGCACATATCTCATTAATCACATTGCCCGTGCTCTTTATGGCACGTATCCATGCTCTTTATGGCATATGCCCATCAAGTCCCACTTGATGCAGAAAAGTTATATTCTCATACATATAACGATTCTCAGACCGCCCCTCCGAGTTTACCCACTGGACGCGCCCCTAAATGACCATCATCTTCCAGGGCCTATCTATACAAGACAACCTGGGATCATAACGCAACATCGGGAAGCGTCCATATGCCTGCGGGAAAGTCAGGACCACACCTGGAATCCCCTAACCAGCGCAGAAAAAGCTATAAAAGCCCCGCATATGGCCTAGGACTATATCCTCCCTGCATTCATTAGACAGGGGGCATCACCAAGCGCGCGAACTTCCCTTATGATGTCATTTAGAGAGGTGTGTTTAAGTAAATTAACATTTACCATTTTAATCTCATTCTCATTTTCAATTACCATTTACAATTCCATTTCCAATATCCATGTGTTTGGTTCTTTTTATTCCAACCTATCATAATTAAACAACAGGGTTCATTTTATTTGAACCAATCATCATTAACATAGCTTGGGTTCATTTTAGTGGAACCTGTCATCTTTAAATCATTTGGGTTCATTTTATGCGAACCTAATTCCCATCGAATATTATCATTAATATTCCTCAATTTCAAGTTCCAACTAAATCTCCAAATGATCATTGTGATCCTATAAATCCCCAAAGTTCATATAACTTTGATAAGCCCTTAAGTCTCCAAGTTAGGGAAATTAACTTACTAACTTCTAAAAAAAATTATAAAAGAAGGAATGCCTTAGCATTTCTTGAAACACCCCTGAAAATAAACCCCAGATGACCCAATTCTAATCTAGGGTAGCAACCAACTCAACTAATACTCTTGGACTCTAAGTTTACTTATTTCAAGAAGGTTCCTAGATCCTAAGTCTAAGGAAAAAGATCAAAATTTGAAAAGAAAACAAAAGAAAAATGCAGGGTCTCCGAATCGATTCGGCCAGAAAAATGGGGACTCTGCATAAATGCCGAATCGATTCGGTCAAACCAAATCGATTCGATTGACTCGAGCCTGGGAACTGCCTCAAGGTGAATCAATTCGGCCAGGCCGAATCGATTCGATTCTGCTAATTTGCCAACTTTTGGCTATGGAGTTCTAAACTCCAAATTTCTACCAAACCCAAAACCAACCTCAATTACTTCAACTTATACATCATAAATGTAGGTAACTACCATCTTCAACATCATTCATCAACCAAATCAACTTCTAAGGGTTAATACCCAATTAATCTAACAAAACCCTAACTAAAATAAATCATAACAATCCACAACTAATCATGCTAATTAATCCACTTAAATCATATAATAGCAAGTAAGTTACTTGCCTTGATCTTGCAAATTCAGATTTGATTTGGTGAAGGAAATGATCCAAGCTTGAATCTCCAAATTTCTCTTTTTCTCCCAAGTCTTTCTTCCTCTCTCTTTCTATTGTATAAAATGGAAGAATGGGAATAGGGGTGGGGAAAATAAAACGGGGCTTAAGTCTAAAAATCCCACTTAAGTGACTAACACGCGATAAAATAATATGTGACTACACTTTTAAGCTACAAGCAGTCAAAAGTGCCTGAAATACCAAAATGCGATATGGCACTTATTTTGACTGTCTCACACCCACCGAGACTAAGTACACCCTCCAAATTATCATTTGGAAATTTTATAACTCATTTTACTTCCGGTTTCATATTAAACCAAAATGTCATTTTATATCTTATGACACCATAAATCACCACATGGATATTTTTACCTACTCATCAGGTAATCATACAACATTTTAGTAAATACTAACCTTTTTCATATTAAATTAATATTTACTCAACATCCATCATTTTTTAATTAATTACTACACATAGTAAATAAGTATAAAATAGGCTATCAAAAGAGAGAGTTGTTACAACAGTCTTATAAACAATCAAAGATTTACAAAACTTATTTTGAAAATGGTGGAGGAATGTTCGAGAATTTTTAAAATAAGTGAGTAAGAGCTTTGGGAGTCAAAGCTTAAAAGCTTGTCCCACATTGGAAGTCTGTGGAGAAAAGTGGCAAGCTAACCCAATATAAAAGGGAGAGTGTCCCACATTGGAATATGAGTAAAGCTAAGTGAGACCCGTTAAGATATAAAAGGAATGGGCAACCTTTGAGTCCCATATTGGAAAAATATTAAAAAATTATGCACTTAATAAGAAGAAATGTAAGATGAAGAGTTACTTCGTCTTGAATTTAAGAGGCTATTCAAGAGACCTCAAATATGGTGCGAAGCACCGTAAACATAAGCACGCGCATGCATGCGCGTGCGGGGTAATGAGCTGTAGAGGTGCTAGTGACACACTTTGCACTTTGCATGTCGCGTGTCCGCTAGTGACACACTGTACCTGTTTGGAAATGGTTTAAGACTATTGGTAATTAACAGTCATACCATTTCGGAATTAAGTAAATATTGTTAAAACTCAACAGTCATGACCCCTAAGATACAACTTTTCATTTCCTATAAATAAAGGCACCCTATTTCGAAATTGCACATAATTAAGATTAACCCAGTTCCGAATTTTCCAACCCCTATAATTACTCTCTTACAGTTTTTAGGAGATATAAATTATCTTATTCTGTTTGGTGACAATAAATAGAATAAAAACTTGATTGACTATTCTTCGCTGCTGCATTCAAAGGCTGTCTTCAAATATACAAGTTACAGACAATGCAAGTTGCTTCATTGTATCTTGAGTACATATTTGTTGATTCACGTTTGTATATCGAAGTTATTCGTGTGGCACAAATACTGTATTTAGGAAAGTGACATCACGTCTTGAAGTTTTCCAGAATCTATTTAGAAGTTACATTATTGTATTGAAGTTTTCCTGAATCTATTCAGAAGTTACATTAATGTATTAAAGTTTACATTACTATGATATATAAAGAGTTCCATTTTTGTATTTGCATACATATTATCCAACAATCTAAATACAGTATTTTCAAAAATGGCCGACTCTACCAAATCACTTTGATAAATAACAAAAGGCTTTGTCAAGTTGGATCATTTTGATGGTGGTAATTTTCTGCGTTGGCAGAAAAAGGTTCACTTTCTTCTAACATTATTGAAGATTATGTATGTCTTGTCACAACCAAAATCTAATAAAGAAGAAGATGAAACCGTGAAACAGACTTGGCAACGCAAAAAATGGTAAACCGATGATTATCTCGGTCGTGGTCACATTCTCAATGCACTTGCTAATAATTTGTTCGACTTGTACCAAAATGTTGGGACTGTGAAAACTTTATGGGACACATTGGAGACCAAATATCTTATGGAAGATGTTACAAGTAAGAAGTTACTTATCGGTCAGTTTTAAAGCTTTAAAATGCATTATAATAGGCATGTGCTAGAATAATTTCATGACATCCAATGCATCTTAAATCATTGCAAGCTTAAAAAGATAAATATGGATGATAATGTAATTATTTCTGCCATAATTGAAAAACTTCCTCCTTCATGGAAGATTATAAGAAAGAACTCAAACACAAAAATGAAGATCTTTCACATGAAGAATTAGAGACTCATTTAAGAATCGAACAAGAGTCTTGAATTCTATATGGTAAAGAGGAACGGGAAAATAATGTTTCTAAGATCCATGTAATGGAGGAAGGAAAGGAGAAAAAATATGACAATCATAGAAAAATAACAAGCGAAAGAATTTTTTAAATAATTCTAAAACAAACAAAAAGAAGAAAGGAAATTGTTTTCATTGCAACAAACCAGGTCACTTCAAGAAGGATTGTCATGAGTTTAAGAAACTGAAGGAAAAAGGAGGGACATCAGACACAAATCAAAAAGTTGCCGCTATGATATCCGAGGCTAATATGCTTAGAGAAAACAACTCTTGGTGGATTGATTCTAGTGCCAAAAGGCATGTTTGTAAGGACAGGAGCTTGTTCTCTACCTATGAAACTGTGGAAGGAGATGTTCTTTATATGGTAAATTCTTCTACTACTCCAGCTAAAAGGGACAGTGGATCTCTAATTCACTTCCGAAAAAGTCCATAGTCTCACCAATGTCTTTCATGTTCCTGATGTTAGAAAAAATTTAGTTTCTGGAATTCTTCTTAACAAATTAAGCTTTAAGCTTGTATTTGAGTCATACAAATTTATTTTGACTAAGAGTGGTGCCTTTGTAGGCAAAGGCTATTTGTATGAGGGCATGTTTAAGCTCAATATCAATGAAAAAGATTCTTCTACTTATATCGTTGACTATCTTTGATTATGGCATAGTCGGTTTGGACATGTTAATACAAAGAAAATGCATTTAATGGTTAATTTAAATTTAATTCCTAAATATGAGAATGATATGAATGAAAAGTGCAAAAATATGCATGCAAACAAAAATAAGAAGATTGCCTTTTCCAAAAATAGAAAAAACTACATCTCTGTTGCAATTAGTACATAGTGATGTTTGTGATTTGCATGGAACACCTACTAGAGGTGGTAGTAAATATTTTGCTACATTCATCGACGACTTTTCATAATATTGTTACGTGTATCTTTTAAACTCTAAGGATGATGTGCTTAATAGATTTCAGACATATAAAAATGGAGTTGAAAATCAATGTAATACTAAAATAAAATGTCTTAGATGTGATAAATGTGGTGAAAATCACTTTCCTCAATTTTGTGAAGATATGGGTATTATACATGAAGTTACTGCACCTTATACACCACAGCAAAATGGAGTAGCAGAAAGAAAAAAATAGGACACTAACTGAAATGGTTAATGCTATTCTTTCTTATTCTGGTTTAACTAAAGGGTTTTGGGGAGAAACATTTTTAACTGCGCGTCATGTTCTGAATAAGATACCAGTTAAAGATAAGAAGAAAACTCATTACGAATTATGGAAGAATAGAAAACCTAATTTAGGTTATCTTAAAGTTTGGGGTTGTAGAGCTATTGTAAGGCTACTTGAAACTAAGAGAAAGAAATTAGGAAATAACGACGTTGAGTGTATTTTCATAGGTTATGCACAACATAGTAAAGCCTATAGATTTTTGGTTAGTGAACCTAATTATTCTGTTGAGGTAAATATAATAATTCAATCGAGAGATGCAATTTTTTATGAACAAAGGTTTTCTTCTATTCCTAGAATAAATAATGAAAAAGAAGTAAACACTCATTCACAATTACCTGGAACTACACCAGTAGAATAAGAAGAGATTAGAAAAAGTAAAAGACCTAGAAAAGAAAAAAGCTTTGGTCCTTACTTTGTAGCCTATCTTGTTGAAGGAACTAGAGACACACCTTGTAATCAATTTTCTTTGACTCTTAGTGTTGAAACAGACCCACAAACTTATAGTGAGGCAATTAAGTCTGTAGATTCGGCATTTTGGAAAGAAGATATAAATGATGAAATGGATTCAATCATGGGAAATAAAACTTGGAAGTTAATAGATTTACCTCCAGGGTCTAAACCTATCAAGTGTAGATGGATTTTAAAAAAGAAAATGAAAATAGATGGAACAATTGATAAATTCAAGGCAAGATTGGTGGCTAAAGGTTTTACACTAAAAGGAGGAATTGATTATTTTGATACCTATGCACCAGTTCTTAAAACCCCTATTATTAGAATTTGAATTGCATTAGCATCTATATATAATTTTGAGATTCATCAAATGGATGTGAAAACTTCCTTTTTAAATGGTAACTTAGAAGAAGAAATTTACATGGAACAGCCTGAAGGGTTTGTTATGCCTGGACAAGAACATAAAGTATGTAAACTTATTAAGTCCTTATAAGGTCTCAAACAAGCACCCTAGACAATGGGATGTCAAATTTGATAAAGTCATTATTTCTTCTGGTTTTAAAATTCATGAATCTGATAAGTGTGTTTATAGTAAATTTTTTAATTAGTAAAGATGTGATCATTTGTTTATATGTAGATGATATGTTAATTCTTGGTACTGATTTAGAAAGCATTAATAATACAAAGAATTTTATGTCTTATAAATTTAATATGAAAGACACAGGTGTCACTGATGTCATATTAGGAATGAGAATAATAAGGAAAGATAAAAATATAGTTCTCACTCAATCTCATTATGTTGAGAAAATTTTAAAAAAATTTAATCAGTTTGATTGCACACCTGTTAGTACACCTTTTGAACCACAGCCAATGATGATCCCTAATACTGGTAGGGCTATTTCATAATTAGAATATGCACGAGTAATTGGTAGTTTAATGTATGCCATGACCTGTACTCGACCTGGTATCGCATATGATGTTGGTAAATTAAGTAGATATGCTAGTAATCCTAGTTTATTACATTGGCATGTTGTCAATAGAATATTAAAATATTCAAAAGGATCTATGGACTATGGTCTATATAATAGTGGATATCCATCAGTATTAGAAGGATTTTCTGATGCCAGCTAGATAACTGAGGGGGAGGACCATTCCTCAACAAGTGGATGGATTTTAACACTTGGTGGAGGAGTTGTTTCTTGGGGATCAAAGAAACAAACTTATATAGATGATTCTACTATCGCAACTGAGTTTGTAGCATTAGCTGCAACTAGTAAAGAGGCAGAATGGCCAAAACCAATGCCTCTAATATCTATACATTGTGATTGTGAGTCTACACTTTCTAGAGCTTATAGCAAAGTGTACAATGGAAAATCTAGACATATTGGCATGAGATATAGTTATGTCAGACAAATGATTACAGATAATGTAATCACAGTGGATTATGTAAAATCAAGTCAAAATTTAGCTGAGCCATTTATGAAAGGTCTTGTAAGAGGACTGGTGTCTGAGACATCAGTGGGGATGGGACTAAATCCCACTAACAATAATCACTTTTGATGGAAACTCAACTTGATACTTGACATATTCAAGTCTCAAGTTCAATGATTAAAGTACATCATACGACTTGATTGTAAGCACTACAAAATCAAACTACCCAAGGATAAGTGCTTTGAACATGTAATGAGTAATGAAAGAGGATGAGTTTAATCTTGACGAATCTTCATAGGTTATTGGTTCAGGTCGTGAGACCCCAGTACTTATATACAGTCTTACAGACAATCAAGGGTTTACAAAACTTTTTTTGAAAATGGTGGAGGAATGTTGGAGAATATTTAAAGTAAGTGAGTAATAACTTTGGGAGTAAAAGCTTAAAAGCTTGTCCCACATTGGAAGTGTGTGGAGAAAAGTGGGAAGCTAACCCAATATAAAAGGGAGAGTATCACACATTCGAAAATGAGTAAAGTTAAGTGATACCCACGAAGCTATAAAAGGAATGGGCAACCTTTGAGTCTCACATTGGAAAATATTAAGTAAGTGTGCACTTAATAAGTAGAAATGGAAGATGAAGAGTTACTTCATCTAGCATTTAAGAGGCTATTCAAGAGATCTCCAATACGGTGCGAAGCACCGTACACACACGCACAAGCACGCGTGTGTGCGTGCGGGGCAGTGGGCTGTAGAGGCACTAGTGTTGCACTTTGAACTTCTCATGCCGCGTGTCCTCAGTGGTTGCGGGTTGTCTGGAATCATCTGGGTCGAATTGCGGTAGCTCAGGCGCAGTCACTTTTTGGTGGGTCCATGTAAAATCGTTTCGGTATTTCTGTACCTGTTCAAAAATGGTTTAAGATTGTTGGTAATTAACAGTCATACCATTTCAGAATTAATTAAAGACTGTTAAAACTGAACCGTCATGACCCGTGAGATGTAACCTTTCATTTCCTATAAATAAAGGCACCCTATTTCGAAATTGCACATTATTAAGATTAACCCAGTTTTGAACTTTCCAACCCCTGCAATTACTCTGTTACAATTTTTAGGAGATATAAATTATCTTATTCTGGTTGGTGCAAATAAATAGAATAAGAACTTGATTGATTGTCTGCTGCATCCAAAGGCTGTCTTCAAATATACAAGTTGATGGCAGTGTAAGTTGCTTAATTATATCTTAAGTACAAATTTGCGGATTCCCATTTGTATATCAAAGTTATTCGTGTGGGGAAAATACTGTATTTAGGAAAGTGATGTCACGCCTTGAAGGCTTCCAGAATCTATTCAGAAGTTACATTATTGTATTGAAGTTTTCAAGAATCTATTCAGAAGTTACTTTATTGTATTGAAGTTTACATTACTGTGATATATAAAGAGTTCCATTTTTTTATTTGCATACATATTATCCAATAAGTATTGATGGTTGTGAGTGACAAAATACAGTGTTTGTTTGTATGTGTTCTATGTTTTCACTATTTGCTTTAGCTTTTTAATCAATCTGGATTCATGTTGAAAGTTTGAAAAAAAAAACTAGCCGGTTGATCAGTGTAAATAAAATCACCGCCTTCATTAATAGAAATGAACACTCCATTACCTTAACGAATACAATGGTTGTGGAAAAAAGTCACTCTGGGTAGAGTGTCTGTCTATTTAATCTTAATTTTTATTCTTAGGTAGATTTCAAAACAAGAAGTATTGATAATCTGCAGAATTCAAAATGTTGTAGAAACTAGTAATGGATATAAAATTTATTATGGCGTGAAAGGGAAATTTGGGGATTATTTTATTGCATAGATTTGGTTTTTATGTTGATTCAATAGTTGTTTAAACCATAAATTTTTTGTATATTTTAAATTTCTAGCATTATAGTTTGGTTGTGCTCTATCTCAATCAAGTCATAACGTAGTTATTGAGTTTACATGATTTGCATACGTGTTAGTTATTCTAGTCACCTAATGCATGTTTAGGAATCATGAGGGGTTTGCTAGTCTATTGCAACAATTTTGATCACGAAGATGGTAACCATACTTATTATATCATTCTAAGAATACATAATATAAAGACGAGAGACATTCCTCCCAATAACATTCCGATACTTTTTGAAAAAAGAACGCAGTATGGGCATTGAATAATTTAGAGGGTTGGTCTGATCTAGTATTAAAAACCATATTCGAGTGGCCGAATTTCTACCTATTATTAGTTTTGGTCTTTTTCTTTTAGTTATGTTTTGTTGGGAATATACCAACCTCAGTTATGTTCTTTTCATTATTTTGTTTTTGCTTTCTTTTGATGTATCAACTTGTGAGTTACTGTAATAATATAGTAGGTGAAATTCAGTGATGATTTGGTTCTTTTCAGTGGTGTTTTTGTTTTTCCAATAAAAAGGAAAAAGAAAATAAATGTATACATATTTTTTGTGCTAAGTTTGCTAAAATGTGTTTTTTGTTTATTTTCTTGATTTGTAATCGTTGTATTTGGGCTTTGCTTGTTGTTTTTCACTCATTAATGTATTATATGTTGGAAAAATGGGACTTAATGTGAATACTTAAATGCTGTCCATAATTTCCTGGATAGAATTTTGAGCAACTTTGAGCTCAAATTTAGGTGGGACCCACACCACGATAATTGTGGGACCATATACGAACGCATTCTCTATCAAAAGGAGATTAATGTACTATATTTACATGTCCAATTTCATTAAGATATGAATGATAACTATGTTCCCAAAGTGACTCATAAATTAATGAAAGTTAATGAATTGGGTATGTTTTAACTCTTGTCCCACATTGGAAGAGTAGTGGAAAATTGATGAGTTAATAAAACCCAAATGATGGACTAAGACTTGGATGCCTTTGGGGTATCACAACTCTTTGAAGGGGAGATGAACTACACTATGCATGTGTTGGGCTGGGGCCAAAAGCCCACACGCGCACGTGCCGTTCGTCCGTCCATCCGGTCGACTCGACCTGGGCTTAAAAAAATCTCTTAAACTTTTGGTCTGAATTTAAATTGACTTTCTAGGCTTTAATTATTAATTAATTATGAAATTAATTAATTAATTAATAAACTATTTGCAGTTACTGCCAACAGTCAACAGTTAAATTCTTTTAACTATTTTGACTATTATTTTGAACAATCACTTGTTTCACTATAAATACAAATGCTTCCCTCCATTTTTAAACTAATGAAAATTTTTTCCCTCTCCTAATTTCTTCCAATCTGAAATGTTGTTATTCCCAGAAAATAAATTTTGCATTCCTGCATTCATTTGATTAACATTAGTCATATTGTTTGGTTGAGTAAACACATTGATTTGTGTTCGATAGAATTAATTCATTGGTGTGCTACTTGAATTAATTCGAAAATTCGTTCTATCTTGGGAGACAATTATTCGTTAACCTACAGCACTTGGGAGGGAATAAATTTGTCTTAAATAAAATGTGGTATCACAGAGGGCTCGGATTCAATTTCTTTATTCTTCTGTAATTACTTCTGTTGTACCAAGTAAGTAATTCTCATTTTCTATAATTTCGTTTCTTAATTTTTCTGTTATATATATTTTACTATTTCTGTACTATAGTTTTGATTAAATAGTAGACATAACATTATATGTTTTTAGCTTTTGTTTGCTTGTTAAATTTGATATGATATGTCTACTCTTTTTTTACTTTATGTATTATATGTGTTTTTTGTAGCCCTTTTTTTGTGTGAAGGTTGTTTAAATTTTTTATTTGTTTTCGCTTAAAAACTAGCACACTCTTATTTTTTCCATTGTATTTACATGTTATTAAATCAAATAGAATTGTCTTTTTTCCAATGATATTGGCTCTTTATTCTAATTTGTTGTTGAAATGGATTGGAACTACAAACCATCGCTGTAATATATTTAAACAACTATTGTATAGATCGTTATTATTTTTTAACATGCATTTCCTTAAGAAGCTTGATGAAATGAGATATAATGCCATAGTTTCTTTTGGGACCATCTTTGCATTTAGAGTGGGATCTATTTGAAACTCGTACAAGTTTTGACATAAATTTTTTGAACCCTTTTATTAGATACAAACAGTGCGCACAACATTATAGGTGACAAAACAACAAAAAGTTTACTCTATTTTTGGTATCCACTTTACTATCAAACGCAACAAAAGATAGATGGAATATTGGAGATCGATTTAGCATTGCTAATTTAAGATTTTAATATCGATTTTGCTGATATTAGTTGTTTTGTACATTTGGATGGAATATTGTAGATTGATTTGGCTTGTAAATGGAGTTTTATATATTGTTGAAACTTTAAACTTTCGTTGGTTGGTATATATGAATTGATGGTATACTTATGTATGGAGACATTAATATTGATGAGTTTCATTTGTTAAAGCACTGGATGATTTATTTCCTTTATAATTTTATTGTCTTATTATAATATTTGTTGGCTGAAATCGTTTGTTGAGCTGATTTTCCTTTGCTAAAGATTAGTGTTTGTTGCCCATAATGATTTGCACAAACCACCTTTTTTTATTTATATATAGAAAATGTTTATGTTGGTTTTCATAAAAAAAAATACCTACTTTAATACCGACACAAATAACTTTTTATGTTGGTTTTTTGTAGTTCTTATATCGATTTGCAATATGTTTATATCGTTTTACCATATAACTGACATAAGTATAAAAAAATCAACAATAGTAATTATGTTGTTTTGTATAAAAATTGACATAAATGGAAATGTTTGTTAGTTTCAAAATATTTATGTCACCCCCATTTATGTCGGTTTAAAACTGAGATAAAAATCAGCAATAGTAATTATGTTGTTTTGTATAAAAATTGACATAAATGGAAATGTTTATGTTAGTTTCAAAATATTTATGTCACCCCCATTTATGTCGGTTTAAAACTAAGGTAAATATCCTTTTTTTCTTGTAGTGATGTTAAAACTAAAATTATATAGGTTGTGCTATGGTGGGAAAAAAATATACTAAAGTCACAGGACTTTAGTACAACATACTCCGTAACAAATGACAATTATAATGCAATTAGTCCGAGTTCAATAAAGAGGGCTAGGTTAATTTTATCGCATCTCATGCTTTGTTTTCTATGAAATAGAATTTGAGGCGGGACTAATTATGCAGAGTACACATTGTGTGAGACATTGACGTGGTGTGAATTGATGTTTGGAGTTTACCAAACAGTACCAATACAACACATCGATGTGTTGCTCAATATTAGACTTGATCCTAGTCATTGGAGGCCTAGGAACATATGGCCCCAAATGCCTAGGGCCTCAAATAAAAAAATAACTATATCTTGTTGTGTGCTCACCAATCAAATCCGATTTCATCTTAAACCATGAAATAAGAGGACCACAATTGTCAATATGATTAGTTTTAAAATAAATAAATTTTAGGTGTGTATTTGTCTCTACATATAATGACCAAGAGCAAAAGATCTGCCTAGAGCCTCTTAAATATGATGACATCTTAGGACTTGTACCGGAACCATGTGGAGAATTACTCTTTATCCCATTGTCACGGATTTACCCTTATTTTTAAACTACTCATGAAACGGAATTTTTGTTATAATTGTCGTATGCATACCTTGAGCAAAGTCACACAATAATATTTTCTAATAATTTACTTCAAATACCTTGTACCTTTACATTGTTTACCATTTAAACATAATTCACGCATAAAAAAACTCATTTAATCAACAAATTTGGCACTAAAAATTCCAATCAATACAAAAACTTTAAGCTTTCTTTACAGTGACTTCCGATCCGACTATTTTTGGATAATCTTGGATTCATCCACGAATTTTGTAAGTTCATCCACTCAAAAATAATTAATAAATTAATTCACTAAAACAGTGCATCCACGAGGTAAATGCATACAAATAATATCCTTATTTTGATTGATTAACTTATCCACTTAAAAAAAATTGTGAATGGATTCAAGATTATTTTTATTTTTTTTAATTTGTATTTTACAATGCAAGAACCATAATTGTATTTATTTTTATACATTAAACTCCCAAAAATCACTGAATCCAAGATTTTAAGTTGTGTAACATTTCCAAAAAATATAAGGAAGCTAGTAGTTTCCCCATGGTTATCCCCCGACCTTTTCCAACTTATTTTCCTGTACTTGAGGGCGGTTCTGAACATATGCCAAATGAGCGATCGCACAGGAGTCTAGCTGATTAATTTGTAAATACTTATATGTTTAACGTCCATTTTTTATATCAATACACATAAAAAAGAGCCTATTTTATAATTTTTATACAAAACCTTATTAATTTTTATAAATTTTAGGACCGACAATGCAAAATAAAACATATTGTGAAGGGATGAAACTCACCCTAAACTTCCGGTTTGTTCTCCTTTTTCCCGGCTACTCTCTGAAGTGCCTAGATATACCCTTGTCGTTCCATTGCATGCATATATATATATATATATATATGGGTTCAAATAGATGTAGTTCATTTTATACATGTAGACTATATGGTAACCTTTTATAGAGAGACGGGTGACCGTATGTATGTACGATTCTAGGTGGCTTTAAATCCGTGGTGATTCGACACGTGCACTAAAGATTGACGACATGTGGACTTCTCACTCAAAGCTATCCACCATGGTAAGTATTGACATTTTTCTAATAGGTTGATTTGATCGGCACGATTTATTGTGATACATACAAAATAAAGTGTTAAATTAAAAATTTATTTATTTTTATGTGTATTTGATAGTCATAATTTATCATGACAAATGAATCTATAATTTATCATACACACTCTTACTTTATCATTTTCTAGTGACAAAATTTATTTACCTTACATTTAAGAAATTTTTTGTCACTCTTATATTTACCTAAGACTGATTTTCGATCAGTTTGATTGGTATATTGAGTATACCAATATCATATCAACATTGAAATTATCAAACCAAAATTACCAATTTTACCAACCGGTACAGCAGCCCATAAATCAAAACCAAACCGTTAGTTTTTACGGTAAAATAGATTTTTCGAAAAATACGATAGATTTCGGTAAATTTCTCTCTGCAGTAAATTTGGTACCACTCGGTACATGATGGTAATTTT
Organism: Sambucus nigra; assembly: GCA_949130495.1. Classification (NCBI taxonomy): domain Eukaryota; kingdom Viridiplantae; phylum Streptophyta; class Magnoliopsida; order Dipsacales; family Adoxaceae; genus Sambucus; species Sambucus nigra. Next base: position 497,413,845 of record OX422213.1, on the reverse strand, counting down.
TTGTATCACTTACCTAAACTTTTTTATATGCATATATATAAAAAACATAAAATAACCTACATATTTGTGTCGTCTTCATAACTTTATTTAAACAAAAAACTCTAAAATAAACATCATAAATTGAATGCCATCTCCATATTAAATGTCATACCCAATAGAGTATCAAATCTAATATTGAACGTCATAGCCATATTATACCGGATCTGAATGATTTATATCAGAAATAATCCAAACATAATTAAAAAATGGTCAATGTGAAGTATTACCGTAAAAGTGAGCTGAGGTGAGGATGAATTTGGGACGATGGGTTGACAGAGATAGCCGAGTTGAGGGGTTTTATGAGGGAGGAGAGAGGAAAGGGTGTTGTTTTGTGAGATGAGAGAGCCGTAAATTGTGGTGTTAGAATATGAATCATTAATCCTAGTCTTGTTATAAGTTGTGTTGTGAATGATCCAAGGGATGTAACATGTTGTATTGATCCAAGGGTTACTAAAAGGTTGATCACTTAAAGAAAAATAAAAAACCTATAAAATAAGTGTGATTGTGTTTGACTATTGTGACAACCCGCTATCCGAAATAAAGGGTGGCCAGCCCGATACCCTGATGAAACAGGAATCATGGATAGATATCACTCTCAGCATGACAATATCATACAGAGTATCAGGAATAACCACACAATATTCCAGAAAACGGGTTATCAAAAAAATTTAGTTTGTAATTTAAAGAAACCACTTTCAACAACCCATAATAGAAAAAGAGGGTGGAAACTCCCATAAACATATATATGTAATCCAATAGATAAGAAAGGACCGAATGAAGCGTCGGTCGATACAATCCATACTATACAATGAGTTTCATGTGTTACATAATACATCATTTATACAATTACAACAATTTGGGCCACACACCAGAATAAAGACTGATCTTAGCTAGAAAACAATAATGGAGGCGTCTACACAAAATATCCCGTGATACCCGCAAAATGTCACGGCTCCTCAAAAGACTCAGAGAAAAGAAAGTCATTACGGGCGACCTTGCGGCGGAACACCTGAACGAATATAGAAGATACATACATAACAAGAAAACGAAGAACCAGTCAGAGGCCGATTTTATATGATCACTAGATAAATGACAGGTATGACAATGATGGACAGGTAAGCATGGATGATATTCTAGCATGGTAACATCATATTAAGAACTAAGACAGTTAAATGATTATTAAATGAAATTCAATTATACAAAGAAATAAAAGTACTTATAAGCCTTTTTCATCTTTCATCATTTTCATTTCCGTCTTCTTTCCATTCCTTATCAGGAATGCAATTATTACCATGTGCTCTTTATGGCACTTATCTCAATAGTATGCTCTTTGTGGCATATACTTTGCTCTTTATGGCATTAATGTTCCATCGAGTCCAACTCGATAATAGAATAGCTATAAATATGTATATAATGATTTTAAGACTGCCCGTCCGGGTTTCCCCACTGTGCGCGCCCCTAAATAACCATCATCTTCCAGGGCCTAACATAAGACAACTTGGGATCCTATCGCAAACGTCGGGAAGCGTCCATATGCATGCGGGGTAGTCAAGACCACACCCAGAATCTCCTACCCATCGCAGATAAATATAAAACAAGCGCTCGTATGGACTAGGAGTATATCCACCCTTCATTCATTAGCCAAGGGGCTTCACCTCACGCACGGACTTCCCTTAAGATGGTATTTAGAGAGGTGTGTATCATCCATCTTAATAATTTCCATTACTTGATTCAGTAAATTATGTTTTACTTTATCCATTTTACATTTTATCAAATGCATTATGGTGTACTTCACATCATCATAATAACCTCGAAGGATATCTCTCCCAAATGTCCTTGTTTGGACTTTAAAATCAACCCTTAAATGAGATCTAGTTCGCATTTACTCCTAAAGTCTCCAAATTCGACCTTAAGATTTCCTAGACTCTTATAGAACTACACGACAGAAGTAATGCCTAAACATTTCTTTAAATTCCCCCCTGAAATGAACCCTAGATGAACCCCTTCGAGTCTAGGGTGTCGACCAAACTCAACTAATACTCTAAGACCCTATATTTACTTCATTTAAGAAGGTCCTTAAGTCCCTATGAAAAGAAAAGATTAAAAAATGCAAATAAAATTTTAGGGAAGAAAACAGGGGACCGGTCGGCCGGTCCTAAGACCGAGGTCGACCGCGTCCCAAGATTTGGCCTAAGAAGAAAAAGCAGAAAGTTCATTTCGGTAGGGCCGGTCGACCGGTCAGGGAACCGCGGTCGACCGCGCCATAATTTTAGGCCTTTGAAAGAAATGCAGTGTACCCTCTCCCGAAGACCCGGTCGACCGGTCTGTGAACCGCGGTCGACCGGTCCCTGCAGACCTAGACCAAGACTTCTTATTTTCAAGGAAATCCCAAAGCCAACTCATTTATTCTCACCCACACAACATAAATACTACTACCACTACCATCAATATCAACAATCATACAACTATCCTTTAATGATTCAAAACCAACCAACATCCAAACCCTAAACTAGTAAACCATAATCAAATACATCATTCTCACACAAATCATTTATCTTAAACCATAAATAGCAAGTAATAAACTTGCCTCAATGTAGAAAATGCAGATTTTCTTGGTGTAGAAGCAAGAATCCTTCTTAAATCTCCAATCTCCTTTCTTCTCTCTACTCTTTCTCTTTCTCTCTTAAGCTTTCTCTAGGTTTAGGAAATGAAACTTGGGAAAAATAGAAGACTTGGTAAGACTAAGTCATGGCATTAGTCAAAATTCCAACTTAATTGACCAATATTGCGATAAAATAATACGCAACTGCCTATTTAAGGTATAACCAGTCAAAAGTGCCAAAAGCCTCAAAATACAATATGGCACAATAATTGACTATCTCGCACATTCTGGTCTCAACTACGGCCTCCAAATTATCATTTGGACATTTTATAATTCAATTTAAGTTTCGGTCTCATTATTAAGCCAAATATCATTTTAATTCATATGATATTATCAAGCATAACATAGCAATATGCACTCATAGTTATGGTATATATGCAAATTCATAGTGAATATTAACTTTTCTTCATTAAATTAGCACTCAATTCTTAGCCCATAATTTATATCTAATTACCATACCTAGTAATTAATTATAAAATACGTTCTCATAAGCGAGGGTTATTACAACTATAGCCATTGGGTATTTAATTTGGTATTTTTAATTTGGTAATTTTGATAATATCATTTTGGTATTTTTGATACATTAATTTCGGCATTTCATTTTGGTACGGTACAGTCAGTCAGTAAATCGATTTTTAAAATGTTAAAACCAAAACCAACCACAAAAAATTCAGTAATTTCGGTTTCAGTAATTAACAAATGTAAACCAATACCATCAATTTTCGGTACAAAACAGTACAGTACGAGTTTTCACCGTAACACGAACGCCCCGATTTTACCAACTTTTTTTTGTGGTTAAAATAAAAGTTTTTTTTCTATATTATTAAAATCATTGGTCTCTTATTATATAAGATTTTTTTTCACAACCAATTTTTATTTTACAAAAATCGTGTTTTATTTAAAAAAGTTAATAAAAATGAAATTGCTCTTTTATAATATACAAATATTATTTTGACTATTTTAACAAAAAATGTTTTGCAAAAAAAAACTATTTTGTATAACAAAACAATTTTTTATATAAAAAAAAATATCTTTTGAGACTTAAAAAAATGTTTTATTCAAGAAAACTGTTTTAACAAAACAATACATTTTAAAAAATATATATAAAAAACAGTTTTATATAATAAAATTTGTTTTCATATATTAAAAATTGCTTCAACTATTTAAAAAAATCTAAAAAATTGTTTTATAAAAGTGTTTTGTGTTTTTTTAAATAAAACTTTTTCATAGAACCAAAACTATTTTATAAAAAATAGTTTTGTTTGAAAAAAAATGGTTCTTAGTTTTTTTAAAGCGTCAAAATTATACTAATCCTACCAACAACAAAATAAAAAAATTGTTTTTATACATAAAACCTGTTTTATATAAAAAATTGTTTTGTTTACAAAAAAAGTTTTATATAACAAAAAGTGTACCTTTTACCAAATATTGTTTTATAAAAAAGACTTTTTGTATTTAAAAACCTATATTATATAACAAAAACTATTTTTATATAAATTGTTTCAACTTTTTAAAAAGAAAAAAATATTTTGCTTATGAAAATCTTTTAACAAAACAATATATTTTAAGAAACTGTTTCATAAAGAAACTGTAATTTAAAAAAATTATTGTGTTTTTTTATATAAAACTATTATATAAAAAAAATTCCTTTGTTTTTAAAAAATGGTTCGTAGTTTTTTTTAAATCATCAAAATTATACTAATCCTTAATCGACAAAATAAAAAACTATTTTTATACAATAAAAACTATTTTGTTTTTTTTAAAAAAAGTTATATATAACAAAAATTGTACATTTTAAACTGTTTACGATAATTAATTTTTTTTAATGGAATCGGTTAACCTTCCTTTTTATATATAAAAACAGTTTATGTTTGTTAAAAACATCAAAATCAGACTAATTTTAAAGACAACAAATTAAAAAGAAACTATTTTTTTTTTAAACTATACTAATCCTACAAAAGAGTTTGCAACCTGAAAAATTAATGCTACCAAAAATAAACACTTTAAAAATTATTGGATTTGTCATGACAAATTTGATCACTCGAGGCATTTGCGAAATTCACTGTCAAAATGACCCTTAATTATTGTTAAATTTGAAAAAGTATTTCTACCTGAAATAATGATATAAGTCCAAATATATTCTCAAGTCCTTTCCAAATGATGTGATATTGTAATCATATTGTAAATTTCACTTTAATAATAAAAGAGTACAATATTTTATTGCTACGCAACTCATTTCGTGGATAATTTGGAGATTCATTTGATACTCATAACATTAATCTTCTACCTCATAATACACAAACAAACAATCTTGGGTGGCATTTTAATTCGATGGGGAATTGACACTTGCAAATGACCATATTCATGCAAAAAGATTAGTATTTCTCGAGGGTTTCTTATTCCAGTTTTGTGTGATGCGGGACAATTACATAAATTTTGTAATATATATATATATATATATATATATATATATGCTCCCTCCTGTAAGGACTCCTTATGACATAGACTCATGTACATACTATTTTTTTTAAATAGTTAAAAAAATGATTTTTTAATGAAACTTCATGGATATAATCTCCACGGTGACAAGATCATCTCCAATTTTTTTCATCAAAAATTCAGTAAAAAAACCTTTACAAAGTGGTGATATGTAAAAAAAGGGTAAAAATATGTATTTTCGACCGTTGAAATGTTGACGATCATCTCACCCATTGTTTGATTGAACTTTTTTATGAAACTTCATGGATATGATCTTGACAATGAGAAGATCATATCCATGAAGTTTCATCAAAAATTTCAATCAATAAAGTGGTTGGCGCCGACCCAACATTTCAACAGGTTAAACTGAATATATATACCATTTTTTTACATATCACCTCATCTCAATGGTTTTTTTGTTGAATTTTTTGATGAAATTTTTTGGAGAAGATCTTCTAACCGTGGACATCATATCCATAATGTTTCATCAATAAATTAATTTTTTGTACTATTTTAAAAAAATGGTATGTATCGGGGTCTGCATCATAAGAATTCCTTACAAGAGACTTTATATATATATAATAAAGTAGAAAACTTATGTATGTCATAAGATCAAAAATGATGTCATCTTAATGAGTTTTTCCTGCACTTCCTATTTTACCCTTGACAATTTTGGTTTCCCCCTCTTTTGACACATTCTAATTTGTTTCCCCATTTTCTTCAAAATTCAAATTGAGGGTTATGTTTGTAAATACACAAACCCTACAATACACTCTCACAACAAACCCTCGCCGACTTCTCATTCCCTTACTCTCACTTTACCCCGTCTCTCTCTCTCGGTTGTGAGCAAATACACCTGGGCAAACCCTTCCTCATCCAACCACCTCTCAAACCCCAAGATTCCACCTCTCCCTTGCCGCCTCCCCAAGGTAACCTTTTCCCCCCAGTCTCTTACACACACACACACTCACGCACACATTCATGCACATAGGGTTTTTCCCAGATCTGACACTTCCACTTGCACTTCCACACGCACATGATTCGTTTATTTTCTTAGTTTTTTTATATAGGGTTTGTCTCAGATCTCAGTGTTTAAACCACACGTATTGTATTTGTTTGGTGGTTTTCAGATTATTATACGGGTCTTGATTGTTCTCATGGATGTTCATTACTTATCTCTACTGATTTGTTCTATGCTGTTTACATTTTATGTACAACAAAGATTTTTATTCTTCAATAAATTTTCATTATATTGTGTACAACTGAAATTTTAATTGTTTACATTTTGTGTAAAACATTTGTTCTCTGTTGCCTAAAAATCACATTTCTTTATTTTTAGAACTGTGTTCTATGTTGCAGATTTTTATTGTTTAATGGGTTTTAATTATATTACTAACACATATATGATTTATTATTAGGCAATTCTTTTGAATTTAAAGTGTTGTTGATTTTCAATTGTAGTCTCATTTTGATGGCATTTATGTTGAAATCTACAAGAAAATGAGGTGTTTGATAGAATACTCAAGATATACCATGTGGTGTAGAGATGGTTTTGTGAAGTCTAACACTTCTCTTATACGGTACATGTCCTATTTTGTTCTTTGACACTTCTCTTATACTGTACAGGCCCTATTTTTTGTAAGATACTAAGCTTCTTCAAAGACTTGGAATCCTTAAGCAAATGGAGATCTAAGGTTAGTAATGTTTTATGTTATGTGTTTGAAAAAATGTTGAAGAGAGAGTTTCACTTTATTTTGAGATTATTTGTTAATATTTTAAGGGTTAAATGTACCATCCCAGTGAAAACAACTGGTATTTTATATTTTTTGAGTTTCAATATATTGGTTTAATTTGGGATTTGATTCTCTTGGGTAATTTGTGTATGTAGTTTATAATTTTTTTTATTGTATTTGGAATGTTCATACCTGATTGCAAACTTCTTTCGAAATCATCATACCCGACATGCTCAAGAGCAAAATTCCCAAGGCAGTGGTCTATTGTCAAGTTAAGTAGGCCAAATAGTGTTTGCTCAATTACTTCTACATGCAAATTGGGAGGAAAGAGGGTAAGCAATTGGATGTTGTTCTTTCATTTATGTTAAGATTTTATCATAATCAATCATTTTTTTGTCTAATTTGGTAGGTGTTACGATGGTTTGGGGTTTGTTCGATTAGAACTCATGAAAAAATTACAAAAAAACTTCATTCCAGATGTTGCAAATGTGACACCCCACCTAATTAAATACCGGGCGATCACTCCTTTATTAAATGAAAATCAAGGTGAACAGTTGGTTCATTCTTAGCATCACTGTCGCAAATGAAAATTTTCAACTTTAAACACCCTGATTAATTAAGCTAAGTGTCAAAACCATTTAAAACCTTATTTCCATTATATTAAATCCAATTATAAAACCTTTAACCATTAACATTTTATGAGTCACACATTAAGTATAGAATAAAAATGAACATTCAAGAGTTTAACCCTAAATAAAAAATCCCAACATTAAAACACTATAGGAAAATATCCTAACAGTAATAAATCTCGAACTAAAGATACTGAAAGTAAAAGAATTACAATCTCAGACAATACCAACTAAATAATGGAAAAGGGCGACACATGCCCCAACTGGATAAAGCTGAACTATAAGTAGAGTCAACAATGAAGTCGTCTAAGCAATGGCCTGCAACTCCCACAAAAGCTACAGCGCGTTCCATCCAAAGAATCCTAAGCATGACGCCCCTGTGGCTGGGCACCTGTAATACATATATATATATATATATATATATATATATATATATATATTTACAAGAGAGCAGAGGTAATAGAAAATGGGTCAGATCCCGAATGTAAAATAGTTTTAAAAATAGTTTAGCAAGTATTTAAAATGCTTACCGGCTAATGCAACAGTTATATTAGTATGCGACACTCTCTTGAGAATTCTCACCTCACATATAGTGTGCACGTCTACTGTACTAATGAATCTCATATCTCTCTAACTTATTTTCCATAAGCCTTGACACGTGAAATTAAGGTTATGATATTCACTTTAGAAAAATCTATCTCTCCAAGATTTCTTACGTTATTTAGAATAACCTCGTATCGTTATAATGTTTCTGAATACTTATGGTGAAGTTGAAGAATTTCTTACTTTACTTAACTACTATTTCACTCAGTAGAAAGTTCTCATATAGATTCACGTGTATATATTAGTTACACGTATAATATATATACAAACGGCACCCCACATAAAATCTATGGTGCAACGTTTCCATAATTAAGTATATATATATACCAATCACTCATATAATACATATATATTAACGGCACCCCACATAAAAACTATGGTGCTGGCATACTCTGCTATCAAGTCCCTATATCACACATATTTAGGGAAATGCTAGTTCGGAATCACTCTCGAACTGCATTAACACAAACACATACAAATGGAGGCGAAGCATAGTTCCCGGTCCTAAGAGGTCAGCACATACCCACGCGTCTCTTAGGCCCGTCTGAACTATCAATCAGATAGCCTGTACCAGGGAAATACTATGTTCTAGGGTACAAGTCAATATCCCTCATAAAGGTCACATCGAGATAAGACTGTCCCGGCGTGGAAACCCCCCCGTGATAGCAAGTAGCCCGGGTACGATTTTTACACAGAAATAATATATGCACAATCACACTGTCATATATATAATATATGTATTCACATCCACATTATTAAATCAGGCGTGCTCATGACCCATAATTATAATTATCCGTTATTACCCATTCTACTCGATTATTTCATATAACGGACTCATTCATTTTATTCTCGTAATTAAGCCATTCTAAACTCACCTCTCGTCTCTCGAAGTATTATCTTTAATTAAGTACAATTTCAGTAAGCCCTTACTTACCTTCTACTTCAACTTCCTAGACATATTGATTATTAAATCAACGCACATATGATTTTCTAAGTATGAATGTCTCACCGTTTTCCCCTTTATTTCCCTTCATATTAAAGTTCCACTTAACGGGGTTTATCTTGACCCTACTGGTCTTTCTTATGTCCCATTATGTTATAGCAACCCTAATCAAGGTTTACTACATATAAAATATAATTTAGCTAACACGAGCCAAAAATGCAGTTTTCCAGGAGGGGTCGATCGATCGAGGAAAGGGGGTCGATCGATCGATCCATCGATCGATCGATGCTCTGGGCTCGATCGATCGATCAAGCAGTTATGGCGAATCTGAAGAGAACTCAGCTACGGAAATCTTACCCCAAACTCCTCCAAATCATCATGTTTCAATCCCAAACTCTCAACCACTTATACTACAAGTGTTGTATACCCATATAAACAGTATCCTACCTAACACATGCGAATTTTCATCATCTATAACAAGATAAAAGGGTAAAAATCTTTATAAGTGTCAAGAACCCTAATTTTTCTTTAACTTAGTTTTTCTTCCATTCTTTTCCAGATTTTCTATCACTAATACCATGGAAATTCGTGGTTCAACCTCTACATGTGAAATGGATTTCCAGAAATATGATCTCTACCTCTACAACATGCAATTTTTTTTTTGTCTCCAATTAACGTTTTCTTTCAAGAACACTAATTATAATCAATCCTAGACTAATATAAAAGAGCATTAACTTGATAAAACCAAGATAGATACTTGCCTGGAAATTCTAGGTTCTGATTTCATGGTTGAAGTGGTATGATAGCGTTCCCCGTCGCGCGATCTATGTTTTGGTGGTGGTGGCGGTGCAACCGGATGAATCTTGTCCTTGGATTGCTTGGAAAGCTTTCTACCTTCCTCTCTAATGGTCGTTCTAAGGTTTTAAGTTTGCTAACCCTAAGAGACCATTCCAAATGGCTGATATAACCTAATAAATTTCGTGGGTTTAATTACCCATAATTACGAAATGTCCAAAACGCCCTCCTGGGGTACTAATTAAGCCTAAAAATCCCCGAGACCCAAACTAAACCCCTGGGTACATTATTTTGACTATCTCGACCCTTCTGGACAAATTGGCGCCCTCGAAATGGCCATACGGGCAACTTATAATTTATTCACTTTATATATTAATAATTTAGTCCCGACACGACACAGGCACGTCCCGACTTAATTTCCATAATTGTCATTTTATTCGCACGTGACAATTTTATAAAATAAATCTCATATATTACTATACTCATCCAGTAACATGTAACAACCCGCTCAAAGTAATAACGGGTGGCCAACCCTATACTACATTAAATCATAAGTTTCAGATGGTCCAGTCTCAACATCAACTGTCGGTACTATATAATATAGGGCTAACTACCCGATATCATATAAGCGAGATGTTAAAATTTAAATAAAATATGCAACATACAACAAACCAACACTATAACACCACTAATAAGAAAAGAAAAACGCATACAAGAACTATGATAAATGAAATGCTAGAATAAAATGAAATAAATAAATACAACTGAATATACCACAAGGAGATAAACCCGAATAAGCTGTCGGGTCACAACCAATACAATAGCTTAAATGGAATAAATGTAAACATGTATAAATATCCCTTGGGTACAAACCCGATATACAACATGAATCCTACCTGGAATTTTAAAGAAGTAGGAAGAAGCTACATGATACATCCCGCAACAGTTCGCACCTGTCACGGCTCCCAAGACTCTGGATAGAAGGTCATCCGGCATCCATGCGGTAGGACACCTGTAATAGTATATATATATATACAGGCAGGAGAGAAAAGTAAACGGGTCAGAGCCCGAGTTGTGAAAAATATTTAGCAAGTGTGTTAACCGTGCATAATAAATATCGGTGCACTATTTCATAATTAAAGTGGAATCGCACTCTCGTGGAACCCCAACTCACCTCTCATCTAATGGCGTGCACCTATTCGCGTCCTCAACTTTTAGTTAAATTACCCCCATTTATAAGGACAACCTAACTTATCATAGGCCTAGCCTATACCCACGAGATCTACCTTCCTATCATAACCCAAAAATCCACCCCCTTTGCTAATCCTACTTGATCACGTTTACAAACAATTATGCCTTAATAGGCTTAGTGGATTCCGGTTTATAATTTTAATCAATTGTAGTTCTTAATAAGTTACCCATATGAATTTGGGTTGAAACATATGATTTAATTTCTAATTAATAAGCATGCAAAATTATTATTAACAAAACTTTCCTCCAATTTCAACGCTGCGCTGCGTTTCGTACGTGGGGTGTCTCGCAAAGCGAAATCCAAACAAGGAACCACCCCATTACACTACTCCTTGTCAACGTCGATCCTGGAGATACATTATGCCATACATAAATATCGACAAAACTTCTCTCTAATCCCAACAATGTACTACGTTTCGTGCGTGGGGTTTGTCGCAAAGCGAAATCCAAACAAGGAACCACCCAGTTACACTACTCCTTGACAATGTCGATCCTACAGATCCATAATGCCATACATACCATATTATACTAATACTACTAAATTTTAGACTATAATGTGAAAACAACTAAAAACTCCAATAATATCCTTGGGATGATGTAACCGAAATATTCCTTAAATGCGATACATCAACCCCCATCAATCTAGTACACCATAATCATCCAAGATGTACTCCACAAAGATTCCATATCCTTTCATCTATAGGATATATAAATATATATATATAGGAATTTTATTCTCACCATATATATACATATACCAGTCATCCATACCCATGACCAAGTGTACATATCATATCTGATGTACAATGGACATGCACATAATCCACCTGGCTATATATATATATCGCCGATAAAACTACATCAATGCTATCATCTTCCCAGTGCCCGGCTCACGTAGCAAACTGGGGACCACCTGGTGGGGATCAACGACACCCACCTCATGATAACTCACACACACGACGTCCCGGGAAGCGGTCATAGCTCCAACTGGCAATGAGACGAAACATACCCACCACGTCTCATCCCAAAAATATATCTATCGTATAATAACACACGAGACGACTATGACCAGGGGAATATCCACACCCTGCTCTATATGCCAGGATGCTCACTCTCTGCGCGGAAACTTCCCAATGATATCATGAGCGGGGTATGCTTAACCACAATAGTATATATATCGCTCACTTGCGCAATATACATACATCCATATGATCCCATCATATGATCAAATATTAAACCATCATATATGGATTAAATATCCATACCATGTATGTCCATAACATAAATATATCCATATATTTATATACACACAGATATATATATATATATATACACATATTCACATATCCATATATCTATATATATAAACTAATTCTTGTTCATAAGTATAAGATATATAAACCCGGCTATAAGTATACATAATCCTCAATATACAAGCCATCACCACAAACTCATTTAATTTACCTCGATATGTGAATACAATCCTTCACTTGAAACATATTCAATCATTTTTTCTATGATGGATAGTCTCCCAAAATCATATGTATATATCTATACATATATATTCAACATTTGGGTTATCACCCAAAATTTTGTGTAGGAAACCATCACTACACATACCATCTATATCCGAGAGCACACTAAAGACTCCAGTAATAATTTTGACTATCGGTATACACATAACTAATAGTCTATAAACCTCAAACTCAGTCTTATTGTCATTAGATAAATCCCATTTCTCAGGGAAAATACCCGTTGTAAATCACAAACTGATAAACAACAACTACTCCAACAAGATTTTCACATTCTACTCTAGTTGGAAATATGATCCTGTAGCTCTCGATTCCGACTACGGTTCAATTAATTTTGTGAAGCCCCAAGTCTAAATTCTCTCGGATTTATTTATTAAAATTTATCATTTCTAAGGGTAGGCAATCGCTCTCTTCCATTTGACCCCAAATTGTATCTTAATACTATCCTAGTCTTATAAGGATTTGACATAAATGTTGGCCTAGAAATTTCACCACATACATGGATATATTCTTCTCCAATTATTCCAAGAAGTCCCCACTACCATATACTAAGTGAGAGACCCCCTATAAGTCTCCAAAATATCTCTTACTTCATAAGAGAAAGCCTCAAATTAATAAACCCAACCAAAAAGGGCTAGAGGTCATCCTAGAAAAAACCCCTAAAACAGCCCATTAAGGAAGCCCCTAAGAATAAACTCCAAAAGAAAAAGGGGAAATAGGATTTCCCATTCTAGGGCTAAAAATAGGGGACCGGTCGACCAGTCTCAGACCCCCGGTCGACCGTGGGTCCAAATTTTGCCTACGAAGAAATGCAGCAAGCTTTTCCCTTAAGGCGCGGTCGACCGACCATACGAGTTATCTTGGCCGATTTTCCCATTTTCAGCAAAACCCACGAATTTAAACCCTAAAATTTCCATTCTAACCTCCAAATCTTTATCACAACATGATTCTAAGCCAATAAATCAACCTAAAGTTGATCCCAACCATTTCTACTGCATTAAACCCATATTTAAACATTGATTTCAAGATTAAACCCAAAAAAAATCTAGGTTTTGATATTTATACCTAAAAATCCATTCTTTAACCCACAAATTATGAAATAAAATACACAAATGACTATTTAGCAAGATTAAACACTTGCCTCGATTTTGTAGTGGTTGGATCGTCCTCGTTGACGCGTTTGGGCCGAAAATCTCCAAGCTTTTCTTCCTCTCTCTCTTCCTTTCTTCTTTCCTTCTTCTTTCTCCCTTTAGGGATTTTTCTCTCTTTCTCTCAAATGAGAAGGCTTGATCTGTAAGCCTTAAAATCCCTTAAAATAATAAACCCAATTTGTTAATACACAATTTAAATGACCCGTTTACTCCAATTCGAGCCAAACATACTTAAAAACATTTCGGAGCCGAAATAAAACCCAATGACAGTCATTTTGACTATCTCGACCCTTCTGGGATCGATGGTACCCTCAAAATCATCATCCGGAATACTTTAAAATGTCCTCTATTTTTGGGCCTAAGTTCCCAAATTTTGAAATTCTCCAATTAATTAAATTTTATTTTCCCAAAAATTTTATTTCTCAGTCTCCAAAAATCGAGGGTTGTTACATAACATTCAACAAATTTCCAATAATTACTAACTCTCGTCACGCTAGTAAATATTTAAAACAACATTCCGAATTAAAATTAAATTAATTTATCTCAATTAAATTTAATAAATCCCTAATTTTAAAAGCCATCAAAATACGGGGTATTACAACAAATAGGTAAGGTTTATCCTTTATATTGTTACTATTTTGATTTTGTGATTAGTTTCTCTTAAGCTAAGATATTTAAGTATACTCAAGTTCAATTCGTGGTTATTTACAATCACATTGATGAATGAGTCGAGCTTACTCATAACTTGAGCTTGAGTATGTGGTGCATGCATTGTGCTTTAATCTCATCAACTTCCATCTCTCATTTGGTAGGTTTTCAAAAAAAGAAGGAGAACGGAAAAACTTGATAGCGGAAGAGAGATGCATAGATATTGCCTAAAGTATTTCCATTAAAATTTAACTTCGTTTATCCTAAAAGTTTAAAGTTCACTCAATTCTCTTGGTTTCCAATTTTTAGTATGAAATTTATTTATTCAGTTTCAATAAATGAGGTTTTGTAGTTGGTTTTTATATAAAGTGTATGATAAAATCAAACTAATCATAATACTTTTGTTTGTTGTTTAGAGTTCAACAACTTATTTGGTTTATCTTTAACAGGTAACATGAACTACATTGGAATTATACACCAAATCCTGCAGTTTCTTTAACATTGAACTACATCGAAACAAAAGAGGACATGAAGCGTGATGCCGCCCCGTGAAAGGGACGCAATAATTTTATTGCAAGTCTTATTGTGGTTCAATATTCTAACTTCATTATAGGTGTTTGGAGAAATTCCTATTGTATGTGTGAATAGCTTTCTAAAATCCTTGGATTTCTCATGTGTTTTTATGTGTGAATAACTTTGTATATGGAGTTTGTCACTGTTTACGTCTCTTAGATAGTTTTACTTCTTGAAATCCTCTAAAATATACAACAACACCAACGCAATCCTAGAACTTCCATCTGCTATGAAGAAAAAGTTATTGACAATATGTACCTGATGGTAAGAGCATTGTATGTTTTTTTTAATTTTTTTTATTTTTTGGTTTAGAAATTTCCCTCCTCCCTAAAAATTAGTCTGCACCTGTGTACTGACCTTTTGTTCAAAATTAATGTGTGTTCATTGAAGCATAATGACCAAGTTACAGCAGACATTCTCATGTGTAATGGTCCTCCTAATAAGTTATATCCCACGCTCAATATAGAAAGACTTTGACTGAATGCAAGAACTTGCTTTTAAAGTACTAATCTGGGTAAAGTGACATAATTTTTTGGTCTGTTTATTAGTCTATTTATTACTTCAATATTTATACATAATCCCAAAGAATCTTCACCTTCTTTTTTTTTGGATTTTGTCTTCGTGTCTTTTTATGTTTTCTATGTTAATATTGGAAGTGGGCACCTTGTGGAGTAATATGTAATTGATAACATCACTATTTTTTACTCCCTATTTTGATTTGTATTCTTTGTGTAGTTGTGCACTGTGTTCATATTGTGAACTGAGTAGCACTGAAAATTTGTTTCCTGTTAATGGATTATGCAGGTCATGCTAGGGGAGAACAAGACATGTACGTCAACCGACTGCACTATAATTAGTTATAACATGAAAGACCAGGAATTAACAATTGAAAGTGGTGATGTTAGCATCTCCATACAAATTTGCTTGCTTTTTTATATCTTGCACTGTAACTAACTTGCCACAGCATCCAATGAATATATTGACTGCCTCAAGATGGAAAATACGTCACTGACGAAGCTTCTAGCGGATAGAGATAAAAATAATGAACCAGGTGGAATTAAGTTACAGAAATTGAGGCTGCAGAATATTCAGCTTACTCAAGCAAACAGTGATCTTACGTATATGACATACTTTATTTTATTTTATAGGTTTTAAACCATTCATCCCCTCTAAATACCTTTTCTTTACTAATTTTGTTGTGTTTCTTTACTAGTAGATACTCTGTCTTAGTATAACTCTCGATTTTGTTTGGTTGCTTGCCTTTCTTCATTTTTTGCATATATGTTGCACTTCTACATATGTTGCTATTCTACTATATATTATATATATGCACTTTTATCTCATGGTTTAATAAAGTCAATTTGTTAATTTGATGAAAATAATGGTAGGCATATAGATATTTTATCCGATGGATAAACATGTAGAGGTATTGAACTATTTGTCTCCTTTGATTTTGGTAAAGTACTACATAGTTTATGTTTATCGTATTGCCATTGTTATTATCCCTGTATATTCGATTTGTTCATATATAGCTATATATTTAGAGAAGAGTTTAAATTTAGTTTATATTGTGGAGCTGAGATTTAGGTTTGTTCATGAGCTTTAATTCATTAGGTGGTCTCGAGCAATCGCATATCAGGTATTATTTCATGTCTTCCTGTGTTCCATTCCATGTGTTTGGCAAAACACCCAGAAAATAACTTTTAGCAACATTTTAGTAATAGTTTGGACTTTATTAATTTGAAGTACCTTTATTAGAATCTTGCTTCAATGCTTGGTTAGTTGTTGCAGTCTTAAATATGAAGGTTCATGTCTTATCTTTTTTATCTCGTAGTCTTAATAAGGAACGTTTTAATAGTATATATGATCAAGAGTTATTATAGTTAGGAGAAAATAAATCCACCTGCACCTCCTGTAGCAGCAAAGCCGACCTCCAGTTCCCCATTGGCCGTATTGCCCGTTTCCATAAAGCTAAGAAGTACACCGACCGCGTTGGCGCTGGTTCTCCAGTTTACCTTTCTGTTATACTCGAATACCTAGATTCTAAGGTTTGTTAAATTCATTTCTTTGTATTTAAGAATATGTTATAGTGTTGTTGGGTCTAATTTGTTATTTTGTTATAGGTTTTGGAATTAGCTGGTAAAACAGCAAGAGACAACAAGAAGAGCCGTGTTGTACCTCGACACATTCAGTTAGAGGTCAGGAATGATGAGGAGCTTGCCACTCTGCTTGGGTCTATTACCATTTCCAATGGTGGTGTCATGCCTAACATTCATGCCAATTTTCTCCCAAAGAAGGCTTCTAAAGTTGATGAATAGATGAGGTTATATTGATTTTTTAAAATAGTGTTGGATTGAGATTAGTATAGATGAGGTTCTGTTCCTAATTGTTGTAAGATTTCAGTTATTCATTAAAACGAATGAAAATTTAAATCTTATTTTTGTGCTAAGTTTGGTCATTAATTTTTATTGTTAGATTTGGTTTCATAAACTCTTTTTCAATTGTTGATTTGTTCTTTATATTGAGGTGAAAATAATTTATTGTCATGCATGGCTCTAATTTATCAGATTATGAATATCAATAGCTTATTTCAATCTCACGGTTCGAATTAGTTGCTCCCCCATCTCAATAATGTTATCTATATAATATTCTTTAAAATTACGGGTCGAATCCCCATATCCGAAAGAACTGTCATCGTTCCTTCCCGCACGCACACGATTTCGAAAATTATGACAAATTGTTTTAAAAATTATGCTTTGTTTTGTTTGGGAACAATATTTTTTCCGTTTTGCAATTATGTAGTTTGGAAAATGTCAGCGTGCCTTCAGGCACGGTATTGCCCTAGTGTGTATATATATATATATATATATATATATGTGTGTGTGTGTGTGTGTGTGTGTGTGTGTGTGTGTGTGTCTGTGTGTGTGTGTCTATGTGTGTGTTGTCACTCATTGCTTTCTAAATCTATCTCATTACATGTAACAACCCATTTGTTATAATGTTATATTATACTATGTAACTTTTTTTTAACAAGTACAAATTTATGTGAATGTCCACATAAGCAGGATTATAAAAAAAAGGTTTAGATCACAATACCTTTACAAATCTTAATGGGGATATATTTTAAGAGCAAACTCTGTTGAATTTATTTAATATAAATAAAATTGAATGAAAATCTTATTGGGATACTATTTTGTGAAAAACCTTACCAGACCAAAAACTTCGATCGATCATGCATTAGAAGGAAAAGAAAGCTAGATCTTAAGAATAGATCTAGGGTTTAGATTACAATACCTTTGTAAATCTTATAGATGATTTGATACGAAAGCTAATATTTAAAGAAGATATTTAAAGGAGAGTCATCAACAACACATCTACGGAGAACCAAAGGGTAGCCCCTTGAACACGAAGATTACGATTACTAGGAGGGTCGTCAGCTAACCCCTCCCTCTCAGAGGGATCTAATATTGGTGAGTACTACTAATACTCAGATGCTAGTTACCATCCTTGTAAGGATATAATGGTGAACAGTGATTCGCTTGAGAGATCAGACCAAATATCAAGGCTCATTGACAACTACAAGAAGTGCCTTCGAAATGAAAGGACTATTAACAGGATCCAATGGAAGCGAAACGCTGCACTCCAATGACATTTGGAGAGGATGGAGAAAGAATCCTATAAATAAAAGTGCAAGTGTGGATACCGATCATGAACTCTTAGCCCTTAGGAGAGCAGAGCTCGCAGCCGAGGAAGGAGTACCCAATAATAGAGGGAATGTTCTCCTCGCCGAAGGTCCCTTAAATGGGGACAACACCCCAATAATTGATGAGGAGACAAAAAAATTTGTGACTTTATCAGAAGGGAGGTAGAGAGACACTCGACCCATAAAGGGGTTCGTACTATAAAATAGCTCTCCAGAAAAGCACTCGTTTTCCAGATGAAGTCACTATTTATCTGTTCTATAGAAGAGTTTGATCCCCCCAATAATTTTTCTCCTCCAAGATTCAAGATCTATGATAGTAAGACGGATCCCACATATCAATTCAGGCAATATTGACAGGCCATGACTCAGGTGAATAGTAACGAAGGATTAATCTGACGAATGTTCCCTCCAGTTCAGGAGATACTTCCCAGAAGGGTCGTCAGTTTACCCCTCCCTTTCAGAGGGTTAGATCTAAGATTGGTGAGTATTATCAATACTCATATGCTTGTTACCATCCTTAGAAGGATAAAACGGTGAACACTAATGAGCTTAAGCGATCCAACCAAAATTTAAGGCTCATTGACAACTACGAGAAATGCCTTTAGGATGAAAGGGCTACCAACAGGCTCCAATAAAAGAAAAATGCTTACTCCAGTGATGTCTGGGGAGGATGGAGAAACAATCCCATAAAGATAAGTGCAAGTATGGCTATCGATCATGAATTACTAGCCCTCAGGTGAGCAGAGCTTGCAGCCGAGGTAGGAGTACCCGGTGACAGAGGGAATGTTCTCCTCATCGAAGGTCCTTTAAAGGGAGATAATGCCCCGATAATTAATGAGGAGACAAAGTGCTCTATGACTTTATCAGAAGGTAGGTAGAGAGACACTCGACCCATCAAGGGGCTTGTACTACCAAGGAGCTCTCCAGAAAAGCACTCATTTTCCAGATGAAGTCACTATTAGTCTGATCTATAGAAGAGTTTGATCCCCCTAAGAAGTTTTCTCCACCAAGATTCAAGATCTATGATGGGAAGACGGATCCCACAGATCAAGTCAGGAAATATCACCAGACGATGACTCTATAGAACACTAATGAAGGATTAATGTGTCAGATATTTCCCTCCAGTCTGGGAGATACTTTCAAGAAGTGATTTGAAAAGATGCCACACCGATTGATAGCCTCCTTTAAGTAACCGAATGAATCATTCACAACCAAATTCATTACTAGCAGCACCTATCCGAAGCAAATGAACTTATTTATGACGATGAAGAAAAATCCCTAGGAAACACATTACGATTACTCTAGAAGGTATTGGGAGGTGTATAACAAGGTGTAGAACTACATCGATAAAGTCTCGATGGTATCCTTCAAAATTGGTCTATCAAGAGGCTCCATGCTCTACCAATCCTTCACCAAGCAGGAGTGCATAACGAACGACGACCTCATGGCTAGGATTGAAAAATATGCTAAGGTCGAGGATATGATGACCAGAGTTGGCTAGGATGGAGAGCGATAAAAGCATACCAATAATGGGGATAACTTAGGGGTGAACAAAAAAGTTGGAAGGAATTAGAATGGTGTTGAGAAAAAGGATCATGAAAAGTCATTCAAAGCAGTTACCATAATATTTTTTGAACCAATTTATAAGATCTTTTACAAGATTAAAGGGCAGAAGTATTTCAAATGGACCAAGAAGATGTTCAACAGTTCGAAGAAGTGGAACCATCCATTGAAATGTGCCTACCGTAAAGATAACTATGACAAGATAAAAAACTGCAAGGCCCTCAAGTCCCACCTCGAGGATCTAGCCAGCTTGGGTACCTAAATGACTTCATAGAGAAGAAGGAAGGCGTAATGCAACCCGTGCATTTACAGTGACTAGACAACATCCTGGACGATGACATGGGACATGAATTTTTGGTAATCCAAGGGCGCCCAAGACCAAATAACGTCTTGAACAAATGGTTGGGCCAGGAATCAACAACGATTCATGGAGATCCAAACCCAAACCAAATCAAGGGGAACTCTCTCAGGATGGAGGTTAAGAAGATCACAACAGTTGTGGAATCCTTTCCTATTGACCAGGCCAAGCCTATTATGGGAAAACGTTAGTGAAGTGAAGACATTAATTACACTAAGCACATCATTTTCACTGATGATGACTTGGTCAGAAAAAGGACCCCCCACCACGATGCTTTTATCATCACTCTCAGATTTTCTAACTGAGATGTGGTCAAGATTTTGGTAGACCCGGGGAGCTCCTCATAAGTCATGTTCCTCAGAATGTTTAATCAATTGAATTTGCATATAGAGTACTTACAAGAAGCCACCTTTCCATTGATCGGATTTTTAGGAAGGATGACTTTGCCCTTGTGAAGGGTAGTTTTCCCTCTCCGGGCTGGAGGGATCTCCAAGATTATTAAGATACTTGTGGTTGATATATACTCCCCATATAACTTTATCCTTGTAAGAGGGTGTTTATACACTATGATGGTTGTACCATCCACCTACCATCAGAAAATAAATTGCATTATTGACAAAGGAGTTATGGAGATACGCAGGAACTAAGCCTTGGGCAGAAAATGTTTCATGATTGTTATTCGACAGAACCAAGAGAAAAATAAGGAAAAAGTCATAGAGCCAAAGGAAGGCTTCATGCCTTCAAAATAACAGTAAAAGTATGGGCAACCTGGTGTTGAGGAAACTAAGGTTTCCCTACCGATTGCATTGTGGAACCTCTGTAGGAGGTAGCATTTTCTAATAATCAACTTGAAAAGAAGCTCCTGATCGTCAGTTCACTCACGAAAGAAGAGATAAAAGAGTTGGTTATTTTACTCAGAGGTAACTAAGATGTATTTTCATGAAGTAAATATGACATACCAGGGATAGATTCAGAAGTGATATGTCACAAGCTCCACATGGATCCACTGCATCTACGAGTGGCTCAAAAGGCTCGATGAACGGTGCCTGAGAAGGCAAAATCTATTGAAGGGGAAGTGAGGAAACTTATGGAGGCATAGTATATAAAATAATTTCAACTCCCCAAGTGGCTGTCAAATCCATTAAACGTAAGGAAGAGCAACTGGAAGTGAAGATTTTGCATGGAATTCATTAATCTAAACCACACATACCCGAAGGGTAGTTTTTCTCTGCCAAAGATAGATCAGTTGGTCAAAGCCACTTCAATTCATGAGTGCATGAGCCTCCTCTACGCCTACACTGGGTGCTATCAAATCCTATTGTTCTCCCCTAACCAGGAAAAGACTTCCTTCATTACCATACTGGGGATATATGGATACATGGTGATTCCGTTTGGATTAAAGAACGCTGGGGCGACTTACCATAGACTTGTAACAAAGATGTTCAAGGAGAAATTGGGGGACACAATGATAATATATATTAATGACATGCTTATAGAAAGAAGGACGAAGAGGGATCACCTTGCAAACCTGTGAAAAAATTTTAAAGTGCCTCATTATTATGGGATGAAGTTAAACACGACAAAGTGCTTATTTAGGGTAGAATCGAGAAATTTCCTCGGATACCTAGTCAATCAAAAAGGTTGTAAGGACATTTTTGTCCATCATCAATTTGTTATGTCGTACGTCGTTACACCATTGAAGAAATTCAAGATTCATATTATCATCAACTGATCCGAATATCAAAGAAGAGGAGGAATTAAAATTCTGACAGGTCGGACCGGTTCGCCTAGAATAAAAGAACCGATCCGACCCCGGACTGGTTCGCCACTCATCCGGACCGATCCGCCCGCTGAAAATCCAGTACTCTCCGGACCGATAGCCAATCGATAATGCCAAATTAAAATGAATTGGTCCGCCCCCTCGGACCGATCAGCCTCAGACCCGGACCGGTCCGCCTGGGATAAACTCAGCCAGATCGTGCAGAGATTTTTTTGGGCCAGGACTTCTTTTATAAACCCACTACGGGGAGTTGGTTTGGCTAGTCTTCTTCACACGATTTTCAGATTTCATAAACTCAAAGTCTTCATCTTTATGAGTTCACAAACTCATGTTTAATTCACACAACCTTGCCATATCTGTGTGAATCACTTTACAACCCAAGAACACACTTTTGTTGTTCATACCCTTGTGGAGAAGATCGTTCTTCTTCTTCATTCCTGACCTCCTGGAAAGGGAAACTTCCAGCCATCGACTACAGATCCGACGCCTACAGGTAATTCTGTGTCACCCTTGTATTTTCATTATAATCCGAGAAATTGTAAAGTTACATTATTATAGTGAAAATAAATGCTTTTGCCCCTTTGGGGGATTTTTCCTCAATTGTGTGTGTTTAATTGTACTAGCATGTTCTATATATTATTCAATCACACCTAGGTGCATGTTTAGGGTTTAATTGGGTTGAACTGTGTTTAATTATATAATTTCTTAATTTGAACGCAAGCGCACACTCCCTCAAATTGGTATCAGAGCAGGTTACGCTAATCTATCGCGTATTCCTAATTTTCGCAAAATTTTTCCAAAAGATATCAATATTCTAAAAAATTGATTTTTGAAAAAGAGCGTGTTCAATGGAGAAATCATATAATAAAATGCCAGTTTTTGACGGGACTAACTATGCATATTGGAAAGCCCGCATGAGATCTGCTTTAAAAGGCCATAGATGAACGTGTTTGGATTTTAGTTGAAAGAGGGTGGACTCCTCCCTCCATGACTGTTGAGAATGTGATCAATTTAAAACCTATCACTTCTTGGACTGAAGAAGAATTTAAATGGTCATCATTCAATTCTAAGGGTCTAAATGCTATTTCTGGGTCTGTCACACCTGATGAGTTCAAACGTATAATGACGTGCACCACGTCAAAAGAGGCATGGGATGTTTTACAAATCACCCATGAAGGAACTAATGCTGTGAAAGAGTCTAAATTGCAGAATTTGACAACTCAATTTGAAACCATCACCATGCATGAGATTGAATGTTTTGATGATTTTAATGCTAGACTTTCTGACTTTGTTAATACTAGCTTTAATCTTGGTGAACATATTCCTAATGCTAGAGTTGTTAAAAATGCTCTTCGTTCTCTGCCTAAGCATTTTATCCCTAAAGTCACTGTGCTAAATTCTATAAGTAATTTAAATAGGCTAAAATTAGAAGAACTTGTAGGAGACTTGCAAACATATGAAATTGACATGTTTCCTAAAACTGCTAGGTCTAAAGATAAGGGAATTGCACTTAATGCCCAAGAGAGAAAGAGTGAGGGGTCGGCTAGAAAGAGGGTAGAATCATATAGAAAGAGAGAGACTGACACGTCGGATTCTGATTGTGATTTTGACTTAGATGATTTGGCTCTTTTTACTAAAAATTTCAAGAGGATTCTCAAATTTAAGAAAAATGGCAATTTTAAAGATAAAAAGAAATTTGAGAAAAATAAGTTTGAAAAGAAAAATGAAAAAGATTTTAAAGATCCTCCTACGAAAGAAAGTGAGAGGTGATTTGAGTGCGACGGTAGGGGTCATAGAGCCTTTGAGTGTGCCACACGTCTGAATAGAGAGAAAGGGAAAGTTGTTCTTAACGCTACCCTTAGCGACGACAGTGAGGTCGAGTCAGTGGATTCTGGAGTCGAGTCACCGCATGAGTGTAACTTCACCGCATTCATGGCTAGTCATGTGATTACTTCTAGTTCTCCTCACGATGATGAGGATGATGCTTCACAGGGACACCTCGACAGTGAGAGCGATGTGAGTAAGGGGGGGGATGACACAAGTGAGAGCGAGAGTGATATTCAATGCACCTACGCTGAGTTATATTCTGAGTCATTTAAAACTAAAAAGTGTAACAAAGCGTTAGTTCTTAAGATCACCGGCTTAGAGGAAGATTTAAGAAAAGCGAGAGAGAGAGAGAGAGTCCTCTACATGCACCGTCCTGAGAGAGAGAGATAATTTACCTGTGTTGAGAAAGAGAGTTTGTTTAGAGAGAGAGAGAGCACTTTTGAGGAAGAGAGAGGGGACTTGACTAAACAAGTGGCTAATCTTACGAGTGAGCTCCATTCCTCTGTGGAGACTCGGAAGAAACTTGAAGCTCTTGTTGCCCAGCTGACTCATGATCTTGAGAAAGCACGGGAAGTCAAGGTACAAATCGAGGACAGATCTGGAAAAATGGGAATGATGCTCCTCGGCCCCGCTTTAGGTTTTGGTGATAGGCAGGGAATTGGGTATGATGGTGCCTCCACGTCCCAAATTGCACCCAGACCAGTTCCTGAGTTTACTACGACTCCTTATGGCCATCATCAAAAACCTCACAGGAGAGTTCAACCAAGAAAATTAAACCAAGGTCCGCCTTTGACTGTGTTCTTTTATACTTATTGCAAAAGAAAAGGCTACCTCAGGAAGTTTTTCTATAGCATGGGTCGGACACGACGTACTACTTCGCCACCACGTCATACTGATGAGTTTTCTAGTCTGAGATAGCGAGTTGAGTTCTTAGCTGCCACGTCTCAGAGTTTGATGGAAGAATCCCGACGGATGTCGTTGTCATCAGTGAATGCTTCTCACATTCCAGCTAAAACCAACAACAACAAAGGCAAACAAAAGGTCACCATCTCTTGGGTACCTAAGGAAGATCAAAAGGCCTTTGTTGTTCATGTCGCTCTCGAAGCACATAATACCTCATAGTGGTATTTTGACAGTGGGTGCTCCAGACATATGACTGGTGATGCCTCATTTTTTACATCTCTTGAGGATTATCAGGATGGCAGAGTCACCTTTGGAGATGGGACAAAGTCTAGCATTATAGGACGTCGTACTGTCGAGTTACCTGGATTTCCTAAGCTAGAAAATGTTTTGTACGTCAAAGGTTTGAAAGCAAACCTCCTCAGCATTAGACAGCTGTGCGACGCTGACTTTACCGTAAAGTTTGACCGAGACGCTTGTAAAGTATATAATCATGCCGGTAAACTTTTAGTGCAAGGGGTGAGGACAAAGGATAATTACTATGGGACTGATCCCACATCCTCACTTGTCTCCAACAGCGCCATGATCACTCCTATGGATCTGTGGCACTAATGTCTAGATCACGTAAATATTAGAGATCTATCTCGCTTAGATAAAAAGGACCTAGTACATGTCTTACCATCTCTGGGAAGGCCAACTTCGGTGATTTGTGGACCCTGTCAGTTGGGAAAACAAATTCGTAGTCCCCATAGGAAGTTGCATTCCATTACCACCTCTCGTGTTCTTGAGCTTATACACATGGCTCTTATGGGTCCCACTCGTACCGAGAGTCTGGGTGGTAAGAAGTATATCCTCGTGATGGTGGATGATTTCTCCAGATACTCCATTGTAGGTTTTCTGAGGGAGAAATCCAATGCTATTGAGTTTATTACGACAAAGTGCCATGTCCTTCAAAATCAACACGGTGTCACTATTAATAGGATCCGTAGTTACAACGGCACATAATTTAAGTAAGCAAAAGTAGACCTCTACTGTGATAGCCTTGGGATCAAACATGAGTTTTCTGTTGTGAAGACTCCTCGGCAAAATGGGATTGTTGAGAGAAAGAATAGAATGATCCAGGAAATAGCTAGATATATGCTTCTAGGTCGTAAGGTTTCTAGGAGATTTTGGGCAGAGGCAGTTTCTACTACATGCCACACGGTGAATAGGGTTTACCTGCGTCCACACACACTTAAGACGCCATATGAATTGTGGACTGGTAAGAAACCCAACCTGGCATATTTCCGTGTTTTTGGGAGTAAACGCTACATCCTACGAGATAGAGAGCAATTAGGAAAGTTTGACTCTCGAAGCGACGAGGGAATATTGTTAGTCTATTCATCGAATAGTAGAGCATACCGGGTTTTTAACCTGAAGAGCTCTAAGGTTATGGAAATAATAAACGTCAACGTGCGAGATGACGAACCTTCGACGGTTATTGATTCTAACCTTCAGTGTGAGGATGAGGACTTTACTGGATGTGACCTACTTGTCCCTCACTCACACTCTGTGTACCCCACTCCTGTGCTAGGGGACACACCTTCTTGGGTTCGCAAGAGTCATGATCCTTCTATCATTATTGGCGATCCCACTCTAGGAGTCAAGACTCCTGCTCAGCTAGAGAACGTTGTTAGCAATCTTTGCTACACGTCCAAAGTCGAGCCCAAGAATCACAAAGAAGCACTCAAGGATGAACATTGGATATCTGCTATGCAAGATGAGTTGCTTCAGTTTCAAAAGAATAATGTCTGGGAACTTATCCCCCGACCTAGTAATACTAATGTGATAGGTACCCAATGGATTTTCAAGAATAAAATGGATGAAAATGGTACCATAATCAGAAATAAGGCTAGGTTGGTCGCTCAAGGCTACACACAGATAGAGTGTGTAGACTTTGGGGAGACATTTGCTTCTGTTGCGAGGCTTGAGTCCGTCCGCTTACTACTCGCCATCGCATGTCATCTGCGCTTCAAGTTATATCAGATGGATGTTAAGAGTGCCTTTCTGAATGGCAATCTACAGGAGGAGGTTTTTGTGGAACAACCAAAAGGGTTTGAAGACACTAAGAACTCGAATCACGTCTTCTATCTGAGGAAAGCCTTGTATGGTTTGAAGCAAGCACCTCGTACTTGGTACGAGAGGCTTACTTCCTATCACTTAGCTCGTGGCTTCAAGAGAGGGGGAGTTGATATGACGTTGTTCGTCAGGAGAGTTGACGGTGCAATTTTGGTAGCCCAGGTCTATATGGACGACATAGTCTTTGGATCCACATGCTCCCAGCATGCTCACCACTTTGAGAATGAGATGAAAAATGAGTTTGAGATGAGCATGGTAGGTGAACTTACTTTCTTCCTCGGTCTCCAGGTTCATCAGCTAGAGGATGGGATGTTCCTCTCCAAATACAAGTATGCTAGAGACCTTGTGAAAAAATTTGGTTTAGACTCCGCTAAGCATACACGTACACCTATGAGTAATTCTATCAAGCTTAGTAAGTACACTTCAGGCAAGGACGTAGAGCAAACCTTATATCGGAGTGTGATAGGTAGTCTTCTCTACTTGACTGCCAGTTGTCCCGACATAGCCTTTAGTGTTGGAGTCTGTGCACAATATCAGGCGTCTCCAAAAGAGTCACATTTACTTGCTCTAAAACGTATTATTAAATATGTGAGTGGGACTCTCTCATACGGTATTTGGTATTCCTTTGATACCGATGATCGGTTGTCCGCCTATTCGGATGCCGATTGGGCCGGGGATGCAGATGGTTTTAGGAGCACTTCTGGTGGGTGTTTCTACTTTGGTTATGCTCTTGTCTCCTGGTTGAGCAAGAAGCAAAACTCCATCTCTTTATCCACTGCGGAGGCTGAGTACATAGCCGCAGGGAGTTGTTGCACGCAACTCTTTTGGATGAAGCAAATGTTGGAGGATTATGGGATTTCACAGGACACCATGATCATTTCCTCTGATAACACGAGCGTAATTCATATATCCCGCAATCCCGTCCAACATTCACACACAAAGCACATCAGGTTACGCGAGCACTTCATACGTCAATTAGTTGAGGAGAAGGTCGTATCCCTGAATTTTGTTCCCACCGACCGTCAGTTAGCCGATATCTTCACGAAACCTTTAGATTCCCTTAGATTTGAGAGTCTTAGGACGTCTTTGGGGATTTGCACAGTTGACTGAGGGGTTGGTCCATGTCTAGCATAGGATGCATTGTCATTATCATATCCTTTGATTCCTATTACTAGATTGTATCGCTTGTACATTTATTTTTACTTTTTATATTTCTTTTGAAAAATACAAAAAGATTGTCTTAAGAAAAATTTTGAGAAAAGCACAAAAATATTTTTTTTGATAAATTTTTTGAAAAAACCAAAAAGATTTGTGTTTTGCACCTTTTATGGATGAGCATTTAAGATAGCCAAGTCACAACTTCACTTCATATATCCATGTGACTGCTTGATAGAGATTTGAGACGCTACATCATTTCATCCATGTGCTTTACATTGTTTGGAGTCTTTGAGATGTGATTAGTGATATCTTCCTATATGTTTGACTCATATATCCTTTATTGCACACATGCATGACTATATTTGATTATTGCACTTGTCTATCTCATATTGGCAGGAGTGTTTCCATCTCAATTCTGTCTATACAACGTTCAATATGCGATAAAACTTGACAAGATTGGATTGCATGTGAAAACCGTTTTGGTGATACTGTGTGTTTTATTGTGAACGGGGAGGGGCTGCGAAAGGTCTTTAACTATTCTTTACACAAAACCCACCATTCAAAAGAACCTAAAAAATGTAGAATTTTTATTATCCGAGGTCCAAAGAGGTTAAAAGAGCCTCGAAAAATTTTAAGGCAATAAAAAGCAATATATGCCAAACATGGGCCACTTAGGTTTCACCATCTATTCTCCAAAGTTTGAGAATTTAGCATACCTCTATTCAAAATATATATCTGAGGGAGTTTTGGTTGGAGAATGTTTAAACGGGTTTGCACTTCCTTGAAAGTCCTGAAAAAGCATGAAATCGTTTTGGACGTTATTGGTGTGAAAATCCTTCTCAGCTTTGATTTGTTGATTTGATTAAGTCTCTGTCTTATATTTCTATTCTTTTACACCAAAGGAATCATTTGAGTTCATTCGTTAGGAATATCCAACATTCATCGTGCACATATGTCATGTTTGTATGCATTGATTTTCCTATCGAGTGTGTTCACACCCCTTCATTAACGCTATCATCGTCTTGGTTGTTTTATGTTCATTCATGGTGTGATTTAGTTCTTGTCACACCCCGCACTTGCTTGGTTGATTTATTTCTCTCATTTGTCTATTTGGGGACATCATAAAAAGGGGGAGAACGAATTATCTTATTATCGGGGAGTTTTTGAAATTTTGAGTTTTCTCACACATTGGTATATATGTTTATCTCATTTCAAACTCGATACGTCACTTGGTATTTTCTTTGTCTCATGAGTGTAGGTACTACATGGATTATCATTGGATTGCACACCCTGATGAGCAAAGCGTTGAGATTCCTGAAGAGTTGAAGATCAAAACGATGAAGTCTTATTCATTTGCACCTTTTCAGTTTGGGGTTCATGGAAGGGTAGATTTGTATAGGCATTTTTGATACTTGATAATTCGGATGTTTTTATGTTTGTACCGGCATAGACATAGGGGGAGATTTGTAAGGACATTTTTGTCCATCATCAATCTGTTATGTCGTACGTCGTTACACCGTTGAAGAAATTCAAAATTCATATTGTCATCAACGGATCTGAATATTAAAGAAGAGGAGGAATCAAAATTCTGACAGGTCGGACCGGTCCGCCCAAAATAAAAGAACCGATCCGACCCCAGACCGGTCCGCCCCTCATCCAGACCTATCCGCCTGCTAAAAATATAGTACTCCCCGGATCGATAGCAAACGGATAATGCCAAATTAAAATGAACCGGTCCGCCCCCTGGGACTGATCCGCCTCAGACCCGGACCGGTCCGCCTGGGATAAACTCAACTAGATCGTGCAGAGATTTTTTAGGGCCAGGACTTCTTTTATAAACCCACTACGGGGAGTTGGTTTGGCAAGACTTCTTCACATGATTTTCAGAGTTCATAAACTCAAAGTCTTCATCTTTATGAGTTCACAAACTCATGTTTAATTCACACAACCTTGCCATATCTGTGTGAATCACTTTACAACCCAAGAACACACTTTTTTTGTTCATACCCTTGTGGAGAAGACCGTTCTTCTTCTTCATTACTGTCATCCTGGAAAGGGAAACTTCCAACCGCCGACTATAGATCTGACGCCTGTGGGTAATTCTGTGTCACCCTTGTATTTTCATTGTAATCCGAGAAATTGTAATGTTACATTATTATAGTGAAAATAAATGCTTTTGCCCCTTTGGGGGATTTTTCCTCAATTGTGTGTGTTTGATTGTACTAGCATGCTCTACATATTATTCAATCACACCTAGTTGCATGTTTAGGGTTTAATTGGGTTGAACTGTGTTTAATTATATAATTTCTTAATTCGAACGCAAGTGCACACTCCCTCAGAGGTATTGAAGAAAACCCCAACCAGATTGAAGCCATTACGAAGGTGCATGCCCTTAAGACTGTGCGCGAGGTACAAAAATTAATCGGAATGCTAGCCTCCCTCAACCCTTTTATATCCAAATCCTTAGAGAAGTGAAGACCTTTCTTTTCAGCACTTAAGAAATAAATGAAGTACGTATGGAATGGAAAATGCACTCGGGAACTTGAAAAAAATAACTATTTGAGGAAACCACAACTGCTGACCATACTAGATGATAGAGGCCCTTTGTACTTGTATCTGGTAGTGTTAAATAATATTATAAGTTCAGATTTGGTTTGCGAGAAGAATAGGCGTTGGGATATAATTTATTATGCGAGAAAGATGTTTCTCGATGCTGAAAAAAGATATTTGCCATTGGAAAATCCTACGCATTGGTGATAACCTCTAGAAATTTGAAACACTACATCGAGGTACGCACTATAAGTAGTCTAACCTCTTTCCTTTTGAGATCAATTCTAAGAAAGGCTGACCTATCTGGACGGATATCCAATTGGTCGGTAGAACTCGAGAGGTTTGATATAAAGTTTTAACCTAAAACCTCGATAAAAGGGCAAGTCATAGCAGACTTCATCACCGAATTTTTCAATGATCAAGAATCGCAAGAGATTAGAAATGATAGTATAGAGTATGCAGCATAACCAATCAATGAAGGTGATAAAGATTATTGTATGTTGATGGAGCCTTAAATTCTAAGGGGGAGGAGTGGGGATAGTACTGGTATCTTCAGAGAAAATAGTTATCGAACAGGCAATTCGATTAGGATTGAAGACTCCAAAAACAAAATCGAGTATGAATTACTTGGTGGACTGCAGAAATCACTCTCTCTAGGAGCCCATCACCTTGATTTCTTTTGTGACTCAAGACTGGTATATAACCAGATACCAGGAGACTATAGCGCTTGGAATGAGCACATAAACACATACCTTAAGGAAGCCCAACATTTGGTCGCCCAATATGTGCATGTATAAATGCAACAGTTCCTAAGAGGGAACAATAGTCATGCCGACACACTGATCATACTTGCTTCAGCTTTTAAGGGGGATATAAAACGAACGATTGAACTAGAGTACTTCGACCAGTCCAGTATCAATAGAAAGAAATATACCAAGCAAGTTATAGTCGTCAATAGGAGTTGGATGGATCCAATAATGCGCTACCTAATGGAAGATGACTTGCTAATTTATAGGGGAAAAACACATAAGGTACGGGTAAAATCTTCTCATTTCCACTTGGCGATAGATCAAAAATTTTATAGGCGCTCTTTTTTAGGACCTTACCTCCAATGCGTGCACCTGAACGACATCGAATAGACCCTCTACGAGCTTTATAAGAGGATATGTTGGAGCCATGCAGGGGCCAGATCACTATCATTTAGGGCAATGAAGGAGGGATAGTGGTTTTTATACATAAAAAAGGATGTTGTTAAGTAAGTTTGAAAATGCAATAACTGTTAACTCTTCTCGCCATTAGTACACTAATCGACCAGCGATCTCAAATCCCTCACAAGTCCTTATCCATTTTCCTAGTGATGACTCAATGTTGTCTGCCCATTGTCCCTTGAGTCTGGCAGTAGGAAGTATCTATTGGTCGGCACTGACTACTTCTCCAAATAGGTTGAATATTAACCCTTGATGAACATCCAAGATGTTGATATGACCATGTTTATATGGAAGAACATCATAATATGGTCTGGCGTCCCTCGAATTATCATCATAGATAACATAATTCAGTTCAAAAGCAACCTTTTTCAAGACTTTTGTAACGAGCATAGTATTAGGCACTACTATAGTTCAATGTCTTACCCCATAAAGAAATGGGAAGGCATAATATTTAGACAAGATAGTCCTTAATGGAACCAAAAAGCGGTTAGAAAAAGCAAAATGCACTTTGGTCGCCAAATCCCCCACGTTATCTGGGCGTTCCGAACAACACCTTGGCGATCAACGGGAGAAACACCATTTTCCTTAACCTACAGAATGGAGGCAGTGATCCCACTGGAGGTAGGTCTTCCAAACATGAAATTCACCTTAGTCGATCAAGATCTCAATAATGAAGCAATCAGATCAGAGTTTGACTTAGCCGATGAGAAAAAGAAAATTGTCTCTAATAAAACTTACCTCCTACCAGCAGCAGTTGGCCAAGGAATACACAAGGGGTCAAAGCGAGAGGACTTAAGGTCGAAGACTATGTTCTAAGAAATATTGTGGGTAGTTCCGAAAATCCCTCAAAGGGAAAACTAGGGCCCAACTGGGAAGGCACGTTTAAAGTCATCCGTGATAACTTAATGGGATCCTACTACTTAGAAATAATGGAAGGCAAAGAGGTTCCCCAAGCTTAGAACACAACCAATTTAAAGAAGTTTTACTTTTGGATTTTTAGTTTATAACTAAAATTGTTTCGTTTATTTTAGTTTTGAAGTTTCTTTAAGAAGTTATTTCAAACCTCTCGTACTTATCTCTATGATTTGTTCCAAGTGGAAGACGAATGAGTACTTAATAAAGAAGACCAGTTAGTTTAATAAAGTCTCTTTAACATATTACTTATCACTGTGATAATTGTCTTCTCTCAATTATCTTCTTTTAAGACTAACTAATCGAATGACCGTAAACCAACTCCGAATAAAGGTATTCTTACAAGGCTAACTGGTCGATTGGCCAACACAAAAAGATGTGCGGAATAACAAAACGTGAACAATGGATTATAACCGATGAAAGGCCTATTGGGAAACCTTAGGCACATACAACCAACTAGGTCATAAAAATCCTCATTGGTGAACGACCCCACAAATAGGTGCATTTTTTCTTTTCTGGCTCTCGGCTTAAGGTTAGATGTGATGATATCACCTAAAGGTAAGACCAGAAGACTACACAATCTATAGGGAAGTAAATGTGAAAAAAATTCCATTAACACTTTTAAGTTATTACAAGGATATTAAAAAGAGAATAATTTATAACAAAATGATAAATACAACTAGATCAATCGTGCAACCAGGGTGGCTCATCAATTTCACTCCCAACCCCAATAGGTGGAACATCTAATGTATAAGGTGTAACAACCGCAATCATATCCCTGATCCTTGACGACCCACTAGAACTCACTTTGTCAACCAAGTGTTGAGATCAGTAGAATTCATCATCTCCAACAAGGATGAAGTAGCCAAAGTATTTCCTTATGAGGCTAACCGAAATGGCATTCGTTGGGGTCCACGAAATGTCAAGATTATAAGGAGAATCTTGATGATATAAGTAACTTGGATTATACTAATACCATAACTCAGAGTCCCATGGGACCTTTTCCATTGTGAGGGAATTAAGCCAACCGTGTTTATAACCAACATTTTGGGTATTGCCTAGGGCGTGATCCATATTGATAAGTGACTCATCTTAACCATCCATCCTGACCTGGATAGGTTGTTTATGGAACTGGAATATGAGATGGTCAATCTTCTCGAACAAACTTTCAATGGTTGATACTTTATTGAGCAAAGTCTTATTGGTCTTCTCTAGCTCTTCCTTTAGACATCCTTTCTTATTCCATTAAGAGGAGGACTTACCCTTAGTATTTATAACTTTGTCATTTAAGGCCATCTGACTCTTGTCTAGCTCCTCCCTTAACCAGGCTTTCCCTTCATCTAACAAATAGGTGCCCTCCCCAACCTGTTCGCTTGGTCTAAACTTTTTTAATATTATAAGTTCAACCCTCAAATCATTATTCTCCTTCTCAAGGATAATGGAGACCTCTCTAGTGCTCACTATATCGACATGCGGAATAAAATATTTTCCCGAGTAAGAGAATTGAATGGCGGCCAACCTCTCATCAAATCCACTCTTTCCAGTCATATCGACAAGCTTTTGCTCGAAATCGGTCTTAAAAATGGGTAATGACTCCTTGCAACTGCATTGAGTAATAAAAATCATATCGTGAAAAAGCAATATTGTCCAAAATTTCCTGATTGGAGAGACGACAAAGATTCAAGTATGCTTCTCTTGATTGAGCTGACACGTCAGGACCTAGGTGCTGGTCAAGCTCATCATCCTTATCATCTTATTCGTGACTAGTAGCAAACAATCTCCTACATCTTTTTTAAAAGTTATCTTGAGCAGTGAATAGTTCTATAAGTTTTACGTTAAACTTCATAAATAAGTGGTCGGATATATAAGTTTATTAAATAAAAGAGAAGACTGACAAGAAAAAAGAGAAAATGATCGTGGTTGAATTAAACCATCAATTCCATTAAAAATTATTGCAAATGGGGCATGACCCTAAATTATTGGGAAACAAAAAGGAAAATACAACATTCCATAATAAGAAGCCCAAAGAGGCTAATTTGCCGACCACTTCCTTTTAGGCCGCCTGCTCAGCAGTCGTCTAGTTTAGATCGGCAACCCTGCTCAGCAGTTGCATGGGTTTGATCAACATCCTTGTCCTCTGTAACCACCTTATCACCGTCATCCTCAACCTCTTCTTAAAAATGAGAGGGGGGTGTGGAACTTGGATGATGCTCACCAAAGAGGCCTGACCCCTCGCTTGTGCCCACTTTAACCAGAGTTTCATCCCAATAATTCTTAAAGAATACCTTTTTCAGGTAGGCAGTCTTTATTTCAGCATCTGAAAAAGATTTGTCCCATCCATGAGTGAAGGTGACATCCATGATCTTCACCACACTAGTCAAGTCCTCCTCGTCTTTGGCCTTAGCTTCATTTACTTATGTCTTGGCAAGATCGACCTCAACCTTCGCATCTCTGGCATCCTTTTTTTCGTGCTCTGCACCAACCAAAAGATCAACAATATGATCAATCTTCTTATGAAGAATGACCTTCTCAACCTCTAAGTTATTGACCTTCTCGTCAAGCTTCCTCTTCTCGGTCACCTAGATTTCACTCAAACGTCGAGCAGCTAATAGTGATTTATGCAACTCTTTAAATATAATCTCTACATCAGCAAAGGACGCCTTCATTCTGTTGTTCCTCTCCAATAATTTATTATAATCAATCAAGAATTGCACAACAAAGAGAAAAAAATAACAAAACATTAGTCTCAATCGATAGAGAATCACAAAGCTCGGAAAATATCTTTCTAACATATTCCTTTCCCATACTAAGGGCATCTTGATCCTTCACATGACAAAATCTCAGGAAGGGGAGAGTATTGGTAATTTTTTACAATCAAACCACAATCCCTATAATCTTTATTAGAATCAAGGAGGTTCACAACCCGGGCTTGGTTACCCAGCCTCGTCTTTATATAAGTAATATTCTCAGTGGTTATCACCCTTTGGTAATAATATATAATCTCGATAATGCCAAGATGGGTTCCATATTGACCATTAATAATATTCACCCCATTAAACATCATCAATGTGTTTGGGGCAACTTAGGCAGGGACCACATCAAAGTATTGGCATAACTTCAAAAATATGTGATTTGGGGTGGGGGAGTGACCCCACACTTAGCAATAAAGATTCAAGGAAACTAATGGCCTTCACAAAGGTAGAAAAGGTCACAAGGACCATCAACTAATCTATTGATAACCAGTGGGGAATTCGATAATTAATTTTAAATTATTCCAAGGTTTTTTCATCACCATGGTTAAAGATGACAAGATCAATGAAAGAACTAAACATAGAAAGCGGAGAAGAATGAAAGGAAGAAAGACTTTTGAAGAAGTTCTTACAGGTGGAGTGATGACAATGAAAAGTTATCCTTTCAAAGATTGAAGATTGCAAATTTTTCAAATGAACTGGAAAATAAGAAAAAGACTGGGAACCGTCATCTTGTAGAAAGAAGTGCCATCATGATTCCCCCAACATATGATGATTACACGCGCGTATGTTGGTTATTGAAGTGGCAATTCAATGCCAGGAAAAAGGATACTATTTATCAGCGTGCCCCTAGGGTATTTAGTGATTAAAACACCCTTCAATTTTATTGATATTTATAAAACTAATCTTCAATCGATCAACAAATACTCCAGTACAAAGATTTATCAAAGTCAACAGCTGACCTAGGCATAACAAAGCCCAATGACATCAAAGTGACACTGAGATTTGGGGGCAATTGTGGGGGCTATAGTTACGATGGAGCGTGACCTTCAAGTGTTCGGTACAAGCCCACAAGCTTCTTGAACATCAAGTTAATTAGAAATCCAAGTCACAAATTATAACCCTTGGAATGGCTCAAGGTGATTAGAGATAGGTTCGAACTTATAGGGATAGCTCTTAACGGAGATTAGGACTCTTATAATCTCCTCTATAAATTTAAACCCCCCCCCCCCCCTCTTGGAGAGCGACATGTGATATTGTAATGCCGAGCAGTACTACAACTCTGCCGACCTATTTTCTGAGTTAATAAAAGAGCAAACCCCAAACCCTGTGGACGCAATCATGTTGTCGGACCACGTATATTCTTGTGTTGTGTGCTTTTGATCCTCACCCTTGATTACTTATATTTATTTAGATTGTGTGCATTGAATACAAACACTGTAGGAAATGACCACCTACAGGTGTGTAGGTATTATATGTTTGGTTATTAATGACGATGTTTTGATGGAAGGATGATTCTTAGGTATAGGATTAGGATATATGTAATTATTTTAGAGTCTGACTACCTAATATAATCATACGTGTATTAGGGGTTCATTGTTTAGATTTCATTTATAAGACAACTCACACATGGAGTATAGAGAAGGTTAGGAGTTGGTATATTAGGAATAAATCACTGTAATATGACTATAAGTGGACTAATATATAAGTATGGAATGTGTAATTATATATAAGTAATAATGATAACTCTTAATTGAGGATAATGTGTCAAAATGATTATATAATTTTATACCCAGAGAACACTTTATTTATTGCATGCCCGTGATAGTACTCAAATTTGACAAGATGGAGCACGATTTTATGTGTGCTCTCCGAGTGAGCGGTGAGACCATGTTAGGGAATGGTGGGTCTGGATGATGATTTTATTTGTGTGTCACATGTATTTTTTTGGGCGCATGATAGAAAGTGGTGGTTCTTGGTTTGTGTGATGGGATTTATTTGTGCGTATCGCATTTTTTCAGATTTTCGGGGATAAGGTTTGACTAATTAAAAGATAAATTAAATGTTAAAACTAATGGTTTAATTAAAATGGATTGTGAGATTCCGTTTTATACCTGTGTATAATATTATAAGTATGTACTCATACACTTATGTATATTATAGGTACTTGTTGATATTCGTACCATGATATGTGGGTTATAATATCTTATGTGAAGAGTCATGAGATAAGCCAATTGGTTATAATAAAGCTATAAAGATAAAAATATTATAAATGAGTTAAAATATTTATAAGTGGATAATATGATTTTTATTGTATTAAATATAAGGTGAGTTGGACAGAATAAAAATGGAATATGAGAAAGATGCTACTAATGGAATATGGAAATTGCATCTGGTTAAAAGGCTTCAAATGAATTTATGAGTTAACAAAGTACGTAGTTTTTAATATGTATTAATAAGTAGATGGATGTCTGACATTACTTGATTAGTGATCAAATATGTTATTAAATGAATAATCGTTGAGATGTGCTTTAAATTGATAGTTTCTTATTCTCTTGTTATTATGAGGATCGTTGTTTATTCTAATTACCATATAGATAGTTATTTACTTCCATTATCATGTTGATATTTATAAAGAAACTATTATTAAATGTTTATTAACAATTAAAAGACTCTATTATGATATTTACTCCATTTGGAACTCATGGATAGGTTTATGTTACCATATTTAGGATCACGTAGCTAATATTCTTGCAATGATCCTGACCCATTGTACTTGTGGACTTACATCTCAGGTTAGGAGCGCTCATTTTCCTTTTCGAAGTTTATTTATATGAAACAATTTTTAAATTGGTGGATCAATCTTGATTCCACAATTGATATTTCAGATAATTTGAAGTTATACATGACTTTGTATAATAGAGGTTTCACAATGTTAGAATTTATTATTAGTGGTGAGGATGCATGATATCAATTATTTATGTTATTCACAAATTTCTAATATTAAAACTTATTTAATTAGAGTCAATCTTCAATCCAATTTAATTAAACCCGAATCATGCATCTATGTGAATAAATAAAACATGCAGTCACAAATCAAGGGACAATAAAATTTAAGAAAAATCCCTGAAAGGAAAAACCTTTATTTCACTATTAAATGTAAATCACAACTTCCACATAGACCGCAGCCTAGAACTGTAACTCCTCCTTCAGCAATGAATATCCTCAAGTATCCCCAACGATCGCAGTCATCAACAATAGTTCCCACAAGAACTACCAATCCAGTAGTAGAGAATCCATCTCTACAAGAGAAACTTCAATAAAGAAGTGATCTGGGTTCCAAAACGATTCAAAAAAGTATATGGGATGTTTTGTGTGAATCAAAAACATAAATTTGCCCTAAAAAGTGAAGACTAAAAGTCTACCGATATGCAGTTTTCGTGCTGTAAAAGTCTGTAAGAAAAAGTCTCACAAAATAGGTATTTATAGCAAAATAAAATACTTGAGGCGGAGGACTTCGTTAGAAAGACTTCTTGATGTCGTTTGAACGACAGTATATGTCGTTTGAACAAAATTATATGTCGTTTGAATAACAATGTCTTTTCATTAGAACAACATAATTGAAAAAATAATATTTTTCAATTTTCGCCTGCAGATCATCCAAAAACTATTTTAACTTAGAAAAATGCCTCATTTTGATAAAAACAAAGTTTAGAAAAATATCCCAACACTAAAGTAAAACGTTTATGAAACTTAAACACATTTCATACCAAAATCAATCTCGTAGAGGAATATTATTGAAGATACTTGATATTCATATTCGCCTTCTTAAACGTATGAACGTGAACTTCCTTTGACGGTTGTAACGGTATACGACATACATAATGTAAACTTGGAACTATGGAAAATATTTCCTTACAAATCTCCCACTATATCTATGCCGGTGAAAAATAAAAATAATTCGAATTATCAATCAAATGTCCTATACAAATCTAATGCCCCCCAATGAAACCCAAAAGTGGAAAGATACTAAAAATGCAAGTCTTCAAAAATCTTCAACTTTAAAATCTTCAAATATCTTTGCTTTCCTTGGTCTTCTTTTGTGTGCTTTCCAAATGATAATTAAAATCCTACACACAATAAACAAAAAAAATACCTTTTTGACGCATCGAGTTTAAACAAGATAAGCATTAGTCAAATATCAAATCAATCAATGATTAAACCAAATCAAGTAGAATCCCCCACATAATTTAAACTCTCACTCACCCATATTTCTTAATGCATTCTCCCTCTTTTTATTTATTCGAAACAGACAAGTAGAAGAATAAACATTAACAAATATAGAGTGTCACGACAAGCATAGCATATATATATATATATATATATATATATATATATATATATATATATATATATATATATATATATATATATATATATATATAGAGAGAGAGAGAGAGAGAGAGAGAGACAAGGAAAAGAATAAACATTAATAAATATAGAGCGTCACGACAAGCATAACATATATATGTATATATATATATATATATATATCAAACTATTTTTTATTTTTCAAAATTTTCAAGAAAAAATAATTTTCAAAAACAACACACCATGAGTTTTCACTAAGATAAACAAATCATGGAAAGAGAATGAATGGGTGTGAAAAAATTTGATAGGAAAATAAATTCAAATATTCATAACATATGTGCACGATGAATATGGAAACTCCTAACGAATGAACTTCAAAATCGTCCTTAGGTGTAAAAATGTTGAATTTAAATGACATCGACTCAATCTAATCAACACATCAAAGTCTAAAATGATTTTCATACCAATAACGTCTAAACCTATGCAATGATTTTCAAGACTTTGTCAGGACGTGTAAACCCGTTGATTTCCATCCAAACTCCCTCATAAATTAGAATGCTTTTTATTTTTCTATTGAGGTTCTAAATTCTCTTTTTAAGAGATTCCCTATCGACCCCTTTTTGGCGTATGATTCTTTTTATTGCCATTATTGTTTCTTGGGCTCTTTTCAAATGGAGTCTTTCACAATGAGTTTGCATGCCTCTCGCAACCTTTTTTCGTGTACACACATCATTTTTTATATTAAACAAATTCCTCACGGGCAACGGTTCATACATGCACTACTTTCATTGTTAAGTTTTATCACATTTGGTTTGTTTTAAAGGCATGATTGATATGAAAACCCTTTGACCAACATGTGATAGATAAGTACAATAATCAAATAAATTCGTGTAAGTGTGCATTAAAGGAGACTAAGAGTCAAACATGTAGAAAGTAATCGCAAATCTCATCTTAATGACTCCAAATATTATACAGCACATGGATGAAATGATGTATTGTCTCAAAGCACTATTCAATAGCCACATGGATTTGGAATGATGTTGTGACTTGGTCATCCTAAATGTCCACCCATAAACGGTGTAAAAATAATACAAAATCTTTTTGTGTTTTCCAAAAAAATTTATCAAAATAAAATCTTTTTGAGTTTTTCAAAAAAATTCTCCAAAAATAGAAACTATTGTGGTATTTTTCAAAAACAAAAATCTTTTTGAGTTTGTGGAAAAATATATCAAAATGGAATAATAAATACACAGGTGGAACACACTAGCAATATGTATAAAATATCATCATGAAAATCATCATATGCTAGCAAACAAGTCTAAACCTCAACCATTCGATTCAGAGGAGTTTTCTAAAGGTGGTGACATCTTATGAAAAAATCTATCAAATCATGTGAAGTCTTAACTAAGTACTCAACTTTCTCTCCGAAGTTCTCAAAATCTTTCATGTGATGTGCAGGAGAATGTGAAGTATCATATGTGGGTGTGAGTGTGGGAACACATGTAGTAGCATAACGAGGTAAAAACCTATGAGACACACTACCCAACTTAAAGAAAAATTCCCTAAGGTTACCTCTTTTCTTGCAATGGGAACAAACATAAACGGGTCTAGGAACAACTTTCTCAAAACGACTAGTATGCATTCTCCTACGTGGAAACGGATTCCTAGGCAGGTTAGGTCGAGAGCCATATGGATCTATCAAAAACTGTGGAATCGTCTTGGGCGCAACATGGGTAGTAGACACACCATTATATTCTAATCCTCGTCTCTCAAAATTATCCAAGCGGGATCGAGGAGCATCTTTCCAACCTTTTTCGATGTATCCTCTATAGTGACCTTGACCTACCGAGCACATTCGAGATCTCTCTCGAGTTGGGACACACGAGCTTCAAATTCTCTCTTTTGCTGACCTAAGACGATCAGCTGCTCTCATAAAAAAACCTCCGCCTTCTCGAGTTTTCTCTGTAACGCCTCATACTCCCTCAAAACTTCTATCTCTTTCTCCAAATCTAACACCTTAAGACCTAACTCTTTATTCAATTTCTTCATTTTCAAAGTCTCAGCGTATAAATCTCTAAATGCTTTTTGGTGATTGCTTTCATCCTCACTTTCAATCTCACTATCACACTCACTCAAAACACACAAATCATCATCGGGGCTCTCACGTATACAAGTGTCATCATCATCGTGGGACAAACTAGATGTGCTCACGTGACTAGCCATAAAGTCAACACACATACCATGTGATGATTCATTCCATTAATCAATAAACTCGATGTTAATATCTGTAAGGACATTGTTCGTCACAATTTAGTATGCTATATATAGATACAAGTTGCTTCAAGTCATCGAAGAATTGAGAAGATTACATATACATAAGATGAATCCGAATTTCAAGAGGACTTCAACATTCAAGCCCTACAGGGATGAAGTTAGTAAAATATGTTTAAGTTTCATTTACATTTCACATTAAAAGTGTTGGGATACTTTTAAAAAAGTTAAAATGATTTTTGGAATTTTTAATAAATGATTTTTATTTTTTAAAAATATTTTATTATAAAAGTTTTGGATAAATATCTCCTGATCCCATGAACAGTTTTAAGATTTGAGGATTCCAAGTTATTTAAAATGTTAAAAGTCTTTTTTTAAGGGGATCAGTGACTGTTGTTCAAATGATGTCACATCTCATTCCAACGCGATGGAGGTTCGCTCGAATGACGTCGCATGTCGTTCGAACGACATGTGTTTTTAGTTAACAAATCACCGCCTTGAATTTTAGTATTTAAAGGGTGTGAGGCTACTGATTTTTATGTGGAGAAAAACTGGTTATGACAGAATACGTTTTCTATTCTCCAACCCTATTTGAGGGCCCATAACTTTTGTTTTACAATTCACAATCCCAATTACTTTTGCGTGAGTTGTTTTATGGAACCCAAAAGCATAGTTTTGCGATTGTCATACTTTGTAGGGAGATCTCTACAATTGATGGTTGCGTGCTATTATGGTGTGAGTCTCGACGAAGTTTTGTGACTGCGTGTCATAAGGGAGTGCTGCGGTGTTCTTGAGTTGAAGACTGGACTGCGGTTCATATAGGTTTGTTGTGTGTGTACTTATTACCGATGACAACGATCGACGCCGGCGGGTATTCGAGTGTCGGACTGTATTTCATTGTAACCGATGTCAGTTGTGATTTACAATTATAGTGAAATAAAAAGGTTTCGCCCTAAGGGGATTTTTTCAGAATTATTGTGTCGCATACTTATTTATGTCTGTTTGGCACTTGCACGCACATTGCTATTTGAGTTTAAGGGATGAATTGATTTGATTCATAAATTGACTCTAATTAAATAAGTTTGCTGATTAGGCTAAAATTCTTTCGACTTTATCCCTTTAATTTAGTGACTTTTATTATCTCGAGTAACATAAAATGAGTGTAATTATCGCATTTCTTCGATACTAACTCCTTCTAACAAGTACATCTAGTTTCGTGTATTTCTCATAAGTTTGGCAGGTATTTGAAGCATTGAGGAAGAAACAAACTGGAAAAGCAATGAATGAAGTCAAATGAGGAAAGTCAAAGGGCAAGTTCGTAAATTTATAGCCTTCGTCCGGAGTTGAAGCCAACTAGAGAGTTGAAGAGAATTCAATTTCAAGAGCATTGGAAAAAATGACAAGTAGATCCAAGCTACGGTCAAAAAGTTACGAAGATTTGAAGTTGAGAAGGAACACGGAAAATATCCCTGCATAAAAAACCAAGGCGATCCGGACCTTTTTCCAGAAAA
The DNA here is from genome assembly GCA_949130495.1 of Sambucus nigra. Classification (NCBI taxonomy): domain Eukaryota; kingdom Viridiplantae; phylum Streptophyta; class Magnoliopsida; order Dipsacales; family Adoxaceae; genus Sambucus; species Sambucus nigra. The sequence goes on along the minus strand of OX422213.1, from coordinate 497,369,828 downwards.
GGATCCGGACCGGTTCCAAAAAATCCTCTGAATGAAAATGCCATGCGATCTGGACCTTTTTCCCAAAAAAGGATATGGACCGCCCTAGTAAAAAAGTCACTGTATAAAAAAGGGGTGCGATCCGGACCTTTTTCCCAAAAAGGATCTGGACCGCCTTAAGCTAAGGAATTCTGTTTAAAATAAGGGGCCGATCCGGACCACCTTCCCCGATGGGTTCGGACCGCATTGGATTTCCACAAATTTTTCTGTTCTACTTCAGAGTTTTATGTGCGTCAAACTCTTGTAAATTTGGGAGATATTTTATTGAGAATAGTTACACAATATTAGGAGTTTGATTTTTTATGTTAGCTAATTAGGAGTAGAGGTTTTTTGTAGAAAAAACCCTAGTTTTCCATAAGAAGATTTTGCTGTAAGGATTTTACTTTAATTTCTGCAATTCAAGTAACATCTTTCCTTTAATTTTCAATTTCTCGTTAGTTTAATTGTTGGTTTGAATCTGCGAATTCTCTTTTCATTTAGTTTCTTAAGATTTAATGTTCTATTTCTTAAAAACCCAGTTTTTCTCTAAGTTAACCATGTCTATCTAATTTTCTAAGGGTTGGGGTGCATGAACCCCATCCGATGTAATTCACCATAATAGGAAATAGACTTTTGAAAAATCTTAGATGAATCGTGTTGTGTAACTGTTGCAACCATCGTAGGACTTTTGATCTCATTTGTTCTAGGTAACCGGGATGCTTAAGAGTATGACGTGCGTATCAGTCAATGCGACACATCTTTGTTCTTGCCTTTGATTTCATATGGTGCGGGCTACGATCCCTCATATATGGAATGCTTAGGATTAATAAAGACTGGGTTCATTTAAAATCTTAGGTCCGAATCTAGTATCCTATGAAGTGAATTACTAGGGTGTGGGGGATCGTAATCCAACCTCTTATTCTCATCTCATAGTTAAACTTTTAGTCCATTTATCATCAGCATTTTTTTTAATTAGCGTAGTTGCATATTGTTAGTTCTTAGTTTCATTAGTAGTTACTATAATATTTGCATCTAGTCGTAGTTGTTTCATCCCCCTAATCATTTTTTCGTTTCTTTTAGAGTTAAAGCTAGGATTTCTTCATCTTTCCAACGTCATCACGAATTCGTTCATCTTTTTTTCCTGAGGATCAATACCCGACTTATGGGGATATTACTTGAGCGATAGGCTTTCACTTTAGCTTGCATAGCACGCACACTAGACACATTTGTGATCGCGTCAAGTTTTTGGCACCGTTGTCGAGGATTTAGGTAGACTTAGGTTAGATCGAGTCAATCTAAAGCTTAGACCAAAAATTCAAAAAATAAAATAAAATAAAATAAAAATAAAAATCCAAAAAAATCATCTCACACAAGTCTTTAATGCAAAATCCTGAACATACTCAAACTCCTCAAAATACTCCAACTAGAATTCACGAAAATCCAATTGTTGAGTATAACTTTGACAGTCCCCACACGCCTCACGTTTCACAGTTTTGGGTTCCACTTCCTGCTCCTGAGCACTCTATTGGTAGTTACACCCTGAGTCAATCCTTGAGTCACGCATCTAGGACACCGAGTGAGTATTTCGAGTCATTTGAAGAGAGGGAGATGTCTGACGCCGCTAGTTTTGGCACTGGAGAGGGAAATCCACCCTAGCGTCCCATGAAAAACTTACTCTTTCCTATACGAACTGTTACCCCCGGTTGCATTTTACTTCCGTATAATGATGGTCAGTTCCACTTTTGCAATGGGATGATAAAGATTCTCCCTACTTTCCATAGCATGGATTCGTAGAAACCATACCTTCACATAAGAGAGTTAGAATAGGCGTGCGAGACATTTAGTGATTAAGCTTGCACGTAGGATGTCATTTTCCCAAAAGATTTTCCCTTTTTCCTTAAAGGATAAAGCTAAGACTTGGATATGGTCTCTACCCCCAAACTCTCTTATTTCCTGGAATGATAATTAATCCAAATTTCTCTCAAAATTCTACCCATCGCACAAGACCAACTTTGTCAATACTCAAATCCAAGCTTTTCGATAACAAGATAATCAGCCTTTTGATAGGTGTTGGGAACGGTTTCAAGAGTTGGTAAGTGCACGCCCCCATCATGGATTTGAAAAACACTACTTGATATCTTTCTTCCATAATGGGTTGACAGTGACTTCCAAACAACTTGTGCAAACTATGTGTGAACGGACATTCTGGGAATTAGACTCTAATGATGCTGAGGCCCATATTAAGTATGTTGCAGAGACTACTCAAGCATGGGAGACATCTGATCTTAATACCTAAGTCCGATCTAGAAAGCTTCTATCGCTCCAACTGCATTCGATATATACCAATTGGATAGTAATAGACCGTTGATTCGATCAGTTTCAGAGAGATATGAAAGATTTACTTGATAGTCGATTGAGAGATATCTCCGGATCGAGCCGTGTCGCTAAAGAAAAGGTGTGTGCTATCTGTGAGGCGGGTCATTCCATAATTGCATGCCGGATGATTTTTGCCTACAAATACATGCACACCGAGCAGGTGGATTCTATAGGAGGATTCAAGGGAAATTTTAACGCCCCATATGGAAACTCATACAACCCTTTATGGAGAAACCACCCTGGTTTTAACTACGGACAACCACAAGCTATGATGAACCCACATTCATAGGTTGTACCACCTCCACCCCCTCCTCAATTTCAGTAAGTACCACCTCCTCTAGCTATATATATTACTCCACCGCGGAGGAACCTCGAGGATAAAATAAACCAGTTTATCAACTCCCAGAGTGTAACCAATGCTAGATATGCTCGCATGCTCGCTCACATAAATGAGAACATCTCAAAGTTTCAATCGGCATTTAATTATCCAAGAGAAAGGTAAGTTTTCGTCCCAAGGGCAAAGATCGCTCCAAGGTCAATCAAGTGTTAGCGCTACATCCCATGCACATCCTAAACAATGTAATGCAATTACCACTCTGCGTAGTGGGAGAGTAGTTGACCTTTCACCTCTTCAACATGATGATAAAAATTAAAAGGAGATTTCACCTGGCACGAAAGAGGCTGAAGATGTCTCTAAGAAAAAGAGTAGTAATGATGACACAAGAGAGCCTAAAGTGGTGGTGAAATCTTCGAGCGCATCCCCATATCCTCCAAGGTTGATCCTTCAATCCAAAGAGACCTCCCAGGATGATATCTTAGACGTTCTTAACCAAGTTAAGTTAAATTTACCTTTCCTCGATGCTATCAAGAAAATTCCAGCTTATGTAAAAGTCATTAAGGACTTATTGACAGTGAAGAGGAGGCTCAAGGCAAAGAAGAACGTGTATCTTCCATAGAACATCTATGTTGCTGAGTGATATTCCACTAAAATATAAAGATCCGTGTGCATCCACCATCCCATGTATTATGGGGAAGAATTGAATAGAAAGAGCGCTAATAGATTTAGGGGCTAGTGTTAACATTCATCCCTATTCAATCTATAAGCAACTTGATTTGGGGTCCCTCAAGCCCACAACCATGACTCTCCAACTTGAGGATCGCTCCGTGAAGATGCCTCAGGGAGTTGTTGAGGATGTAATCGTCTAAATTCACACATTCTACTTTTAGATAAATTTTTTCATTTGGGATGAGGAGCCATCCATTATCCCAAGTAATCATGTCCCCATTATCCTTGGTCGCCCATTCTTAGCTACGGCTAACACACTCATCAATACTAACATTTGGGAATATGACCCTTGAGACTAACATCTTTAATAACATTAAGAACGAGGGTGATAGAAGGGAACCACGAGAACTGGATCTTATAGAGGAATCACATGAGCAGAAGAGATCTCATAAGCGAGATCCATTGGGGGTAGGTTTTGTAGCACAAAGTGAAAGAAACAATTCTGAGGATAAGAGCAAAGTAGGAGAGGTGTGTGTAGTGACTGCCATCGGGAGAGGAGCCGAGCACGTAGGCGAGAGCAGGATAGAAAGATTCGAGGAGAGTGAAAGAGAGGAAGTGGACATTAGGAAAGAAAGAGAGTTAGACAATATGAGCCGAGAAGATTTTGAAAGAGAATTTGGGCCAGTGGATAAGAGCCTCAATGTTGAAGTTCAATCTCGCTTAAACTTATTTAGTGACTTACAAGAAAGAAAATGGTAAGAAATGATAGATGAATTCCTTCGCTGTAACCATCCACTCATTCCACTTAATCCCTCAACGGGAATTGAGGAGAAATCTAGGGTTTCACCCGAGTGAGAGCACGACTGATGCATGCCACCCAGGCCATCGGAGTTTTCGAATGTGATAGTGGGGGAACCAAAAGCCTCTTCTGATTTAGAGCCCGATCCTAGCATTACCAAGGGAAATAGAGATCAAGGTTTGATTAGTTCCTCTAGTTTCGACCAAGAGGACCACTCTAAACCGGGACAAGTAAGCTGCATGTATATTAGACACCTTGAGAATCCCATTAGGAACACATATCATGAATCTCAAGTCGACTCCTTCACTTTTGGGAAGGGCCCCAACTTGTTCCGATTGTTGGTTTATAATCCTAGGACGAGAGAAACAAGGAGAGCATCAGACCCCGTTAGTGGGGTCATGTGAGTTTGAAGAGAGAGAGCTAGGTCATCACACCCCGATGCGTACGAGGTGATTCTTGTGTCTAGTAGTTAGGTGTCAATTAGGAGAGGTTAGGTAGGTTCATTAAATCTCTGTCGAGTACATTCACAAGTAGGAAGCATACACTTTGTGGCCATCTCAGGATTCGAAAATGAGGGTTGATCGTAAATCAGGGTCATGCTTGAGTTGAAAGTAAGTGGGAATGCCTTTAACATATAAGAGAGGGTTAGAAGTGAAGCAGAGAGGAGTCGTGTCATAAAAAGGTAGGTGATCCGGACCGCCCCTGGGCACCCGATCCGGACCGCCTATGGATAATTGAAAAATAAAAATAATCCTGACGATATGTACCGCCACTGTGTACCCGATACGGACCGCCTTCTGGTTTTTTTTCAAACGATTCCCTAGGTACAACCCTCCTACCCCAACCCCTTCGCTTCCCTCCATTTTGTTTCTCCCACCATTTCCCTCCTAGAAATAGATTCCCTTTTCCCTCCTTCTCTTTTCCCTCCATATCCATCCCTTCCCACCCTAAAACCCACTTATGAATACAACCCCTACCCCCCATCTCTCCCACATAAACTCTTCTTAAGCTATTCTACTCCTTCATCTCTCAAGAAATTTTGCCACCCACTCTCTCACTCTATGGTTGACCAAGGCAGACCCACCAAATACAATTCCATCGCTATTAGCGATAATAACCCCAACGACTAACGCTCCGACCAAGAAATGTGGTGGTACGAGACATACTTTGGGAATACGCAAAAACTCCAAGTAGAGTGGGCCATTCATTAGGATGAACTACCCAATTCTATGACCAATCTGTTTCGTCCTAAGGGTTGGTGCCATTTCTTGCATGAGCCTCACAACGCCGTTTGGGCAGCTGAGGTCTGGGAATTTTACAGCACCCTCCTATGCACCAGCGAGTTCGTGGTTGAAGCGCGAATTCGGGGGTAACGCGTCCCATTCTCTCTGCCATCAATAGCCGAGAAGCTCGCTGAAAAAGACGTCCCCTATCCCACCAATTTTTTCTACCCCAACAACTCCCAACCATTTGAAAAGGCTGTCCTCATTGAGCATCTTGCGCCCGATGAAGTTTGGGGTAAGGGCGTCTTTCTAATAGTCCGATTGAGCAAAAAATCGCGCCTCACATTTCAAATTATGTGCGCCAACATTCTCTAGAATTTCAATGACTCCGAAATGCGACCCCGACAAGCAACACTCGTTTACCACCTCCTTGACCGCACCTCATCCATCAATCTGGCACATATTATTTTCCTCGATGTCTACTTTGTGGATATGGATGAAAAGGGCTCTACTCCTCTTCCCTATGCCCGGTTCATTACCTCCATTCTTGTCGATCACCTCTTCGATCATCATGTCGGGACTCTTCGCCTCCCAAACCCTTTTGGGCAGGCCACCCGCACTAAAAGTGAGAAACAAAGGGCACTTCTAAGAGCTCGAGAAGATAAAGAGTCCAATGAGGACAAGAGAAGCAAGGATGAGGAAGCAGCGACCGATGTCGATATGGGGGAACAAGGGGTGGGATCCGATGCGAACGAAGAAGATAATGATTTTGAGCTACCCGATAATGATACGGACGCGCGCCTAACAACATTGGAGGGAAAAGTTCATGAGTTCATCACACAATACCGAAGGGACGCGAGCATGATGCATAGGCTTCAAGCTCACAGGTATGAACTCAATTTTGGTGGACCCCCTCCAAGCTTCTTCTATGATCCTTACGATCCGAATGTGCCCGGTAGCTCCAACCCCACGCCTATGTTGGTGCCTCGTTAATTAGATGCTTCATGTATGAACGACTTCAATCTTTAATCATTTTCAATGATGACCATGGATTCTAGGATTGGATTCGACTGCTCTTCCTTTCCTGGTGGTGATACCAAGAATTCAACAATGAAGTTGGACATAACAGTCCCCTTGATAGTTGATCGTGGCTCGTAATTGGCGTTGAACTATACCAGTTCTGGACAAACACTTTGTCATTTTGTTGGAGAGATATGCATTCTTGAGAATATCCTTTAATGGATAAGTCATTGGGATGATTATCGTGTAAGCGTAAAAGTAGTGTCTCCGCTTCTTGGCCGATGTCACCAATGCTAAAATCATCTTTTTGATAGGCATATATCTGGTCTCTACCTCCAACAGAGTATGCCTGATGCAGTAGACTAACAGCTACTCCCCACTCTGCAATCGTACCAATGTTGCGTTAATTGCATATTGGGAGACAGCTAAGTGCATATAGAGAAGTTCTTTGATGGTAGGAGTTGACAGCAAGGGAGGAATTACACCAAAACGAGCAACTTATCACAGTCAAAAACATTGACAAGTCTAACTTGTCATGGTCAAAGACCATGACATGGAATGGGGTTACAACATTTTTGTCAAGGATGTGTCACGTTCAAAGTCCGTGATAGGTTTATCCTTGTCATGAATGTGTCATGGTAAAAAACTTTGACAAATTCATGATAAGGAAAACTTGTCATGGACTTTGATCGTGACATATCATTGACAATTATTAACTGGTCACGGACATGGCACGGTCAAAGTCCATGAGAAGTTTTTCCTTGTCACGGACGTGTCACGGTCAAAGTTCGTGAGAAATCTGGGAAATAAAAAAAACTGTTGGGCAGTATGGCCACTACCACTGCCCATCAGTATATTATCACCTGTTGTCACCTGTTACAGCAAGTATATTACATATTTTCTCAATAAACAATAGCAACCAACATTCAAAAACCTTAATAATCAAACACTAAATAAATATAAATGAGAAACTAGGCCATACAATATTCATTCATTCATTATCAAACACTAACAAAACATTCAATATTCATGATAATCAAAAATTAAACAAATAATAATAAAATTGTTCATTCCTTATCATCTTGCAGGAAAAATATAGGCCATACTACATAAGAATTGACACAACCTCAATAGTCTGAACGCCGCATTGTTCGTTCTACCACATGGGTTCATTCACTTTTTCCATAAGCACTTTCGTGATGCGGACCCATGCCTTGTGTGGTTGTAATGGATCGTTATGCACCAAGGTCCTTGGGTGTGTATCTGGGTTCCTCAACCACCTTAGCTATTCTATCTTCACCCCATGTGTCTACTATATACACTCTATCCCAACCAATTGTTATACATGGCCTTGGGACGAGGGGGTACGAGTGGCGGTGGCGAATATGTCATATGTAGACAAGGGGGATATCGGTGAGCGTGAGGGTATCAAAGACGGGTCAGTGGTCTCCTCATCCACCACTTTATCCTTATCCTTCCTTGAACTGGACTCAACCTAGCCTTTAAGAGCACACTTGAGAAACGTATACATTTTATGCATTATTTTCTCCAAGTTGTCAAACTTCTCGGCGTTGTTGGTCGTCAACTCGACCACCTTCCGTGTCAGCCCAGTGTTGCTCGACGTAATATTTATGAGCCTTGAACTTCCCACCTGAGAACTCACCCCCGAGAATGTCCCTTATGATCCCTCCCGAGCACTTGTCTTAGTGCTTCCATAGCCAGAGATGCCTTGTCGACATCACTCTGTGAGTTGTGCACTTCTTTAAGCTTTTCCTGAAATAATAAAAAAGTACACGATTAGATAAATTTATAAAAAAGTATGTTATTATACTTTTTTATAACATAACTTACAATATTGGTGGCCACGGTCGGATCCACCTCCTAATCCTTCCTTTTCTTTGTTCGAATTTCCACGTAGGCATCAAGCCTATGTGGATTACCCCTAGGACCACTCCCCGTCTCCTGAGATAAAATAATGCAAAATTAGTGAATTAGTACACAATTATAACAAAATATAATAAAATTAAAGAACATTCAAAACTTACCATCCTATGCTCCTCCTCGGCATAAGACATACACCCCGAATAGAGCATGTCAACCTTCTTGGCCCGATTTTCCCTCCCTGATTCATAAGAGGATAATCTCCTCTCTAATATCTCATTATCGATGAACTTTTGCCAGCTTTCCAATGAGATTATCTCCTTCTCGGGTACCGTGTCCCTACGTCGTAAGATGGATTCCCGATCCCGACAAAAGCATCATGCAAGCATATTTTTCTTCCACGTTTTATATTGATCTCATAATTGTTCCATAGTGGAGTCGTGTGCTTGTGGGGAAATCCGAATTGTTCTTGTTAGACAAATACATAACAAAAAGAAAGTGAATTAGTTGTATTTAAATTATAAAATAAAATATAAATACAAATACAAAACTAAAAGAAAGTGAGCAAGTACCTGTAATGCCCCCCAAATGGCCATCTTATTCTCATAGGTCACCCTCCACCAATCCGTGTACTGGGGGTCGATAATCGTCTTCAGCAATTCCAAGGCCCTAGATTATAAGGCCGTCTTATTATCCACTAGGGTCCCCAACTTACCTCAATTTGGGGGCCTAGTGCTAGATGAGCCTTCCTCGCCCCTGCTTCCTAAACGCACTAATGTAGACATTTCTTGTAAAAATTATTAATAGTAGAAACATATATATAAGAAAATAATTTAGAAATATAAATAATGAATTAGTTTAGCATATTTACTAAACCAAATGACAACATTAGAAGAATACAAATCCATATTCACTGACCAACTAACCAAGATTGATTCAAATCCCTAAAAACTGATAAAATCCAAATGAATAAAAGCATTAAACTGTCATCCGATAATAAAAAAGCACTAGAAAAATACAAATTAGCGACATTAGAAAAATACAAATATATATATCATAAATCAAACTAAGCGTTGTGTCAAATAATTGGAATACTTATTACAAATTTAATAATTGTTTAAAATTCGGGTTATGTCACGGACTTTGAAATAATCATTAAACTGGTTAAAATCCAAATTAACATATTCACTAACCAACCAAACAATATTAATTCAAATCCCAAAAACAAATCAAATCCAAATGAATAATTAAATTGTCATCCGATAAGAACAAAGAACTAGAAGAATAAAAATCATTGACATTAGAAGAAGAAAAATCCATATCATAAATAAACTAGGAATTATTTCAAATAATTGGAATAGTTATAATATAAGAATTGTTTCATATTCGAGTTATGTCGCTCACTTTGAAATAATGCTTAAACTGAATAAAATTCAAATTAACATATTCACTTCCCAACCAACCAAGATTGATTCAAATCCACAAAAACTAATCGAATCCAAACGAATAAAAGCAATAAAATGTCATCCGATAATAACAAAGCACTAGAAGAATACAAATTAACGACATCAGAAGAATACAAACCTATATAATAAACCAAACTAAGCATTGTTTTAAATAATTAAAATACTTATTATAAATCTAAAAATTATTTCAAATTCGGTAGGAGTAGCCCAGTCATCAACGTTACTGGTTAGATGCTTTGGCGAGTGTATGATGATTGATCACGGCTTGTTGATGATATACTCTGAGGAAAACACTTACTCGATGTTTTGAAAAGCACAAATAAACGGGTCATTGCTCACATGCTCGTTGATCTTCAACTTGGACAAGACACTGTTATATGAAAATGTAAATAATCATTAATTAATTAATTAATTAATTTTCCTTAATCATAAGTTAATTTCTTTAATGAATTCTCATTTATTATAATATTCCTTTTGATGATTACAAACTAACATTTATCTTAATTATGGTATGTGTACATTTCTAATATTGATTATTCGAAATATATTTCTGTAATAAACTAGAATAGCCTACTATCTTGCATAATAAACATGCCAATATATACATGTCGTGTTGTTAAGGAGCCACACATATTTCATAATGGTCCGGTCTTTTCCAACAGGAACAAGAGAACCAACTTTTGCAGGTTTATTATAATTTTACAAATATATTCGTACATATATATATATATATATATATATATATAAAAGTAATAAAGATAACGTCTAAAAAATATATATATAATCATATGTTTGTGTATATACAAATGTATATATGCGTACGAAGAAGAAGCGTCCAACTATCTGAGACAGTTTTATGCATGTAGCAAAAAAAATGAATAACATTACACACACACACACACACACACACACACACACACACACACACATATATATATATATATATATATATATATATATATATATATAGTATTCTACAGCCGTAGGCCAAGCGCAAATGCTCCTTGAGCCACATGTGACAATACCTACTTTTGGGCAAAAGTTTCCTTCGTCAAAAATCACTCTCATTTTTCTTGGCCTTTCACTCAAATGTCTCTTCCATCCTTTTGGTCAAAATTCTTCGAACTCACATTTTTTTTTGTAGAGATAATCTACTGCTTATCTCTCTCTCTCTCCACACAATTTTTCTACTACAAATTGTCTTCTACTTTCTACTACAAATTTTCTTCTGCTTGTTTCACATGAAATGGACCGAAAATAAATTATTCTTCTACTTGTCAAACCAAGACACGCAAAGCCCTTTAGTTGTCAAAACTCATATGGCCGTTGGTGGTATATTTATATTAAATACAGATGCTCCATCAAATTAAATAGCACAGATATTTATTGTTTACATATTCAAATAAATTAGTTGTCAGTATCCTTGTTGTATAGGAGAATTTTGTTTGCTTCCCTTTTGTACTCATATCTAATATGGTCAGCATCTATCTTGGACAACATTTTATAACGTTAAAATTCATAAGCTCTTTTGAAGCTTCTTGAAGATGGTACAAATACATCAAAATGGTTTACACTCGTATTTCCTTTCACCAAGTTCTCTTTGTGGCTCTAATCATTTTTTTGTAGAAATCAAAGTTATTTTTGGAAGGAAATCTTCAACAAGAAGTATCGCAGACAAACATTCCATTTTTATCAGCCATGCAATTAATACGACATCAGAGCTGTAGAAGTCCATCCATCAGATATAATCTTCCACGTGATTTATTTAAATGAAGATCAAGCAAGAGTGGGAATACAAGACTATCAAGAAAGAACAAGTGCATACAGATTAACAACATTTAATTCTACAAGTGTGCCATCTTACAGAATCTGCTACATCACAAATCACAAGAATAACATTATTCACGGATTTGTTTGGAGCTATTTTAAGAAATACTCAAGCTAAAATTTGTATCAACTCAAGAGTGTAAAACTTCATTTACTCTTTCTACACATCTTGTAAAGATTGAAGTTGATTATTTAAGCTTCAAAAAAAAATTTGTAGCTCATGGTACTACTGTAAATTGGTGGTTTGATCCTACTAAGAAGTGGATCACTCTAGTGAAGAGCAGGAGACGGGAGCGGATCTTGGCGTATGAACATAGGTCGTGTTTTGCCGAACCACATTAAAACTGGTGTCCTTATTTATTTTCTGCCATTTATTTTATTGTGTGTGATAGGTAATTTACTTAGACCAATTTTTTAAACACCTTAAAATCTGGTAATTTTTCTTAAACGGTTTTTGCTAATATTGTTGATTCCAATACTTAATATTTTTTTTAATCGAAAAATCTTTTTTAAACTAGTTTAAGCTTCTGAATTTCTTTGAGACTTTATTTAGTTGAACATAAAAATAAAATCAGAAAAATCTCTTGAAATATCAACTATATATATATTTAGGTTGAAAATTTAAATTAAACAAAAAGTTTACTGTACTCAATTTACCCCCCCCCCCCCCCCCCTCTTCTTGAGTACTTTATGGGCAATAATTGGTATCAAAGCCTAGCTCAAATCTATTTACTTTGATTTTAACATCTTTAGAGTCAATACGATTTATGGAAAACTTTGTTGTCTCATCTCTTGGTGAAGGCCAATATATTAAGAGGCCTCCTCTATTTTCTGGAAATAACTATAGTTGTAGGGAAAATAAAATGAAACATTTTATTCAATCAAAACACTAAACTGTTTGGAAAGTTATTATAAATGGGCCTAATATTCCTATGAAAGCTGTAAATAATGTAAATGTTCCTAAAGATGAAAATGAATGGAATGATTTTGATATTCAAAAAATTCAAGTAAATGCTAAATCCATGAACATCTTACATTGCGCTTTTGATGTAAATGAATATAGCATAATATGTTATTGTGAAACTACAAAAGAAATTTGGGATAGATTGGAAATTACTTCTAAAGGAACTTAAAGAATATAAAATAAGCATGCTTGTTCATAGCTTTGAGCTATTTAAGATGAAATCTGATGACTCCATCTCTGATATGTTTATTAGATTCACAAATATTATAAATGATTTGAAATCTCTTGGTAAAACCTATACTGACAGTGAATTAGTGAGTAAGGTTTTCAGGTCATTACCAGCCACATATATGACAAAGAAACTAGTTATCAAGGAAGCAATCAGAGAAAGACCTATTTCTCTTGATGAGCTGCTAGGCTCACTAATTACTCATGAGATGGAACTCAAAGAACTTGTCGAGGAACAAAATCCTAAATTAAGCAAAACCATTGCTCTCAAATCCATTGAGGAAGATAAATAAAGTGAAGAAGCTGATTATGATGAGGATGGAGACATAGCACTTATCACCAGAAAATTCAAAAAATTTCTTACCAAAGAAAAGGGACAATTTGGAAAAATGAAGAAATTCTTTTCAAAGAAGAAAAATGAAGGAAAGTCTTCATCCAAGTTTGAGCCTAGATGTTACAACTGCATAGAGTTAGGTCATATCATACCTAATTGTCCAAAGGCCAAAGAAGGAAAGAATGACAGAAAAGAGAAAAGAAATGAAAAATACAAGAAAGCCATGAAAGCCACCACATAGATTGATTCAAATGTCTCTTCTAGTAATGAAGACTCGAGTGATGAAGAAGTTGCAAATCTAGGCCTTATGGAAAATGATGATGAGATATCTTCTGATCTTAACTCTGAAAGTGAATATGAAACTTTAAATGATCATGATGAACTTCAAAATGCTTTTGATGAACTTTATTACAACTTTGATGAACTAAGGACTAAATATATTAATCTGAAAAAGAATCATTCATCTATGTCAATTAAATATAATTCTCTCTCTAAAAATGTAGAAGAAAAAAGTTAGAAAATAAATCTCTAAAATCAGAAAATGAAAAATTAAAAAATAATGCTTCTCCAACTCATTCTCTTATTTCTGAAAATGATAAGTTAAAACTCCAAGTTGAAGACCTAAAGTTTTGTCTTGAAAATTTTGTAAATGGAAAGAACAACTTAGATATGCTTCTTGGAAGTCAAAGGTGGATCCATGATAGGGTTGGAATTGGATTTAATGAATATGAAAATGAGAAAAATTTTGAAACTTATTCTAAAAATATAGAAAATTCTTTATGTCCATATTGTGGAAAACACGTCCATTTTCTGAACTTTTGTAAATATAGATTTTCTACTAAAGTTGCATGGATTATTAAGGGAACTACTCTTTTTACTAACCTCTACGGACCCAACACATTCTGGGTACCAAAAGAAAAGTTATTCAAATGTCCATTGTAGGTTTGCTTAAGAGATCTCTCCCACAAGATTAGATGGTTCTTAGATAGCGGTTGTTTAAGACACATGAATGGTGACAAAAGCAAGTTTTTTAGCCTAATAGCAAAGGATGGAGGGCTAGTAACCTTCGGAGACAACTCCAAAGGCAAAATCATCGGGGTAGGTAAAGTTGGTAAGGAACTCTCCCCTTGCATTGAGAATGTTCTTCTAGTTGATGGTCTTAAACATAATCTAATTAGCATTAGTCAATTATGTGATAAAGGTTATGAAGTTACTTTTAAAAAGGACTTGTGCTTAATTAAACATTTAAAGGATAATAGTGTTGTGTTTGTGGCCTCTAGAGAAGAAAATGTTTATACTCTTGAATTTGATAATTTGTCTCATCCAAATGTAAAGTGTTTGGCTGCCCTAAATATATTTAGTTGGCTTTGGCATAAAAGACTGGGTCACTCTAATATGGAACAACTTAATATTTTGTCTAAAAATGAGTTAGTTAGAGGGCTGCCCAAAACTAAATTTATTAAAGATAAAATATGCAATGCATGTCAATTTGGAAAACAAACTAAAACTTCTTCCAAAAAGAAAAGAGATATCTCAACTAGTAGGCCCTTGGAACTATTGCATTTAGACTTGTCTGGACCTAACAAAGTTGCTAGTTTTGGAGGAATATAATATGCTCTTATTATTGTTGATGATTATTCTCTATTTACATGGATTTTCTTGCTTACTCATAAAAATGACACTCACCCCATTTTTGCTAAATTTTGTCAAAAAATTCAAAATGACAAAGGTTGTAACATTATTTTTATAAGAAGTGATAGAGGAAGAGAATTTGATAACAAAGATGTTGAATTATTTTGTGATGAAAATGATTTTGAACATAACTTTCCGGCACCTAGAACACCTCAACAAAATGGATTTGTAGAAAGAAAGAATATATCTTTGCAAGAAATGGCTAGAACTATGTTAAATGAACAAAAATTACCGGAATATTTTTCGGTGGAAGTCGTTAACACTTGATGTTATGTAACAAATAGAACAATAATTAGAAAAGGTCTGGATAAAAATCCATATGAGATTTTGAAAAATAAAAGACCTAATGTTAGTTACTTTAAAGTTTTTGGATGTAAATGTTTTATCCTAAATGATAGAGATAATTTGGAAAAATTTGATGCTAAATCGGATGAAGGAATTTTTCTTGGATATGGACTTAATAGTAAAGCATATAGAGTATTTAATAAAAGGACTTTAGTTGTTCAAGAATCTATTCATGTTTCTTTTGATGAAACCAATCCTTTTTTCAAGAATATTGATGATAATGAAGCTTTAAATGAATCTTTTGATAAATTGAAGTTAAATAAAAATGTAGTCTCTAACGTTAATAATTCTACAAATGTTGAAAAGACTCCAAATAAAAATGAAAATGATAATGTTTCTAGTTTAGCTAAAAGCTGGAAATTTGTAAATAATCACCCTCTTGAAAATATTTTTGGTGAACCCTCTAGTGGTATTATTACTAGATCTTCCTTGAAAAATATTTGTAATAATTTAGCCTTTGTATCAAAAATTGAACCTAAAGATATTTTTGAAGCCGAAAAGGATGAGTTTGGGTTATTAGCTATGCAAGAGGAATTGTTACAATTTGAACGAAATAATGTTTGGTCACTTGTTCATATACCCGAAGTTAAAACTATTATTGGAACAAAATGGATTTTTAGAAATAAAAAGGATGAAGGCGTTTTAATAATTAGAAATAAAGTTGGACTAGTTGCACAAGGTTATAACCAACAAGAAGGAATTAATTATGATGAAACATATGCTAACGTAGCTAGAATAGAAGCAATTCGCATGTTATGGGCATTTGCATGTTTTTATAAATGAAGATGTTTATGTGAAACAACCACCCGATTTTGAAAATTGTAATTTTCCAAACCATGTTTATAAGTTAAATAAAGCTTTATATGGTTTAAAGCATTCCCCTAGAGCTTGATATGATAGATTAAGTGGATTTTTATTTGAAAATGATTTTGTTAAAGGAAAAATGGATTCTACTCTATTTATAAAATAATTTGGTAGTGATATGCTTCTTGTACAAATATATGTTGGTGATATTATTTTTGGACCCACAAATGAAAGCATGTGTAAAGATTTTTCAGAATTTATGCAAAATGAATTCGAAATGAGTATGATGGGTGAGCTAAACTTCTTCTTGGGTTTGCAAATAAAACAAAATAAAAATGATTTTTTTTTAAATCAATCAAAATACATCCAAGATCTTTTAGTAAAATATGGTTTAGAAAATGCTAAATCTCTTAGAACACCTCTGATCACTTCTATAAAGTTAGATATTAATGAAAAAGAAAAAACAGTTAATACCACTTTATATAGAGGCATGATAGGAAGTTAATTGTATTTAACCACTAGTAGACCCGACATTATGTTTAGTGTTTATTTATGTGCTCGTTTCCAAGCTAATCCTAAAGAATCTCATTTATGTGTCGTAAAACGCATCTTTAGATATTTAAGTGGAATAAAAGACTTGGGCTTATGATATCCTAAATCTACATCTTTTGAACTTATAAGTTATTCCGATGCAAATTTTGCCGACTGTAAAGTTGATAGAAAAATCACTAGTGGTACATGTCACTTTTTAGGACACTCACTAGTCTCATGGTTTAGTAAAAAAGCAAAATTTCGTAGCTCTCTCCACGGCCGAAGCCGAGTATACTATCGCCGGTAGTAGTTGCACTCAAACATTATATATGAAACAATAATTAGAAGATTTTAAAGTTTATTTGCAAAATACTTCTATTTTTTGTGACAACACGAGTGTTATATGTTTAACTAAAAATCCAATTCTTCACTCTAGAACAAAACATATAGAAATTAGACATCATTTTTTAAGAGATCATGCTCAAAAGGGAGATGTTACAATTGAATTTATTTGCATGGATCTCCAATTAGTGGATCTTTTCACAAAACCTCTACCGGAAGACCGTTTTTCATTTATTCATAGAGAACTGGGTATGACTCGTTTAAGTGACTTAGAAATATTTTTTTTAAGATTTATTATTATTTAATTTAAATGGTAGAATTATTGTGTGAAATTGTTTACTACATGACAAACACCTTATCCTATATATACATATTTCCATTCTCTCCTTTCTCACACCACAAGATGAAATCTTACTATGTAGTTTGGGTAAGAAAACAACCCGGGATTTATACTTCTTGGGGATAATGCGAGCTTCAAACAAAAGGTGTAAGTGATGCTAAATTTAAAAAATATTCATCTTATCCCAAAGCACTTAAAGTTATAACACTTTCTCCTCCTTTTGCTCCTTGGGTGTTACCACCTCCTTGGGCATTTGTCTTGCTGCCTCATATGCCTACTCCCATTCAAGAGAAAACTTTCACTAAAGATGAATCTTCCTCTTCCAGAACTTACATCGGAAAATCCATCAAACTTATGGTGAAAGAAAATGGAAAAGAAATTTCTCTTGAAGGGCATCCCAATAATGTTTGTAACTTGATTGATAAGCTGAAAATATAATATGTCTCTCTGCCTGTTTTTGTTGGAATAAACATTTTTTTTACTATTATCACCTTCTTGCACTAATTGTTTTTTATAGGGGGGATATTTATTCACTTTTCATTATTTTTTTCTCCATTTTTGCGTATGTCAAACAAGGGGGAAAATATGTGATTCACCATTATTAAGATAAATTTACTTTGAATCACCTTGTTTGTCATCATCAAAAAGGGGGAGATTGTTAAATGAAAATGTAAATAGTCATTAATTAATTAATTAATTTTCCTTAATCATAAGTTACTTTCTTTGATGAATGCTCATTTATCATAATATTCCTTTTGGTGATTACAAATAAACATTTATCTTAATTATGGTATGTGTACATTTCTAATATTGATGATTCGAAATATATTGATGTAATAAACTAGCATAGCCTACTGTTTTGCACAATAAACATGTCAATATATATGTGTCGTGCTGTTAAGTAGCCACACATATTTCATAATGGCCCTGCCTTTTCCAACAGGAACAAGAGAACCAACTTTCGCAGGTTTATTATAATTTTACAAATCTATTCATACACACACACACACACACAGATATATATATATATATATATATATATATATATATATATATATATATATATATATATATATATATATATATATATATATATATATATAATTTAATGTATAAATCTATTCGTACACACACACACACACACGTATCGAGAGTCTGGGCGGTAAGAAGTATATCCTCGTGATGGTGGATGATTTCTCCAGATACTCCATTGTAGGTTTTCTGAGGGAGAAATCTGATGTTGTTGAGTTTATTACGACAAAGTGCCGTGTCCTTCAAAATCAACACGGTGTCACTATTAATAGGATCTGTAGTGACAACGGCACAGAATTTAAGGAAGCAAAAGTAGACCTCTACTGTGATAGCCTTGGGATCAAACATGAGTTTTCTGCTGTGAAGACTCCTCAGCAAAATGGGATTGTTGAGAGAAAGAATAGAATGATCCAGGAAATGGCTAGATATATGCTTCTAGGTCATAAGGTTTCTAGGAGATTTTGGGCAGAGGCAGTGTCTATTGCATGCCACACGATGAATAGGGTTTACCTGCGTCCACACACTTAAGACGTCATATGAATTGTGGACTGGTAAGAAACCCAACCTGGCATATTTTCGTGTTTTTGGGAGTAAATGCTACATCCTACGAGATAGAGAGCAATTAGGAAAGTTTGACTCTCGAAGCGACGAGGGAATATTGTTAGGCTATTCATCGAATAGTAGAGCATACCGGTTTTTTAACCTGAAGATCTCTAAGGTTATGGAATCAATAAACGTCAACGTGCGAGATGACGAACCTTCGACGGTTATTGATTCTAACCTTCAGTGTGAGGATGAGGACTTTACTGGATGTGACCTACTTGTCCCTCACTCACACTCTGTGGACCCCACTCCTATGCTAGGGGACACACCTTCTTGGGTTCGCAAGATTCATGATCCTTCTGCCATTATTGGCGATCCCACTCTAGGAGTCAAGACTCCTGCTCAGCTAGAGAACGTTGTTAGCAATCTTTGTTAAACGTCCAAAGTCGAGCCCAAGAATCGCAAAGAAGCACTCAAGGATGAACATTGGATATCTGTTATGCAAGATGAGTTGCTTCAGTTTCAAAAGAATAATGTCTGGGAACTTGTCCCCCGACCTAGTAATACTAATGTGATAGGTACCCGATGGATTTTCAAGAATAAAATGGATGAAAATGGTACCATAATCATAAATAAGGCTAGGTTGGTCGCTCAAGGCTACACACAGATAGAGGGTGTAGACTTTGGGGAGACATTTGCTTCTGTTGCGAGGCTTGAGTCCGTCCGCTTACTACTCGCCATCGCATGTCATCTGCGCTTCAAGTTATATCAGTTGGATGTTAAGAGTGCCTTTCTGAATGGCATTCTACAGGAGGAGGTTTTTGTGGAACAACCAAAAGGGTTTGAAGACCCTAAGCACCCAGATCAGGTCTTCTATCTGAGGAAAGCCTTTTATGGTTTGAAGCAAGCACCCCGTGCTTGGTACGAGAGGCTTACTTTCTATCTCTTAGCACATGGCTTCAAGAGAGGGGGAGTTGATATGACGTTGTTCGTCAGGAGAGTTGACGGTGCAATTTTTGTTGCCCATGTCTATGTGGACGACATAGTCTATGGATCCATATGATCCCAGCATGCTCACCACTTTGAGAAGGAGATGAAAAGTGAGTTTGAGATGAGCATGGTAGGTAAGCTTACTTTCTTCCTCGATCTCCAGGTTCATC
This sequence comes from Sambucus nigra, assembly GCA_949130495.1. NCBI lineage: Eukaryota > Viridiplantae > Streptophyta > Magnoliopsida > Dipsacales > Adoxaceae > Sambucus > Sambucus nigra. The sequence continues at coordinate 497,349,897 of OX422213.1, read as the reverse complement.
AGCTAGAGGATGGGATGTTCCTCTCCTAATACAAGTATGCTAGAGGCCTTGTGAAGAAATTTAGTTTAGACTCCGCTAAGCATACACGTACACCTATGAGTACTTCTATCAAGCTTAGTAAGGACACTTCAGGCAAGGACGTAGAGCAAACCTTATATCGGAGTATGATAGGTAGTCTTCTCTACTTGACTGCCAGTCGTCCCGACATAGCCTTTAGTGTTGGAGTCTGTGCGCAAGACCATGCGTCTCCAAAAGAGTCACATTTACTTGCTCTAAAACGTATTATTAAATATGTGAGTGGGACTCTCTCATACGGTATTTGGTATTCCTTTGATACCGATGATCGGTTGTCCGCCTATTCGGATGCCGATTGGGTCGGGGATGCAGATGGTTGTAGGAGCACTTCTGGTGGGTGTTTCTACGTTGGTTCTGCTCTTGTCTCCTGGTTGAGCAAGAAGCAAAACTCCATCTCTTTATCCACTGTGGAGGTTGAGTACATAGCCGCGGGGAGTTGTTGCACGCAACTCTTTTGGATGAAGCAAATGTTGGAGGATTATGGGATTTCACAGGGCACCATGATTATTTCCTCTGATAACACGAGCGTGATTCACATATCCCGCGATCCCGTCCAATATTCGCGCACAAAGCACATCAGGTTACGCGAGCACTTCATACGTCAATTAGTTGAGGAGAAGGTCGTATCCCTGAGTTTCTTTCCCACCGATCGTCAGTTAGCCGATATCTTCGCGAAACCTTTAGATGCCCTTAGATTTGAGAGTCTTAGGACGTCTTTGGGGATTTGCACAGTTGACTGAGGGGTTGGTCCATGTCTAGCATAGGATGCATTGTCATTATCATATCCTTTGATTCCTATTACTAGATTGTATCGCTTGTACATTTATTTTTACTTTTTATATTTCTTTTAAAAAATACAAAAAGATTGTCTTAAGAAAAATTTTGAGAAAAGCACAAAAATATTTTTTTTGATAAATTTTTTGAAAAAGCCAAAAAGATTTGTGTTTTTCACCTTTTATGGATGAGAATTTAAGATAGCCAAGTCACAACTTCACTTCATATATCCATGTGATTGCTTGATAGAGATTTGAGATGCTACATCATTTCATCCATGTGTTTTACATTGTTTGGAGTCTTTGAGATGTGATTAGTGATATCTTCCTACATGTTTGACTCATATATCCTTTATTGCACACATGCATGACAATATTTGATTATTTCACTTGTCTATCTCATATTGGCTGGAGTGTTTCCATCTCAATTCTGTCTATACAACGTTCAATATTCGATAAAACTTGACAAGATTGGATTGCATGTGAAAACCATTTTGGTGAGACTGTGTGTTTTATTGTGAACGGGGAGGGGCTGCGAAAGGTCTTTATCTATTCTTTGCGCAAAAGCCACCATTAAAAGGGACCTAAAAATGTAGGATTTTTATTATCCGAGGTCCAAAGAGGTTAAAAGAGCCCCGAAAAATCTTAAGGCAATAAAAAGCAATATATGCCAAACATGGGCCATTTAGGTTTAACCATCAATTCTCCAAAGTTTGAGAATTTATCATACCTCTATTCAAAATATATATCTGAGGGAGTTTTGGTTGGAGAATGTTTAAACGGGTTTGCACTTCCTTGAATGTCCTGAAAAAGCATGAAATCGTTTTGGACGTTATTGGTGTGAAAATAATTCTCAGCTTTGATTTGTTGATTTGATTAAGTCTCTGTCTTATATTTCTATTCTTTTACACCAAAGGAAGCATTTGAGTTCATTCGTTAGGAATATCCAACATTCATCATGCACATATGTCATGTTTGTATGCATTGATTTTCCTATCGAGTGTGTTCACACCCCTTCATTAACGCTATCATCGTCTTGGTTGTTTTATGTTCATTCATGGTGTGATTTAGTTCTTGTGACACCCCGCACTTGCTTGGTTGATTTTTTTCCCTCATTTGTCTATTTGGGGACATCATAAAAAGGGGGGGAATGAATTATCTTATTATGGGGGAGTTTTTGAAATTTTGAGTTTTCTCATACATTGGTATATATGTTTATCTCATTTCAAACTCGATACGTCACTTGGTATTTGCTTTGTCTCATGTGTGTAGGTAATACATGGATTATCCTTGGATTGCACACCCTGATGAGCAAAGCGTTGAGATTCCTGAAGAGTTGAAGTTCAAAACGATGAAGTCTTATTCATTTGCACCTTTTCAGTTTGGGGTTCATGGAAGGGTAGATTTGTATAGGCATTTTTTATAGTTGATAATTCTGATGTTTTTATGTTTGTACCGGCATAGACATAAGGGGAGATTTGTAAGGACATTTTTATCCATCATCAATTTGTTATGTCGTACGCCATTACACCATTGAAGAAATTCAAGATTCATATTGTCATCAACGGATCTGAATATCAAAGAAGAGGAGAAATCAAAATTCTGACAGGCCGAATCGGTCCGCCCAGAATAAAAGAATCGATCCGACCACGGACCGGTTCGCTCCTCATCCGGACCTATCCGCCTGCTAAAAATCCAGTACTCCTCGGATCGATAGCAAATCGATAATGCCAAATTAAAATGAACCGGTCCGCCCCCTCGGACCGATCCGCCTCAGACCCGGACCGGTCCGCCTGGGATAAACTCAACCAGATCGTGCAGAGATTTTTTAGGGCCAGGAATTCTTTTATAAACCCACTACGGGGAGTTTGTTTCGCAAGACTTCTTCACATGATTTTCAGAGTTCATAAACTCAAAGTCTTCATCTTTATGAGTTCACAAACTCATGTTTAATTCACACAACCTTGCCATATCTGTGTGAATCACTTTACAACCCAAGAACACACTTTTGTTGTTAATACCCTTGTGGAGAAGACCGTTCTTCTTCTTCATTACTGCCCTCCTGGAAAGGGAAACTTCCAGCCGCTGACTATAAATCTGACGCCTGCGGGTAATTCTGTGTCACCCTTGTATTTTCATTATAATCCGAGAAATTGTAAAGTTACATTATTATAGTGAAAATAAATGATTTTTCCACTTTGGGGGATTTTTCCTCAATTGTGTGTGTTTGATTGTACTAGCATGCTCTACATATTATTCAATCACACCTAGTTGCATGTTTAGGGTTTAATTGGGTTGAACTGTGTTTAATTATATGATTTCTTAATTTGAATGCAAGTGCACACTCCCTCAAAGGTATTGAAGCAAACCCCAACCAGATTGAAGCCATTAGGAAGGTGCATCCCCCTAAGACTGTGCGCGAGGTAAAAAATTAATTGGAATGCTAGCCTCCCTCAACCCTTTTATATCCAAATCCTTAGAGAAGTGCAGACCTTTCTTTTCAGCACTTAAGAAATGAATGAAGTACGTATGGTATGGAAAATGCACCAGGGAACTTGAAAAAAAGAACTATTTGAGGAAACCACAACTGCTGACCATACTAGATGATAGAGGCCCTTTGTACTTGTATCTGGTAGTGTTAAATAATATTATAAGTTCAGATTTGGTTTGCGAGAATAATACGCATTGGGATCTAATTTATTATGCGAGAAAGATGTTTCTCGATGCTGAAAAGAGATATTTGCCATTGGAAAATCCTACGCATTGGTGATAACCTCCAAAAATTTGAAACACTACATCAAGGTGTGCACTATAACTATTCTAACCTCTTTCCTTTTGAGATCAATTCTAAGAAAGGCTGACCTATCTGGACGGATATCCAAGTGGTCGATAGAACTCGAGAGGTTTGATATCTAGTTTTAACCTAAAACCTCGATCAAAGGGCAAGTCATAGCAGACTTCATCACCGAATTTTTCAATGATCAAGAATCGCAAGAGATTGGAAATGATAGTATAGAGTATGTACCATAACCAATCAATGAAGGTGATAAAGGGTATTTTATGTTGATGGAGCCTTAAATTCTAAGGGGGAGGAGTAGGGATAGTTCTGGTATCTTCAGAGAAAATAGTTATCGAACAGGCAATTCGATTAGGATTGAACACTCCAAAAACAAAATCGAGTATGAATTACTCTGTGGACTGCAGAAATCACTCTCTCTAGGATCCCATCACCTTGATTTATTTTGTGAATCAAGATTGGTATATAACCAGATACCAAGAGACTATAGCGCTTGGAATGAGCACATAAACACATACCTTAAGGAAGCCCAACATTTGGTCACCCAATATGTGCATGTATAAATGCAACAGTTCCTAAGAGGGAACAATAGTCATGCCGACACACTGATCATACTTGCTTCAGCTATTAAGGGGGATATAAAACGGATGATTAAAGTAGAGTACTTCGACCAGTCCAGTATCAATAGAAAGAAATATACCAAGCAAGTTATAGTCGTCAATAGGAGTTGGATGGATCCAATCATGCGCTACCTAATGGAAGATGACCTGCTAATTTATAGGGAAAAAACACATAAGGTATGGGTAAAATCTTCTCATTTCCACTTGGCGATAGATAAAAAAATTTATAGGCGCTCTTTTTTAGGACCTTACCTCCAATGCGTGCACCTGAATGACATCGAATAGACCCTCTACGAGCTTTATAGGGGGATATGTTGGAGCCATGCAGGGGCCAGATCACTATCATTTAGGGCAATGAAGGAAGGATACTAGTAGTTATACATAAAAAAGGATGTTGTTAAGTACGTTCAAAAATAAAAATAATGGTTAACTCTTCTCGCCATTAGTACACTAATCGACCAGCGATCTCAAATACCTCACAAGTCCTTATCCATTTTCCTAGTGATGACTCAATGTTGTCTCCCATTGCCCCTTGAGTCTGGTAGTAGGAAGTATCTATTGGTCGGCACTGACTACTTCTCTAAATAGGTTGAATATTAACCCTTGATGAACATCCAAGATGTTGATATGACCATGTTTATATGGAAGAACATCATAATATGGTCTGGCGTCCGTCGAATTATCATCATAGATAACATAATTCAGTTCAAAAGCAACCTCTTTCAAGACTTCTGTAACGAGCATAGTATTAGGCACTACTATAGTTCAATGGCTTACCCCATAAAGAAATGGGAAGGCATAATATTTCGACAAGATAGTCCTTAATGGAACCAAAAAGCGGTTAGAAAAATCAAAATGCGCTTTGGTCGCCAACTCCACCACGTTATCTGGGCGTTCCGAACAACACCTTGGCGATCAATGGGAGAAACACCATTTTCCTTAACCTACAGAATGGAGGCAGTGATCCCACTGGAAGTAGGTCTGCCAAACATGAAATTCACCTTAGTCGATCAAGATCTCAATAATGAAGCAATCAGATCAGAGTTTGACTTAGCCGATGAGAAAAAGAAAATTGTCTCTTATAAAACTTACCTCCTACCAGCAGCAGTTGGCCAAGGAATACACAAGGGGTCAAAGTGAGAGGACTTAAGGTCGAAGACTATGTTCTAAGAAATATTGTAGGTAGTTCTAAAAATCCCTCAAAGGGAAAACTAGGCCCCAACTGGGAAGGAACGTTTAAAGTCATCCGTGATAACTTAATGGGATCCTACTACTTAGAAACAATGGAAGGCAAAGAGGTTCCCCAAGCTTAGAACATAACCAATTTAAAGAAGTTTTACTTTTAGATTTTTAGTTTATAACTAAAATTGTTTCATTTATTTTAGTTTTGAAGTTTCTTTAAGAAGTTATTTCAAACCTCTCGTACTTATCTCTATGCTTTGTTCCAAGTGGAAGACGAATGAGTACTTAATAAAGAAGACCAGTTAGTTTAATAAATTCTCTTTAACATATTACTTATCACTGTGATAATTGTCTTCTCTCAATTATCTTCTTTTAAGACTAACTAATCGAATGACCGTAAACCAACTCCGAATAAAGGTATTCTTACAAGGCTAACTGGTCGATTGGCCAACACAAAAAGATGTGGTGAATAACAAAACATGAACAATGGATTATAATCGATGAAAGGCCTATTGGGAAACCTTAGGCACATACAACCAACTAGGTCATAAAAATCCTCATTGGTGAACGACCCCACAAATAGGTGCATTTTTTTCTTTTCTGGCTCTCGGCTTAAGGTTAGATGTGATGATATCACCTAAAGGTAAGACCAGAAGACAACACAATCTATAGGGAAGTAAATGTGAAAACAAATTCCATTAACACTTTTAAGTTATTACAAGGAAATTAAAAAGAGAATAATTTATAACAAAATGATAAATACAACTAGATCAATCGTGCAACCAGGGTGGCTCATCAATTTCACTCCCAACCCCAATAGGTGGAACATCCAATGCATAAGGGGTAACAACCGCAAACATATCCCTGATCCTTGATGGCCCACTAGAACTCACTTTGTCAACCAAGTGTTGAGATCAGTAGAATTCATCATCTTCATCAAGGCTGAAGTAGCCAAAGTATTTCCTTATGAGGCTAACCGAAATGGCATTCGTTGGGGTCCACGAAATGTCAAGATTATAAGGAGAATCTTGATGATATAAGTAACCTGGATTATACTAATACCATAACTCAGAGTCCCGTGGGACCTTTTCCATTGTGAGGGCATTAAGCCAACCATGTTATAACCAAAATTTTGGGCATTGCCTAGGGCGTGATCCATATTGATAAGAGACTCATCTTAACCATCCATCCTGACCTGGATAGGTTATTTATGGAACTGGAATGTGAGATGGTCAATCTTCTCGAACAAACTTTCAATGGTTGATACTTTATTGAGCAAAGTCTTATTGGTCTTCTCTTGCTCTTCCTTTAGATAACCTTTCTTATTCCATTGAGAGGAGGACTTACCCTTAGTATTTATAACTTTGTCATTTAAGGCTATCTGACTCTTCTCTAGCTCCTCCCTTAACTAGGCTTTCCCTTCATCTAATAAATAGGTTCCCTCCCCAACCTGTTCGCTTGGTCTAAACTTTTTTAATATTATAAGCTCAACCCTCAAATCATTATTCTCCTTCTCAAGGATAATGGAGACCTCTCTAGTGCTCACTATATAGACATGCGAAATAAAATATTTTCCCGAGTAAGAGAATTGAATGGCGGCCAACCTCTCATCAAATCCACTCTTTCCAGTCATATCGACAAGCTTTTGCTCGAAATCGTTCTTAAAAATGGGTAATGACTCCTTGTAACTGCATTGAGTAATAAAAATCATATCGTGGAAAAGAAATATTGTCCAAAATTTCCTGATTGGAGAGACGACAAAGATTCAAGTATGCTTCTCTTGATTGAGCTGACACGTCAGGACCTAGGTGCTGGTCAAGCTCATCATCCTTATCATCTTATTCGTGACTAGTAGCAAACAATCTCCTACGTCTTTTTTAAAAGTTATCCTGAGCAGTGAATAGTTCTACAAGTTTTACGTTAAACTTCATAAATAAGTGGTCGGATATATAAGTTTATTAAATAAAAGAGAAGACTGACAAGAAAAAGACAAAATAATTGTGGTTGAATTAAACCATCAATTCCATTAAAAATTATTGCAAATGGGGCATGACCCTAAATTATTGGGAAACAAAAAGGAAAATACAACATTCCATAACAAGAAGCCCAAAGAGGCTAATTTGCCGACCACTTCCTTTTAGGCTGCCTGCTCAGCAGTCGTCTAGTTTAGATCGGCAGCCCTGCTCAGTAGTTGCATGGGTTTGATCAACATCCTTGTCCTCTGTAACAACCTTATCACCATCATCCTCAACCTCTTCTTAAAAATAAGCGGGGGGTGTGGAACTTGGATGATGCTCACCAAAGAGGCCTGACCCCTCGCTTGTGCCCACCTTAACCAGAGTTTCATCCCAATAATTGTTAAAGAATACCTTTTTCAGGTAGGCAGTCTTTATTTCAGCATCTGCAAAAGATTTGTCCCATCCATGAGTGAAGGTGACATCCATGATCTTCACCACACTAGTCAAGTCCTCCTCGTCTTTGGACTTAGCTTCATTTACCTATGTCTTGGCAAGATCGACCTCAACCTTCGCATCTCTGGCATCCTTTTCTTCGTGCTCTTCAACAACCACAAGATCAACAATATGATCAATCTTCTTATGAAGAATGACCTTCTCAACTTCTAAGCTATTGACCTTCTCGTCAAGCTTCCTCTTCTCGGTCACCTAGATTTCACTCGAACGTCGAGCAACTAATAGTGATTTATGCAACTCTTTAAATATAATCTCTACATCAGCAAAGGACGCCTTCATTCTGTTGTTCCTCTCTAATAATTTATTATAATCAATCAAGAATTGCACAACAAAGAGAAAAAAATAACAAAATATTAGTCTCAATCGATAGAGAATCACAAAGCTAGCAAACTATCTTTCTAACATATTCCTTTCCCATCCTGAGGGAATCTTGATCCTTCACATGACACAATCTCAGGAAGGGGAGAGTATTGGTAATTTTTTACAATCAGACCACAATCCCTATAATCTTTATTAGAATCAAGGAGGTTCACAACCCGGGCTTGGTTACCCAGCCTCGTCTTTATATAAGTAATATTCTCAATGGTTATCACCCTTTGGTAATAATATATAATCTTGATAATGCCAAGATGGGTCCCATATTGACCAATAATAATATTCACCCCATTAAACATCATCAATGGGTTTGGGGCAACTTAGGCAGGGACCACATCAAAGTATTGGCATAACTTCAAAAATATGTGATTTGGGGTGGGGGAGTGACCCCACACTTAGCAATAAAGATTCAAGGAAACTAATGGCCTTCACAAAGGTAGAAAAGGTCACAAGGACCATCAACTAATCTATTGATAACCAGTGGAGAATTCGAAAATTAAGTTTAAATTATTCCAAGGTGTTTTCATCACCATGGTTAAAGATGACAAGATCAATGAAAGAACTAAACAGAGAAAGCGGAGAAGAATGAAAGGAAGAAAGACTTTTGAAGAAGTTCTTACAGGTGGAGTGATGACAATGAAAAGTTATCCTTTCAAAGATTGAAGATTGCAAATTTATCAAATGAACAGGAAAATAAGAAAAAGACTGGGAACCGTTATCTTGTAGCAAGAAGTGCCATCATGATTCCCCCAACATATTATGATTACACGCGCGTATGTTGGTTATTTAAGTGGCAATTCAATGCCAGGAAAAAGGATACTATTTATCAGCGTGCCCCTAGGGTATTTAATGATTAAAACACCCTTCAATTTTATTGATATTTATAAAAATAATCTTCAATCGATCAACAAATACTCCAGCACAAAGATTTATCAAAGTCAACAGCTGACCTAGGCATAACAAAGCCCAATGACATCAAAGTGACACTGATATTTGGGGGCAATTGTGGGGGCTATAGTTACGATGGAGCATGACCTTCAAGTGTTAGGCACAAGCCCACAAGCTTCTTGAACATCAAGTTAATTAGAAATCCAAGTCACAAATTACTATTATATATCTGTCCCTTGGAATGGTTCAAGCTGGTTAGAGATAGGTTCGAACTTATAGGGATAGCTATTAACGGATATTAGGACTCTTCTAAGGTCCTATATAAATTTAAACCCTCCCCTCTTGGAGAGCGACATGTGATATTGTAATGTCGAGCAACTCTACAACTCTGCCGACCTATTTTCTGAGTTAATAAAAGAGCAAACCCCAAACCCTGTGGACGCAAGCATGTTGTCGGACAACGTATATTCTTGTGTTGTGTGCTTTTGATCCTCACCCTTGATTACTTATATTTATTTAGATTGTGTGCATTGAATACAAACACTGTAGGAAATGATCACCTACAGGTGTGTAGGTATTATATGTTTTGTTATTAATGACGATGTTTTGATGGAAGGGTGATTCTTAGGTATAGGATTAGGATATATGTAATTATTTTAGAGTCTTGAATGACTACCTAATATAATCATACGTGTATTAGGGGTTCATTGTTTAGATTTCATTTATAAGACAACTCACACATGGAGTATAGAGAAGGTTAGTAGTTGGTATATTAGGAATAAATCATTGTAATATGACTATAAGTGGACTAATATATAAGTATGGAATGTGTAGTTATATATAAGTAATAATGATAACTCTTAATTGAGGATAATGTGTCAAAATGATTATATAATTTTATACCCAGAGAACACTTTATTTATTGCATGCCCGTGATAGTACTCAGATTTGACAAGATGGAGCACGATTTTATGTGTGCTCTCTGAGTGAGCGGTGAGACCATTTTAGGGAATGGTGGGTCTGGATGATGATTTTATTTGTGTGTCACATGTATTTTTTTGGGCCCATGATAGCAAATGGTGGTTCTTGGTTTGTGTGATGTGATTTATTTGTGCGTATCGCATTTTTTCAGATGGTCGGGGATAAGGTTTGACTAATTAAAAGATAAATTAAATGTTAAAACTAATGGTTTAATTAAAATGGATTGTGAGATTCCGTTTTATACCTGTGTATAATATTATAAGTATGTACTCATACACTTATGTATATTATAGGTACTTGTTGATATTCGTACCATGATATGTGGGTTATAATATCTTATGTGAAGAGTCATGAGATAAGCCAATTGGTTATAATAAAGCTATAAAGATAAAAATATTATAAATGAGTTAAAATATTTATAAGTGGATAATATGATTTTTATTGTATTAAATATAAGGTGAGTTGGACAGAATAAAAATGGAATATGAGAAAGATGCTACTAATGGAATATGGAAATTGCATCTGGTTAAAAGGTTTCAAATGAATTTATGAGTTAACAAAGTACGTAGTTTTTAATATGTATTAATAAGTAGATGGATGTCTGACATTACTTGATTAGTGATCAAATATGTTATTAAATGAATAATCGTTGAGATATGCTTTAAATTGATAGTTTTTTATACTCTTGTTATTATGAGGATCGTTGTTTATTCTAATTACCATATAGATAGTTATTTACTTCCATTATCATGTTGATATTTATAAAGAAACTATTATTAAATGTTTATTAACAATTGAAAGACTCTATTATGATATTTACTCCATTTGGAACTCATGGATAGGTTTATGTTACCATATTTAGGATCAGGTAGCTAATATTCTTGCAATGAACCTGACCCATTGTACTTGTGGACTTACATCTCAGGTTAGGAGCGATCATTTTCCTTTTCGAAGTTTATTTATATGAAACAATTTCTAAATTGGTGGATCACTCTTGATTCCACAATTGATATTTCAGATTGTTTGAAGTTATACATGTTGACTTTGTATAATAGAGGTTTCATAATGTTAGAATTAATTATTAGTGGTGAGGATGCGTGATATCAATTATTTATGTTATTCACAAATTTCTAATATTAAAACTTATTTAATTAGAGTCAATCTTCAATCCAATTTAATTAAACCCGAATCATGCATCTATGTGAATAAATCAAACATGCAGTCACAAATCAAGGGACAATAAAATTTAAGAAAAATCCGTGAAGGGAAAAACCTTTATTTCACTATTAAATGTAAATCACAACTTCCACATAGACCGCAGCCTAGGACTGTAACTCCACCTTCAGCAATGAATATCCTCAAGTATCCCCAACGATCGCAGTCATCAACAATAGTTCCCACAAGAACTACCAATCGAGTAGTAGAGAATCCATCTCTACAAGAGAAACTTCAATAAAGAAGTGATATGGGTTCCAAAACGATTCAAAAAAGTATATGGGATGTTTTGTGTGAATCAAAAACATAAATTTACCCTAAAAAGTGAAGACTAAAAGCCTACCGATATGCAGTTTTCGTGCTGTAAAAGTCTGTAAGAAAAAGTCTCACAAAATAGGTATTTATAGCAAAATAAAATACTTGAGGCGGAGGTCTTCGTTAGAAAGACTTCTTGATGTCGTTTGAACGACAGTATATGTCGTTTGAACGAAATTATATGTTGTTTGAATAACAATGTCTTTTCATTAGAACGACAGAATTGAAAAAATAATATTTTTCAATTTTCGCCTGCAGATCATCTAAAAACTATTTTAACTTAGAAAAACGCCTCATTCTGATAAAAACAAAGTTTAGAAAAATATCCCAACACTAAAGTAAAACGTTTATGAAACTTAAACACATTCCTTACCAAAATCAATCTCGTAGAGGAATATTATTGAAGATACTTGATATTCAGATTCACCTTCTTAAACGTATGAACGTGAACTTCCTTTGACGGTTGTAACGGTATACGACATACATAATGTAAACTTGGAACTATGGAAAATATGTCCTTACAAATCTCCCACTATATCTATGCCGGTGAAAAATAAAAATAATTCGAATTATCAATCAAATGTCCTATACAAATCTAATGCCCCCCAATGAAACCCAAAAGTGGAAATATACTAAAAATGCAAGTCTTCAAAAATCTTCAACTTTAAAATCTTCAAATATCTTTGCTTTCCTTGGTCTTCTTTTGTGTGCTTTCCAAATGATAATTAAAATCCTACACACAATAAACAAAAAAATACCTTTTTGACTCATCGAGTTTAAACAAGATAAGCATTAGTCAAATATCAAATCAATCAATGATTAAACCAAATCAAGTCAAATCCCCCACATAATTTAAACTCTCACTCACCCATATTTCTTAATGCATTCTCCCTCTTTTTATTTATTCCAAATAGACAAGGAAAAGAATAAACATTAATAAATATAAAGTGTCACGACAAGCATAGCATATATATATATATATATATATATATATATATATATATATATCAATTAAGCTCATGCAAGGATATACTCAAAAGGCTTCCACAAACTATTTTTTATTTTTCAAAATTTTCAAGAAAAAATAATTTACAAAAATAACACACCATGAGTTTTCACTAAGATAACCAAATTATGGAAAGAGAATGAATGGGTGTGAAAAAATTTGATAGGAAAATAAATTCAAATATTCATAACATATGTCCACGATGAATATGGATACTCCTAACGAATGAACTTCAAAATCGTCCTTAGGTGTAAAAATGTTGAATTTAAATGACATCGACTCAATCTAATCAACACATCAAAGTCTAAAATGATTTTCATACCAATAATGTCTAAACCTATGCAATGCTTTTCAAGACTTTGTCAGGACGTGTAAACCCGTTGATTTCCATCCAAACTCCCTCATAAATTAGAATGCTTTTTATTTTTCTATTGAGGTTCTAAATTCTCTTTTTAAGAGATTCCCTATCGGCCCCTTTTTGGCATATGATTCTTTTTATTGCCATTATTGTTTCTTGGGCTCTTTTCAAATGGAGGCTTTCACGATGAGTTTGCATGCCTCTCGCAACCTTTTTTCGTGTACACTCATCATTTTTTATAATAAACAAATTCCTCACGGGCAACGGTTCTTACATGCACTACTTTCATTGTTAAGTTTTATCACATTTGGTTTGTTTTAAAAAAAATGATTGATATGAAAACCCTTTGACCAACATGTGATAGATAAGTACAATAATCAAATAAATTCGTTCAAGTGTGAATTAAAGGAGACTAAGAGTCAAACATGTAGAAAGTAATCGCAAATCTCATCTTAATAACTCCAAATATTATATAGCACATGGATGAAATGATGTATTGTCTCAAAGAACTATTCAATAGTCACATGGATATGGAATGATGTTGTGACTTGGTCATCCTAAATGTCCACCCATAAACGGTGTAAAAATAATACAAAAATCTTTTTGTTATTTCCAAAAAAATTTATCAAAATAAAATCTTTTTAACTTTTTCAAAATTTTTCTCCAAAAATAGAAAATATTGTGGTATTTTTCCAAAAATTTTCAAAAACAAAAATCTTTTTTAGTTTGTGGAAAAATATATCAAAATGGAATAATAAATACAAAGATGGAACACACTAGCAATAGGTATAAAATATCATCATGAAAATCATCCTATGCTAGCAAACAAGTCTAAACCTCAACCATTAGGTTCAGTGGAGTTTTCTAAAGGTGGTGACATCTTATGAAAAAATGTATCAAATCATGTGAAGTCTTAACTAAGTACTCAACTTTCTCTCTGAAGTGCTCAAAATCTTTCATGTGATGTGCAGGAGCATGTGAAGTATCATATGTGGGTGTGAGTGTGGGAAAACATGTAGTAGTATAACGAGGTAAAAACCTATGAGACACACTACCCAACTTAAAGAAAAATTCCCTAAGGTGTCCTCTTTTCTTGCAATGGGAACAAATATAAACGGGTCTAGGAACAACTTTCTCAAAACGACTAGTATGCATTCTCCTATGTGGAAACGGATTCCTAGGCGGGTTAGGTTGAGAGTCATATGGATCTATCAAAAACTGTGGAATCGTCTTGGGCGCAACATGGGTAGTAGACACACCATTATATTCTATTCCTCGTCTCTCAAAATTATCCAAGCGGGATCGAGGAGCATCTTTCCAACCTTTTTAGATGTATCCTCTATCATGACCTTGACCTACCGAGCACATTCGAGATCTCTCGAGAGTTGGGACACACGGGCTTCAAATTCTCTCTTTTGCTGACCTAAGATGATCAGCTGCTCTCATAAAAAAACCTCCGCCTTCTCGAGTTTTCTCTGTGACGCCTCATACTCCCTCAAAACTTCTCTCTCTTTCTCCAAATCTAACACCTTAAGACCTAACTCTTTATTCAATTTCTTCATTTTCAAAGTCTCAGCATATAAATCTCTAAATGTTTTGTGGTGATTGCTTTCATCCTCACTTTCAATCTCACTATCACACTCACTTAAAACACACAAATCATCATCGGGGCTCTCACGTATACAAGTGTCATCATTATCGTGGGACAAACTAGATGTGCTCACGTGACTAGCCATAAAGTCAACACACATACCATGTGATGATTCATTCCCTTAATCAATAAACTCGATGTCATTATCTGTGAGGACATTGTCCGTCACAATTTAGTATGTTATATACCGATACAAGTTGCTACAAGTCATCGAAGAATTGAGAAGATTACATATACATAAGATGAATCCGAATTTCAAGAGGACTTCAACATTCAAGCCCTACAAGGATGAAGTTGGTAAAATATGTTTAAGTTTCATTTACATTTCACATTAAAAGTGTTGGGATACTTTTAAAAAAGTTAAAATGATTTTTGGAATTTTTAATAAATGATTTTTATTTTTTAAAAATATTTTATTATAAAAGTTTTGGATAAATATCTCCTGATCCCATGAACAGTTTTAAGATTTGAGGACTCCAAGTTATTTAAAATGTTAAAAGTCTTTTTTTAAGGGGATCAGTGACTGTTGTTCAAATGACGTCACATCTCATTCCAACGCGATGGAGGTTCGCTCGAACGACGTCGCATGTCGTTCGAACGACATGTGTTTTTAGCTAACACATCACCGCCTTGAATTTTAGTATTTAACGGGTGTGAGGCTACTGATTTTTATGTGGAGAAAAACTAGTTATGACAGAATACATTTTTCTATTCTCCAACCCTATTTGAGGGTTCATAACTTTTGTTTTACAATTCACAATCCCAATTACTTTTGCGTGAGTTGTTTTATGGAACTCAAAAGCATAGTTTTGCGATTGTCATATTTGTAGGGAGATCTCTACAATTGATGGTTGCGTGCTATTATGGTGTGAGTCTCGATGAAGTTTTGTGACTGCGTGTCATAAGGGAGTGTTGCGGTGTTCTTGAGTTGAAGACTGGACTGCGGTTCATATAGGTTTGTTGTGTGTGGACTTATTACCGATGACAACGATCGACGCCTGCGGGTATTCGAGTGTCAGACTGTATGTCATTGTAACCAATGTCAGTTGTGATTTACAATTATAGTGAAATAAAAAGGTTTCGCCCTGAGGGGATTTTTCCTGAATTATTGTGTCGCATACTTATTTATGTATGTTTGGCACTTGCACGCACATTGCTATTTGAGTTTAAGGGATGAATTGATTTGATTCATAAATTGACTCTAATTAAATAAGTTTGTTGATTAGGCTAAAATTCTTTCGAGTTTATCCCTTTAATTTAGAGACTTTTATTATCTCGAGTAACATAAAATGAGTGTAATTATCGCATTTCTTCGATACTAACTCCTTCTAACAAGTACATCTAGTTTCGTGTATTTCTCATAAGTTTTGCAGGTATTTTAAGCATTGATGTAGAAAGAAACTGGAAAAGCAATGAATGAAGTCAAATGAGGAAAGTCAAAGGGCAAGTTCGTAAATTTATAGCCTTCGTCCGGAGTTGAAGCCAACTAAAGAGTTGAAGAGAATTCAATTTCAAGAGCATTGAAAAAAATGACAAGTAGATTCAAGCTACGGTGAAAAGGTTACGAAGATTTGAAGTTGAGAAGGAACACGAAAAATATCCCTGCATAAAAAACTAAGGCGGTGCGGACTACTCAAGCATGGGAGACTCTAATGATTCTGAGGCCTATATTAAGTATGTTATAGAGACTACTCAAGCAAGGGAGACATCTGATCTTAATACCCAAGTCCGGTCTAGACAAGCTTCTATCGCTCCGACTGCATTCGGTCTATACACATTGGATAGTAAAACCTTAATAGACCATTGATTCGATCAGTTTCAGAGAGATATGAAAGATTTACTTGATAGTCGATTGAAAGATATCTCTGGATTGAGCCGTGTCACTAAAGAAAAGGTGTGTGCTATCTGTGAGGTGGGTCATTGCATAAAGGCATGCTCAATGATTTCCGCCTACAAAGCCATGCACACCGAGCCGGTGGATTCTATAGGAGGATTCAAGTGAAATTTTAACGCCACACATGGAAACTCATACAACCCTTCGTGGAGAAACCACCCTGGTTTTAACTACGGACAACCACAAGCTACGATGAACCCACATTCATAGGTTGTACCACCTCCACCCCTCCTCAATTTCAGTAAGTACCACCTCCTCCAGCTACATATATTACTCCACCGCGGAGGAACCTCGAGGATAAAATAAACCAGTTTATCAACTCCCAGAGTGTAACCAATGCTAGATATGCTCGCATGCTCGCTAACATGAATGAGAACATCTCAAAGTTTCAATCGGCATTAAGTATCCAAGAGAAAGGTAAGTTTTCGTCCCAAGGGCAAAGATCGCTCCAAGGTCAATCAAGTGTTAGCGCTACATCCCAGGCACATCCTGAACAATGTAATGCAATTACCACTCTGCGTAGTGGGAGAGTAGTTGACCTTTCACCTCTTCCACATGATGATAAAAATTAAAAGGATATTTCACCTGGCATGAAAGAGGCTGAAGATGTCTCTAAGAAAAAGAGTAGTAATGATGACACAAGAGAGCCTAAAGTGGTGGTGAAATATTCGAGTGCATCCCCATATCCTCCAAGGTTGATCCTTCAATCCAAAGAGACCTCCCAGGATGATATCTTAGACGTTCTTAACCAAGTTAAGTTAAATTTACCTTTCCTCGATGCTATCAAGAAAATTCCAGATTATGCAAAAGTCATTAAGGACTTATTGACAGTGAAGAGGAGGCTAAAGGCAAAGAAGAACGTGTATCTTCCATAGAACATCTATGTTGCTGAGTGATATTCCACTAAAATATAAAGATCCGTGTGCATCCACCATCTCATGTATCATGGGGAAGAATTGAATAGAAAGAGTGTTAATAGATTTAGGGGCTAGTGTTAACATTCTTCCCTATTCAATCTATAAGCAACTTGATTTGGGGGACCTCAAGCCCACAACCATGACTCTCCAACTTGAGGATCGCTCCGTGAAGATGCCTCAGGGAGTTGTTGAGGATGTAATCGTCTAAATTGACACATTCTACTTTCCGATAATTTTTTTCATTTGGGATGAGGAGCCATCCATTATCCCAAGTAATCATGTCCCCATTATCCTTGGTCGCCCATTCTTAGCTACGGCTAACACACTCATCAATACTAACATTTGGGAATATGACCCTTGAGACTAACATCTTTAATAACATTAAGAACGAGGGTGATAGAAGGGAACCACGAGAACTGGATTTTATAGAGGAATCACATGAGCAGGAGAGATCTCATAAGCGAGATCCACTAGGGGTAGGTTTTGTAGCACAAAGTGAGAGAAACAAGTCTGAGGATAAGAGCAAAGGAGGAGAGGTGTGTGTAGTGACTGCCATCGGGAGAGGAATCGAGCACGTAAGCGAGAGCATGATAGAAAGATTCGAGGAGAGTGAAAGAGAGGAAGTGAACATTAGGAAAGAAAGAGAGTTAGATAATATGAGCCGAGAGGATTTTGAAAGAGAATTTGGGCCAGTGGATAAGAGCCTCAATGTTGAAGTTCAATCTCGCTTAAACTCATTTAGTGACTTACAAGAAAGCAAATGGCAAGAAATGATAGATGAATTCCTTCGCTGTAACCATCCACTCATTCCACTTAAGCCCTCAATGGGAATTGAGGAGAAATCTAGGGTTTCACCCGAGTGAGAGCACGACTGATGCATGCCACCCAGGCCATCGGAGTTTTCGAATGTGATAGTGGGGGAAACAAAATCCTCTTCTGATTTATAGCCCGATCCTAACATTACCAAGGGAAATAGAGATCAAGGTTTGATTAGTTCCTCTAGTTTCGACCAAGAGGACCACTCTAAACCGGGACAAGTAAGCTGCATGTATATTAGACACCTTGAGAATCCCATTAGGAACACATATCATGAATCTCAAGGCAACTCCTTCACTTTTGGGAAGGTCCCCAACTTGTTCCGATTGTTGGTTTATAATCCTAGGACGGGAGAAACAAGGAGAGCATCGGACCCTGTGAGTGGGGTCATGTGAGTTTGAAGAGAGAGAGATATGTCATCGCACCCCGATGCGTACGGGGTGATTCTTATGTCTAGTAGTTAGGTGTCAATTAGGAGAGGTTAGGTAGGTTCATTAAATCTGTGTCGAGTACATTCACAAGTAGGAAGCATACACTTTGTGGCCATCTCGGGATTCAAAAATGAGGGTTGATCGTAAATCAGGATCATGCTTGAGTTGAAAGTAAGTGGGAATGCCTTTAACATATAAGAGAGGGTTAGAAGTGAAGCAGAGAGGAGTCATGTCATAAAAAGGTAGGTGATCCGGACCACCCCTGGGCACCCGATCCGGACCGCCTACGGAGAATTGAAAAATAAAAATAATCCTGACGATTTTTCCCGCCCATGTGTACCCGATACGGACCGCCTTTTGTTTTTTTTTTTCAAATGATTACCTTGGTGCAACCCTCCTTCCCCAAACCCTTCGCTTCCCTCCATTTTTTTTCTCCCACCATTTCCCTCCCAGAAATAGATTCCCTTTTCCCTCCTTCTCTTTTCCCTCCATATCCATCCCTTCCCACCCTAAAACCCACTTATGAATACAACCCCTACCCCCCATCTCTCCCACATAAACTCTTCTTAATCTATTCTACTCCTTCATCTCTCAAGAAATTTTGCCACCCACTCTCTCACTCTATGGTTGACCAAGACAGACCCACCAAATACAATTCCATCGCTATTATCGATAACAACCCCAACGACTAACGCTCCGACCAAGAAATGCGGTGGTACGAGACTTACTTTGGGGATACGCAAAAACTCCAAGTAGAGCGGGCCATTCATTGGGATGAACTACCCAGTTCTATGACCAATCTTTTTCGTCCTAAGGGTTGGTGTCGCTTATTGCAAGAGCCTCACAATGGGAAGCTGAGGTCTGGGAATTTTACAGCACCCTCGTATGCACCAGTGAGTTCGTGGTTGAAGCGCGAATTCGGGGGCAACGCATCCCATTCCCTCTGCTATCAATAGTCGAGAAGCTCGCTGAAAAAGACGTCCCCAATCCCGCCACTTTTTTATACCCTAACAACTCCCAACCACTTGAAAAGGCTGTCCTCATTGAGCATCTTGCGCCCGATGAATTTTGGGGCAAGGGCGTCTTTCTGATCGGTCGATTGAGAAAAAAAGCGCGCCTCACATTTCAAATTGTGTGCGCCAACATTCTCAAGAATTTCAATGACTCTGAAATGCGACCACGACAAGCAACACTCGTTTACCACCTCCTTGACCGCACTTCATCCATCAATCTAGAACATATTATTTTCCGCAATGTCTACTTTGTGGATATGGATGAAAAGGGCGCTACTCCTCTTCCCTATGCCCGGTTCATTACCTCCATTCTTGTCGATCACCTCTTCAATCATCATGTCGGGAATCTTCGTCTCCCAAACCCTTTTGGGCAGGCCACCCGGACTAAAAGTGAGAAACAAAGGGCACTTCTAAGAGCTCGAGAAGATAAAGAGTCCGATGAGGACGAGAGAAGCGAGGATGAGGAAGCAGCGACCGATGTCGATATGGGGGAACAAGGGGTGGGATCCGATGCGAACGAAGAAGATAATGATTTTGAGCTACCCGATAATGATACGGACGCGCGCCTAACAACATTGGAGGGAAAAGTTCATGAGTTCATCACACAATACCGAAGGGACACAAGCATGATGCATAGGCTTCAAGCTCACAGGTATGAACTCAATTTTGGTGGACCCCCTCCAAGCTTCTTCTATGATCCTTACGATCCGAATGTGCCCGGTAGCTCCAACCCCCCGCCTATGTGAAGCCGTTTGTTGATTTCTGTGTCGGTGGCTTATTTTTGATGTGGTTGTATGGTTGTATGTTTTTCCTTGTTTTTCTTCCCTGTTTAATGTACCACAGTCGTTCTAAATAAAAAATCGCATTTTCTTCATTTGTTTGTTTTACTTTCCGCACTTCTTACTTTGCCTTTTTTTAGATTTTAGTCCTTTTGATTGAGGACAATGTAAAAGTCTAAGTTAGGGGGGGTGACGAGTGCGTATTTCTAAAACTTCACAAATTTTCAAAATGCCAAAAAATTAGAAAACTTCAAAATTTCCAAAAAAAATTGAAAAACTCAGAAAAACCATTTTTTTTCAAAATAAATAAAAATTTAAATTTAATTTTTTTCAAAAATATCATTAAAATTCGGTTTAAAGTCTCAAATTGTAAAAACATAATGCACAAAGACAAAATTGACCAAATATGGAAATTGAGCGAACATGGACGACTTAACGAATAAGTATGGAGATTAACCAACCCAGTGATATTCAAGACTATCCTTTTTTGTGAGTTTACAAATCAATTCGAGTTAATGGTTAAATCAAAGATCTATTTAGCATTTACAAAAGTCGTTGAGGATCTCAATTCCTTTATTTTGATCGGTTACGAGAAATGTGTGAGATGCTATCTTGAAAAGCGCGCTAAATGAATCTCTAAACTAAAGTGTACCTCGAGATGCATATGGTAACGCAATTAATAATTTGGACAATGAAGTAGGTCCTCGTTTGTTACCCAAAAATATTGGCCAAAAAAGTCGTGAAATTTTTCCCCTTTGCTAACCAATTTGAGCTAACTAAAATTTTTCCCTTTTCGCTTGACTAACCAAAAAACCTAAATAGCGCGGAATTTAGAAAAGTGAAACCCCAAAATTTTAGTCCAATTAGTGCAAAATAAAAAAGGGAAAGAAAAATAGAACATGCTCAACAAAAATAGCATGACAAGAAAAATGTGAAAAAGAGAAAAAAATAGAAAAAAAGAAAAGAAAATGAGCAAAACCCGGAAAAGCCTAATGGACATTTCAAGGAAAATTTTCAATTCCAAAGTACCCAACCATCTCCTTTTACCTTATGCACCTAAAAAACCCGAAAAGTCCTAACCGAGTCCAAATTGCAAATTTGCTTACCGAGTGGAGAGCTCAGGCACAAAAGATAATAAAAGGGATTAAAGGCGTAAAGTAGAGGCGATGTTTCCCATTTCCTTATAACCGTATTTTAATGATGAGATATTTTTACCCCATAAATTTCCGTCTTTTGAATTTAGTGTACGTGAACTTGTGTTCCAATACATTTACTCCTTATATCATGCATACCGAGAGAAAATAACCACATTTCCGAGTGATTCGTTTGAGAGAGCACCCAGTGACAATTTGAATCAAAACGAATTTTTGGATAAGTAACATAATATTCAACCAGTGGAAATTCGCGGTTAAATTTCTGGCTTCGCACGCACACACACACACACACTGTGATTTGAGACTCTTAAATTGAATTGATGATGAGTATTTTCTGGAAAAGTTTAAATTATACAATTGTATATTATTTTGAGTTTTCTTTGAGTCGAAATTTGTGGATATATTCACTGCAAACCCTCACGAGACACAACACATCCTACTAGGGTGACCTAGGGGTTTAAAGGTTTGTTGCATATGCTCAATGAAATCGCTTGCCCACAAAAGTGTAATCAATCCAAATAAAATGAAATTTTTGAGAGTTGTCTCATAGTTACATTCTTTTACATTGCTCGGGACGCGCAAAGTTCTAAGTTAGGGGGTTTGATTAGGCTAAAATTCTTTCGACTTTATCCCTTTAATTTATAGAATTTTATTATCTCGAGTAAAGTAAAATGAGTGTAATTATAGCATTTCTTCAATACTAACTCCTTCTAACAAGTACATCTAATTTCGTGTATTTCTCATAAGTTTTGCAGGTATTTGAAGCATAAAGGAAGAAAGAGACTGGAAAAGCAATGAACAAAGTCAAATGAGGAAAGTCAAAGGGCAATTTTGTAAATTTATAGCCTTCATCCGGAGTTGAAGCTAACTAGAGAGTTGAAGAGCATTGGAAGAAACGACAAGTCAATCCAAGCTACGGTGAAAAAGTTATGAAGATTTGAAGTTGGGAAGGAACACAAAAAATATCCCTGCATGAAAACCAAGGCGATCCGAACCTTTTTCCCAAAAAAGGATCCGGACCCCCCGGTAAAAAAGTGGATGTATAGAAAAGGGGTGCAATCCCGACCTTTTTCCCAAAAAGGATATGGACCGCCTTAAGCTAAGGAATTCTGTTTAAAATAAGGGGACTATCCGGACCGCCTTCCCCGATGGGTTCAGACCGCATTGGATTTCCACAAATTTTTCTATTCTCTCTCAGAGTTTTATGTGGGTCAAACTCTTGTAAATTTAAGAGCTATTTTATTCAGAATAGTTACACAATATTAGGAGTTCAATTTTTTAGGTTAGATAATTAGGAGTAGAGGGTTTTTGTAGAAAAAAACCCTAGTTTTCCATAAGAAGATTTTGCTGTAAGGATTTGAATTTAATTTCTACAATTCAAGTAACATCTTTCCTTTAATTTTCAATTGCTCATTAGTTTAATTGTTGGTTTGAATCTGCAAATTCTCTTTTCATTTAGTTTTTTAAGATTTTATGTTCTATTTCTTAAAAACCTTGTTTTTCTCTAAGTTAACCATGTCTAGCTAATTTTCTATGGGTTGGGGTGCACGAACCCTACCCAATGTAATTCACCATAATGGAAAATAGACTTTTGAATTAAAATCTTAAATGAATCGTGTTGCGTAACTGTTGCAACCATCGTCGGACTTTTGATCTCATTTGCCCTAGATAACCGGGATGCTTAAGAGTACGATGTGCGTATCGATTAATGCGACACCTCTTTGTTCTTGCCTTTGATTTCATATGGTGCGGGCTACGATCCCTCATATATGGAATGCTTAGGATTAATAAAGACTAGGTTCATTTAAAATCTTTGTTCCGAATCTAGTATTCTATGAAGTGAATTACTAGGGCATGAGGGATTGTAATCCAACCTTTTGTTATCATCTCATAGTTAAACTTTTAGTCCATTTATCATCAGCATTTTGTTTAATTAGCGTAGTTGCATATTTTTAGTTCTTAGTTTCATTAGTAGTTACTTTAAAATTTGCATCTAGTCGTAGTTCTTTCATCTCCCTAATCATCTTTTCTTTTCTTTTAGAGCTAGGATTTCTTCATCTTTCCAACGTCATCACGAATTCGTTCTTCCTTTTTCCCGGAGGATCGATACCCGACTTATCGGATATTACTTGAGCGATAGGCTTGCACTTTAACCTACATATCACGCACACTAGACACTAGACACATTTGTTGTTTATCCTAAATTAAACAACAATTAAACTAAGGAAAGCAATAAATAAATGGAAACAACAATTATCTAGGCATGGAAATGAAATACACAAATGAAATTAAGCTAAAACAAGGGAAATACAACTAAGAAAACAATGAATAGTAAATGAAAACTTACAAAATAGATAAGAATCTGAAGGAAATTGGAGGGGGAGAAAAGAGATCCCAAGAACAAACCCTAAAACCTTATTAAAAAGATAGATATCTCTAAAATGAAGAGAAAAGGTTATATATACAAAACCCCAAATGACAAACTTATAAATAGAAGAAACCACAAAAATCTACAAGACCGAATCTATTCGGCAATGGTCGAATCGATTCGCTAGTGAAATATCTTCGAAGGATAGAAAGGTGAATGGTTAATGCTTCCCAGCCAATTTTCCAAATCGATTATCCAATGTGCGAATCGATTTGCCCCTTCTACTTTGGCATTCTTTCATTGTTTTGAGTATGTTGTAATTCTCTTAATGAGGTATCCATTTGGTGTAACAAAGAAGATACCTATGTTGGTGCCACGTTCATTAGATGATTCATGTATGAACGACTTCAATCTTTAATCATTTTCAATGATGACCAAGGATTCTAGGATTGGATTCAACTGCTCTTCCTATCCTGGTGGTGATACCAAGAATTCAACAATGAAGTTGGACATAACAGTACCCTTGATATTTGCCCATGGCTTGTAATTGGCGTTGAACTATACCAGTTCTAAACAAACACTTTGTCATTCTGTTGGAGAGATATGCATTCTTGAGAATATCCTTTAATGGATAAGTCATTGGGATGATTATCGTGTAAGCGTAAAAGTAGTGTCTCCGCTTCTTGGATGATGTCACCAATGCCAAAATCACCCTTTCAATAGGCATGTATTTGGTCTCTACCTCCAAGAGAGTATGCCTGATGCAGTAGACCAACAGCCACTCCCCACTCTGCAATCGTACCAATGTTGTGTTAATTGCATATTGGGAGACGGCTAAGTGCATATAGAGTAGTTCTCTGATGGTAGGAGTTGACAGCAAGGGAGGAATTACACCAAAATGAGCAACTTGTCACAGTCAAAAACATTGACAATTCTAACATATCATGGTCAAAGACCATGACATGGAATGGGGTGACAACATTTTTGTCAAGGATGTGTCACGTTCAAAGTCCGTGATAGGTTTATCCTTGTCATGAATGTGTCATGGTAAAAAACCTTAACAAATTCATGATAAGGAAAACTTGTCATGGACTTTGACCGTGACATATCATTGAAAATTATTAACTTGTCACAGACATGGCACGGTCAAAGTCCATGAGAAGTTTTTCCTTGTCACGGACGTGTCACGGTCAAAGTCCGTGAGAAATCTGGGAAATAAAAAAAACTGTTGGGCAGTATGGCCACTACCACTGCCCATCAGTATATTATCACCTGTTGTCACCTGTTTCAGCAAGTATATTACATATTTTCTCAATAAATAATATCAACCAACATTAAAAAACCTTAATAATCAAACACTAAATAAATATAAATGAGAAACTAGGCCATACAATATCCATTCATTCATTATCAAACACTAACAAAACATTAAATATTCATGATAATCAAACATTAAACAAATAATAATCAAATTGTTCAATCCTTATCATCTTGCAGGAAAAATATAGGCCATACTACATAAGAATTGACACAACCTCAATAGTTTGAACTCCGCATTGTTCGTTCTACAACATGGGTTCATTCTCTTTTTCAATAAGCACTTTCGTGATGTGGACCCATGCCTTGTGTGGTTGTAATGGATGGTTATGCACCAAGGTCCTTGGGTGTGTATCTGGGTCCCTAAACCACCTTAGCTATTCTATATCCACCCCATGTGTCTACTATATACACTCTATCCCAACCAATTGTTATACATGGCCTTGGGACGAGGGGGTACGAGTGGGGGTGGCGAATATGTCATATGTAGACAAGGGAGATATCGGTGAGGGTGAGGGTATCAAATACGGGTCAGTGGTCTCCTCATCCGTCACTTTATCCTTGTCCTTCCTTGAGATGGACTCAACCTAGCCTTTAAGAGCACACTTGAGAAACGTATACATTTTATGCATTATTTTCTCCAAGTTGTCAAACTTCTCGGCGTTGTTGGTCGTCAACTCGACCACCTTGCGTGTCAGCCCAGTGTTGCTCGACGTAATATTTGTGAGCCTCGAATTTCCCATCTGAGAACTCACCCCCGAGAATGTCCCTTATGATCCCTCCCGAGCACTTGTCTTAGTGCTTCCATAGCCAGAGATGCCTTGTCGACATCACTCTGTGAGTTGTGCACTTCTTTAAGCTTTTCCTGAAATAATAAAAAAAGTACACGATTAGATAAATTTATAAAAAAGTATGTGATTATACTTTTTTATAACATAACTTACAATATTGGTGGCCACGGTCGGATCCACCTCCTAATCCTTCCTTTTCTTTGTTCGAATTTCCACATAGGCATCAAGCCTATGTGGATTACCCCTAGGACCACTCCCCGTCTCCTGAGATAAAATAATGCAAAATTAGTGAATTAGTACACAATTATAACAAAATATAATAAAATTAAAGAACATTCAAAACTTACCATCCTATGCTCCTCCTCGGCATAAGACATACACCCCGAATAGAGCACGTCAACCTTCTTGGCCCGATTTTCCCTCCCCGATTCATAAGAGGATAATCTCCTCTCTAATATCTCATTATCGATGAACTGTTGCCAGCTTTCCAATGAGATTAGCTCCTTCTCGGGTACCGTGTCCCTACGTCGTAAGATGGATTCCCGATCCCGACAAAAGCATCATGCAAGCATATTTTTCTTCCACGTTTTATATTGATCTCTTAATTGTTCCAACGTGGAGTCGTGTGCTTGTGGAGAAATTCGAATTGTTCTTGTTAGACAAATACAAAACAAAAAGAAAGTGAGTTAGTAGTATTTAAATTATAAAATAAAAT
This sequence comes from Sambucus nigra, assembly GCA_949130495.1. Taxonomy (NCBI): domain Eukaryota; kingdom Viridiplantae; phylum Streptophyta; class Magnoliopsida; order Dipsacales; family Adoxaceae; genus Sambucus; species Sambucus nigra. The sequence continues at coordinate 497,322,995 of OX422213.1, read as the reverse complement.
ATAAATATAAATACAAAACTAAAAGAAAGTGAGCAAGTACCTGTAATGTCCCCCAAATGGCCATCTTAGTCTCATAGGTCACCCTCCACCAATCCGTGTACTGGGGGTCGATAATCGTCTTCAGCAATTCCAAGGCCCTAGATTATAAGGCCGTCTTATTATCCACTATGGTCCCCAACTTGCCTCAATTTGGGGGCCTAGTGCTAGATGAGCCTTCCTCGCCCCTGCTTCCTAAACGGACTAATGTAGACATTTCCTGCAAAAATTATTATTAGTAGAAACATATATATAAGAAAATAATTTAGAAATATAAATAATGAATTAGTTTGGCATATTTACTAAACCAAATGACAACATTAGAAGAATACAAATCCATATTTACTGACCAACTAACCAAGATTGATTCAAATCCCTAAAAACTGATAAAATCCAAATGAATAAAAGCATTAAACTGTCATCCGATAATAAAAAGCACTAGAAAAATACAAATTAGGGACATTAGAAAAATATAAATATATATATCATAAATCAAACTAAGCATTGTGTCAAATAATTGGAATACTTATTACAAATCTAATATATGTTTCAAATTCGGGTTATGTCACGGACTTTGAAATAATCATTAAACTGGTTAAAATCCAAATTAATATATTCACTAACCAACCAAACAATATTAATTCAAATCCCAAAAACAAATCAAATCCAAATGAATAATTAAATTGTCATCCGATAAGAACAAAGAACAAGAAGAATAAAAATCATTGACATTAGAAGAAGAAAAATCCATATCATAAATAAACTAGGCATTATTTCAAATAATTGGAATAGTTATAATATAAGAATTGTTTCATATTCGAGTTATGTCACTCACTTTGAAATAATGCTTAAACTGAATAAAATTCAAATTAACATATTCATTTCCCAACCAACCAAGATTGATTCAAATCCACAAAAACTAATCAAATCCAAACGAATAAAAGCAATAAAATGTCATCCGATAATAACAAAGCACTAGAAGAATACAAATTAACGACATCATAAGAATACAAATATATATAATAAACCAAACTAAGCATTGTTGTAAATAATTAAAACACTTATTACAAATCTAAAAATTGTTTCAAATTCGGTAGGAGTAGCCCAGTCATCAACGTTACTGGTTAGATGCTTTGGCGAGTGTATGATGATTGATCACGGCTTGTTGATGATATACTCTGAGGAAAACACTTACTCGATGTTTTGAAAAGCACAAATAAACGGCTCATTGCTCACATGCTCGTTGATCTTCAACTTGGACAAGACACTGTTATATGAAAATGTAAATAATCATTAATTAATTAATTAATTAATTTTCCTTAATCATAAGTTAATTTCTTTAATGAATTCTCATTTATTATAATATTCCTTTTGATGATTACAAACTAACATTTATCTTAATTATGGTATGTGTACATTTCTAATATTGATTATTCGAAATATATTTATGTAATAAACTAGCATAGCCTACTATCTTGCATAATAAACATGCCAATATATACATGTCCTGTTGTTAAGGAGCCACACATATTTCATAATGGTCCGGTCTTTTCCAACAGGAACAAGAGAACCAACTTTTGCAGGTTTATTATAATTTTACAAATATATTCGTACATATATATATATATATATATATATATATATATATATAAGTAATAAAGATAACGTCTAAAAAATATATATATAATCATATGTTTGTGTATATACGAATGTATATATACGTACGAAGAAGAAGCGTCCAACTGTCTGAGACAGTTTTATGCATGTAGCAAAAAAATTGAATAACATTATACAATACATTACACACACACACACATATATATATATATATATAGTATTCTATAGCCTTAGGCCACGCGCAAATGCTCCTTGAGCCACATGTGACAATACCTACTTTTGGACAAAAGTTTCCTTGGTCAAAAATCACTCTCATTTTTCTTGGCCTTTCACTCATATGTCTCTTCCATCCTTTTTGTCAAAATTCTTGGAACTCACATTTTTTTTTGCAGAGATAATCTACTGCTTATCTCTCTCTCTCTCCACACAAATTTTCTACTAAAAATTGTCTTCTACTTTCTACTACAAATTTTCTTCTGTTTGTTTCACATGAAATGGACCGAAAATAAATTATTCTTCTACTTGTCAAACCAAGACACGCAAAGCCCTTTAGTTGTCAGAACTCATATGGCCGTTGGTGGTATATTTATATTAAATACAGATGCTCCATCAAATTAAATAGCACAGATATTTATTGTTTACATATTCAAATAAATTAGTTGTCAGTATCCTTATTGTATAGGAGAATTTTGTTTGCTTCCCTTTTGTACTCATATCTAATATGGTCAGCATCTATCTTGGACAACATTTTATAACGTTAAAATTCATAAGCTCTTTTGAAGCTTCTTGAAGATGGTACAAATACATCAAAATGGTTTACACTCTTATTTCCTTTCACCAAGTTCTCTTTGTGGCTCTAATCATTTTTTTGTAGAAATCAAAGTTATTTTTGGAAGGAAATCTTCAACAAGAAGTGTCGCAGACAAACATTCCATTTTTATCAGCCATAAAATTAATACCACATCAGAGCTGTAGAAGTCCATCCATCAGATATAATCTTCCACATGATTTATTTAAATGAAGATCAAGCAAGAGTGGGAATACAAGACTATCAAGAAAGAACAAGTGCATACAGATTAACAACATTTGATTCTACAAGTGTGCCATCTTACAAAATCTGCTACATCACAAATCACAAGAATAACATTATTCACGGATCTGTTTGGAGCTATTTCAAGAAACACTCAAGCTAAAATTTGTATCAACTCAAGAGTGTAAAACTTCATTTACTCTTTCTACACATCTTGTAAAGATTGAAGTTGATTATTTAAGCTTCAAAAAAAAATTGTAGCTTGTGATACTACTGTAAATTGGTGGTTTGATCCTATTAACAAGTGGATCACTCTAGTGAAGCGCAGGAGACGGGAGTGGATCTTGGCGTGTGAACATAGGTCGTGTTTCGTCGAACCACATTAAAACTGGTGTCCTTATTTATTTTCTGCCATTTATTTTATTGTGTGTGATTGGTAATTTACTTAGACAAATTTTTTAAACACCTTAAAATCTGGTAATTTTTCTTAAACGGTTTTTGCTAATATTGTTGATTCCAATACTTAATATTTTTTTAATCGAAAAATCTTTTTTAAACTAGTTTAAGCTTCTGAATTTCTTTGAGACTTTATTTAGTTGAACATAAAAATAAAATCAGAAAAATCTCTTGAAATATCAACTATATATATATTTAGGTTGAAAATTTAAATTAAACAAAAAGTTTACTGTACTCAATTTACCTCCCCCCTCCCCCCCCCCCCCCCCCCCCCCTCTCTTCTTGAGTACTTTCTGGGCAATAATTGGTATCAGAGCCTAGCTCTAATTTATTTACTTTGATTTTAACATCTTTAGAGTCAATACAATTTATGGAAAACTTTGTTGTCTCATCTCTTGGTGAAGGCCAATCTATTAAGAGGCCTCCTCTATTTTCTGGAAATGACTATAGTTATTGGAAAAATAAAATGAAAAATTTTATTCAATCAAAACACTAAGATGTTTGAAAAGTTGTTATAAATGGGCCTAATATTCCTATGAAAGCTGTAAATAATGTAAATGTTCCTAAAGATGAAAATGAATGGAATGATTTTGATATTCAAAAAATTCAAGTAAATGCTAAATCCATGAACATCTTACATTGCGCTTTTGATGTAAATGAATATAACATAATATGTTATTGTGAAACTACAAAAGAAATTTGGGATAGATTGGAAATTACTTATAAAGGAACTTAAAGAATATAAAATAAGCATGCTTGGTCATAGCTTTGAGCTATTTAAGATGAAATCTGATGACTCCATCTCTAATATGTTTATTAGATTCACAAATATTATAAATGATTTGAAATCTCTTGGTAACAACTATAGTGACAGTAAATTAGTGAGTAAGGTTTTCAGGTCATTACCAGCCACATATATGACAAAGAAACTAGTTATCAAGGAAGCAATCAGAGAAAGACCTATTTCTCTTGATGAGCTGCTAGGCTCACTAATTACTCATGAGATGGAACTCAAAGAACTTGTCGAGGAACAAAATCCTAAATTAAGCAAAACCATTGCTCTCAAATCCATTGAGGAAGATAAAGAAAGTGAAGAAGCTGATTATGATGAGGATGGAGACATAGCACTTATCACCAGAAAATTCAAAAAATTTCTTACCAAGGAAAAGGGACAATTTGGAAAAATGAAGAAATTCTTTTCAAAGAAGAAAAATGAAGGAAAGTCTTCATCCAAGTTTGAGCCTAGATGTTACAATTGCATAGAGTTAGGTCATATCATACCTAATTGTCCAAAGGCCAAAGAAGGAAAGAATGACAGAAAAGAGAAAAGAAATGAAAAATACAAGAAACCCATGAAATCCACCACATAGATTGATTCAAATGTCTCTTCTAGTAATGAAGACTCGAGTGATGAAGAAGTTGCAAATCTAGGCCTTATGGAAAATGATGATGAGGTATCTTCTGATCTTAACTCTGAAAGTGAATATAAAACTTTAAATGATCATGATGAACTTCAAAATGCTTTTGATGAACTTTATTACAACTTTGATGAACTAAGGACTAAATATATTAATCTTAAAAAGAATCATTCATCTATGTCAATTAAATATAATTCTCTCTCTAAAATTGTAGAAGAAAATGTAGATGAAAAAAGTTAGAAAATCAATCTCTAAAATCAGAAAATAAAAAATTAAAAAATAATGCTTCCCCAACTCATTCTCTTATTTCTGAAAATGATAAGTTAAAACTCCAAGTTGAAGACCTAAAGTTTTGTCTTGAAAAATCTGTAAATGGAAAGAACAACTTAGATATGCTTCTTGGAAGTCAAAGGTGGATCTATGATAGGGCTGGAATTGGATTTAATGAATATGAAAATGAGAAAAAATTTGAAAATTATTCTAAAAATATAGAAAATTCTTTATGTCCATATTGTGGAAAACACGTCCATTTTTTGAACTTTTGTAAATATAGATTTTCTACTAAAGTTGCTTGGATTCTTAAGGGAACTACTCTCTTTACTAACCTCTATAGACCCAACACATTCTGGGTACCAAAAGAAAAGTTATTAAAATGTCCATTGTAGGTTTACTTAAGAGATCTCTCCCACAAGATTAGATGGTTCTTAGATAGAGGTTGTTCAAGACACATGAAAGGTGACAAGAGCAAGTTTTTTAGCCTAATAGCAAAGGATGGAGGGCTAGTAACCTTCGGAGACAACTCCAAAGGCAAAATCATCGGGGTAGGTAAAGTTAGTAAGGAACTCTCCCCTTGCATTGAGAATGTTCTTCTAGTTGATGGTCTTAAACATAATCTAATTAGCATTAGTCAATTATGTGATAAAGGTTATGAAGTTACTTTTAAAAAGGACTTGTGCTTAATTAAAAATTTAAAGGATAATAGTGTTGTGTTTGTGGCCTCTAGAGAAGAAAATGTTTATACTCTTGAATTTGATAATTTGTCTCATCCAAATGTAAAGTGTTTGGCTGCCCTAAATAAATCTAGTTGGCTTTGGCATAAAAGACTGGGTCACTCTAATATGGAACAACTTAATATTTTGTCTAAAAATGAGTTAGTTAGAGGGCTGCCCAAAACTAAATTTATTAAAGATAAAATATGCAATGCATGTCAATTTGGAAAACAAACTAAAACTTCTTCCAAAAAGAAAAGAGATATCTCAACTAGTAGGCCCTTGGAACTATTGCATTTAGACTTGTATGGACCTAACAAAGTTGCTAATTTAGGAGGAATATAGTATACTCTTATTATTGTTGATGACTATTCTCTATTTACATGGATTTTCTTTCTTACTCATAAAAATGACACTCACCCCATTTTTGCTAAATTTTGTCAAAAAATTCAAAATGACAAAGGTTGTAACATTATTTTTATAAGAAGTGATAGAGGAAGAGAATTTGATAACAAAGATGTTGAATTATTTTGTGATGAAAATGATTTTGAACATAACTTTTCGGCACCTAGAACACCTCAACAAAATGGATTTGTAGAAAGAAAGAATAGATCTTTGCAAGAAACGGCTAGAACTATGTTAAATGAACAAAAATTATTGTAATATTTTTGGGTGAAAGTCGTTAACACTTGATGTTATGTAATAAATAGAACAATAATTAGAAAAGGTCTGGATAGAAATCCATATGAGATTTTGGAAAAATAAAAGACCTAATGTTAGTTACTTTAAAGTTTTTGGATGTAAATGTTTTATCCTAAATGATAGAGATAATTTGGAAAAATTTGATGCTAAATCGGATGAAGGAATTTTTCTTGGATATGCACTTAATAGTAAAGCATATAGAGTATTTAATAAAAGGACTTTAGTTGTTCAAGAATCTATTCATGTTTCTTTTGATGAAACCAATCCTTTTTTCAAGAATATTGATGATAATGAAGCTTTAAATGAATCTTTTGATAAATTGAAGTTAAATAAAAATGTAGTCTCTAACGTTAATAATTCTACAAATGTTGAAAAGACTCCAAATAAAAATGAAAATGACAATGTTTCTAGTTTAGCTAAAAGCTGGAAATTTGTAAATAATCACCCTCTTGAAAATATTTTTGGTGAACCCTCTAGTGGTATTATTACTAGATCTTCCTTGAAAAATATTTGTAATAATTTAGCCTTTGTATCAAAAATTGAACCTAAAGATATTTTTGAAGCCGAAAAGGATGAGTTTGGGTTATTAGCTATGCTAGAGGAATTGTTACAATTTGAACGAAATAATGTTTGGTCACTTGTTCATATACCCGAAGTTAAAACTATTATTGGAACAAAATGGATTTTTAGAAATAAAAAGGATGAAGGCGGTTTAATAATTAGAAATAAAGCTAGACTAGTTGCACAAGATTATAACCAACAAGAAGGAATTAATTATGATGAAACGTATGCTAGCGTAGCTAGAATAGAAGCAATTCGCATGTTATGGGCATTTGCATGTTATAAAATCTTTAAATTATTTCAAATGGATGTCAAAAGTGATTTCCTAAATATTTTTATAAATGAAGATGTTTATGTGAAACAACCACCCGATTTTGAAAATTGTAATTTTCCAAACCATGTTTATAAGTTAAATAAAGCTTTATATGGTTTAAAGCATTCCCTTAGATCTTGATATGATAGATTAAGTGGATTTTTACTTGAAAATTATTTTGTTAGAGGAAAAATGGATTCTACTCTATTTATAAAATAATTTGGTAGTGATATGCTTCTTGTACAAATATATGTTGATGATATTATTTTTGGACCCACAAATGAAAGCATGTGTAAAGATTTTTCAGAATTTATGCAAAATGAATTCGAAATGAGTATGATGGGTGAGCTAAACTTCTTCTTGGGTTTGCAAATAAAACTAACTAAAAATGAAATTTTTTTAAATCAATCAAAATACATCCAAGATCTTTTAGTAAAATATGGCTTAGAAAATGCTAAATCTCTTAGAACACCTATGATCACTTCTATAAAGTTAGATATTAATGAAAAAGAAAAAACAGTTAATACCACTTTATATCGAGGCATGATAGGAAGTTAATTGTATTTAACCACTAGTAGACCCGACATTATGTTTAGTGTTTATTTATGTGCTCGTTTCCAAGCTAATCCTAAAGAATCTCATTTATGTGTCGTAAAACGCATCTTTAGATATTTAAGTGGAATAAAAGACTTGGGCTTATGATATCCTAAATCTACATCTTTTGAACTTATAAGTTATTCCGATACAAATTTTGCCGGCTGTAAAGTTGATAGAAAAATCTCTAGTGGTACATGTCATTTTTTAGGACACTCACTAGTCTCATGGTTTAGTAAAAAAGTAAAATTTCGTAACTCTCTCCACGGCCGAAGCCGAGTATATTATCGCCGGTAGTAGTTGCACTCAAACATTATATATGAAACAACAATTAGAAGATTTTAAAGTTTATTTTCAAAATACTTCTATTTTTTGTGACAACACGAGTGCTATATGTTTAACTAAAAATCCAATTCTTCACTCTAGAACAAAACATATAGAAATTAGATATCATTTTTTAAGAGATCATGCTCAAAAGGGAGATGTTACAATTGAATTTATTTGCATGGATCTTCAATTAGCGGATATTTTCACAAAACCTCTACCGGAAGACCGTTTTTCATTTATTCATAGAGAACTGGGTATGACTCGTTTAAGTGACTTAGAAATATTTTTTTTTAAGATTTATTATTATTTAATTTAAATGGTACAATTATTGTGTGAAATTGTTTACTACATGACAAATACCTTATCCTATATATACATATTTCCATTCTCTACTTTCTCACACCACAAGGTGAAATCTTACTATGTAGTTTGGGTAAGAAAACAACCCGGGATTTATACTTCTTGGGGATAATGCGAGCTTCAAACAAAAGGTGTAAGTGATGATAAATTTAAAAAATATTCATCTTATCCCAAAGCACTTAAAGTTATAACACTTTCTCCTCCTTTTGCTCCTTGGGTGTTACCACCTCCTTGGGCATTTGTCTTGTTGCCTCATATGCCTACTCCCATTCAAGAGAAAACTTTCACTAAAGATGAATCTTCCTCTTCCAGAACTTACATCGGAAAATCCATCAAACTTATGGTAAAAGAAAATGGAAAAGAAATTTCTCTTGAAGGGCATCCCAATAATGTTTGTAACTGATTGATACGCTGAAAATATAATGTCTCTCTGCCTGTTGTTGTTGGAATAAACATTTTTTTTTACTATTATCACCTTCTTGCACTAATTGTTTTTTATAGGGGGAGATATTTATTCACTTTTCATTATTTTTTTCTCCATTTTTGCTTATGTCAAACAAGGGGGAAAATATGTGATTCACCATTATTAAGATAAATTTACTTTGAATCACCTTGTTTGTCATCATCAAAAAGGGGGAGATTATTAAATGAAAATGTAAATAGTCATTAATTAATTAATTAATTTTTCTTAATCATAAGTTACTTTCTTTGATGAATGCTCATTTATCATAATATTCCTTTTGGTGATTATAAATAAACATTTATCGTAATTATGGTATGTGTACATTTCTAATATTGATGATTCGAAATATATTTATGTAATAAACTAGCATAGCCTACTGTTTTGCACAATAAACATGCCAATATATACGTGTCGTGCTGTTAAGTAGCCACACATATTTCATAATGGCCCTGCCTTTTCCAACAGGAACAAGAGAACCAACTTTTGCAGGTTTATTATAATTTTACAAATCTATTGGTACACACACACACACATATATATATATATATAATTTAATGTATAATGTTATTCAATTTTTTTGCTACACGCATCAAACTATCTCGGACAGTTCAACGCATCTTGTTCTAACACACAAACATATGATTATATATATTTTTTTGGACGTTTTCTTTATTACTATATATATATATATATATATATATATATATATATATATATATATATATATATATATATATATTGACGTTTTCTTTATTACTTATCTACAGCCTTGGGCCATGCGCTAATGCTCCTTAAGCCACATGTGACAATACATGCTTTTGGACGGAAGTTTCCTTGGTAAAAAATCACTCTCGTTTAATCTTGGCCGTTCACTCTCGTTTTGGTCCAGTAATCGAAACATCTATGGCTGTTAAATAGCGTTTTTCACCAAAACAACTCATCATCTATGGCTGAGAATTCAGAATCCAGTAATCGAAACATCGGGTCCCTCTAAACCCTTCTACTCCCCCAAATATTCAAGATCTGGCTGGCATAATGGCTAATTTATCCCAAGGCCAAATGGCCATGCAAGAAACTATGCGTCAACTTATACAAAATGTTCAAGATGGAGTGCCGGCCCAATTAGGACAACAAAGTGTTCATAGAAATACCCATTTGCCATCTTCAAGAACTAGATAAACGCTATTCCCGGAGGTCTCTCAATCTAGACGTACTGACTCATATCGTACTGAGAGATCTAATGATCCTTCGTATCAACCTGGCCGGACCTCATCAGTACGAGCTACAGATTCTCAACGGAATGTCACTCTAACCCCAGAAAGGACTAATGCTCTGGAAACGTTGAGTAGAGTCTCCCCTTTTGATCGATTGGGCCCAAGGAGGAATAGAAGTCCTCCTAAGATTGCGTCGAGGAACTCTCAACGACCATCCGACCTAAGGGAAGGCTCTGCCTAATCACGCCCAGCAGCCTGTAATGAAAGGTCCCAAGAGGAAAACTCAATGCGATCAGTTGCTCGAACAAATAGTCCCGAGGTGGGAAACGATGCATGGAAAGGCTCTATTAAAAGGTTGGAAGACAGGTTAGGGGAAATGGCTAAGGCCAAGAATCCCCTACAAAGAACTTTTGTACAAGGGACACCATTCGTACAGGCAATCGTGAATTTTCCCACACCATCAAAATTCAAAGATCCTATGGTGACACCTAAATATGATGGAAAAAATGATCATGTCCTCCATATAGAACAATACCAAGTTGTTGCCGATATTTATGCGATTCCAGATGAGATGAGATGCAGGGCATTTTCAGGAACTCTCACCGGGTCAACTCAGATATGGTACAACAACCACATGTGACAATACGTGTATCTTCCATCCTTTTGGTCAGAATTCTTGGAACACACATTTTTGTTTGCAGAGATAATCGACTTCTTATCTCTCTCTCTCTCTCTCTCTCCATACAATTTTTCTACGGCCAATTGTCTTCTACTTGTTTCACATGAAATTGACGGCAAATAAATCATTCTTTTTAACTATTTATCTAAACATTTTTTTATTGTATAAGGACCTATTGAACGCTTATATATATATATATATATATATATATATATATATATATATATATATATCAAACACTTTTATATATTCTATGCGTTATATCCCACTGATTATCATTATTTGTTTTATATGCTTCTTGGGCTTTAGATCATTGAGCCGCGATTTTTCTTTTTTGATGTTACTCAAGATTTTTTTATTTAACTTACGCATGACAGCTTATGTCCTGTCAAAATCTTTTGCAGTTCCACATAGGACTCTGGGTTACTATCTTCAAATCCACATTTAATGGATTTTCAAACCAAGACACGCAAAGCCCTTTAGTTGTCAGAACTCATATGGTCGTTGGTGGTCTATTTAAATTAAATACAGATGCTCCATCAAATGGAACAGCACAGATTTTTATTGTTTATATATTCAAATAAATCAGTTGTCACTATCCTGGATGTACAGGATGATTTTGTTTGCTGCCCTTTTGTACTTTCATATCTGATATGGTCAACATCTATCTTGGGTAACTTTTTATAATATTAAAATTCATCAGCTCTTTTGAAGCTTCTTTTTTTTTTTTTTTTTTTTTTGGTAATACTCGGGTGTCCACTGTACCACAGTGACTAATCCCTTCGCTGATTGTAGGCACCTCTTAGGGTGGGACAGCTGGCCCAGATATTTAAGGCTGCTCCATACCCAAGGCGGGAATCGAACCCCCGACACTTGGTTAAGGGAGGAGGAGTCCCTACCACTCCACCACACCCCCTGGGTTTTTTGAAGCTTCTTGAAGACCATCCAAATACATCAAAATGGTTTACACTCTTATTTCCTTTCATCAGTTTCCTTTGTGGCTCTAATTATTATTTTGTAGATATCAAAGTTATTTTTGGAAGGAAATCTTCAACAAGAAGTGTCGTAGACAGACATTCCATTTTTAGCAGCCATGCAATTAATACCACATTAGTGGTGTAAAAGTCCATCCATCAGATATAATCTTCCACATGATTTATTTAAATGAAGCTCAAGCAAGAGTGGGAATACAAGACTATCAAGAAATAACAAGTGCATACAGATTAGCAACATATGATTCTACAAGTGTGCCATCTTACAAAATCGGCTACATCACAAGAACAACATTATTCATTGATCTCTTTGGGTCTATTTCAAGAAACATGTGACAACTCTCTTAACTCAATTTTAAGATTATTGACTTCATGTCTTAGGTCTTTAATGTTAGCGGGTTTATTAGATTCTTCACCTTTTTCAAGACGGTTAAGTATCTCTGAAAGGCTGTACTGTTGGTTTTGAGGAAGGGTATCTGAAGAATTAGGAAGGCTTTCCTGAATATAGCAAGACTTAATTAGTTTCAATTTAACGTCCGGGTCAGTAACTTGATTGATGACATCAATCATAGATTGTTGCTGACTAGTGAGAACATTAAGAGTTAAACCATTCATCTGAAGAACTGATTGGAGATGATTACATCTCTCAGTTAAAGGCTTGCACTGACAATCTCCTTTCTCGGAGATATCTGAGTCACTAGAGCTTTGTATATAATAAAGTTCGTCATCGTTCTCAGATGAGTCCTCTAAATCTTCGGAGGAGTCAGAATTAAGTAAGAGTTTACTTAATTGGGTCTTCAAATGGTCATCAATTTGAAGATTATTAATTTTAGTTTCCATTTTGCATTTATTAACAAAGTGACCATATTTGCCACATTTGAAACATTTAGGGTTAGTTTTGTTAGTTTTCTTATTTCTAACAAATTTCTTTTTAGAATTATCCCCCTGATTAATAACATTTTTATAATGTTTCTTTTTACGTTTATATGGCTTTTTAGAAACTTTCTTGTTTCTATGGGAGACTTTTCGATTAGAAGTCTCATGAGTATTGTAAGCAAATTGATCACAAAATTCTCCTAATTCTTTCTTTCCAGAAAGATTCTGTTTCTTAAGCTACCTCTGAAGCTTAAGGTCATTGCAGAGAGAAAGCCCCTCTTGAATGACAACACTGACGAGTTGGCCATAAGTATATTGATCGTAAGGGATAGAGATGCTGTCATTAGCTTCTCTTAATTTCTTACGAACCTTCTCAGCAAAGAAGGTAGGAAGGCCATCAATAAATTTGGCTTTCCAATGGTCATGATTTCCATCAAGTCTCTGAGTGACCCTAGCAAGGAAGACATCCTTGTACCATCTAAATTGGCTGAGGGTAGGGCATCGAAGGTTTTGTAACAATTCTCTGTTACGTTCTCCAGTATAATCTCTATTGCCAACAAAATGAAGAATAATTGTAAGCATTAAGGTATAAACAGCATCCTGTGTACCTATGTCTTGCATATGTTCATCTTTTATAATTTTAACAACATTAATGACGTCATTTCTTTGACTGTCAGTAAGAATGTTCGACCACCAATTCCTAAGAGTACCAGTAAACCCAATTATGATCATCTGAGCAATGCTTTGATCTGAAGCCTGGTTTTGTTTACAAATGGTGGAATACATGGTCATTTGATGAATCATTTCATATATTTGATGTTCAGATTTACCATCTATATTCCATTCATAAATGGTTTTACCCTGGAAGTTAGACTGTGGGTTCATCACAGTACTTTCTTCAAAAAGGAGATCCCGAGGGGTTGGTTTGTGATAGTAATTTCTCACAGGTCCAACATAGCCAATGTTATTACTATAAGTAATTTTATTGACATAATCTTCAGAATTTTTGAAAGAATCTTCAAAATCATGAGCTTCTTTCAAAGGAATGTCAAATTCTGAATCAGAATCAACATGGGATAAAGTATTGATTTTTAACCCTTTAAGATTGTTCTCAATCGCTTTAAGTTGGGATATAAAATCAGTTTTATTACCCATTTTAAAACCTTTAACCTCAATAGGAGGTTGAACTAAAGGTTGGTCAAGACTTTTCTTAAAGTCTTCAGGTTTCTTAGCCATAAGATTAACCTGGAGGTTCTCAATTCTATTGAGTTGGTTTCCTATCGTATTTAGGATAAGGTTGGTGTAATTACCTTATTTGTAAAGAGGATTTAATTCTTTCTTATGTGTAAGAAGTCTGTCCCCAGTCTCCATATTAGGGAAGGCATTGGCTTCTAACTTAGGGGCGCTGCTACTCTGGCTGGTGCTTCCAACATCTAGGGAAAGTGGTTCAGTAGGAGGATGAACCGCAGATATAATCTGATCGTTCGATGTTTTCCATGTTTTTAAATGTTTATCTTCCGTTTTAAGAATCTGTTTATCCTCAAGAACAAAAAGATGCTTATCTTTAGAAAACATTTGAAACCAAACAACAAAAGAAGTAACCTGCTGGTTATCTTCTACCCATTTATAAAACTCATTTTTATAATTATCTAACTCAGTTTTGCTATATTTGGAAAAGTACCAATTACGAAATTTAGCATAACCAGGTAGATAAAATTCAGCATTAATTTCTTTCCTATTAACTGTAAAAACCATAAAAAAGGAGAGAGAGTTAAAGTCTGATGTTCATTTCAGACGGCGTAGAAGATTCTCTACGCTGAGAAGTATCCTTCTTCTCATAAATACCATGAGGTATTTGTTCATTGGTAAAACTACCATGAAGATGCATATCATCGTGATATGGATGGCTTCTAGGATCTTCACAAATAGAGTGTCGTGAAGTAGATGGAGGATAGGTAACAAATGGTTTAGAAGACTGGCTTCTAGAGGATTGACACCTATTAAATTTTCTAAAGTTTAGAAAAACATCACCATCTTTATCCTCAATTATATCCCCAATATCTTCATTTTGTCGTGGTTGGGGAGGAACAGCATTTTTTATAGCCCAAGTCTCTGGGAAATCAATTTCGTCCCAACTTATAGTTCTAGGTGTGTGCACATTAGAATCTATAAGGTGTGTGTCAATTAACACAGTTTTACCAAAAGGACTAAATTGTTTAATATTGGGAGTCATAGTATTCATTACCTTGTAATAAATCCTATAGATAATCCCAATAGTTTCCGATCCAGGAAGAAAATTATAACCTTTAGTTTGAACCCTAAGACTCAAAGCTTTACAAAGGTGCATGTCAGACAAAGACAAAGTTATATTTGGAAACGCGTCAAAATAAACAGGTCCATTACAAAGACTAGTTTCAATTGCTCCCATCAAAGATTGTCTAAAATTAGTACACCTACCATCACGTAGAGTAGCTTGCAGACAGGCGTTCATACCAGAAAGGGTCAAGGGTTTAAAAGCAATTTGAATTAAACCAACATGAATAAAATGATAATTTTTATCTTTTATATGATCTTTAAGATCATCCCATTTGAAGAGTTCGATAGACTTATCTTGCTCGTTTAGACTAATGGTTCGTTCCATAGTTTTTATAGCGTACTTGCTACGAAAGTTATACCAGTTAGTATTATAAATGGTTTCAGGCTGGACTTTAGGAATAGTCCACCTGTTCAAATCCTTTTGAACATCGAATTCAATTAAAGAAGAGTTCTTTACGAAATCTTGTGAGTTGTATGTATCAATGGTGTTTAAATCCATAATACAAATGTTAATGTTTAGGATAGTAATAGCCTTATGATCTGGTATCAGAGGATCAATATAAGCGGAAATATAACTGGAATATATTATAAACTTTTATTATAAACTGAAATTGAAACAAACTTAAAACTTACAAACGAAATAAGAGTCCACCGGAGTAAGGCCGGAAAGTCCACAAGCTTATTACAATATTAGAGAGAGAAAGAGAGAGTAAACAAAGAGGTGTCTGAAAGATGAATCAGAGTCCTCTATTTATATTACATAGAAAGGAATAAATAATTCCTGAGAAAACGACCGTTGGGTCCCTCCATTATTCGAGGCTGACAAATTCTTTTATCGTGAAACGTCGGCTGGTGTGTAATGGGTCCCTCCATTCATCATGTTTTGTTGGCTGATGGGCCAGTGGGTCCTACCACTGTCGCCGAGTCTGCCAAACTTTGTCTTCAAGTGTCGGCGAGTGTGAGGTGTAGCTCGGACCGCCTGAGTTGCTTGGACCGCCTAAGCTTCTCGGTACTCAAGAGTTCCTTGGAGAGGCAGTGTGAGTTCCTCGGGGAGGCAGTGTTCCTCGGGGAACTAGTTTTCCTCGTTGTAGTCTTGTTCCTCGGAGCGTGTGATCATCTCAAAATTGCTTGTTGTTGCCATGTAGATAACCACGTGTCTTCATATGATTGGTCCAAATCAGCAGATTAAATTTGGTATCAACACAAATGTTAATGTTTAGGATAGTAATAGCCTTATGATCGGAAATAGGAAAATATTATACAAATCAAAAATCTAGATTTAAAGGAATATAATAAGCCGAATTAGAAATCACTTCTGACACCCAGTGGTTAACGATTTACTACGGGAATAAGCCTCTACGCCTAACACGGCAACACGACAACCCATTTACGCGACAAATACCAGTCCATATCAAAACCAGATTTCTATTTCTCCTTATTATTATCATTTAAATTAGGTTTTTAATGTGAATAGTAAATTACTATTCACATAGGTGAACAGTAATTTGCTATTCATGTGAATAGTAACTTACTGTTACGACATAAATTTTAGACCATAAGCATCACTAACCTAAATATTAACACACTGTTTTAGCCAATCATGGCTCTGATACCATAAACAAGAGGATCAATATAAGCGGAAATATAACTAGAATATATTACAAACTTTTATTATAAACTGAAATTGAAACAAACTTAAAACTTACAAACGGAATAAGAGTCCACCGGAGTAAGGCCGGAAAGTCCACAAGCTTATTACAATATTAGAGAGAGAAAGAGAGAGTAAAGAAAGAGGTATCTGAAAGATGAATCAGAGTCCTCTATTTATATTACATAGAAAGGAATAAATAATTCCTGAGAAAACGACCTTTGGGTCCCTCCATTATTCGAGGCTGACAAATTCTTTGTCGTGAAGCGTCGGCTGGTGTGTAATGGTGGGTCCCTCCATTCATCATGTTTTGTTGGCTGATGGGCCAGTGGGTCCTACCACTGTCGTCGAGTCTGCCAAACTTTGTCTTCAAGCGTCGGCGAGCACCTTTATGGGGCCAGGTGGGCCATTTATCTCAAATCATTTAGGCCATCCTCTGGGTCCGGATTAGGAAAGGTACCATCCAATCTACGAGTTGGAAAGGCAGAACTCGGTGAGTTGAAGAATGCCTCCATTATTGGCTCAGTAGGTAAGTTGGTGTCGAACATGTCACCAATAAACTCATCATCTTTTGGGTTTTGAGATTCTCCGGCAAGGCAAAAGAAAGGGTTATCATTCTTGACAGAGGCCATGGATGTATCATCATCATCCGAAGGTAATGGAATGGGATTAGAATCATCGTTGAGAGGATTGGTCTTCATTCCAGGAAAATCAAAAGCCAATCTGAATTGGCTTTGAGTGTATTCAAAAACCTTCTGCAGTAGCTCCTCACTACACCAAATCTGCCCATTTGTCAAGGTCATTGACCTTGACAAATTCACCTTGTCAAGGTCAATGACCGTGACATTTCGAGGCGAGACAACTTTTTTTTTCACGGTCGTGTCACGGTCATTGACCTTGACAAAAAACTCGCGTTTTGTGTCACGGTCGTGTCAAGGTTAATGACCGTGACACGTTTGTCACGGTTTATAACCGTGACAAAGCCGTGACCCTTTTTAAAAAAAATTATCACGGGCATTGACCGTGACAATTCTGGGCAGAATTTAAAAAAAATCTGCTGGGCAGTATGGCCACTGCCACTGCCCAGCAGTATATTTGTACCTGTTATAGCAACGTTGTACCTGTTCCAAACATCATATATCCAACACAAACTAAAGATAATGCAAATATATATTCATGACAGTATAATCCAAATCTTCAAAGTAAAAATAATATACATGACGATATAATCCAAATATAATTAAAATGGACAAACTAGAAAATAATGTTACTACATGTCTTGGATAAAACTGAGGAGGTGAGTAGGCCACACGACATACGAATTGACGCACCCACTAATATACGTCGTGCCGCATTGTTCGCGCAACCACAATAGGGAGTTCTCCTTCCCGGTTATGACATGCGTGACGAGCACCCTGGACTCCATCTGTTGAAGCACACGTCCATGGACTATTCCACCCTCGACGATATTCGGGTCCCTCAACCCCCGCCCTATCCGCTGGCCATCAAATATGTCCAATATGAACACGCTCGGCCAACCAATTGTCGATAATGGTCTGTTGGAGGGCGTCAAATAGGGAAGTGGATCGTCGAAGTACGAACGTGTCGGTGATGAAGCAGCGAGGTCCACATCCTCGTCATCCTGCGCCTCGTCCTCCCGCACCTCCTCATCCTCCCGCACCTCCTCCTCCACCGCCTTCTCCTTCCCTTTCCCTTTACCTTTCTCTTTACGGTCTCCACCCAACGTACGCTTCATGAATGCGTACATATCTTGGACCGTCGCCTCCAAACGGGACAGCTTCGTGTCGTGTGAATCCACCGTTCGAGCCAACCCGGTGTCGCTCGTCTCCAATCCGATGATCCTAGATTTGGCCACCCGCGAGCTCACTCCCCTTGTCCTCCCCTTGCGATTAGAGCCAAGCACTTGGCTGAGTGCGTCTGTGGACAAAGATGCCTTGTCGGCATCAGACTGCGACTCATGCACTTCCTTAAGCTTTGCCTGAAACGACAAAAAGCACATGATTAGTAAAATAAGTAAACTAAAAAATTATAACATAATTAACAATAATTAAACTGTCGGATTACTTACAATCGTGGCCGCGACGCTCGGGGACACCTCCTTGTCCTTCCCCTTCTTCGTCCGAAGAGCCACATAAGTATCGAGCCTATGTGGCTTACCCCCTGGCCCACTCCCTACCCCCTGAAATAAAATAAAGTAAAGTAAAATTAGTATCGGCCCCGCAAAGTAAAATAATATCCAATAATATATTTCTGTAGTTATAGATAAATTAAATATTACCTTCATCCTATGCTCCACCTCAGCGTAAGAGGTCCGGCTGGAGTAGTGCACGTCCGTCTTTTTAGCCCGATTTTCCTTCCCCGATTGGCGAGATGCCAATTGTCGATCCTCGATCTCATTGTCAATGAACTTTTGCCATTGTGCCAATGAGATCGGCTCCTTGGGCGGGACGGATCCGCGCCATTGTAAAATGGTCTCCCGTGTTTTTCCAAAGTACCGTGTCCGCATATTTTTTTTCCACGTCTTGTGTTGCTCCCTCAACTGCTCCAAGACGGAATCGCGTAGCTTTGGATCCAAGTTGAATTGTTCCTGTCCAACAAATACAATGTTAGTTGCGAATAAATATAAATATAAATATAAATATAAATATAAATATAAATATAAATATAAATATAAATATAAATATAAATTAAAATTGAAATATTCATATAAATATTACCTGTAGTGCCGCCCAAACAGCTAACTTGAGCTCATAAGGCACCTCCTTCCAACTCATAAACCCCGGGCCGATGACCGTCTTTAGCAGCTCGAGGGATCTCGCTAAAAGCTCCGACTTGTTTTCGACGGTAATCCCAAATTTTCCATATTTGGGGAGCCTAGGGGCGGAGGAGCCCTCGTCGCCTCCACTACCACCGAACCCAGACGACGACATCATCATAAACAGCATCATCATCTTCGCCCTAACATCTGAAGGAGACATTTTTGCTGTAAAAAAAATGTTATTAGTAAAGATAAAAAAAAATGTTATTAGTACAGATAAAAAAATGTTCCGTCTATATTATAACGTATGTGTAAGTTCCGTCAATACCATTTCGTTTCAATTTTGTAATATTATGTTTTTTCCAAATATTTAAAGAGTTATTAAATGGGTGCCCCACCCCTGCCCCCTCCCCCCGCCACACACACACGCACACCTACGCACACACACACACACACACCCCACCCCTACCCACCCCACCCCCACCCCCTCCCCCCACCACGACCGTGACAACTACATATATTGTTTATCAATAAAATTATGACATGAGATAATTATAATTGTAGCATAAATTTCATTATCATGGGTTTTACCTAATTGAATTAAATGAACAATACTTTTAGCCCTTGTTATTCATCAAATTTGAGGCAAGTTAATTAGAATATTTGTATCGAGCCTATGTGATTTATATGGATTAATTCTATTACATTTATAATTTAACTAATAGAGTTGAATTTTAATATTAATCCTTTGGTTTATTTAACTAACTTTGGTTTGGTTTATTTCTAGTTGAATCTGAGTTATAATTTTTAGATTATGTATAGGAATTGAATTTTAATATTAATCCTTCATAAATCCCTTGAATACATGCATAAATTTGTAGAGATTGAAATTAAATTGCTTGAGATTGAATTTCTATGTTTCGGGGTCATTATTTGAAAATACTTAATTACCCTTTGAAAACCTTTCATAACACACCTATGTATTAAATATGGGTTAGACCTCTTAGCTTGCTCAACCACCCATTTACACACTTACTTTACCTTTTATTTACATTATGGATATTAATCAATTCACACGTTTTTTGTCCACTTCAACCTTTACTGAAACATTTATTAATTCATTCAAGTTAGGCAAAACCACGCAAGTATCTAATACAAATATTATCATTCAACAAATTAAGTCCCATCGATAATAAACCCCCTCCCCCACCCTGCCCCACCCCGCCCCACCCCAATATTTTTCAACACTGTATCCCCCAATAGTAATAATGAATTAACATATAATTTTCAACTCCAACAACATATGCTTCAACTTAACCCAATCTTCCCAATAATACCAACTAATCAACACCCAACATCCAAATCCAACAACATAGGTCTAGAACCAAAGTTTGTACATAATAATTTATAGTCTCCAAGAAAGTACCATTTTTATTCATAATATTTACGATTATCAGTTTCTCGTGTATTAGCCAAATTTCCACCCCACCCTGCCCCCCTCCACCACACCCTGCCCCACCCTCTGCCCCCTCCCCCATCCCCGCCCCACCCCCTCCCCCACCCTGCCCCACCCCGCCCCACCCCCACCCCCACCCTGCCCCACCCCCCACCCCGTGCCCCACCCTGCCCCACCCCGCCCCACCCCCACCCTGCCCCCCCCCACCCTCTGCCCACCCCCCGCCCCACCCCCCCCACCCCCCACACACGCACACACATACACACATATATATACACATACCCCCCACCCCGCCCCACCCCCTGCCCCCCTCCCCCACCCCCTACCCCCATCCCGCCCCACCCCCCACACACGCACACACATACACACATATATATATACACATACACACATAAATATACAGACAAATATATATATATAAATGGAAGAGAGAGAGAGAGAGAGAGAGAGAGAGAGAGAGAGAGAGAGAGAGAGAGAGAGAGGGAGGGAAGGGCGCGGGAGGGAAAAAAGAAGGGGGGTAGGGTTTTTGCTGGAAAAGTTGTCACGGTCGTGTCAAGGTCTTTGACCGTGACACGAATTGTCACGGTCATTGACCGTGACACGACCGTGACAAATTGAATTGTCACGGTCGTGTCACGGTCAATGACCGTGACAATTCGTTGTCACGGTCGTGTCAAGGTCAATGACCGTGACATAAAACGCATGTTTTTTTGTCACGGTCAATGACCTTGACAAGGCTGGCCGGCTGAAAGGTGACAATTTGCCCATTTTGGTGTAGTGCCTGCTCCGTGGCTTTGGGAAATTTCTTCTTAATGGAAAACTTCAAATCTTTGATCGTATTGACAGCTGGTGACATCTGTTCAGCTGGAGGTGGTGAATCATCAACTGAAGCCATGTGGTGCTTTAAGCTTTCTTTTATTTTAGAAATGGTATTAATAGTGTCAACACCACTCCACCATCTGTAGAAAAATATTCTTTCAAGTAGAGGAACATTGAGATTGTTAACTCTACATTGAAGATCCCAACGAGAGATCCAAGGAATACCTATCTCGATAAAAAATAGTAGGGTATTAAGCCCTACTGGGATCTTAGTTTTCCCACTTAATTTTGGATGGAATTGGGTCCAAGGTAAAAAGAGTTTTTCTTTGGAAATTTCATCAGGGAAAAAATCAATTCTTGGGCCAAATTTGTCCCACCAATTGATAACCCATCCTGGGTAAGTCTCTTTTAAGGAATTTGGGCACAAAACAAAGAACCATGTGTGTTTGTGCTCAGCATTTTGATAATAAAATGCTTTAGTCCAAGCCTGGACATAATCCCAGTAATTATAGGATCCAGTGTGCGAACTCAATTTTCGCGCATTCAAAGGATGAATTCCCCATTCTCGGGGACCAATAAATTGTTTTAAAACAGCCTTGCTATAAGAAATAGGAGACTTGAAATTATTCTGGTGTTTGTTAGTATGATTAAACACTACCGATTCAGTCTCAGTGAGAATCGCCTCATATATTGTCCGGTATTTGCCTTCTTGCACATCATAATTATGTGTATCAAGGTAAAGGGACTTAATTTGCCATGGAGAAGACATCTGCTTTTCATCTTCGTCATTAAGAATGAGTATTAATTCCGAAGTCCTCTGATTAGGAATAAAATCATATTTAATGGTTTCTAATACTTCTTTAGCAGATTTCTTTTTGCTAAAAGGGTTAGGAGGAGAACTCAATTTTCCCCTATTTTGTGCACTCTGGTGAAGAAATTCCAAATAATCCTGTATCAGAGGATATTGGTCATCATTGACCACCATCTTCTCTTTTCCAGGCCTTTGGTGGGATTGCCCACGGCCTCTGCCACGCCCTTTAGAGGGGCCACTCATTGATTCTGCAAAAACTCTCTAGTTAGAAAATCAGGAAGAGAATTGTTTTCACCTTTGATATGCTCAATATCAAAATCAAATGAGGATAAATTTGCTTGCCACCTGGCAAAAATCTGTTTTGAAACAATATTTTCAACATCTTTTTGCAAAACCATTTTAACAGCACTACAATCAATTCGTAGTAAAAATTTCTGATTTAATAAATCATCTTGAAATTTTGTTATGCATTTTACGACCGAAAGAATTTCTTTTTTAATGGTCGAGTAATTTTTCTGAGCATCTTTCCAGGCGCCAGAAGTAAAACGAACAAGTTCTTCCTTTTTAGTTGAAGAATTAAGTTGTTTCAAAATACCACCATAGCCAAAATCCGAGGCATCAGTTTCAACAATTTTAGAAAATGAGGGATTAGCCAAAGCTAGGCAAGGCAATTGCTTGACTTTCAGTTTAATTTTCTGAACATCTTTGGTGTGCTCTATTGTCCAAGGAGAAGGGTTCTTTTTCAACCTAGTATAAAGGATTGCACTATCTTGTGCAAGATTTTTGTAATAATCACCAATGTAATTGAGACTACCAAGAAATCTTTGGAGTTGAGTTTTTTCTTTTAACTCGTCAGGGAATTTGGAAGCAAATTCGATACTTCAATCAATAGGGAGTATTTTCCCTTCTCCTATGTTATGTCCTAAAAATCGAATTTTAGTTTGAAAAATTTTCATTTTGGGTGCGGAGACAACTAAACCATTAGTTTTAATAACATCTTTAAAAATCCTTAAATGTTTAAAGTGTTGATCAATCGATTGAGAAAAGATGAGGATATCATCAATATAGACAATTGAAAAATCAGAATAAGGATTGAAAATATCGTTCATGATATTTTGAAATTCAGAGGGGGCATTTTTAAGCCCAAAAGGCAAAACATTCCATTGATAATGTCCAAAAGGAACCACAAAAGCAGTCTTATACCGATCTTGTGGAGCAATTTGGATCTGCCAATATCCAGATGTTAAATCAAATTTGGAAAAGATAGTGGCAGAGTTAAGTCGATCAAGTAAATCCTTTTTATTAGGAATTGGATATCTTATCCATTGCAAAACATTATTAAGGGGCTTGTAATTAATTACAAGCCTAGGAACACCTCGTTCCTTTTCAGCAGCCTTGTTAACATAAAAAGTTGTACAACTCCAAGGAGAATAACTTTTAGTTATAAGCTTTTTATCTAAAAGACTCTGAATCTACTTCTTACAAAGGTTAAGGAATTCAGTCTTCATTTGACTGGGTCTGGCCTTAGTAGGAATGGATTTTTCATTAAAATCAGTTTCATACGGAAGAGAAACAATATGTTTCTTTCTATCCCAAAAAGCATTAGGGATATCACTGCAAACTTTAGTTATTAATTGATTTTTAACAACATTGATTTTTTGCAATACGTTAGGTAACTCCAGCTTCTGCTTGATAGTTAAAAAAGAGATTTATTTTTGAAGAAAATTCAAATGGTTTTCTTTGAAAATAATATTATTTGTCAAAGAGTTGATTTTCTTAATCTCGGGTTGGGTAATAAATTCAAAAACAATCTTTGGGTTTTGAACAGTGGCATATAATCCACTGGAATCAATTTTATCTATAGGCATAGGCAAAGATAAAAAAGGAGTACCTAAAATTATCTGCTGAGATAAATCGCTAATAATCAAGAAGGTACTATCTAAAAAAATTCCATTGTTACAGATGGAGACATTAGTTAATTTATATTTAATGCCCATGCTATCACCATTAGCATTAAACAAGGATTGAGTAGTCTTCTCAAAGTATTCAGTAGGGACAATTCCTTCTTGAATACAATTCATATCAGCACCGTTGTCAACAAGAGCAATGATATTACACAAAGTAAATTCTTTGTTTATAACAAGGTTAACCGTTGTGTACCACTTCTGGCTGGGTACACGGTTCATAACACCCAAATAATCCACGGAATCTTCAGTTTTAGGAATTTTCGAATTTGAATGTTTTGAAGTATTCTTGAGATTATTAATCTCAATTTGCATGTTATTATGCTGATTCTTAAGAAGTATTAACTCAATTTTAAGATTATTGACTTCATGTCTTAGGTCTTTAATGTTAGCGGGTTTATTAGATTCTTCACCTTTTTCAAGACGGTTAAGTACCTCCAAAAGAATGAGTATAGCTTCGGTTGATGAATCACCACCTCCAGCTGAAAAGATGTCACCAGCTATCAATCCGATCAAAGATTTGAAGTTTGCCATTAAGAAGAAATTTCCCAAAGCCACGGAGCAGGAGCTACTGCAGAAGGTTTTTGAATACACTCAATGCCAATTCAGATCGGCTTTTGATTTTCCTGGAATGAAGACCAATCCTCTCAACGATGATTCTAATCCCATTCCATTACCTTCGGATGATGATGATACATCCATGTCCTCTGTCAAGAATGATAACCCTTTCTTTTGCCTTGCCGGAGAATCTCAAAACCCAAAAGATGATGAGTTTATTGGTGACATGTTCGACACCAACTTACCTACTGAGCCAACAATGGAGGCATTCTTCAACTCACTGAGTTCTGCCTTTCCAACTCGTAGATTGGATGGTACCTTTCCTAATCCGGACCCAGAGGATGGCCTAGATGATTTGAGATAAATGGCCCACCTGGCCCCATAAAGGTGCTCGCCGACGCTTGAAGACAAAGTTTGGCAGACTCGACGACAGTGGTAGGACCCACTGGCCCATCAGCCAACAAAACATGATGAATGGAGGGACCCACCATTACACACCAGCCGACGCTTCACGACAAAGAATTTGTCAGCCTCGAATAATGGAGGGACCCAAAGGTCGTTTTCTCAGGAATTATTTATTCCTTTCTATGTAATATAAATAGAGGACTCTGATTCATCTTTCATATACCTCTTTCTTTACTCTCTCTTTCTCTCTCTAATATTGTAATAAGCTTGTGGACTTTCCGGCCTTACTCCGGTGGACTCTTATTCCGTTTGTAAGTTTTAAGTTTGTTTCAATTTCAGTTTATAATAAAAGTTTGTAATATATTCTAGTTATATTTCCGCTTATATTGATCCTCTTGTTTATGGTATCAGAGCCATGATTGGCTAAAACAGTGTGTTAATATTTAGGTTAGTGATGCTTATGGTCTAAAATTTATGTCGTAACAGTAAGTTACTATTCACATGAATAGCAAATTACTGTTCACCGATGTGAATAGTAATTTACTATTCACATTAAAAACCTAATTTAAATGATAATAATAAGGAGAAATAGAAATCTGGTTTTGATATGGACTGGTATTTGTCGCGTAAATGGGTTGTCGTGTTGCCGTGTTAGGCGTAGAGGCTTATTCCCGTAGTAAATCGTTAACCACTGGGTGTCAGAAGTCATTTCTAATTCGGCTTATTATATTCCTTTAAATCTAGATTTTTTATTTGTATAACATTTTCCTATTTCAGATCATAAGGCTATTACTATCCTAAACATTAACATTTGTGTTGATACCAAATTTAATCTGCTGATTTGGACCAATCATATGAAGACATGTGGTTATCTACATGGCAACAACATGCAATTCCGAGATGATCACACGCTCCGAGGAACAAGACTACAACGAGGAAAACTAGCTCCCCGAGGAACACTGCCTCCCCGAGGAACTCACACTCTCCGAGGAACACTGCCTATCCAAGGAACTCTTAAGTACCGAGAAGCTTAGGCTGTCCGAGCAACTCAGGCGGTCCGAGCTACACCTCGAACAAAGCATTAATAGCTGGATAACCAACAGTTCAATTGGTTCATTAAATGCTTATCATTTAGACGCACACGCATAAAGGGCATTGAATGTATTACCCTTTCATATGTACATTATTTAATGTATCACCCTCTCAGATTACAGCCTCAAGGCTATAAATACATGATACAATCCTCATTGTAAGGGGATCTGGTCCTAGATCTGAACCCCGGATCGGAATTTCTTGAGGTAATTTGTAATCGAGAATTCCCATACAAACAGCAATAACACAACAGTGGACGTAGGCCATTCTTATAAGGCTGAACCACTTTAAAAATTCTTTGTCTCATTTATTTATCTGTGATTGAATAATTAGAGTGATCTAATTTTTTACATCAACAGATTGGCATCGTCTGTGGGAAACGACTGGTAATATCGTTTTCCATCAAAAACAATTCATCACCAATGGCTGATATTCCAGAATCCAGCAATCGAAACGCTGGAACCCCTCCAAATCCATCTCCTCAACCAATTGTTCCAGATCTGACTGGAATAATGGCAAATCTGGCCCAGGGCCAGACCGTCATGCAAGAAACGATGCGACAACTCATCCAAACCCTCCATGGTAGTGCATCAGCCTATTTCGGACCACGAAGCATTCAAAGAAATACCCGTGCACCTTCTTCACGTACTGGGCATACTAATTCATATCGCAATGAGGAATCTGAAGATTTTTCTTATCAACCTGGACGAACTTCGTCAGTGCGAGCCACAGATACTGAACAACGTGTCACCCTCTCCCCAGAAAGGACCAGCGCATTGGAAAGATTAAGTACGGTTTCTCCTTTCGATCGATTAGGCCCTAGGAGGAATAAAAGTCCTCTTAATGCAGCGTCGAGGAGCTTTCGACGACCATTAGATTTAAGGGAAGGATCTGCCCAGTCACGACCAGCTGCTCGTCAAGATGGATCCTATGATCGACCAGCTGCTCGTCGAGATAAATCCCAGGAAGCCACTTCAACGCGATCAGTTGCTCGAACCAATAGGCCCGAGGAAGGGAATGATGTATGCAAAGGATCTATTCAGAGGCTGGAGGATAGATTAGGGGAAATAGTTAAGGCCAAGAACCCTCTACAACGAACCGTTGTTCGAGGAACACCTTTTGTCCAGGATATTGTTGATTTTCCAACACCATCAAAGTTCAAAGCACCTGTTGTGACTCCCAAGTATGATGGGAAAACTGACCTTGTCCTTCATATAGAATAATATCAAGCTGCTGTCGACATCTATGTTGTCCCAGACGAGATGAGATGCAGGGCATTCTCGGGAACTCTTACCGGATCTGCTCAGATATGGTATAATAATCTTCCTTGGGGTAAGATTTCAACTTTTCTTCAACTGGCCGAGTTATTCATTGGGAATTTCTTCTTTGGAGCAAAGCCAGTTAAACGGGTAGCACATTTGTTAAGTGTTAGACAAAAAGCTAGGGAGAGTATCAGAGATTATATAACTCGTTTTAATAACGAGAAGCTCGAAGTCATCGATTATGAGGAGAAGACAGCAATTACCACTTTGATGAGTGGACTACTGCCGAACAAGTTGTACTACACTTTGGCCAAAGATCCACCTCGAACCATGTCAGACTTTAAGGGGAAAGCGTCCAAGATTATGAATGCCGAGGAGGCTATGTCTGCGAAGAAGAATATGGACGCCAAAGAAACTAAGGTGGAAAGTGATAAAGCTAAAAAGAAAGAACATAAGAACAATGGTGGTGACAAACAATCCAAAAATAGGTCATCATGGGAGGTCTTGAGGAAATTTGATAATTACACACCTTTGAAGGCAAATATTAACCACGTCCTGGAAGAAATTAAGAACAACGAGGAGTTAAATTGGCTAAAGAAAATGAAGGCAGGCCCTGACACGAGGAATAGGGAAAAATATTGCGAGTTCCACAAGGATCATGGCCATATGACTAAAAATTGCATAGCTCTTCAGAATGATATTGAAACACTCATCCGACGAGGAAGGCTAGAGAAGTATGTTGATCGGGGAGGCAAAAGAAGAAACAACGACCGAACTAGAGAGAGATCTAGATCTCCTCGTCGATCAGAGGAGAACAAGAAGAGAAACCATGAAGTTGATCCAGAGGATGACCCCGATCTTCCCAAGAAACCAAGACAGCCAGAACGAGAGGTATTTTCAATACGCTTTGGATCATTTGACTGTAATGTTATTACAGGTGGAGATGCAGGAGGAGGACACCTTACTGCAGAAAGAAAAGCTTACCTCGGCGAGGCACAAGCTTGCTCGTACATTCAGCGAATAAATCTAGCTGAAGAGGATCGCCCGAGAAAGGTGAGCAAAGAGAAGTTGGTCATCGGGTTCTCAAAGAACGACCTCGCAGGTGTTCTATATCCTCATGATGACCCATTGGTGATCAAAATGAGGATGAAGGAGGTTATGATTTCAAGAGTACTGGTCGACAATGGTAGCTCGGCAGACATCATGTTCTACTCGTGCTTTGATAGTTTAAATCTAAAGCTATCTCAACTGGAACCTTATCACAGACCCCTCATCGGTTTTGCTGGCGAGAAAGTATTTCCACTTGGGACGATCAAGTTGGATATATTCATTGGTACGTGGCCTGCTTGTCGGATAGAAAGAATACGTTTCTTTGTGATGGATAAGAATGTCCAGTCATCATACAATATCATCATGGGAAGAGTAGGGTTGAAGAAGTTCGAAGCTGTACCATCTACAGTGCATCAGTGCCTAAAATTTCCAACAAACTTCGGGGTAGGAGTTGTGAAAGGTGATCAAAAAGTAGCTCGGGAATGCTATTATTCATCCGCCGAGAAAGAAGAACTGGAAGAATCAAAGAAAAAGACTACTACCTATCAAGTGGATGAAGGTGCAGAAATTGAAACATTGGATCCTAGAGATGAGTCACAACTCGTGAAGGGTCAAGTGGTGGAAGCTACTGAAACTATCATTCTGGACGACCAGCACCCTGAACGAACTACTCAAATAGGTTCTTCGTTGGATACCTCATTAAAACAGGAGTTGATAACTTTCCTTAGAATCAGAAGATAAACTTTTGCGTGGAGTCATGAAAATATGCCTGGGATAGACCCAAACTTCTTATGTCACGAGCTCAATGTGAATAAGGAGATCAAGCCTGTGAAGCAGAGAATAAGAGTATTCAGTCCCGAGAAGAATCAAGCTATACAGGAGGAAGTCGAGAAGCTCCAGAAAGCTTGTTTCATTGAAGATGTTAAATATCCAGATTGGTTAGCTAATGTGGTGATGGTAAAGAAGAAGAATAACAAGTGGAGAATGTGTGTAGACTTCACCGACCTCAACAAAGATTGCCCAAAGGATCACTTTCCATTGCCCCGAATTGATCAACTAGTGGATGCTACCTCGGGACACGAGTTGCTGAGCTTCATGGATGCTTATTCTGGTTACAATCAGATCAAAATGAAACCTGAAGACAGGGAAAGTACTTCTTTCATTACCCCTAGGGGAACTTATTGGTATAATGTTATGCCTTTTGGTTTGAAAAATGTAGGTGTGACATATCAGAGGCTGATGAACAAGGTCTTTGCTGAACAAATCAGTGACAATATGGAAGTCTATGTTGACGACATGCTGACAAAAAGCAAGAAAGCTGCTGATCATCTAGTTGATTTAAATCAAACTTTTGATTAACTAGATAAATACCAAATGAAGCTGAACCCGACGAAGTGCATATTTGGAGTACGAGAAGGCATGTTTCTCGGGTACATTGTCAATCAACGAGGCATTGAAGCAAATCCTGAAAAGATCAAAGCTCTATTAGGGCTGCGATCTCCAACAACGAATAAGGAAGTGCAGAGTCTCACTGGACGAGTAGCGGCACTCAACAGATTTCTCTCACGAGCAACTGATAGATGTCTCCCATTCTTCAAGACACTCAGAAAGACTTTTGAGTGGAATGATGAATGTGAGAAGGCTTTCCAAGACTTGAAGAAATATTTGGGAGCACCTCCACTGTTGTCCAGGCCGGTGATGGGAGAAAAATTATATTTTTACCTTGCAGTGTCCAAGAATGAAGTTAGCTCGGCGTTGATCAGAGTGGAGAATGGAGTACAAAAGCCAATTTACTACACAAGTAAAGCCTTCCGAGGAGCAGAGATCAGATATCCAAGGCTAGAAAAATTGGCACTGGCGCTGATTGAGGCGAGTAGGAGAATGAGGCCATACTTCCAAGCTCATACTATAGTAGTATATACCGATATGCCATTGAGGCAAGCCCTTCATAAGCCAGAAAAATCAGGGATATTGATGTACTGGCCAATAGAGCTCGGTGAATATGATATAATTTATGAACCCAGATCATCATTAAAAGGGCAGGCTGTAGCAGATTTTATAGCGGAGTTCACCTATCCTGATACCCCCAGAGAGCAAAAGTTGTTTGCTGATCAACCTGTGGATGTTACAGGACCTACAAACACAAGCTCAGACCAACTCCGGTTGGTAAAAGGGCGAGTGGATGTTACAGGATCATCAATTTTGAGCTCAGACCAACTCCAGTTGGTAAAAGGGCAAGAAAAGATGATCGACGAGGAGCGAGAAAAATTCAGGGAGGATAAAAGGAAGCAGCAAATATTTCACCGAGGAACTCTAACTGATTCGAAATTTGATGACAAGTTACCTATATGGAGGCTATATGTAGATGGCTCATCTTGCACTGCAGGATGTGGCGCGAGGATAGTTTTGAGCACTCCAGACGAGGTCGACATGGAATACGCCTTACTTTTCCAATTCAAAGCCTCCAGCAATGAGGCTGAATATGAGGCCATGATTGCAGGGCTTAATCTGGAAAAAATTATGGACGCGCAGCAGGTCATGATCTTCAGCGATTCTCAATTGATCATAAACCAAATGATGGGAATTTATGCAGTTAGAGGAGAATTAATGATCAGATATCATGCAACGGCAAAGGAGTTGGTATCAGAATTTGCCGCTATTCATCTGGTTAGAATACCAAGAATGGAGAATGCGAGAGCAGACGCCCTAGCTCGACTAGCATCAGCTACTCGTACCGAGCTACGACGAACAATCCCAATTGAAGTGTTAGCTGGTCGGAGTATAGATGAAGATCTGACGATGAACTTTATCACCCTTGATTTAGGACCATCTTGGATGGATCCCATCAGGGCGTATATCGAGGAGGGAGAATTGCCAATTGACAAGCTCGCAGCCAAGAAGTTAAAGTTTAAAGTTGCTCGGTATGTATTAACTAATGGTGTTTTATATAGACGAGGAATTATGGCAGGTTTTCAGAGATGCGTACACCCCTCTGAGGTGAAAGAATTGATTGAAGAAATCCATGAAGGGTCTTGTGGAGCACATGTAGCAGGTCGGACGCTTTTCCAAAGGGTAATGATGCAGGGATACTACTGGCCGACGATGAGGGCTGATTGTATAGCCTATGCCAAGAAGTGTGACAAGTGCCAGCGTTTCTCCTCCATCCAAAGAACTCCACAAGAACTGTTGACACCCATAACTTCTCCTTGACCATTTGCCATGTGGGGAATAGATTTGGTTGGACCACTGCCAACAACTCGAGGAAGATTCAAGTATCTCGCCATCGCAGTGGATTATTTTACTAAGTGGGTAGAAGCTGAGCCACTCATTGACATGACGTACGAGAAGGTATACCAATTTGTTTGGAAGAACATAATTTGTCGATATGGTCTACCTCATGCCTTCATCACAGACCATGGAACACAATTTGATAACGAGGAGTTTGCCACCTATTGTCAGCAGTCAAACATTTTGAAGGTTCATTCAGCACCGGGTCATCCTCAAAGCAATGGACAAACTGAAGTGACAAACAGACCGCTGCTGAACGGTTTAAAGAAAAGATTGGATGATGCAAAAGCCAACTGGATCAAGGAGCTACAATCAGTACTTTGGGCTTACCGAACTACTCCCCGAATAGCAACTGGAGAATCACCATACATGCTGGCGTTTGGAAGTGAAGCTGTCATACCCGCCGAGTTGGGTCTCCCAACACACAGGGTACTTAATTTCAATTCCCCTATCAGCGACTTAATGAGAAGACTAGATTTAAACATGCTCGAGGAAGTTAGAGAAGAAGCATCCATTAGAAATGCTGCT
The DNA here is from genome assembly GCA_949130495.1 of Sambucus nigra. Lineage (NCBI taxonomy): Eukaryota > Viridiplantae > Streptophyta > Magnoliopsida > Dipsacales > Adoxaceae > Sambucus > Sambucus nigra. The sequence continues at coordinate 497,290,392 of OX422213.1, read as the reverse complement.
TACCAGCAGCGAACAACTTTGTTTTACAACAAGAGGGTGAAGAAATGTGACCTGAAAGAAGGAGACTATGTGCTGAAGAAAGTAATTCAAAAGCATAACAAACTGGAGGCAAACTGGCATGGACCATACCGAGTTACAGAAGTTGTTCGACCAGGAACTTATCGAATAGCAACTTTAGAAGGCGAAGAGTTTAAAAATGCCTGGAATGCAGAGCACCTGCCCAAGTATTATCAGTGATGTATATGTAACACAGTTCCATCAGTATGAATAAAATGAAAATATTCTGCAAGTCTCTGTGTTTATTGAAACATTTTCGAGGAATACTAGTGCTACGCACTCCTCGGCAAAGCTCGGCAGACTACTCAACGAAATATTCCAAACTGTACCAAGTATGGTTGGTCGGGGATAAAAACCCACTAACTGTAGTTGGTCGACGAGGAGAAATATTCCTAAAAATGCCAACCTGTTTGGCTAGGAAACGAAATATTCCAAACTGTACCAAGTATGGTTGGTCGGGGATAAAAACCCACTAACTGTAGTTGGTCGACGAGGAGAAATATTCCTAAAAATGCCAACCTGTTTGGCTAGGAAACGAAATATTCCAAACTGTACCAAGTATGGTTGGTCGGGGATAAAAACCCACTAACTGTAGTTGGTCGACGAGGAAAAATATTCCTAAAAATGCCAACTTGTTTGGCTAGGAAACGAAATATTCCAAACTGTACCAAGTATGGTTGGTCAGGGATAAAAACCCACTAACTATAGTTGGTCGACGAGGAGAAATATTTCTAAAAATGCCAACCTATTTAGCTAGGAAACGAAATATTCCAAACTGTACCAAGTATGGTTGGTCGGGGATAAAAACCCACTAACTGTAGTTGGTCGACGAGGAGAAATATTCCTAAAAATGCCAACATGTTTGGCTAGGAAACGAAATATTCCAAACTGTACCAAGTATGGTTGGTCGGGGATAAAAACCCACTAACTGTAGTTGGTCGACGAGGAGAAATATTCCTAAAAATGCCAACCTGTTTGGCTAGGAAACGAAATATTTCAAACTGTACCAAGTATGGTTAGTCGGGGATAAAAACCCACTAACTGTAGTTGGTCGACGAGGAGAAATATTCCCAAAAATGCCAACCTGTTTGGCTAGGAAATGAAATATTCCAAACTGTACCAAGTATGGTTGGTCGGGGATAAAAACCCACTAACTGTAGTTGGTCGACGAGGAGAAATATTCCTAAAAATGCCAACCTGTTTGGCTAGGAAACGAAATATTCCAAACTGTACCAAGTATGGTTGGTCGGGGATAAAAACCCACTAACTTTAATTGGTCGACGAGGAGAAATATTCCTAAAAATGCCAACCTGTTTGGCTAGGAAACGAAATATTCCAAACTATACCAAGTATGGTTGGTCGGGGATAAAAACCCACTAACTGTTGTTGGTCGACGAGGAGAAATATTCCTAAAAATGCCAACCTGTTTGGCTAGGAAACGAAATATTCCAAACTGTACCAAGTATGGTTGGTCGGGGATAAAAAACCCACTAACTGTAGTTGGTCGACGAGGAGAAATATTCCTAAAAATGCCAACATGTTTGGCTAGGAAACGAAATATTCCAAACTGTACCAAGTATGGTTGGTCGGGGATAAAAACCCACTAACTGTAGTTGGTCGACGAGGAGAATTTATCGACCTTGGTTGGTCGGACACATTTTATGAAAAAGACAAAAATTTACCAAGTATGGTTAGTCGGGGATAAACTCTCACTAACCGTAGTTGGTCGACAAGCATAATTTAATAACCTTGATTGGTTGATACTTGTAACTTTTTAACTATGACTGACTTGGTCAAGAAACAACACAATATTATTATCTTTTAACAGATATGCATACACAAATATAAAAGTACTTGATCAGATTTGCAAACAAAATGAAAGTCTTTCATTGAATTCAAACTAAATTACATTGATAATGAAATTACAGTTACATTGACATGTATACTACCTATTACATCAAAAATTCCTATTCTACTGGTCTTTTCCCCTCTGCTTTTGACACAGGTTCCTCGCCAGCAAGCAGATCATTTAAAGACTGAGGAGAATTGATAAAGTTAAGATCTTTCAGCATCCTGACATTCATCACGGATGGTCGATCTAAAAGATGCTCGGGACGAGATACCTCGATTTGAGAGTGAAGATTGTAGTCACCGAGGTATTTTGAAATTAAGCTCCGAGGAATGGCCCGAGCAGGGATCCAATCCATCTCCAAATTGTATGGTGGCGCAGGCAAGTCGAGCAACCCGGGATCATGGTAGTCCCACAGATAATGGCCTTGTTCGAGCTTCAACACACCTAAGGCATTCAGCCATCCTTGCTTGTAGCCCTCATTGTTGGCATTCTGGATACGGTCGTCCAAGTGGAATAATGCTTTGTTGTATCCAGCCATCCAGAACTCCCTGGGCTATTTGTGGAATTGATATATTAGCTTTTCTAGCTGCTCGTGGAGATTCTTGATGAAAAGCTCCTTATTCTCCAGGACTGACTTCTGCGCAGAGAGCTGTTTTTCCAAGTCCCTAATTTTCTTTGACATATCAGACAAAGCATGGTTCTTCACCATTAATTGGAAAGCTTGGTTCTCTAACGCAGACTGAGTTCTCTGTTCCTCGACAAGGACCCGAGCTGCTCTTCCTCGTCCCCGAGGAGCTCTTGCTCGACCCCGAGAAGATGTGGAAGGGCCCGACCTCTTTAAGGCGTCCAATTATTCCCTCAACTTGGAATTCTCAACTTCTAAGAATGAAAATCCCTCATCAGTCACTGGGATTAGAGCTGTCGAAGAAGAGGCTGCAGATTTCAACTGTGCTAGCTCTTTATGCAAATTATTGTTCTCTTGCACCAGCAGCTCGGTAATCTATCTGCATTCCTCAACCTCGCCCCTCAGGGTTCTCTCCCTTACATCATAACCAGCAAAGAGCTTCTCGTAGCCCTTCTCGGTAATAAGCTGCTGGTACTTCTTCTCATACCCATCATGCAACAAAGCAGTGGATTCTTTGTATTGAAGCTGAAGGTCTTCGAGGGTGCCTTGGAGATCCTCGATCATCTCGTAATAGGCCACATTATTGGCCACCGCTCGATCAAGTAAACACTTCAGGTATTGATATGCCTCCACTGCCTGTTCTGAAGCATCCTGGCCGAGGATATCGACAACTTGTGCAGCACTCAGGTCTGTGTGGCTAGCCTTAAAGTACTCATTGCATTGCCTCAGCAGCACAGTATCATGAGCAGATAACAGTTCCATCCTGGCCAGAAACTAGCAGAAAAAAGAAAGAGCAATCATCAATAAGAAGAATAAGCAGAGTATGAATGAAATAGACAACAATATGAAAAAAGTTCAAGTTTTATTAGATCACAATTCAGAGTTACAACTTCTGGATTACATTTGACAAAAGAAGAAAAATATAAAGATAAGCCAAAAAACACTACACCTTTTCCTTATCTCCCAAAACCTTCTCGGGAGGTTGGGAAGAGGAAGCAGGTTGCTCGGAGGGAACTGTGGGTTGTTCAGAGAGCATCAGCTGTTGCTCGAAAGAAGAAACAACTTGCTCGGTAGCATACTGGATGGCTGGGGGGTGATCTCCCATCACCATTGAAGACTCCTCAGAGGTAGCTTCGTCCTCTTCTAATTCTTCTGGAGTAGGAGGGGGACCAGGGATATGTCTCTGGAAGAGCTCGGAGGATTCGTCGACCTTCATTTCCTGGAGGGCAGCAACCCCTCCATCCCTAAAGTACTTCAGGCTGCTATAGTCCACTTGCGACACCATAGCAGCCATCCCCTTGTTCCATCCCTTGTCCCAGACAGAGCTGAAAGACCTCTTCACTACCATCTTCCTCTTCAATTTCTCCGAGGAGAGCTTCTCGGACAGCAGGTTCTCAGCAGCCTTCAATTTATTTTCGATTTCCTCCTTCTGCCGACCTACTTCTCGAAGTGGAGCCAACTCCTCCTCAGCAGTCTTGAGCTTATCAGCAAGCTCTCCAGCAGCTTTGAGCTTCTCTTCAAGCTCTTTATTCGTCTTCTCCAAGGCATTATTTTTATTCTCCAGCTCCTTGGAGGCATCAGCAGCTCGAGCTTTTTCTTGCTCGGCAGTGGCAAACTTCTTCTCCCAAACAGCTTTATCGTCAGTATATTTCTGGCGAGAATCTGCCAGAGACTTGGTAGCTTCTTCCAGAGCTCCCTCCACACTGGACGAGGAGCAAGAAGCCTTAATTGCTTCATCCTTCTTCAGGATTATATTGAAGCAGCTCGTCAACTGTGAACAGAAAAAGAAAGCAAGTTAGAAACAAGAAATGACAAAGGAAAATATGAAAAGTTCAAAGTAAAGAGACTTACTGAAGCAAGATGACGAGCAGCCAAAGAAGTAACCATGTCCCGAGTAAGGTTATCTTCATTACCTTGGACCTCGGGAATGGTCCGGGACTTCATCGAGCTCATGGCAGAACTCGGAGGAACAAAAGTGGGAACTACAGTCCCAACAGCTGGGGGCTGAGTAGTGGTGTCAGCCAAATTCACCGAGGAACTCTTCTTGAGCCTCCTCGGGGGAACAGGTACCAATTCAACCAAGGAAGAACCCTTAGTCGATGATATCACAATCACATCTCCAGGAGCAGCAGACCTGCTCGAAGCCACTGCGGGCTTATCAGCAACCTTCTCGGCAACTTTAGCAGGATCAGTTGGAGGAGTTGCATCAGTCTTCTTTATCCCCTCCCTTGGGACATCAATCCTACTCCTCTTTGCCTCACCAGAACCGGAGGCAGATTTCTCAAACAGGGTAGGAGGTCTTCTCTTCTTCATCCTTTCGCTCAAAGGAATATGAGATTCAGGCGAAGAACTTGCAGAGGCTGGTACTGGCTCTGCTTCACTGATCACTGTATGAGCAGTGAAGGATGTTATGTAGCTCTTGTACTGGAGCAGATACGAAGCCGACCTGATGTGCTCATCGGCAACCCTTTGATGCAGACCCCAGATAAGTCCCAAATGCCTTATATTGACATCTGTTTCTTTTGGGCACTTTCTCTTGCTATCAACTGCAAATAAACAAACATTGTTATCAGTGACACATTTTATCAAACACAAAACAAACATGATTTTAAAATAAATAAAATAAAACAAAAATAACCTATCCCATTGCCATAAGGAGGGCATCTGGGACCCTGGTAAACCTCATCTCCGGTTAATGGAGCGTGTTGCCAATTTTTTACGACAACCCCGTGTTCAAAATAATCCCTATTGGCATCAGAGAGATTGACTACTAAGGCTCTATTTATAAACCTCGTTTTTAAATAAAAAATATTCTCATTAACTGCCCATCTATAGCAGTACATGATTTCCGAAATTCCTATACGAGTTCCATGCACTTGATTTAATTTATGCACCCCATTAACTATTCTCCATGTGTTGGGGGCTATTCGTGTAGGAACAACATCAAAGTACTGACAGAATTCCAAACACAGAGGATTTGGTGAAAAAGAAAATCCACACTCAGCAAAAAAGAGACTGGGGAACCAATGTCCCTCAGCCAAATTGAAATAATTAGAAGGCTCAGAAAGCTCTTCCAAGACAACCCAAGAGGGAATGGAAAAATCAGATCGAAATTTGTCAAGAGATTCAACAGGGTAAACCATGGTGATTAAAATAAATAAAGAAGAAGGAAGAGGATCTTACATGAAAAGAATGGATCTGCTGACAACGAACGAAGGAAAAGATGAACGCACAAGAAAGTAGGAAGAGACAACGTAAAACTCAAAGATGAAAATTTGAAAAGGTAGAAGACGATGGGAGTGTCTGTGAAGTTTAAATACCTTGCCTTGGGAAATGGTGAAGTAATGATTACAAAAAAGGATGATTACGTTACCGGCGGCTAAAAAGATGAAAATTAGCGCGAGAATCAAAGCGGACAACAGCGGCTAAAAAGATAAAAAGAGACTCGGGAACCAAAGCGGGCAAAAGACGAAAAGTGACGCAGGAATCGAAGCACGTAGAAAAGTCCAAAAAAGCATGATTCTACGAATTGGGTAGGAGAAATAAATACAAAGGAAATGCTCCTAAAAATCAGGAAGACTATTTAAAGCTACCATATTCCGAGAAAGAATGTTCCATACTCCTCAAATTTTGAACTATGAAACATTGGGGGCTTCTGTTGATACCAAATTTAATCTGCTGATTTGGACCAATCATATGAAGACACGTGGTTATCTACATGGCAACAACAAGCAATTCCGAGATGATCACACGCTCCGAGGAACAAGACTACAACGAGGAAAACTAGTTCCCCGAGGAACACTGCCTCCCCGAGGAACTCACACTCTTCGAGGAACACTGCCTCTCCAAGGAACTCTTGAGTACCGAGCAACTCAGGCGGTCCGAGCTGCACCTCGAACAAAGCATTAATAGCTGGATAACTAACAGTTCAACTGGTTCATTAAATGCTTATTATTTAGACGCACACGCATAAAGGGAATTGAATGTATTACCCTTTCATATGTACATCATTTAATGTATCACCCTTTCAGATTACAGCCTCAAGGCTATAAATACATTATACAATCCTCATTCTAAGGGGATCTGGTCCTAGATCTGAACCCCGGATCGGAATTTCTTGAGATAATTTGTAATCGAGAATTCCCATACAAACAGCAATAACACAACAGTGGACGTAGGCCATTCTTAAAAGGCTGAACTACTTTAAAAATTCTTTGTCTCATTTATTTATCTGCGATTGAATAATTAGAGTGATCTAATTTTTTACATCAACAATTTGTATTATGGATTTAAACATCATTGATACACACAACTCACAAGAGTTCGTGAAGAACTCTTCTTTAATTGAATTTGATGTTCAAAAGGATTTGAACAGGTGGACTATTCCTAAAGTCCAGCCTAAAACCATTTATAATACTAACTGGTATAACTTTCGTAGCAAGTACGCTCTAAAAACTATGGAACAAACCATTAGTCTAAACGAGCAAGATAAGTCTATCGAACTCTTCAAATGGGATGATCTTAAAGATCATATAAAAGATAAAAATTATCATTTTATTCATGTTGGTTTAATTCAAATTGCTTTTAAACCCTTGACCCTTTCTGGTATGAACGCATGTCTGCAAGCTACTCTACGTGATGGTAGGTGTACTAATTTTAGACAATCTTTGATGGGAGCAATTGAAACTAGTCTTTGTAATGGACCTGTTTATTTTGACGTGTTTCCAAATATAACTTTGTCTTTGTCTGACATGCACCTTTGTAAAGCTTTGAGTCTTAGGGTTCAAACTAAAGGTTATAATTTTCTTCCTGGATCGGAAACTATTGGGATTATCTATAGGATTTATTACAAGGTAATGAATACTATGGCTCCCAATATTAAACAATTTAGTCCTTTTGGTAAAACTGTGTTAATTGACACACACCTTATAGATTCTAATGTGCACACACCTAGAACTATAAGTTGGGACGAAATTGATTTACTAGAGACTTGGGCTATAAAAAATGTTGTTCCTCCCCAACCACGACAAAATGAAGATATTGGCGATATAATTGAGGATAAATATGGTGATGTTTTTATAAACTTTAGAAAATTTAATAGGTGTGAATCCTATAGAAGCCAGTCTTCTAAACCATTTGTTACCTATCCTCCATCTACTTCACGACACTCTGTTTGTGAAGATCCTAGAAGCCATCCATATCACGATGACATGCATCTTCATGGTATTTTTACCAATGAACAAATACCTCATGGTATTTATGAGAAGAAGGATACTTCTCAGCGTAGAGAATCTCCTACGCCGTCTGAAATGAACGTCAGACTTTAACTCTCTTGCCTTTTTTATGGTTTTTACAGTTAATAGGAAAGAAATTAATGCTGAATTTTATCTACCTGGTTATGCTAAATTTCGTAATTGGTACTTTTCCAAATATAGCAAAACTGAGTTAGATAATTATAAAAATGAATTTTATAAATGGGTGGAAGATAACCAGCAGGTTACTTCTTTTGTTGTTTGGTTTCAAATATTTTCTAAAGATAAGCATCTTTTTGTTCTTGAGGATAAACAGATTCTTAAAACGGAAGATAAACATTTAAAAACCTGGAAAACATCGAACGATCAAATTATATCTGCAGTTCATCCTCCTACTGAACCACTTTCCCTAGATGTTGGAAGCACCAGCCAGAGTAGCAGCGCCCCTAAGTTAGAAGCCAATGCCTTCCTTAATATGGAGACTGGGGACAGACTTCTTACACATAAGAAAGAATTAAATCCTCTTTACAAACAAGGTAATTACACCAACCTTATCCTAAATACGATAGGAAACCAACTCAATAGAATTGAGAACCTCCAGGTTAATCTTATGGCTAAGAAACCTGACGACTTTAAGAAAAGTCTTGACCAACCTTTAGTTCAACCTCCTATTGAGGTTAAAGGTTTAAAATGGGTAATAAAACTGATTTTATATCCCAACTTAAAGCGATTGAGAACAATCTTAAAGGGTTAAAAATCAATACTTTATCCCATGTTGATTCTGATTCAGAATTTGACATTCCTTTGAAAGAAGCTCATGATTTTGAAGATTCTTTCAAAAATTCTGAAGATTATGTCAATAAAATTACTTATAGTAATAACATTGGATATGTTGGACCTGTGAGAAATTACTATCACAGACCAACCCCTCAGGATCTCCTTTTTGAAGAAAGTACTGTGATGAACCCACAGTCTAACTTCCAGGGTAAAACCATTTATGAATGGAATATAGATGGTAAATCTAAACATCAAATCTACGAAATGATTCATCAAATGACCATGTATTCCACCATTTGTAAACAAAACCAGGCTTCAGATCAAAGCATTGCTCAGACGATCATAACTGGGTTTACTGGTACTCTTAGGAATTGGTGGTCGAACATTCTTACTGACAGTCAAAGAAATGACGTCATTAATGCTGTTAAAATTATAAAAGATGAACATATGCAAGACATAGGTACACAGGATGCTGTTTATACCTTAATGCTTACAATTATTCTTCATTTTGTTGGCAATAGAGATTATACTGGAGAACGTAACAGAGAATTATTACAAAACCTTCGATGCCCTACCCTCAGCCAATTTAGATGGTACAAGGATGTCTTCCTTGCTAGGGTCACTCAGAGACTTGATGGAAATCATGACCATTGGAAAGCCAAATTTATTGATGGCCTTCCTACCTTCTTTGCTGAGAAGGTTCGTAAGAAATTAAGAGAAGCTAATGACAGCATCTCTATCCCCTACGATCAATATACTTATGGCCAACTCGTCAGTGTTGTCATTCAAGAGGGGCTTTCTCTCTGCAATGATCTTAAGCTTCCGAGGCAGCTTAAGAAACAGAATCTTTCTGGAAAGAAAGTATTAGGAGAATTTTGTGATCAATTTGCTTACAATACTCATGAGACTTCTAATCGAAAAGTCTCCCATAGAAACAAGAAAGTTTCTAAAAAGCCATATAAACGTAAAAAGAAACATTATAAAAATGTTATTAATCAGGGGGATAATTCTAAAAAGAAATTTTTTAGAAATAAGAAAACTAACAAAACTAACCCTAAATGTTTCAAATGTGGCAAATATGGCCACTTTGCTAATAAATGCAAAATGGAAACTAAAATTAATAATCTTCAAATTGATGACCATTTGAAGACCCAATTAAATAAACTCTTACTTAATTCTGACTCCTCTGAAGATTTAGAGGACTCATCTGAGAACGATGACGAGCTTTATTATATACAAAGCTCTAGTGACTAAGATATCTCCGAGAAAGGAGATTTTCAGTGCAAGCCTTTAACTGAGAGATGTAATCATCTGCAATCAGTTCTTCAGATGAATGGTTTAAGTCTTAATGTTCTCACTAGTCAGCAACAATCTATGATTGATGTCATCAATCAAGTTACTGACCCAGACGTTAAATTGAAACTAATTAAGTCTTTCTATATTCAGGAAAGCCTTCCTAATTCTTCATATACCCTTCCTCAAAACCAACAGTACAGCCTTTCGGAGGTACTTAACCGTCTTGAAAAAGGTGAAGAATCTAATAAACCTGCTAACATTAAAGACCTAAGACATGAAGTCAATAATCTTAAAATTGAGTTAAGACTTCTTAAGAATCAGCATAATAACATGCAAATTGAGATTAATAATCTCAAGAATACTTCAAAACATTCAAATCCGAAAATTCCTAAAACTGAAGATTCCGTGGATTATTTGGGTGTTATGAACCGTGTACCCAGCCAGAAGTGGTACACAACTGTCAACCTTGTTATTAACAAAGAATTTACTTTGTGTAATATCATTGCTCTTGTAAACAGTGGTGCTGATATGAATTGTATTCAAGAAGGAATTGTCCCTACTGAATACTTTGAGAAGACTGCTCAATCCTTGTTTAATGCTAGTGGTGATAGCATGGGCATTAAATATAAATTAACTAATGTCTCCATCTGTAACAATGGAATTTGTTTAGATAGTACCTTCTTGCTTATTAGCAATTTATCTCAGCAGATAATTTTAGGTAATCCTTTTTTATCTTTGCTTATGCCTATAGATAAAATTGATTCCAGTGGAATATATGCCACTGTTCAAAACCAAAAGATTGTTTTTGAATTTATTACCCAACCCGAGATTAAGAAAATCAACTATTTGACAAATAATATTATTTTCAAAGAAAACCATTTGAATTTTCTTCAAAAATAAATCTCTTTTTTAACTATCAAGCAGAAGCTGGAGTTACCTAACGTATTGCAAAAAATCAATGTTGTTAAAAATCAATTAATAACTGAAGTTTGCAGTGATATCCCTAATGCTTTTTGGGATAGAAAGAAACATATTGTTTCTCTTTCGTATGAAACTGATTTTAATGAAAAATCCATTCCTACTAAGGCCAAACCCAGTCAAATGAAGACTGAATTCCTTAACCTTTGTAAGAAGGAGATTCAGAGTCTTTTAGATATAAAGCTTATAACTAAAAGTTATTCTCCTTGGAGTTGTACATCTTTTTATGTTAACAAGGCTACTGAAAAGGAACGAGGTGTTCCTAGGCTTGTAATTAATTACAAGCCCCTTAATAATGTTTTGCAATGGATAAGTCATACAATTCCTAATAAAAAGGATTTACTTGATCGGCTTAACTCTGCCACTATCTTTTCCAAATTTGATTTAAATTCTGGATATTAGCAGATCCAAATTGCTCCACAAGATCGGTATAAGACTTCTTTTGTGGTTCCTTTTGGCCCTTATCAATGGAATGTTTTGCCTTTTGGGCTTAAAAATGCCCCCTCTGAATTTCAAAATATCATGAACGATATTTTCAATCCTTATTCTGATTTTTCAATTGTCTATATTGATGATATCCTCATCTTTTCTCAATCGATTGATCAACACTTTAAACATTTAAGGATTTTTAAAGATGTTTTTAAAACTAATGGTTTAGTTGTTTCCGCACCCAAAATGAAAATTTTTCAAACTAAAATTCGATTTTTAGGACATAACATAGGAGAAGGGAAAATACTCCCTATTGATCGAAGTATCGAATTTGCTTCCAAATTCCCTGACGAGTTAAAAGAAAAAACTCAACTCCAAAGATTTCTTGGTAGTCTCAATTACATTGGTGATTATTACAAAAATCTTGCACAAGATAGTGCAATCCTTTATACTAGGTTGAAAAAGAACCCTGCTCCTTGGATAATAGAGCACACCAAAGTTGTTCAGAAAATCAAACTGAAAGTCAAGCAATTGCCTTGGCTAGCTTTGGCTAATCCCTCATTTTCTAAAATTGTTGAAATTGATGCCTCGGATTTTGGCTATGGTGGTATTTTAAAACAACTTAATTCTTCAACTAAAAAGGAAGAACTTGTTCGTTTTACTTCTGGCGCCTGGAAAGATGCTCAGAAAAATTACTCGACCATTAAAAAAGAAATTCTTTCGGTCGTAAAATGCATAACAAAATTTCAAGATGATTTATTAAATCAGAAATTTTTACTACGAATTGATTGTAGTGCTGTTAAACAGGTTTTGCAAAAAGATGTTGAAGATATTGTTTCAAAACAGATTTTTGCCAGGTGGCAAGCAAATTTATCCTCATTTGATTTTGATATTGAGCATATCAAAGGTGAAAACAATTCTCTTCCTGATTTTCTAACTAGAGATTTTTTGCAGAATCAATGAGTGGCCCCTCTAGAGGGCGTGGCAGAGGCCGTGGGCAATCCCACCAAAGGCCTGGAAAAGAGAATATGGTGGTCAATGATGACCAATATCCTCCGATACAGGATTATTTGGAATTTCTTAGCCAGAGTGCACAGAATAGGGGAAAATTGAGTTCTCCTCCTAACCCTTTTAGCAAAAAGAAATCTGCTAAAGAAGTATTAGAAACCATTAAATATGATTTTATTCCTAATCAGAGGACTTCGGAATTAATACTCATTCTTAATGATGAAGATGAAAAGCAGATGTCTTCTCCATGGGAAATTAAGTCCCTTTACCTTGATACACATAATTATGATGTGCAAGAAGGCAAATACCGGACAATATATGAGGCGATTCTCACTGAGACTGAATCTGTAGTGTTTAATCATACTAACAAACACCAGAATAATTTCAAGTCTCCTATTGCTTATAGCAATGTTGTTTTAAAACAGTTTATTGGTCCCCGAGAATGGGGAATTCATCCTTTGAAGGCGCGAAAATTGAGTTCGCACACTGGATCCTATAATTACTGGGATTATGTCCAGGCTTGGACTAAAGCATTTTATTATCAAAATGTTGAGCACAAACACACATGGTTCTTTGTTTTGTGCCCAAATTCCATAAAAGAGACTTACCCAGGATGGGTTATCAATTGGTGGGACAAATTTGGCCCAGGAATTGATTTTTTCCCTGATGAAATTTCCAAAGAAAAACTCTTTTTACCTTGGACCCAATTCCATCCAAAATTAAGAGGGAAAACTAAGATCCCAGTAGGGCTTAATACCCTACTATTTTTTATCGAGATAGGTATTCCTTGGATCTCTCGTTGGGATCTTCAATGTAGAGTTAACAATCTCAATGTTCCTCTACTTGAAAGAATATTTTTCTACAGATGGTGGAGTGGTGTTGACACTATTAATACCATTTCTAAAATAAAAGAAAGCTTAAAGCACCACATGGCTTCGGTTGATGATTCACCACCTCTAGCTGAAAAGATGTCACCAGCTGTCAATACGATCAAAGATTTGAAGTTTGCCATTAAGAAGAAATTTCCCAAAGCCACGGAGCAGGAGCTACTGCAGAAGGTTTTTGAATACACTTAAAGCCAATTCAGATCGGCTTTTGATTTTCCTGGAATGAAGACCAATCCTCTCAACGATGATTCTAATACCATTCCATTACCTTCGGATGATGATGATACATCCATGGCCTCTGTCAAGAATGATAACCCTTTCTTTTGCCTTGCCGAAGAATCTCAAATCCCAGAAGATGATAAGTTTATTGGTGACATGTTCGACACCAACTTACCTACTGATCCAACAATGGAGGCATTCTTCAACTCACTGAGTTCTGCCTTTCCAACTCGAAGATTGGATGGTACCTTTCCTAATCCGGACCTAGAAGATGGCCTAGATGATTTGAGATAAATGGCCCACCTGGACCCACAAAGATGCTCGCCGACGCTTGAAGACAAAGTTTGGCAGACTCGGCGACAGTGATAGGACCCACTGGCCCATCAGCCAACAAAGCATGATGAATGGAGGGACCCATTACACACCAGCCGACGCTTCACGACAAAAGAATTTGTCAGCCTCGAATAATGGAGGGACCCAAGGGTCATTTTCTCAGGAATTATTTATTCCTTTCTATGTAATATAAATAGAGGACTCTGATTCATCTTTCAGACACCTCTTTCTTTACTCTCTCTTTCTTTCTCTAATATTATAATAAGCTTGTGGACTTTCCGGCCTTACTCCGGTGGACTCTTATTCCATTTGTAAGTTTTATGTTTGTTTCAATTTCAGTTTATAATAAAAGTTTGTAATATATTCCAGTTATATTTCCGCTTATATTGATCTTTTATTTGTTTATGGTAAATCATAAAATAGAAAGTAGAAAACTTGCCTCAAGCTTGCAAGTTCAGATTTTGATTAAGTTGTATGCAAGAACAATCACCAAAGGTTCAATCTCTCACTTTCTCCCAAGGTTTCTTCTTCTCTTTCTTTCTCTAGGTTTACCAATCTAATTAGGGGAATAGTGACTTAGTTCAAGACATAAATCGTGGCTTGAGTCCAAGTTTCCAGCTTAACTGATTAATACGCGATAAAATAATACGCAACTACTCATATAAGTTACTACCAGTCAGAAATGCCCGGAACCTCAAGATACAACACGGCATATAATTTGACTACCTCGAACCTCCCGGAACTATTGGCACCCTCCAAATTATCATTTGGAGATTTTATAATTCATTTTAGGTTCCGGTTTCATTTTAAGCCAAATGTCATTTTTAAATCATATGACATTGCAAAACATAATATAGCAAAATTCACCTCTACATATGGTAAATATGCAACATCATAGTAGATATTAACTTTTCTTCTTAAATTAATACCTACTCCACATACCAACATCTTTATATCTAATCACTATATCCAGTAAATTAAATATAAAATAGGACCTCAAAAGCGAGGGTTGTTACATACTCCCCCCCTTATGAGGGAATTTTGTCCCCAAAATTCAGGCGTACCTTGTATAAAGAGATGCGGATACTTTTCACACATGTCATCCTCGCGTTCCCACGTCAATTCCTTGGCGTTATGGTGACTCCTTTGAACCCGCACCAAGGGCAACACACGAGACCTTAATCTATGCTCCCCATACTCTAAAATAGCAACCGTTTGTTCTTCATATGAAACATCGGGTTGCAAATCAATATCCTCAAAAGGGATGTGCCAAAGCGCACCTTCATACCTCCGATACTTCTTTTGGGAGGAAACATGGAATACATCATGAATTTGTTGCAATGGTTCCGGTAAAGCAAGTTGGTATGCCACTGGACCCACCTTTGCAATAACTGGAAAAGGTCCAACAAATCGTGGCGCAAGCTTCCCCTTCTTACCGAAACGCTTTATGCCTTTCATGGGCGATACTCGAACCAAGACTTGGTCCCCAATCTCCAATTCCATGTGTCGTCGACCCGCATCGGCATAGCTCTTTTGACGGTCTTGGGCTATCC
Organism: Sambucus nigra; assembly: GCA_949130495.1. NCBI lineage: Eukaryota > Viridiplantae > Streptophyta > Magnoliopsida > Dipsacales > Adoxaceae > Sambucus > Sambucus nigra. The sequence goes on along the minus strand of OX422213.1, from coordinate 497,275,126 downwards.
GAATGCGATTTTGAATCAATTCAATCTTTGAGGAAGTATCTTGGATCATTTCAGGTCCAAGAGATTTATTATCACCCACTTCCAACCAACAAGCGGGTGATCTACACGGTCTTCCATTCAAAGCTTCATAAGGTGCCATTCCAATTGTGAATTGGTAAGAGTTGTTATAAGCAAACTCAACCAATGGGAGATATTGTTCCCGACCACCTTTGAAGTCAAGCATACACATGTGAAGCATATCCTCTAACATTTGGTTTACCCTTTCTGTTTGGCCATCTGTTTGAGGATGATACGAAGTGCTTAACCACAATTCGGTCCCCATCGCTTCTTGGAAACTCCTCCAAAAGTAGGAAACAAAAATTTTGTCTCGGTCGGAAACTATATTCAAAGGCACCCCATGGAGTCTCACCACCTCCTCGATGAATAAGCGGGCATACCGAGCAGTGTCACAATCTGTTCGCACGGGTAGGAAGTGTGCCGACTTTATCAAGCAGTCGACAATTACCCAAATTGAATCACATCCACTTTGTGATCTTGGTAAGCCCGTGATAAAATCCATCAATATGCTTTCCCATTTCCACACCGGGATCTCTAATCGTTGCAACAAACCTATCGATTTCTGATGATCGATCTTGACCAGTTGACAAGTAGTGCATTGGGACACGAACTCATAAATATCCCTCTTCATACCAGGCCACCAATATTGACGGCGCATGTCATGATACATTTTGTCCCCACCAGGATGAACCGTGAACCTAGACCCATGAGCTTCAGCCATCACTGCCCGTCTCAAATCTCCTTCCTCCGGAACAATGAGTCTTCCACAGAGGTGTAATCCACCCTCAGAATAAATTGAGTAGGACTCCGCTCCCTCGGACAGCAATCGGCGAATATGGTCTTGACACCTCTTATCCCTTCCTTGAGCTTCTACCACCCTTGCCACAATGGTAGGAGTAACGGTCATCACTGACATGAATGCTCTCACCACCGCATCCTCCTGATTGAGTTCCTTCCATTTAGCTTTCCAAACCTCAGCTAATTCTCCATCAGGCTTCCTACTCAAGGCATTCGCTACAACGTTCGCCTTACCCGGATGATAATGAATATCAAATTGATAATCTTTCATGAACTCTAACCATCGGCGATGTTGCATATTCAAGTCCTTCTGTGAAAATAAATATTTTAGTGATTTGTGGTCCGTGAAAAGACTAAACTTCTCTCCCAAGAGATAATGCCTCCATATCTTTAGGTCAAAGACAACCGCGGCTAGTTCTAAGTCATGCACCGGATAGTTTCTTTCATGGGGCTTCAACTTACGGGAAGCATAAGTGATAGACCATCTCTCTTGCTGAAGTACACCTCCTAATCCTTGAAGAGATGCATCGATGAAGACTAAATATTCAAATCTCAATTTTGGTAAAGCAAGGACCGGAGCCGAAGTCAATCTTTCCTTAAGATCATCGAATGCGGCTTGGCAAGAATCATCCTAAATAAATCTCACCCCTTTCTGGGTTAAATTTGTCAAAGGGCTAGCTATTTTAGAGAAACCCTTGATGAACCGATGATAATAACCCGCCAAACCCAGAAAACTGCGAACCTCGATAGGTTTCGTGGGCTGACCCCACTCCCTCACCGCAGCTACCTTGCCCGGATCCACTGATACACCCTGGGACGTCATCACATGACCCAAAAATTATACCTCCTATAACCAAAAGCCACACTTCTCGAACTTGGCATACAGTTGATGTTCCCGTAATCTCTGTAGGACCAACCTTAAATGCATATCATGATCAGACTCCGTTCGAGAATAGACTAAAATGTCATCGATGAACACAATAACAAATTGGTCCAGGAAATCCCGAAACACCCTATTCATGAGATCCATAAATACAGCGGGGGCATTGGTTAGTCCAAAGGGCATAACCAAAAACTCATAGGACCCATACCTTGTTAAAAAGTCAATTTTAGATACATCCTCCTCCCATATCCTCAATTGGTGATACCCCGTCCTCAAATCGATTTTGGAGAAATACATCGCTCCTCGGAGTTGATCAAACAAGTCATCGATACGAGGTAAAGGTTATTTATTTCGGATGGTGACCTTATTCAATTCTCTATAGTCCACACATAACCTGAGAGAACCATCTCTTTTCTTAACAAATAACACTGGAGCACCCCAGGGCAATGTGCTACGCCGAATAAATCCCAGCTCCAACAACTTTTGAATTTGATCTCTTAGCTCCCTCATTTCAATAGGAGCCATTCGGTATGGATTCCTCGCAATAGGCCTCGTTCCCGGAGTTAAGTCAATCACAAACTCAATTTCACGGCTAGGAGGAAAACTCGGTATTTCTCGGAAAATATCCTCAAAATCTTACACAACCGGAATAGAATCCAAGGGAATAACTACATCCCTAGAAGTCTCCTCGGCCATACAATACAAATAAGTACTAGTACTCCCCTCTAAACGAGGTAAAACTACTAGGAACATTTCTTGTCCCGGAACGGTGAAGACTATACTCTTCCCGTAGCAATTTACTATAGCATGATATTTCATAAGCCAGTCCATACCCAAAATAACGTCATACCCGACCATGTCCAGGACGAGTAAATCGGCCTCAAAGAATAAATTATCGAGAGAGATTTCTATATTTTTACAAATAAAGAAGAAGAGTGAACCATCACCCATAGAGGATTCCACACTAGTAAAAGTTCTTTCACCAGATTTAATCAACTCGGTGGTCTGAGAAAAGCTCCTAGAAATGAATGAATGCATTGCACCAGTATCAAATAAAACACGACCCATATGTCTCTGAATAAGGAACTTACCCTCAATGGCTGGCGGTGCAGACGGAGCTGGTGGAAGCATAGCATCCTGAATATGGTAAACCCTACCATATTGTAACTGACCCCGTTGTGGAGGAGCAACTGGGTTAGGCACCTGCGGAGGGAACTGAACGTACGGCTGTTATGGAGATCGAGGAAACTGTCCCCCAATCAACTGAGGACATTCCTTCTTATAGTGACCCGCTTCCCCGCATTGGAAACACCGACCTATCATATTTTCGGCATTTCGACCACGATTATTTCTAAACTGATTTACCCCTTGGCCCTGCTGACCTCTGCCTCCCTGACCACCACGGCCTACTTGTTGTTATGGGGCACCCTGACCGTGCCTATTATTATTGTTCCCCGAATTAAACCCACTAGAATGCTGCCTCTTCGACAAGTCCCCCTGTTGGGGATCCCTTTCTTTCTGTTTACTGCCCGAAGGTTGGGACGAGGGAAAGACTCCTCTAATCCAACTACCTCCCGGCCTTCCCACTTGACCCACTACGGAGGTCTTCTTTCCACTTTGCAAAAATAGCCTATGCTCTTGGCAATGTAATAGAGCTGCATTCATCACATCCCCAAAAGTCTGTAAAGCCGGATTACCCAACAAATGTTGTCGGATTCTCCAGTTCAACCCTCTCATAAACTTCAAAACTTTCTTTTCTTCGGGGGTCACTTCATCCGGCACAAAACTTGCTAACCGGGTGAATTCCTCCTCATATTCCGCTACTGACCTCTCCCCTTGCACAAGGTCCTGCAACCTCCTTATCATCTCTCCTTGAATTGTGGGAGGAAAGTACTTATGATCGAACAAAACCCAGAATTCAGAGATCGGCATTGTATCCCTCTGTTCTGGCGTAGTCACGGACTCCCACCAGTGTAATGCGGCCCCAACCAGTTTAAAAGTAGAAAGAACTTGCTTCCTGTCCTCACCACACTCCACCATACGTAGATGGCGTTGTATATCTTTCTTCCATTGATTCGCCTTTATAACATTCGAGCTCCCGTCAAATTCTGGGGGCTGACCCTTAAGAAAAGATTCCCTAGCTCTCTCCCACGGAGAAGGTCCGGTAGGAACTTGGGCATCTGGCACTCTTTGTTGGGCCTATGGCGCTTGTTGGGCCACTGCTGTCATGGTCGCATTAACGGCTTGAGCCACTATATTCGACAGATCCGCAGCATTGAATGTTCCTTGTGGCGGCGGGGGAGGACCAACATCCTCATCTAAGACCCTATTGCGTCTTGCCGGGCGACCTCTTTAGGCAGCATCTAAGATGAAGAAACAATAGAGTTATAATTCTACTTAAAACAATCTACTTTTGCAGAAGATCGTAAGCATAAGAAACAAAGCAGTCCTAATATTAGGCTCTATATCAAAGAACGCTATGGTAGAATGTGACAAGTCCACAAAGATCCAAAAGACTTTAATACCTGAGGCTCTAATACCATCTGTGACAACATGCATTCCGAAATAAGGGGTGGCCAACCCGATACCTCGACATAACGGAATCATGAATGGATATCATCCTCAGCATCATAACAATAAAATAGGTGTACGGGAAAACCACTCCATAAATCAGAAAGCAGGTTGTCAAAATTTCTGATTTAATAAAGATTTAAGAAATAAAATAAACAACCCAAATCTGATGAAAGTGGAATTTCAAAGGAACATATAGATAATTATCCAAAACAACATACAATAAAAGAACTGAATTATCTGTCGGTCCACAGTTACATTCAAAGTGTTTCCACAATTCAATATTTTACATACTACATTCATTAACAAGTACAAAAGATGGGCCACTAGCCCGAATGAAAGACCCGATCATAACTAGATTCCAAAAATGAACGCATCTAATAAACATCCTATAATAATCTGCAAGGTCATACAGCTCGTCAAAATCATAAGAGTGGGAAAATCATAACAGGCTCCCTTGCGGAGGAGCACCTGAGCGAATACAATAACATGCACAACATGGAAAATGAACGGGTCAGGGCCCGATTTATATATGATTCCCAGAAGAGTAAGAAACATGATAGATATGGACAATGAATCATAATTAATGTGAATGAGAATCTAACACCCTAATCATAAAATGTGACGATTCAATTATATAAGTTTCTAACAGTTATTAGATTAAGCAAGAGAAATAAAATTAAATCTCATTTCATCACATGACTTATCATTTTCCATTCCTTAGTAGGAATATAATTTCCATCATATCTTTCCGTTTTCCATTCCTTAACAGGAATATAATTACCATCTCATATCTTTTGGAAATTTACATACCTCAAGTCCCACTTGAGTTAGAAAGGTTATATTCTTATACATATAACGTTTCTAAGACCTCCCCTCCGAGTTTCCCCACTGGGCGTGCCCCTAAATGACTATCATCTTCCAGGGCCTATCTATACAAGACAACCTGGGCACCTAATGCACGTCGGAAAGTGTCCATATGCCTGCGAGTGAGTCATAACCACACCGGTAATTACCTCACTAGCACAGAAAAACATATATAAACCCCGCATATGGCCGAGGACTATAGTCAGCTTGCATTCAATAGTCAGGGGACATCACCTCATGCGCGAGCTTCCCTTATGATAGCATTTAGAGAGGTGTGTTTAAGTAATTTAACAATTACCAATATAAATCACATTTTCATTACCATGAATCTCCTGTGTTTCATTTTTACTTGAACCATTTATAGTTGAATATTTCTTATTCAATTTCATCGGTTTAGGTCCCGAAATATTCTCTAAACAATCTCCCAAAATCTCATAAGTCTATAGGTTTTATATACCTCAAAAAGGCCTCTAAAATCTCCACATATGGGCTTAGAATCCTATTTTCCAATATATCTATCAAATAAGAAGTGATGCTTAAACATCACTTTAAATACCCCTGAATTAACCCCAAGTGATCCCATTCAACTATAGGGTAACGACCAAACTCGACTAAAACTCTAGGATCCTATGTTTACTTCATTTAAGAAGGGTCCTAGGTCATAATCCTAAGGGAAAGGGTCAAAATTAGAAAAGAAAAACAAAAAGGAAATGCAGGAATTCCAAATCGATTCGGACTAGGGCGAATCGATTCGGCAATACAAGCGAATCGATTCGAACTAGCCGAATCGATTCGGTCAGGAAAACAAACATTCTGTATAACAGCCGAATCGATTCGGGGGATGACCAAATCGATTTGTTTCACCAGACCTGGACACTGCCTCTATGCGAATCGATTCGGCCAGGAGCCGAATCAATTCGGTCTTGCGAATTTGCCAATTTTGGCTATGGAGTCTTGGACTCCTAATCTCTTCCAAACTTAACCAACCCAAACCCTTATCATTTATTGCTACCAATTGAGTGTAATTACATCCAACAACCAAAATTTCACCATAAATAACCATTCAAATAAATCTCCAACATTCCAAGCCCATAAATCAATTAAAATCCCTAAGTTTCTTAAACCATGTATAACCACAACTATCAATGCAAATTACTCTACTTAAATCATAAAATAGCAAGTAGAAAACTTGCCTCAAGCTTGCAAGTTCAGATTTTGATGAAGTTGTATGCAAGAACAATCACCAAAGCTTCAATCTCTCACTTTCTCCCAAGGTTTCTTCTTCTATTTCTTTCTCTAGGTTTACCAATCTAATTAGGGGAATAGTTACTCAGTTCAAGACATAAATCGTGGCTTGAGTCCAAATTTCCAGCTTAAGTGATTAATACGCGGTAAAATAATACGCAACTACTCATTTAAGTTACTACCAGTCAGAAATGCCCGGAACCTCAAAATACAACATGGCACATAATTTGACTTTCCCGAAACTATTGTCACCCTCCAAATTATCATTTGGAGATTTTATAATTCATTTTAGGTTCCGGTTTCATTTTAAGCCAAATTTCATTTTTAAATCATATGACATTGCAAAACATAATATAGCAAAATTCACCTCTACATACGGTAAATATGCAACATCATAGTAGATATTAACTTTTCTTCTTAAATTAATACCTACTCCACATACCAACATCTTTATATCTAATCACTATATCTAGTAAATTAAATATAAAATAGGACCTCAAAAGTGAGGGTTGTTACAAAACACTCAGGCTAAAACTTGTATCAACTCAAGAGTGTAAAACTTCATCTACTCTTTCTACACATCTTGTAAAGATTGAAGCTGATTATTTAAGCTTCGGGAAAAATTTATAGCTCGTGGTGCTGCTGTAAATTGGTGATCCTACCAACAAGTGGATCACTCTAGTGAAGCGCGCGAGACGGGAGCGGATCTTGACGCGTGGACGTAGGCCGTGTTTGGCTGAACCACATCAAAAACTGGTGTCCTTATTTATTTTATGACATTTATTTTATTGTGTGTGATTGATAATTTACTTGGACCAATTTTTTAAACACCTTAAAATCTGGTAATTTTTCTTAAACGATTTTTGTTAATATTGTTAATTCTAATATTTAATACTTGTTTGAATCTGAAAATCTTATTTAAACTAGTTTAAGCTTCTGAATTTCTTTGAGGCTTTATTTAGTTGAACATAAAAATAAAATCAGAAAAATCTTTTGAAATATCAACTATATATATATTTAGGTTGAAAATGTTAAAAAAAAGTTTGATATACTCAATTCCTCCCCCCCCCCCCCCCCCCCTCTTGAGTAATTTCTGGGCAACAGTCACCATGATCAAATTGTACCAAGATCAAATTTGTAAGAATTTTTATCTTCAACTCTTACCCAATCACTATAAAACACAACCTCGTTGAAGTTTGTATAGTCCAATTCAAATATATTCCGAATGACAGCATAGTAAGTCATTTCAGCTTCAACGAGGTTTTTATCTTTCGCATTCGCTTAAAAATAAGTAAGAGCCTTAAATGATATGCTCAAGTTCTGTACATTTATATTTTCCCCGTACACCCTTACACCGAATACATAACCGTTCAATCGATACTTTTTGTGCTCATGTCCCATGAACAAGGGTCCAGTGGATAGACGAGCAAGCCTTGATGTCGCATCACCCATCTTTTAGAGCTGAGATCATATATGAATTAATTAGGTTAGTTTTAAAGTTTTCTTGTAATATGTCATTTAATAACAAGCGTGTAATCGATATAGACCTGCATGGTTGCGAGAATCTTCTTTTTAAACATCTTAGTCATAAGGCGTTGGTAAGTTTCCCCGAGGTTGTAGCATTAAATCCCCAAGGTCATGTTTAAAGAGGTCTTTTCCTAATCTATGATGAACAACGGTATTTGACGGTACCTAGAGTAAGCATCTATAAAGTTAATATGTTGATGTCTAGCCGTTAAATCCATAAGATGATCAATTCGGGGTAGTGGAAAATTTCCATTTGGGTAATTTTAGTTGAGATCAGTGAAGTCTACACACATCCTCCACTTTTCGCTCTTCTTCTTGACTACAATGGTGTTGGATATCCAGTTTGAAAATTAGACGTCTCTCATGGAGTCAGCCTCGATGAGGTTCTTCGTATTCCATAACTTTCTCCTTTTTTGGTGTTGACTTCAATTTCGTCTATTTGATTGATCGGACAGTGGGATCTACGTGTAATTGATGACAATCGATAACTAGATATATTCTCATTAGATTATAAGTTTGCCATACAAATATGTAGACTTTAGTCCTGAGAAAGTGAATGAGTTGCTTTGATTCTTCCTTTGGTAATTTTGATCCGATCATCAAGGCCTTGTCCGATTGGGATGAATTCAGATTAATAGTGATCAGTTCCTCCATTACTCGTTCAATGGGGGCCAGTATGGTTTCCTCAACTCCTGATTTAATGCCCTTTGATTCCTACTTAAGTTGGCCATCCTCTCAATCATCATCAATTTGACTTTTCTTGGATTGATACGACTTTGTCCTAATAACGGCTATAAAACAATTGTGAGATGTTTTCTAGTCTCCCCTAATCTCCATAATTCCTTGGTCGCTGAGAAACATGAGCTTCTGGTGGAGAGATGAAAGGATGACTTTCATAGTATGGAGCCATCCTCTTCCCAGGATCGCATTTTAAGGTGACTCCAACTAGATGACCTTAAATTCTATCTCATGATTGACCGACCCAACTTTGATTGGCAACTTGATCTTTTTTAAGGGGGTATCCACATTTCGATTAAACTCGAACATTGATTTAACTTTGGTATCCAGGTTTTAAACAATGTAGTCTATCTTAAGCGGTAGGGTGAGGTACATAATCTCTAAAGAGCGGCCCTGGTCATTTAATATCCTCTTTACATCAAAATTTTCTATTCACAGGGTTAAGATGAGAGCGTCCTTATGCGGTACGTTCACGTCAACTAGATCCTCGTCTATAAATATTATTACTCGATCGAAATCTCCGTCCCTATGCTCCCTCTTGGTAAGGACTGGCTTGGACACCTCTACTTGGAAGGCTTCTTGGATTCAAGTTGTAATCTTCACCATTTATCTGAGCGTCCTGTCCGTACACTATGAAGGAATGGTATAATTATGAATAACTATGACCATTCCTTAAGGTGGGAGGTCATCTCCTTCCTTATGTACTACGTTCACTCTAGCCAAAGACTTAGTCTTAGCTGTATTAACATACTCCTTATGATGTCCATCTTTAATGGTCTCTTCCAAATGCTTCTTAAATGTCTTATGGTTCTCGATGAGGTTGTCATGATCTTAATGATAGGTGCATCTGATATTGGTGTCTATGTCGCCCGGGTAGCTAGACATTTTGGCTAGCCAGTTGAAATATGACTTGTCTCTGATCTACGGGATCGACTTATAGATAGGCTCTTTGAACAAAGTCTCCATCACCTATAAATTTCTTTTGTTTCTCTGCGACTTCGAACATTCCTTAGTAGTTTAGTTTTATGACCCTTTCTTCACTGGGGCAAACTAACTCCCCCATATAGGACTTCTTTGAATCATGCTTCTTTGATTGCTTAGAGATCTGGTAGGCCAGAGTCTCTATACTGAGGACCTCATTCCCTACCTTGGCATATTTCTTATATGCGTCATGAAGTCGTCCATAGTGGACAATGGTTTTTTGGTCAGTGATTGATAGAGATCATCTAACCTGGAAAGTTCTACCTTTAAAAATGGAATGGCTAGAAATTCAGTGCAATCAAAGATCTTGTTTAATAACTCGCAGTAATGTTGAGCATTTTTCCTTAGTGACCCTCCCTTTTTTATTTTGAGAGCAATCAAGGAATCCACATCCTTTACCTCTTTGCTATTGGTTATAAAGCGAGTTGTAAATTGTTCTGATATAGCTCTCTGAATGAGGAAATTGATCTAGGGGACAGTTTCTCAAACCACTTGAGATCAATCTTTCCTAGAGTTGAGGGGAAAACTCGGAGCTTTAGGGCATCATGGTGACTCTACAGAGCCATAGTCTGTCGATAGGTCCTGATATTATGAGCATGATTAGCCTTTTTATCATAAGTACTGATCTTTGGATAGAAAAATTCTCCCGTGGCTCCAACATTTCTATCTTTGTGATAAATGGTGAGGCCTAACCATTCCCTAATTCTCTCCCATCGATATCTTTTGGAGTTCATGCTAAATTTTGTTTCATCCTTCCATCCAAGTCCTTTTTGGTGAAATCCCATAGTTCGTCACTTTTAATATTCTTAGATGGAATTTGGGGTAGGATCGACTTGTTGTTGAGTGCGGATTCGGCAGGCCAAACTGGTGGTCAATTATGACTAGTAAAATTATGAATCGACAATTGATTGATATGTCACAGGTTAGAATGTACCGTGTGAGGGCTCCTTGACCTCAGACCCTTATTAGCATGGTTGGATCTGGTATTCGTTAGTGAACGGATCCTCGTACTTTTGTGTCGCACCAGATTAAGAGAACTAGAGTTACGCTCTTTTGATTGCTTAGTGAATTGTCTCCTCAGGCAAACAATTTTGTCATCTTGAAGATACAATATTTCTTCATAAATACTGACTAGCCATGATGCTGCTCTCCCTAAAGTTCGCTCAACGGAGGGAGTATGATGTCGGTGACTAGGACCAAATCTTCTGGGCGAGGTCCCCATTAACCTCGATATCTTAGGAGGCGAGGGGGACTTAGTAGGAGTTTTCTCCTTCATAATAATTCATTTGTCAAATTGGATACGACTCCTCGCGTACAAATAATGAGACTAGTTCTCACTCATATTGATGTAGGGCTGACATTTCACAATGGTGAGAATTTTACTCTTTCGATAGACGACGTCAAATTGTAGGGGATATCAAACCCACACTAAATTCAATATTTAGGAATTAACCCTAATAATATGAATGTTGTAATAATATTTAGGAATTAACCCTAATAATATGTACGTGGTTCAGTACATCATCCTACCTACATCCACATGGAAAGGGGAGAGAGATATTTATTTCTTGTAATAACAAGGTATGATTGGAGTGCTAGGGTTACTAGTTGAGAGTCCAAGTCATCATGAACAATATAAAAATCAATGCCCTTAAATTGGGTTAGGTCGTACAAGGTTCCTATAGAGATAGGTCTCTTTACTTTGATCTTATCTCCAGGTGATAAGGTCTTGATACAATTAATTGCCCATGATATATACTGATCTTCCTAGATTTTAACTTAACACCCCTTCGTATTCTGCCGAATACATCTCTCGACCTCTACGAACCACGTGTCAATCCATGTGTCGTAATCGATAACATTTCCCTTAAACTATGAAGAACAGTTTGAAAGGATTAGGAACAAAGTATAAATAAATTCATGCATGCAAGTATGATTTCATATTATTCCAAAAGAAATACAAAAATGATGAGCACTGTCCAATATGCAGGGAACCTAGATTTTTACCAGAATGTATTCTAAATGATGTAAGAGGCACAATTTTAAACGTTCCTTTAAAGGTATTAAAATATTTCTCCATTGGTCCCAAGTTGAAGAGATTTTTCACAATGCCATGGATAGCAGAGGCAATGACTTATCATGCTAGAGAATAAGAAGGGGATAATTTTATGCATCATTTGATTGATTAAACTGTTTGGAAATTCATAAGTTTTAATTACCCAAACTTCCCCAACGAAAAACGTAATTTTCGTTTGGAAATATCAATAACGAACCGTTTGTTTGTACATTTCAAAAGATCAATGAAGTATTTTTATCAGAGTATGTCAACAATTAACTGTGATCAATCATCTTACATATAATAAAGTGTCTCACCACTTGCATGGATGTACTAAAATCTCCTAACGACTTTCAATCCTCTATAAATGACACCCGGTACTTAAATTTTTTCTATATTATTTAGATGTGTAGATTTGTTTGGACTGTTAATGTAATCTCGATTTACTTTGGTGTTGTTTTATTGGGTGGAAGATAAGTATTTGATGGTTGTTGTGAGTTGATTTACTTGGGTTATTAAATGTGACATGGATTTACTTTTTTAATGCTAAATACTTCGATTTTCTAAAGTTATTTAAATTATAATATAGCCACGCTAGTGAATTACAATATACCCATTTATGGTGTTTTATATTCTATGTTATCCGAAAAGAGGCATAAACACATCATACATGATTCGTACGAGGTCTGTGTGCCTCTTTCAGGGTTGTTTAGTTGTTAATTAACTATTTTACCCCCCAAACCTCAATTTTCAATGCTTAATACTTAAATTTTTTGAAGTTATTGAATACTTTGATTTTTTAATTCTTAATGTTTAATACTCTCAAAGAATACGTGGGCGCCTATTTTTTTGTTGAATATGTAAAATTCAAGAGCTAGTGACTCTAAGTGAAAGCACTGAAGATGTCAATTCCTCATCTGCCCTAATACCTGTGATTTTTAGTTTTTACTTGATGTATAATACAAAATAAAATGATGTGTATGGATCGATTGACAAAGCTTATGAAATTCATAATCAGGTTTGGATACGAGAATTGGAATAATGTGCCCAAACAACAAATATTGGCAATGTGCGGGTGCGCTCAGGTAAAAACTTTCATTATTATGAAGTATATGATTTTGATTTTGATTTTGAGGATTTGGGTTTTTAATGTTGTACAAATTTTTTAATATCTTTTAGTTGGATAGAAAGAATTTGATTTACCCCTTGAAGAAAGGGACAATGTTTTGGCAGTAATTAGGGATCAATGGAAGACGTGGGAAAAAATATGTTGTTACTTTATTTCGAAAAGATAGAGAGTCCATATTGGACTTAAAAGATAATGTTCCGTGGAGAGACCCAAACACTATTAGGAATTGGAATAAATTTGTTGAGTTTTAAGCATTCAATCACCAATTCAAGGGAGCAAGCGAGAAAGAATAGGTTAAAAAAATTTGATGTGCACTTGTCCGATCGAATATGTTATGCCGCGAAAAAACATTCAATGGTATGTATGTGGGGGATTATATATCACTTATTTTAATGAATTACAGTCGAAAAATGTAATAATTGTAATATGTGAAGTAAAAAGGGAGTGGTCGAGGTGGAAAGGTGCATAAATATGATTCTTATGTGCATGTCCGCACAAAAAGGTGGTGGTGTGTCTATTCCAGCAGTCACATAAACATTGGTGATTTTTAATTTAATGTAAGTGATGATTTAATAATGTACCATTTATAATTTTAATGATATATTAAATAATGTTATAAAATAAGGTAGAGCAAGTGCATAACAGTTATGATGATATAGATAAAATGCCCCTAAGGATAGTTGCACTGACCCAGGTGTTAGGTCTAGATAGAAAAGGCTGAATTCCTGGTGTTAGCAATCATGTGCCCAAATCTATGGTGATGGGCTATATTTACGAGCAAAGGGTGACCTCTTCTTTTTAAAAAAATCTTGAAACTTATAAATTAGAAATTGATTCAAAAATTGACAAGCTTTATGGGACACTCCATAACATGTTTAAGTTTGCAAAAAGTGTTCTAGGGAAAGGAGATGGAAGAGAAAAGGATAAGGATAAAGGAAAGGAAAATGTAAAGATAAAGGTTTTTGACAACACTGCTATTCCAACTCCCTCACCAATGAAGATTCGTTATGACCAATGAGCATATATATTCAACTCTAAGCCCAACCTTGTTGGTCACATTTGGTTACGAAAATAGATATTATATGAAGGAAGCATGTAAAGGAGCAAGTATTGCAGTGGGTATACGTGATATAAAATGAAATTGCAGGAAACGTGGTGCATAATCGTTCCGTGCAACCTTGTGAATCTTGGGTTGAGGTGATTGCCATTTTATCGGGGAATGAGGATTAAGAATTGTGGTTAAACAAACAAGGGGTTGTTGGGTATATAAACTATGTAGTTGATTCTTATGTTGTTTGGCCTACACATCTCCTTGAGAGGATACTTACATATCTCATTTAGAAGAGATATAAGTCTGTGTTTGGATTGAAATTTATAACTCGTGAGCAAATATGTAAGAGGTGACTTTGAGACTTTGTGTCATCGTTTCTTATTGCCTATATTTTATTTTATGTTTATATTGACGGTGTTGAATGGACTATTTTGATGGATTTTTTATGAATATGTAATACGTTTTCTATAGGTTGTAGTGAAAATTGCTTAAACACCAATTTCTAACAAAGTTAAAAGGTATTTAAGTAATCCTGACCTAATCTAATTATATATAACCAAGTTGTTCTTAAGAAATATTTAATAAGCTAATTATGGTTTTAAGTTCAAGAACTTCTTATTTTAGTTTTATCAAATTATCTCATGACTAAGTAAGAGATATTTAAGAGAAATATAAACAATATATAGATGGGGAAACATCCATGATCCCATTTACGGGACAATGCATAATTTCACTAAAATTAACGGAGTCATAGATTATAACATACAAGAAATCTAAAATATCCAACCTAGAAATATATATAACTATCTGGGCTCACTCCCTAGGCTTTCTCTGACTGTAGACTCCTTCTTGTAAGATGCTTCTCTGGATCAAAACATATAACGAATCCCCGAGCAATATCACCGGGGTGTAGTGCATGTAAAGTGAGTGTAAAATGTATAGACAAACTCAAATTTTTATTTCCTCACGCACACACTTATTACATGCAAATACTGAAATGAATTACAATTTTTCTAAGAATATGAATAAATCGTACGAGAGAAATAAACCATAATTATTTCAAATATGAGTTTAAAGGTGTCAAAAATATGTACACAAAATTTGGATATGATTTCAAAAGACAAAACCAAGAACTTTTAAAAGACATGAAAGTATTTTTACACAAAAATTATTTTAAACTTAAAAACATGACTAACTCCTATTTATTTAAGAGAAATAGATCACCACAAATTTAACAAGAAATTTTTTGAAACTGTTTACACAAAAAATAAATATAACTCATTTTTTTTTAATCAAAAATCGTTTAAATCAAATAGTAGGTTTAGATTTATTCAAAGTCTCAAAACAGAAAAAACCCAAGAATATATAATCATGTATACGTGAGTGAGTGATATTTGGGTTTTATGTCTCTAAATTAGAAGTATATGCAACTTCTGATACATGTGGACACAAACCTAAATTTGTTTCTTACTATCTTCAAAGTGGGTAAACACAATAGTATTTAATGGAGGCTTATTTAGAGTTTAGGAATACTCTCACGCTCAAGCAAAACCTTCTCCCTCCATACTCCCTCTTATCTACTCTGGGGTTTATGATTCTCTCTTTTTATTTCTCTCTTTTTTATCCCCGTCAAACTATTTTATTCTATCTCTATTATATATAATCTACCGAACTGAGACTAAGAAGAAAAAGCCTCTTTTTATATTAAACGATAAATAGTCCTAGAACCTTAGAGAAAATAAAGGATGGAGATATGTCTTAAATGATGTAAGGGTTATTGATATGTGCGTATACTTGACAAATGAATGATATACCTTAAAGTATCTAGGAAAAAACGGACGGTTTTATTGAAAACCATTTGCATAAAAAATGGGAACTGGTTTTCCAACTGCGTAAGAAAAATGCAAGTTGCTTAACGGTACAAAAATGAATGGAAAAGATGGTTCTTAATCTAATGGATAGAATAGGACGGTGGATAACAACTGCATCCCATTTCAAAAAGATCTGGAAAAAGAATTAACGATCAAAAACTTGATTTGTTATAACTAGTCAATAAATCTTTGAAATAAAAAATTGACGGTCATAATAATTTTAAAGAAATAAATCTTCCGGTTAAAACTGTTAAGATAACCTACAAGGGTAATTTACCAACTGGTTATAACAGGTTCTTTTAAGAAATTAAAACCTATAAGCTTTAGGCTTTATTTGTGACTTCTATATTGAAGAGAAAAGAAAGGAAAGTGTGTTTTCTTTTCTTGGTTTGGGATTTAAGTAGGAAAGAAAGTTCCTTTCTCTTTAAAAGTTTAAGATCTTGATTGGGAGTTTTGGAGGAGGAAAATGATTTTTGTAAAGTAAGAAAGGTACAATTCATTAAAAAAAATTATTTCTCTCCATTTCTTTTCGATTTAGAAAGAAATTTTTCAAGAGAAAGGAAAGGAATGTTTTTTAAAAAAATTCCTTTCATTCCTCTCCTTTTAAACTTCCAAACGAGAGAAAGACATTTTCTTTCCTACTTAAACTCCAAAGGAAGGAAATAAAACACACTTTTCCTCTTTCTTTTCTCTCCAAAATAGAATTAGCAAACAAGGCCTAGAAGGAGAGAAAAGAAAGAATTTTTTTTTAAAAACTTTCCCTTCCTTTCTCTACAAAACTTTCTTTCCAAATCGACAAGAAATGGAGAGAAAGGAAAGTTTTTTAATGAATTTTACCTTCTTCCCCTTAAAAAAATTATTTTCCTCCCAAACTCTCAAACACAAGAAATAAAGTTATTTTATTTTCTCTCCTAAACTCCTTTTCCTTTCTCTCTTATTAATTTTCTCTTCTTTTCTTTTCTCTCCAAATAAAATTTTTCGTTCCTTTCTTTTCTCTCCAAAACTCTCAAATGAACCCTTAGGTAATTTAAACATACCGGTTTTAATTTCCAAAAGCAGGTAGGCCTAGCCGAGGAACCTACATATAGCAGTCACAGTCACCACGGCTACAAATGAATTTGGATATTAAAACAAACTAATCGATATGGTCTTACACATGTACAACTAAAGTGCCTAATGCTTATAGACATGCGGCAAAAATTAAACACACATGTTCGCACACTATTCGTGGGTCAACTGAGACACGAATCAAGGTTGTAAGCCATGGGATCAAACAACAAATCAAATGTCATAATTATGTCTAAGATATTTGAGTACCACTCTAAGATGTGCACGCATAAAAATATGTTTAAAACATTATTTTTTGAAAAAAATTTATTTTAATTCAGATAAAAATTTGATAAAATATTTGGTCAATATCAAATATATGTTTTTATTTTGAAAATTTTCAAATATGTGACATGCATAAAATGTTTTCAATTAACCAACTAATGCCAGATAATGAAAATAATGCAAAAAATCACCCAATGGATGTAATATATGTGTTCGTGAGCTGTGTGCAAATCACCCAATGGATATATTGCCTTTATCCATCCGTGATAAATATTTCTTTGGCTTCTCTTGTTGTTCATCTTGAAATACTTCAAGGGTATCCCGACTAAAAAGATGGTTTTGTAAAAAATAACCCAATTAGTTGAACACCTAATAGTCGACTCATGCATACCTAGGGTGTCTTCTATAGTCGGATGTTCAATCTCCCCCTTTGGATATTTTTAGATAAAATTCGTTGATTATATCATACTCTTCGGAAGAAAAGAAAAATATTATTTGTGTACAACAATTACTAATTTAACCAACCCCAAGTTTTAGAAAAGAAAAAATACATTACTCAACTAATACATACCAATACCATACTCTTCAAGAAGTGGGGGCCTGCAAGAAATTTCCTAACTCACAAGGTCAAGTTAAGAAAATTTGTCCAATAGCATATAAAACATAATAAAGCATAAGGAAAATTAGTTGAGATAAATAACAATATAAAATGTATAAAACATAGTGAACTTTCCCCCCCTTTTTGGCTCAAAATATGGAAGGGATAGAAGGAGAGAGGAGCATATAATAAAAAAACGTTACATGAATATAACACCCCGTATTTCTGAGTATTTAGAATTTAATTAATTCGATTATTTTAAAACTACACGTGTGTCGTAATTTAAATGAGTTAAATGTTATGTGTTTATTAAATATTGATAGGGAGAGATTATGATTAATATTTATGGGATAAATTTACTAAATGTGTAGTAAATAACACGTTGTAATTATTATATGTCGTAGTGGGTTATATTGACAGGACTACATTATATCTCAACTGAAAATCGCATGTAGACTATAGTAAGACCGAGATAGAAAATTTATGTAGAGTGACTCAGATGGCTATGTCGAGGTCACGGTTGATTACAAATGGGCCGAAATAGGGGGAATAGAGTACCCCGGGTGTATCGATTAAGTCCAGGGGCATTTTTAAATCAACCTGGCACCACGTAAGGGCGTTTTGATCACTTGGGAGTTTAGGGTTGGAAGAACTCCGAATTTTAGAGTGCTATATCAGCCACTTTGTGATAGAATCTAGGGTTACAATACTTGGGATATAGGAGAGGCCATAAGAGAGGAAAAAGAGAGGCACCTGAGGCCACTCTACAAATTTTTCCACCACCGACATTGCCGAAAATGAAATCGGAGCAAGGGAAGAACGATTCCATCATCAAATAATGAAAATCAGACCTGCAAATATAAGGCAAGTTTTTATCTTGTAACCTTTTTAAGCATGTTATAATACCCATAATAGTGTAGGGCTGAAATTGCATGATTGTGTGAATTCTTGGGATTTATAAGGGTTGTAATTCATGATATGGATAGGATTCATGTTAGAAATAATCCATCTGCATTGATATTAAAAAAATATAAGATTACATAATGATAAATTTTAAAGAAATCTAGAAATCTTAATGAACATGCATGAAGAACATCAAAACAAGGGTTTTATGATTTATGGTGATTAAATTTATATACGGTTAGATTTCTTAAAGATTTGGTGTGTTATTTTCGTAAGAAACTATTAGAATATTCCCATGTGAGGTTTAATTGAATTGGTTGGGAGTTGGGAAGGTTTCATTGGGGTTTGATAGGTTAAAAATGGTGAAAACTTAACTGGGACGAAGTTGTCAAACAAGTGTCGATCAATCGATCAAGGGATGTCAATCTATCAATCAGTTTTGTTGATCGATCGATCAAAGGTGAAATCGGGCTCTTTGTTTATTCACATAATTTTCCTTATCGACAATTATAGGGGACTTTAGTGTAACACCCCGCCTAATTAAATACCGGGTGATCAGTCCTTTATTAAATTAACATCAAGGTGAACGGTTGGTTCATTCTCAGCATCACTATCGTAAAATAATATTTCCAATTTGAACACCCTAAATAATTAAGCTGAGTGTCAAAACCATTTAAAACCTCATTTTTCTTTTATTAAATACCAATAAAAAAAAATTTAATACCCAACAATTAAGAATTACATAAATGCTAAGGATGGCAATTTACACACAAGAATTAACCATATATATAATCCAAACCATGTTTAAGAACCATAAATAAAATCATCCAGACAAGAGTTAACTCCCAAGGAGTATTGAATACCGAAAATATAAATGAACATAAATCTTTGACAAGATCTAAACGGAATAGGAAATCGGGCGACACATGCCCTAACTATGAATATCTAAAGTAGGAACTGATGCAATGATGAAGTCATCTAAAGCAAGGGCCTGCAACTCCCACATAAGCTGCAGCACGTCCAATCCAAAGAACTTGCGCATGACGCCCCTGTGGCTGGGCACTTGTAATACATACATATATATATATAAGAGAGAAAGAAATGACAGAAAACGGGTCAGAGCCCGAGTGTAAAACAGTTTTAAAAATAGTTTAGCAAGTATTTAAAATGCTTACCGGCTAATATCACAACCATGTTAGTATACGACACTCTCTTGAGAATCATCAGCTCTCATCTAGTGTGCACTCCTACCGTACCTCTAGGACATCCTAGTTATAGTTCCCACGCTAACTAGATTATTCACATGTATCCATTCTTTATAGCCCAAATTATTCCCACGTATTAACCTTATAATACATATAATGATGTTATATATATATATATATATATATACCCATTTAGATTCAACATGGATAAGTCCCTTATTAATTCAATTCAACTAAGTGTTTTCATACATAACTATCTTACATTTCTACTTTAGCCACATAGTAGATATCATTACATGTATATATATATATATATATATATATATATATATATTCCTTATATTATATATATACTATACTGCACCACGAGACACAGCTGTGGTGCTGCATTACTCTGCTATCTTGTCCCAATACATCACGTCGTTGTATAGGGGACTATAGGTTCGGTAAAGATTCCTCGAACCACAAATATCAACACAAAAATTGGAAGTGAACATAGTTCTCATACCCACGGGTCACGCACATACACGTTCCCAGAATCAGCGGACATATTAACTCACCGATAAGTCTTTCATAGTCCTATGTTCTCGAGCGAAAAATCAAAAATCCCATGGATTCATCAGGATATGACTGCCCTCACGCGCAAACCTGCCATCGATAGCAAGTAAGCTAGGTATGTCATACACAAATACATAATATATGCACAATCACAAAGTCATACATATAAATATTCATATGTTCCAAAATTAGGTTCACCCACGACCCATAATTGTTATTGTCCATTCTCAACACAAATTTTACTCAATTATTTCTCATAACGGATTCGTCGCTTTTATTCTCATTTATTATTTACTTCGTTCTTACTTCTCATCTCTTGAAGTATTCTTTCTCACTAAGTATAAATTTCAATAGGTATACCCTCACTTACCTTCTAGTCTAAATCTTTCACGAGTCTCAATCTTTTAGTAAATGTACGTACAATTCCCAATGTATAAATAACTCCCAGTTAACCCAAAATTTCATCTCATATTAATTTCACTCAACTGAGTCTACTTAGACCCTATTGGTCATCTTCATAACCCATTATACTCTATCAATGATAATCAAGGGTTCCTAAGCATTTTAACTGGACTAAACAAAAAGGGGAAAAATATGCAGTTTTCCAGGAGGGGTCGATCGATTGAGTAATGGGGGTCGATCGATCGATGCTCTTGAGTCGATCGATCAAGCAGTTCTTGCCCAATTTTTTGCATTATTCAACCTACGAGTTCAACCATTTTAACCCCTCCAAACATCTATAATTTCATCACAAAAAGTAATCCAAGTGTATAAGCAATGTACATTAACAAGTTCTAACATAACGACATCAATAAATCCTCAACGAATCAATCAAAAAGGGGTTTAATCTCAAATCTCTTTATAAAACCAAATTTTGCATGAATAATCACCACCCTCTAATTTAATCAAGATTTTCTTCCCAAATATTATAATAAATTCATGGGTAATCCTCTACATATGATCAAGATTTTAGACTACATGGATTCTCCTTACAACATATATGAATTCTCTTCCAAAACATATAATTCCTCAATCAAAACATATGATTTTCATTCCTAGACTAACATGGAAGATATATTAACTTGGAAATTAGCAAGATAGATACTTGCCTCGGATTCAAGGGTCTGATTTGTTGATGAAAAATATATGGTTGCGTTCCTCGTCGTGCAATCTACATTTTGGTGGTGGTGGCGGTGCAATCGGGTGAGTTTTAGGCCTTGGATGCTTGAAAAACTCTTCACCTTCTTCTCAAATCTCATCATCTTCTTCTCTAATCACTTCACCTTCTTCTCTAATGGTTGGCTTAGGCTTTGTGTTTGTTAACCCCAAGAGACATCTCTAAATGGCTAATAAATACTAAGAAAATTCGTGGGTCTAATTACCCAAAAATACCAAATGTCTAAAATACCCTCCCGGGGTGTCAATTAGGTCTAAAAACGCCCTGAGACCCAAATTAAACCCCCGAGTACACTTTTCTGACTATCTCGACCCTTTTGGACACTTTGGCGCACTCAAAATGACTATATGGACGACTTATAATTTATTCACTTTAATAATAATAATTTAGTCCTGACACGATATAGGCGCGTCCCGAATTAAATTTCCATAATTGTCATTTTATTCACTCGTGACAATTTTTATAAAATCAATATCATATATTACTCTTCTCATTCAACAAATTCCTAATAATTAGTAACTCTCGTCACGCTAGTAAATATTTAAAATAAAATATCGAATTAATATTAAATTAATATCTCAATTAAATTCAATAAATCCCCAATTTTAAAAGCCATAAAAATACGAGGTATTACATACTTCCCCCTAATAACGGAATTTCATCCCAAAATTCAGAAAAATAAAGCGTAACTGGTAAGGACAACTCCGGGTATTAATCTCACATCTCATGTAATTTCCGTCGTACCACCCATACAGTACATTACCGAATACCCCTACTAATGTGATACTCCAAGGCTTACCATTTAGTTAAATTATCTTGAGTTAAACTTTACCTAAGTCATCAAACAACTAAATTTGTAAGTCACAACTTCTACTTTCATTAACCTCGAGAATACTTATTGTGTAACAAATATGGAAAATACTACAATCCAACCATCCAGGGCGCCCATACACCCAATGTGTGTACATTCCATCATAAGGTCTAAATGCATGAGATTCCTCTGTAAGGTTACCCTTAATTAACTGACTACTTATTCTATCATCCGTATTTTTATGATTTCCACATTCTCATTTGGAGATTCCATTTGCCTCAAATCATGCTACAACTCATAACTCTCTGATTAATATATATATATATATACACACACACACAGAGATAAGGGCAAAGGTTATAAACTCATATTCTAAAGAGCTAACTTACTTCAACTCCCAACGTTCTTTAGTTTCATGCGTGGGGTGTATCGCAGAGCAAAATCCAAACAAGGAACCCCCCGATACACTACTACCTAAAATAGTCGGTCCTCGAAACTCCTCAGGTCCTTATTCTATAGTTTATAACATCCCAACAGGTTTTATCTATTTGAAAAAAATCTACTTATTCACTCTCGTATCAAAGACAATACACTGGCTATAACGATCATTCTTAGTCTCATATACAACAAGTCAATTCATGGCGATAATCACATCCTACTCGGATATGTCTATAACAAGTAAATCCCCGATAAAATTAAACTCACGTTATGATATAAAAATAATAATAGGCGTCCCACTACCTATCGGTGAGTCTACATAAATAATAGTGCCAATGGCCAAGTCTAGTAACCCTATGGTCCATGCAATTATAATAGATACAAATGAATGTGAGGTCCTAAAGACAATCATTATGCGCCCCATAATTCCATAGATAGAAAATGTACCCTCATTCGTGGGCGGTGGTTATTGACTCCCACTATTTTAACTTTGCTCCGATGAGTCAAGAAAAAAAAATTACCCCAAATTTTTAGTTCTAGTTAACCACCCTCCACTATATGTCCAAGCCTTTGAATATATTGCCTTCGTTGGGTAACACACCCAATTCTTTCATTTTTAGAACTTCTACTAATGACTCTCCTCAATTTTCCATTTGACCCTCTCCCAAGCGCACCACGTTGGGTGAGTCGAATTTGGCATCACCTTTGACTATAGTAGCACTTGGAATTTGTAGGCTGTATTCTAACCGTCTTTACAGTCCTTGCCTCTCGTGCCATAATAGGGCTGACCTCGACTACGATCATCATCCTCGAACATACTTCATAACCTCCTAAGTATGACCTCCGCTATCCGTCCAATGGCCCTCATCTCCCATACTTCTTGTACGAACACGCCTGAACGCAAATAATATTCACAAATATATACGTTATAGCAGAAGAACGGAATCTTACCAAAGAAATAAGCAATCCTAAACATAGGGCTCTATATCAAAGAAAGCTATGTTGGAAGCATAATAAGCCGCACAGATCCTAAAAGACACTAGAACCTGATGCTCTGATACCACCTGTAACATCCCGCCTAATTAAATACCGGGTGATCAGTCCTTTATTAAATTAACATCAAGGTGAACGGTTGGTTCATTCTCACCATCACTGTCATAAAATAATATTTCCAACTTGAACACCCTAAATAATTAAGCTAAGTGTCAAAACCATTTAAAACCTCATTTTTTCTTTATTAAATACCAATAAAAAACTTTTTAATACCCAGCAATTAAGAATTACATAAATACTAAGGATGGCAATTTACACACAAGAATTAAACCATATATATAATCCAACCATGTTTAAGAACCATAAATGAAATCATCCTGACAAGAGTTAACTCCCAAGGAGTATTGAATACCGAAAATATAAATGAACATAAATCTTTGACAAGATCTAAACGGAATAGGAAATCGGGCGACACATGTCCTAACTATGAAGATCTAAAGTAGGAATTGATTCAATGATGAAGTCATCTAAAGCAAGGGCTTGCAACTTCCACATAAGCTGCAGCACGTCCAATCCAAAGAACCTACGCATGACGCCCCTGTGGCTG
Organism: Sambucus nigra; assembly: GCA_949130495.1. Taxonomy (NCBI): domain Eukaryota; kingdom Viridiplantae; phylum Streptophyta; class Magnoliopsida; order Dipsacales; family Adoxaceae; genus Sambucus; species Sambucus nigra. The sequence goes on along the minus strand of OX422213.1, from coordinate 497,250,730 downwards.
GGCACCTGTAATACATACATATATATACAAGAGAGAAAGAAATGACAGAAAATGGGTCAGAGCCCGAGTGTAAAAAAGTTTTAAAAATAGTTTAGCAAGTATTTAAAATGCTTACCAGCTAATGTCACAACCATGTTAGTATGCGACACTCTCTTGAGAATCATCAGCTCTCATCTAGTGTGCACTCCTACCGTACCTCTAGGACATCCTAGTTATAGTTCCCACGCTAACTAGATTATTCACATGTATCCATTCTTTATAGCACAAATTATTCCCACGTATTAACCTTATAATACATATAATGATGTTATAAACATATATATATATATATATATATCCATTTAGATTCAACATGGACAATTCCCTTATTATTTCAATTAAACTAAGTGTTTTCATACATAACTATCTTACATTTCTACTTTAGCCACATAGTAGATATCATTACATGTATATATATATATATATATATATATATATATATATATATATATATATATATATACCACGAGACACAGCTGCGGTGCTGCATTACTCTGCTATCTTGTCCCAATACATCACGTCGTTGTATAGGGGACTATAGGTTCGGTAAGATTCCTCGAACCACAAATATCAACACAAAAATTGGAGGCGAACATAGTTCTCATACCCACGGGTCACGCACATACCTGCACGTTCCCATAGTCAGCAGACATATCAACTCACCGATAAGTCTTTCATAGTCCTATGTTCTCGAGCGAAAAATACAAAATCCCATGGATTCATCAGGATACGACTGCCCTCACATGCAAACCTGCCATCGATAGCAAGTAAGCTAGGTATGTCATACACAGATACATAATATATGCACAATCACAAAGTCATACATATAAATATTCATATGTTCCAAATTAGGTTGGCCCACGACCCATAATTGTTATTATCCATTCTCAACACAAATTTTACTCAATTATTTCTCATAACGAATTCGTCGCTTTTATTCTCATTTATTATTTACTTCGTTCTTACTTCTCACCTCTTGAAGTATTCTTTCTCACTAAGTATAAATTTCAATAGGTATACCCTCACTTACCTTCTAGTCTAAATCTTTCACGAGTCTCAATCTTTTAGTAAACGTACATACAATTCCCAATGTATAAATAACTCCCAGTTAACCCAAAATTTCATCTGATATTAATTTCACTCAACTGAGTCTACTTAGACCCTATTGGTCATATTCATAACCCATTATACTCTATCAATGATAATCAAGGGTTCCTAAGCATTCTAACTGGACTAAACAAAAAGGGGAAAAATATGCAGTTTTTCAGGAGGGGTCGATCGATGTTCGTGAGTCGATCGATCGATCAAGCAGTTCTCGCCGAGTTTTCCGCAATATTCAACCTACGGGTTCAACCATTTTAACCCCTCCAAACCTCTATAATTTCATCCCAAACTCCCATCAAAGTAATCCAAGTGTGTAAGCAATGTACCTAAATAAGTTCTAACGTAACGACATCAATAAATCCTCAACGAATCAATCAAAAAGGGGTTTAATCTCAAATCTCTTTATAAAACCAAATTTTGCATGAATAATCACCACCCTCTAATTTAATCAAGATTTTCTACCCAAATATTATAATAAATTCATGGGTAATCCTCTACATATGATCAAGAGTTTAGACTACATGGATTTTTCCCTACAACATATATGAATTCTCCTCCAAAACATATAATTCTTCAATTAAAACATATGATTTTCATTCCTAGAATAACATGGAAGGTATATTAACTTGGAAATTATCAAGATGGATACTTGATTCGGATTCAAGCGTCTGATTTGTTGATGAAAAATATATGGTTGCATTCCTCGTCGTGCGATCTACGTTTTGGTGGTGGTGGCGGTGCAATCGGGTGAGGTCTAGGCCTTGGATTGCTTGAAAAACTCTTCACCTTCTTCTCAAATCTCATCACCTTCTTCTCTAATCACTTCACCTTCTTCTCTAATGGTTGGATTAGGCTTTGTGTTTGTTAACCCCAAGAGACAACTCTAAATGGCTAATAAATACTAAGAAAATTAGTGGGTTTAATTACCCAAAAATACCAAATGTCTAAAATACCCTCCTGGGGTGTCAATTAGGCCTAAAAACACCCTGAGGCCCAAAATAAACCCCCGAGTACACTTTTCTGACTATCTCGACCCTTATGGACACTTTAGCGCACTCAAAACGACTATACGGACGACTTATAATTTCTTCACTTTAATAATAATAATTGAGTCCTGACACGACACAGGCACGTCCCGAATTAAATTTTCATAATTGCCATTTTATTCACTCGTGACAATTTTAATAAAATAAATCTCATATATTACTCTTCTCATTCAAAAAATTCGCAATAATTAGTATCTCTCGTCACGCTAGTAAATATTTAAAATAAAATGCCGGATTAATATTAAATTAATATCTCAATTAAATTCAATAAATCCCCAATTTTAAAAGCCATAAAAATACGGGGGATTACATTTAGTAATGTCTTATTAACTTTATGAGGACTTAGAGAAGATCAGTAGACCTATAGTTAAATCCTGGCTTAGTCCTTAAGGAGGGTAAATTGGGATTAGGACCGACGAGAGTTAAATGATTGTGTTATGTATTGAAAACTGATAAATCGGGTTACATGAAAAGTAAATGATAACCAAGGTTTATACTAGTAGGTTAGTGATTTTTTAACTACTGAAATAACTTAAGGGACGAGTAGGACCCTTCGAGTAGTGAGTTATACTCGAAAAATATGAAAAGAATAATAAGTGTGAATCATTAGTACGTTGAGTATTCGATATATATATAGTCAGGCTCTCCAGCATACCTCCTAGCAACATACCTACGAACATAACCTTTTTTTAAAATAGTAAAAAAAATAATTTTGAGATGCTATTTTTTATATGGGTTTATAATATTTCAATGTGCTTTTATAAAAAAAATCAACTGAAAATAATATTTTTTGTTATTTTTAAAAAATTGGTAAACAAACTGACAAATAAAACTCTCTGTTTTTTTACCTATTTTTTAAAAATAGCAAAACACATTATTTTGAGCTGAATATTTTTACAAGGGCGCATTGAAATATCATGAATTCATATAAAAAATGTCAACTCAAAATTATTTTTTTATTATTTTTAAGAAATAGTTATGTTCATAGGTATGTTAAGTGAGGTATGTTGGAGAGCCTGACTCATATATATATATATATATATATATATATATATATATATATATATATATATATATAGCTTGCATTAATACCTATTATGTGATTTGTTACATGAGTGAACATTCCTACTGCCTGCTATCACGGGAGGTTCCGTGCAGTAGGCGATCCCACCTTGGCGATTCCAGCGAGGTCTGGATGTGTGCCCCAGAACATAAAAATTAGGGTGGCTCACTATCTGAGAATGCAATAGTGAGAGTGCAATAGTGGGACTGGCAGGTCATTTGTGTACGTTAAGTATGTGTGTAGACCAAAGGCTTAGAACTATGTTCGCCTCCATTGTGTGTTATTTAATTTATGGTTCGAGGTGACATTCCACACCGATAGTCCTTGATTTGGTACGAGAGGTACATGGACTTGATAGCAGAGTATGTATGCATCACAGTGGCCATTTCGTGGGATGCTCTAATGGCATATATAATAGTGATATATATATATATATATATATAAGTGTGATTATTCTACTTTTGTGTAATGGTAGAAAAGATAAATATCGTATATCTAAAAGCAACTTAAGTAAGAGAAACTTAATTAACAGTTCAATAATAATATTCGGTCAATATTAATTATTGGTTTTACGGTAGCTTATCGTATGGGCAGTACGGGTGAGCTAAACAGTGGCCATTTCGTGGGATGCTCTAGTGGCATATATAATAGTGTGATATATATATATATATATATATATATATATATATGTGTGTGATTATTCTACTTTTGTGTAATGGTAGAAAAGATAAATATCGTATATCTAAAAGTAACTTAAGTAAGAGAAACTTAATTAACAGTTCAATAATAATATTCGATCAATATTAATTATTGTTTTTATGGTAGCTTATCGTGTGGGCAGTACTGGTGAGCTAAACTTGTTGTGGTTAGTTAAATACTTGTGTTTAGTTAGGCTCGGTAGCATAACTGGGTGAGTAAAATAAGAGATGTTATGTGTCCACTATAGTTGAGAGGTGAGGAACACAAGGGAGTGTACATGAAACTAACATGTATATCTAATAACTGCTTTTAGCTGCAATTTAAATGTTTTTCAAAGGTTTGGGCTCTGCCTATATCAAATCTTTTTTTTCAAAACTTTTAGGTGTCCAGCTACAGGGACGCCAGACTTGATAATTCTTTTTCAGGGATGCGTAGCTGCAGTACTTGTGGAGGCATTAAGGACTTGAGTAGATGTTTCAGTTATTTCATTCGTAGATTAGAATTCATGATCACTTATTTCAATTGGGCATGTTGTCCATTCTGTTTAGACATTTATTTCATATTTATTTATCAGACTCTGTATTTAGATTAATTTTCTTTTCAGTTCGACTTATGATTGGGATGTTAGTTTTGGAGGTGATGGTTTATTCGGCATTTATCATTTACCTATTTATCCTACGATGTTTCAAACTTCTATTATTGTGTGGATGGATGATATTATTTATTTTCGCATGTTGATATATGTCAATGAAAGATAAAATTTGGCACCTGCTTAATTTAACATAAGTGGTTAAAAATTTAAAAAGTTTCGACAGTGATGCTAAGAATGAATCAAATGAGATTCCCATTTATTTTGATAAAGGACTGACCATCCGTGATTAAGGTGGGGTGTCACAATTTAGTATTAAGATAATACCTTTTGTTTTGACTAGTACTCTTGCCCTAATACCTCGAAAAACCATTATAAGCAAAAAAATTATATAGGCACACACAAATATAATCCATTTTGATGAATTATTCTATAACACACATTCTAATTTTCCTTTCCTAAGTCCTCAGATTGTCAGCAGAAATACTTAGGGAACTTCGAAATGTGAAGCATAACACAAGTCTTCTCTTTTATGCTCCTGAATTTTGCATTCGATAATAGTGTTTTGTTACGGTGTCTTGTGCATATTAATCTCAAGCTTAAACCCATTTCATGTGTTGATTAAAATATCTTAAATTTTCTTATATGAGGAAAGAGCTATTTTCCTAACTCGACAAGGTTTGGAAAATTTATTTTAAAATTTTAAAGTTTGGGCAAACCTAAAATGAGTTCATGGTTAAACAAGCATTTTAAATTGTCTATTTTTTTGGGCCTGTTGTGCTACAAATTCAAATCTTCAACTCTAGTCAATTGACAACTTTGAGACTCAAATCTAAGAATGACCGTGTAACAAGCATTCTCAGACTTGTTCCCTATAAGAATACAACTTTTGCTTTTATCGAAAACTTTACAATTTGTTTTGGAAAAAGTAATGTTGTAATCATTGTCACAAAATTGACTTATACTCAAAGCATTTGCTTTTAAACCTTGAACTAAAAGAACATCCTGAAAATAAGGCATCCCATATTGTTTCATGGTGCCCTTTCCGATGATCTAAGATAAAGACCCATCACAAAACATAACATTCCCACCTGGAAACTTCTCTATATTTGATAATCGAGACTCCTCTCCTGTCATATGACGAGATCATTTGGAATCGAGATATCACCCCTCTTAAGTAGATTCAGTATTAAGGCAGTTGCCATAATATCACACTTAAGATCGGGTAGTAAATCATCCCTTCTAATCCAAACTGATCGTATTTTCAAAGTTGTTTTACCCATTTGATTATATTGCTTCTTTTGGGGATTCCTTCTCATCTATTTTTTTGGTTTTCCCATTCTTTTAATGAAATTATTGTTTAGGAAAGTAGTAGTTAGATTTCATCACATTAGACTTATTAAAATTTTGGAAAACAAGGGTATTAGCCCTAAGCTGGAAACATTGATTACAATAGTGCCCATAAACATCGCAGTAATTGCATATATTAATGAAGTTCTTTAAAGATAGGTTTGACATAGTCTTTTTTATATGTGACAGTCTTAAATTTATTTTCAAAAGTTCTCTTTGGAGGACACTGTTATTTCTCATTTCTTTTATTCGACATAGGAATATGATCTATCTTCAAAGGTTTTGAAACTAAAATATTTTGTTTTTGCTCTTCGGGTTTTGATATTTTCTTACAAGATCTAACAAAAACAGTTTCTTTCTATTTATAAGTTTTTAAATCCAATTCCTAGTTAGTCATATGTATTAAGTTTACTCACACTTAGGATTTGATCCAATGTTTTTGAAATAGACTCAAAATCACTATATTTTATAAAGTAAATGATAACTTTTCGTTGGATTCTTCGAGTTCAATCAAGGTAACATTATATTTTTTTGTTCCAAAATTCGATTGGAGTCTATCAACTTTAAATTTTGATTTTGAAATCGAATTTCTCAATTTCAAAAACCTTACTCACGTTCTCATACTCCTCTGTGTTAGCCAACATTTATTACCTTTTTAGATTTGCTGCATATATATCTTATAAATTAGGTGTTTCACCATCTTTATCACAATTACTAAGTGAGGTGCGTGAAATGTCCCCTATATTTACTTTTTAAATCACAAAATTCACACACCCATTCATCTCGTGGGTAGTAGGGGAAGGCGATGGGGTGGGTAAGCAGGGACAAGGGTAGTAGGGGGCAGGGGCGAATGGGGATGGAAATTTGTAGGAGGCCCAATCTGGTCCGACCCTAATAGGGCATTTTTTTTTCAAGTTCAAGTACCTATTGGGGGGGGGGGGGGGGGGGAGGAAGGGACTTGAACGGTTGACCACTTGCTAGCCAAGGGTTCTAGGTAACCATCGAGGCAAGGCTCTTTGGTTAATGGGGCGGAGTGTAAAACCCGATTAATAAATTAGGAGCGGGTATGAGTTTTAAAATAAAATTCATTTATTAAATGGGGCGGGTAAGGAGTTAATTTAAATAAAACTGTCGCGTCCCGCCCCCTTTAACTTATGTTAATTATGATTAAACTACATATATATATATATATATATTATTTTGAGTATTTTTAAGATTTGTTTTGATTAATTTTTAAAAAGATCTATATGAAAACATGGATTGACAGTTAGTGGACTGTCTCACAGATTAAAGCACATAAGAGCCCCGATCCAACCCGACCCTTATGGGGCGGGTTTTAAAACCGGATTAATGAATTAGGAGCGGGTATGGGTTTTAAAAAATATTATTTACTAAATGGGGCGGATTAGGAGTTAAATTTAAATAAAACTGCTCCACCCCATCCTGCCCTGCGCCGCCTCGTTTATTAAATGGGGAAGGTTAGGGTTTTTAAAAACCCTCTCCAAACCCGCCTCGTTTCCATCCCTATGGGCGGGGGCGGGGTGCAACAGGATGGGGTGGGTGGGGCAGCTCTCCATGGCTATGGGAGAGAGAGAGAATAAAATTGAAATAGAAAGAAAGAAGAAAGAGAGGGAAAGGAAATAAGAGTTTTAGACAAAAATACCTTTTAAAATTAGAGAATTAAGTTCAAGGTCGTGTTCCATATAAATATAGTCTTTTTGGTATAATAATATTTATTTGTGTAGTTCTTTTACAGTTAGGAGTATACAAAACAAGTAAGTTTAATGATTTTAGTTAAAGATGTATTTATTTTTATATTCTTACTCATACTCATTTAAAACTCATTCTAAAAATAAACACATAACCTCACCTCCACCTCACCCCACCCCCCGGAATTCTTGTCGGAATCCTTGCCGGATTGTTTATCTCTCCTTATTTCTTTTTTTTCGCCTATTTCTTTTATTTTTTATCCGCGCCAGCGGCACCATTACCAGCGCTTGAGAAGAAGGTTTTTCGTCGAAAAAAATGAAATTTTCGCCAAAATAATGGAGCTTTCGCAGGAAAGATTGAGTTTTTGCCGGAAAAAGTTTTAGTGAAAGAGTAAATTTAGTTGTTTCAATTTTTTTGTTAAAAAATATCGAATATGAATGTTGTTGAATAGATTTCAACAAATAGATTTCAAATATATAAATTTTGTGAATTTTGGATTCGTAGATTTGACGTTGTGGACTTTTAAAATTTGATGTTTTTTTTGTATGAGTTGTCAAATGAAATATCGGTCATTTTCCATGCTCTATATAGTACAGGGACTACATTTATAAAATTGTTTGGTGTGTCCTATATTTACACACTTTTGAATGATTGGACCTTACCCCAAAAACCCCCTTAAAAATTCATGTGCAACGCATATGACAAAAATTTCTAGCAAAAAATTAATGGAGTTGGACGGTAGGGGACAATTTGCAGTCATGTTGGAAGTTAAGGAGGTTAAGTACGGAAACTGAAAGTTCGGGTGATAAAGTAATGAGGGGGCAAAGTTCACGAAGCCCAAGTGTAATTTGTCCTTACTTTTAGATTCTAAAAAAAATTACTTTTATTTCAAAGAAAAAATTTGATAAAATGTTTTGTAAATATCAATTATATATTTTTATTCCGACTTTTTCAGATATGTGACATTTATAAAATGTTTTCAATTGACCAACTAATGCCAAATAATGAAAAAATGCAGGAAAAATAATCGTGTGCTTGTGAGTTGTGTTCAAATCATCCAATGGATATATTACCTTTATCAACCCGTTATGAATATTTCTTTGGCTTCTCTCGTTGTTCATCTTGAAATAGTTCTAGAGTAGCCTGACTAAAAAGATGATTTTGTCAAAAATAATCCAATTAGTTGAACACGTAATAGTCGACTCATGCAAACCTAGAGAGTCTTCTAGTTCATGTAGATGAACTATGTTTTTGTTGCAAATGTTGGTTGTATGTTACTAGTTGATTGGAGGTACAAATGGACGGTTTTTAAAACAATTTTTTTTATTTACTTCCAAACATTAGCCGTGACAAATGTATCCCCTATATTTGTCACGGTCGATGCCTGTGACGAAGCTATGACATATTCAAATTTTTGTCATGGTCCGTGACAAAGGAAATATTGTCAGTCTTTTAATGTGTCAAGCCACATATTAACCTCGTTTTTCAACGTTTTTAAAAGTGGAAAATGAACGTGACAATACCACTTGTCATGATTAATGGTTGTGAAAAATAAAGTTTTCACCCTGACTTGTCACCATCATTGACCGTAACAATTTGATTCCATCACAATTAGTAACTGATAATTTTCAAATTAGTGTTGTGTGTACAGCGGCATGAAATGTGTCGAATAATCGAAATTCAATCTTTCAGGGGAAAAGGAGACAACGAGCTCACGAGAGTTTGACCAAGGCTGTGGCTATTTTTCATGACTACACAAATGCAAGTGACCGACAAGTGAAGCATAACCTGAGAAGAATCAAGGGACGACTTGTGGTTTTTTCATTTACATGTTCTAGCTGACAATTCTGCATGTGAAAGATACATTGAAGTATGCTTTAAGAATGGATAGCCTGAGAAGATGCTCGAGGGAAAATGAAAGAAAAGAAAAAAACTGAAGATGAAAAGAACACAAAAAAGGAAAGTATGAAATGCATCATAAACACACAAGCACGTTAAAGAAGATGAAGTAAACATAAAAGATACGACAGTTGGACTCATTGTGACCTCATGGTAGTTGATTTGATACTTGAAACTCACTTACACATACAGTTTCACAATAAAGCTTATAAAGTCGCCAGGACATGTGAAAAATAGTTTTTAAGCCAATGGATCCTAAAGTACATTAGTAGTTCTATTATAATTCATAAAACAAAATTTTAATCAATTTATCCCCTAAAGTATTTAATCGCACCAGTTTGGCCATTCAGACCAATAGCCGTTACGACAAAATGCTTTTTGAAGGACAATCAGTCCAAAAAATCTAGCCTATTGAACACTCATTTTTCAAGCAGAAAAATATGGAGAAAATGCAAACTAATTATTATTGCAGATGGACACTTCGACCTGGACTCAACAAAGTTGCGGTAGGGTCATTCTGACATGACAAAACAACCCTGTAAGCACAAACATTATTGATTTTGTCTATTTACGGAACTTTCAAATTTGCAAAATACTAATCCCCTCGGAAAAAAGCCACATATTTGGTTCTCAGAAATTTTAAATCTTCTAAAACAATTTTCAGATAAATGTAACCCCAATAACTTCGAAAGAATAAAGAATATTATACTTTTTGATTTTCGTTTAATCATATTAAGTAATTTTTCAAATTTTTAATTATTGTTGGATATTTTTTTTTCAAAGTAGGAAGATTTTTTGTCATTTTCTTTGAACTTCAAACTTTATAACACGATTTCCATGTAGAGAGAGAGTGAGAGAGTAGAAGAGGGATGGAGGGGTATTTTGGGGTTTTCAAATGAATATATATTGGCTGACCATGATAAATGGTTTCTCTAAAATTGGGGGGCAATATGAAATACATTAACTCGCATTGTCAATATCCAAATAGGTAAAACATTTTTATACCAAATCCAATAACCCGACGAAAAAATGGAGACGTTCGCGAAGGGCCACCCCTGAATCGTCCAACTAATAAATAAAAAATTAAAAAATATTTCCAGTCCGGAAATTGAAATTATGAGCCTCATAGTCATGCTACTCAAATGCCACACTACTAGCGTGGTCTATGGACAGTGCTAAAGCTATCAGCAGCATTGGTTCAACTACTTAGAAGAATGAAATTCAACTAGCTCTGATAAAGATAGCAACATCACCACCAAGTAATGAAATTCAACTAAATCTGATAAAGATAGTGACATTACCACAAACTGTCCTACAGTAGTAAGAGAGACTTTTTTAAAGAGTTCCCCAAACAGAATTATAAAACTTGAGTGTGGCCACTCAAAAGATTTTTCTGTTATTTGGTTCTACTTGCTGAAGAATCGAAAAGGTGAAAGTTAAATAATAAACCTCAGCACATGCTCATTCGAAAATTGATTTGAACTAGTCTATACGCACAATCTTACCTTTCCATGGTTGTGTTGTGATCAGCTTCCTCGCTGCATTATTTGTCACAAAATCATCTACTCTTGCAAACGGTACCACGCATATAATTAATAAGTTAACAACAAATAAATGTAAGAACTCATATGAAAATGACCTCGCAGCCGGAGACCAATTCTGATTTCTCACTGTACAGATTCAAATAAAAAGGTGTCTTCAGCATAAAATATACTAGTAACTCATGAAAAAGGCTTCAAAACCAGGTATAAAGGCTACTGAAAAGTTAGAAGACCGAACATAGTTTTGGCTTCCTATTGCTAGTTAGACTATTCAAAAATTAGTTTCTTCAATTCATCCTCTAACTGCATTTACTGGCACCAGAATCACAATCTTTCTTCTTGATTTTCCCATTCACATCACAAACTTCACCAATCTTATGGTTGTAATAGCAGGTCAACTCTCGCAAAGGGGGTATGTTCTTTGTAGCAAACAGCATTATGTGAGGCATTCTCTCGTATTTGTGATCATAGAAGACATTTTGCGCGTACAAGTTAGGCAAGCAACTATGCTTGATGAACCGTCCTACATTCCCAAAATGAGCCGCGTCAATAACAAACCCATTTTTTTTATTGTCATTCTCCATGTCTAATACATACTCATCCTTGCCGGTTTTTTCACTAGCTTTGTTGTCTTGGAGCACCTCTCCAACGTACTCACACACAAAACTCCCGGACGAAATATAATTTTGTGATCTGACACCCCATCCCCTTGATTCGGTCTTAAATACCTCTAGTTGATATCGAACACCTCGTTGACTTACTCTATTCTTGCAAGAAGGGGGGCATTTGCAAAGTTGACCACACTCGTAAATGATGGGCTTGGCATTAACAATGGCCCCACTGTCATTGAACGGATTTTCACCTCCATTCTTGATTACACAAGGACATTGGTCAACATTTGTGCATCCATCTATGCAATTGCAACTATTTAGCATAGAAAATTCAACCAATTCTGGATATATCATAGACGTTATGTAATTAAAACGTGGAGGTTTCTCATTATCAACGTCATTCATTGCACGAATGGGCATCTTCTCTTTCCCTTGAGATATATCAACTACCACACAATTATTACGACACACTTTTGCTTTTCTTGACCCGCCCACCATATTTGGAACAAGTTTGGGTTGGCCCTGTATTCTATTCAATTGAAACATGAACACTAGTTTTCCATATCCCCCTCTTTTTTGCCAGCATTTGTTCACAACGTACAGCCCATCATAAATATATATCTTCTCAATCTTTTTCATGACATTACCTGATGACTTCAAAGATTCAAGACCTCGAATAACCCTGACTGGAATTCCAAAATTCATGCTATTCATTAAAGCACGGTTACCTTTTTCAAGTTTTTGATCTTTAGGCTTCTGACCGTCAATCGCTGGATTCCCACCTTGGCCCGAATAAATTAACAAATCAGAGAATTCAGTCCCGTTTATATAACGACCAGAATCCACTATGCTGGTGGCTAAAATCATTGTATTTTCTTTCATGTAATCTATACCAGAAAAGAACTTGCGATGCAGGCCAATTATAGCAAGTTCAGCTCTAAAGTGAAATTGGTCACCGACTTTAACACCGGGGACAGCTCCCAAGACTTGGTTGTTTACATTAACCCATTTTTTTTGTTGTTTAAGTAGCACTGCTGCTTCGACACAAATTTTCCAAGCAGGCTTTCTTTCTTCCTTTGGCATTGATTTGTTTTCCTCTGACAGCTTATTCAATAATTCTTCAAACAGAATCAGAGCCTCACTCACCTTATTGCGAGCGGCGACTTCCTTCCGATCAGCAAACTCAACATTTTTCGGATGGTCTGATTCTAAATTTTTGCTGGACGCGTTAACATTTTTATTAATCCCTCCACTGATTTTTCTGTCATTCTTTTGCTTTGTCTCCGTAAATGGCCTTCTTTCAACATAAGATTTCCCAGCCGACAAAACATCCGATTTCGATAACCTCGCATTGTCTAATTGCCCAGATATGGGGACGTCTTTTTGCATCTTTGGAGGTTGATGTTTTCTACCAAGTGGACGGGGCTGAAAAAAGTTTTCACTACTACCCAAAACATTCGGCCCCAATTTCCCTAATTCAGCCATTCCCAACGCTATCGAAAATCCTTTCCCCAGTTTCTTCACTGCCAATTTTGGCTCAGTAACATCGACCAATATTTTTGAATCATCCAAACCCGATACACCTTCTTCACTCGTTTTTGGGTTAAAACTGATGACCTTTGGACGTTTTAAGTTCTGCGAAACCCGCGAGCCTTGACATCCGCCGTGTTCAACCATTCGTTTCCCATGATATTTCTGAATAGGACTTTCCTTCGTTACCATCCTCATACTCATTTCGAATCTTTAAAAATTCAATCTCCAAATGCAAATGACATATATTTCAACAGCTAGCCAAAAACCAAAAAAAACACATCATCACTTACAGTTCAAAAACTCTAAAACAACATATACATGATCAGACATTCTCAAATTTGACAACAAATATTCATCACAAGAACAAGGAAATGTAAATAACAATAAGTATAAGTTAAGCAAGTGAATAACATTTGAAGAGAAAAGCAAAAGAAAGACGTATGTTTTTCTCAATGTAAAACTTACATGGATAAGAAATGACATTCCTCGTAAACCATATACAACACAGTTGTCAAAACATCCTAGGACCGAGATTGACTAGGGTTTTGGAACGGAGAGATTGAAACGTTTCGCGGGGAGATTTTGAAAGATTTTGAAAGTGGGCGGTTGGGTATCATTTCCACTATCACACGCCTCCCAACGTGCACCTCAAAATAAATTTATTTTTTGCATTTTTAGAAGCGGATATTTCATGGGACATATACCAAATAGTCCCTCAAACATTTTTTAATACTCATTTAGTCCAAGTCTTTTTATTTTGCCTCAAAAAGTCCTTTGCCACATATTTTGGAAAGGGAGTGCCGCTGGCGTGGACCTCTAAAAATAAGAGAATATTGAGTGCTTGAGTGACTAAATGGATTAAACTAAAAATATGTGTCCTTTTTAAAAAATATATATTTATAGTAGGGACTATTAAATAATTGACCCATATTTCATTGTTTAAATATCTCTAATGCCAAATTAATACAATAAACTCTGATGACACAATGAGTAAAACCACTAAAATAGCAAACAACGGCAAATAAAAATGAACATTAAGACACTTTATATACTATTAGAAGTATACATAAATTGGATCATTACCGACTTATTTTCATTTAAGGCATCACCACATATACCATCAAAAGTATCATGAACAAATTTAAATGACAACTGATCTTACCGACTTATTTTCGTTTAAGCCAACACCGCGTATACCATCAAAATTTTTGACGAAATCAACAAATCAAACGTCCCTCTTCTAATGAAACTTATTGAGCGCTACTTGAGATTGCCGGCAAAAGGCTTTAGTTCTTTATTAGCATTATATGTAGGGATGGCAACGGGGTGGGTTTAGTAAAATTTGGCCCTGACCCCATTTACCTCGCCCTCGTTCCGCCCTCGTTTTCCCCACACACATTCCCGTCCCCACCTCATTTAAAAACCTCGATGGGCCCCGAACCCGTCCCAAACCTGACCAAAATAAATTTTATGATATTTTTTATGTTCTTTTAAATAATTTTTCAAATGGAATTCAATTTTTTTTAAATTTTACAATATGACAAAAATGATATTGTTTTGAATACGGATCAGTACTACTTGTTTATAATCTATAATTAAAATAAAATCAATTATACAAATCAATAGTGCAAATGAAAACGAATTACTTGTTTATGATCTGAAATTGAAAAAAAATCTGTACAAAAAATCAATAGTTCATCGGCGAAAAAAAACCATGCCACGGCAAAAAAATAATTGTTCATCAGAGGGAAGAACACATTGTATAATTGTTAAAAACAAAAAAAAAATATAAATGTGAACATAGATATAACTGTGAAAAAAATTAGCAGTTCATCGGGTCCAAAATCTGATACACAGTTGCTGGGTTAGAGAGAAAATAGTTGCCGAAGTAAAAATGAAGAAAAACAGCTCAGAAAAAAAAAAGAAATAAGAAACAATCATACCTTACCCCGTGTAGACAAACCGATAGTAGAGAGGAAGAGAGAGAGAAAAGAAACACGAACAAACCGATTCGCATGTGAGAGAGAGCGAGAGAGAGACGGTGAAAAAATGTAAAGACGAATTGATTATTATGCAAACTATATTTGTAAATATATATAGTTGTGGAGAAGGAGTCCTTTCAATTATTATGGGTATATCAAAAGGTAACCATAAATATTAGAAGATGAAGTGACAAAAACGCAAACGGTGAAAATAAAGGTGTAGAATGTGTTAAGATTCTAATACTGACACGTGGATACCTTAATTGAGAGGGAGTCTTAACTCCCTTGTATTACTGACACGTGGACACCATAATTTCATGAACAAATTGAAATGGCAACTGATCTTTACCGACTTATTTTAGTTTAAGCCAACACCGTGTATACCATCAAAAGTTTCGACGGAATCAACAAATCAAACTTCCGTCTTCAAATGAAACTTATTAAGAGCTACTTGAGATTGCCGGCAAGAGGCTTTAGTTCTTTAATAGCATTATATGTAGGGATGGCAACGGCGTCGGTTTAGTAAAATTTGGCCCTGACCCCATTTACCTCGCCCTCGTTTTCCCCACACACATCCCCGTCCCCACCCCATTTAAAAACCCCGATGGGCCCCGAACCCGTCACAAACCTGACCAAAATATATTTTATGATATTTTTTATGTTCTTTTAAATAATTTTTCAAATGGATTTCAGTTTTTTTTAAATTTTACAATATGAGAAAAATGATATTGTTTTGAATATGGATCAGTACTACTTGTTTATAATCTATAATTAAAATAAAATCAATTATACAAATCAGTAGTGCAAATGAAAACGAATTACTTGTTTATGATCTGAAATTAAAATAAAATCTGTAAAAAAAATCAATAGTTCATCGGGGAAAAAAAACCATGCCATGGAAAAAAAATAATTGTTCATCAGAGGGAAGAACACATTGTATAATTGTTAAAAACAAAAAAAAAATATAAATGTGAACATAGATATAACTGTGAAAAAAATTAGCAGTTCATCGGGTCCAAAATCTGATACACAGTTGCTGGGTTAGAGAGAAATAGTTGCCGAAGTAAAAATGAAGAAAAACAGCTCAGAAAAAAAAGAAATGAGAAACAATCATACCTTACCCCCGTGTAGACAAACCGACGGTAGAGAGGGAGAGAGAGAGAAAAGAAACACGAACAAACCGATTCGCATGTGAGAGAGAGGGAGAGAGAGACAGTGAAAAAATGTAGGGACGAATTGATTATTATGAAAACTATATTTGTATATATATAGAGTTGTGGAGAAGGAGTCCTTTCAATTATTATGGGTATATCAAAACGTAACCATAAATATTAGAAGATGAAGTGACAAAAACGCAAACGGTGAAAATAAAGGTGTAGAATGTGTTAGGATTCTAATACTGACACGTGGACACCTTAATTGAGAGGGAGTCTTAACTCCCTTGTATTACTGACACGTGGACATCTTAATTTCATGAACAAATTGAAATGGCAACTAATCTTTACCGACTTATTTTCGTTTAAGCCAACACTGTGTATACCATCAAAAGTTTCGACGGAATCAACAAATCAAACTTCCGTCTTCTAATGAAACTTATTAAGCGCTACTTGAGATTGCCGGCAAGAGGCTTTAGTTCTTTAATAGCATTATATGTAGGGATGGCAACGAGGTGGGTTTAGTAAAATTTGTCCCTGACCCCATTTACCTCGCCCTCGTTTTCCCCACACACATCCCCGTCCCCACCCCATTTAAAAACCCCGATGGGCCCCGAACCCGTCCCAAACCTGACCAAAATATATTTTATGATATTTTTTATGTTCTTTTAAATAATTTTTCAAATGGATTTCAGTTTTTTTTAAATTTTACAATATGAGAAAAATGAAATTGTTTTGAATACGGATCAATACTACTTGTTTATAATCTATAATTAAAATAAAATCAATTATACAAATCAGTAGTGCAAATGAAAACGAATTACTTGTTTATGATCTGAAATTAAATTAAAATCTGTAAAAAAAATCAATAGTTTATCGGGGAAAAAAACGATGCCATGGCAAAAAAATAATTGTTCATCAAAGGGAAGAACACATTGTATAATTGTTACAAATAAAAAAAATATATAAATGCGAACATAGATATAACTATGAAAAAAATTAGCAGTTCATCGAGTCCAAAATCTGATACACAGTTGTTGGGTTATAGAGAAATAGTTGCCGAAGTAAAAATGAAGAAAAACAACTCAGAAAAAAAAATGAGAAACAATCATACCTTACCCCGTGTAGACAAACCGACGGTAGAGAGGGAGAGAGAGAGATAAAAGAAACACGAACAAACCGATTCGCATGTGAGAGAGAGGGAGAGAGAGACGGTGAAAAAATGTAGAGACGAATTGATTATTATGAAAACTATATTTGTATATATATATATATATATAGTTGTGGAGAAGGAGTCCTTTCAATTATTATGGGTATATCAAAAGCTAACCATAAATATTAGAAGATGAAGTGATAAAAACACAAACGGTGAAAATAAAGGTGTAGAATGTGTTAGGATTCTAATACTGACACGTGGACACCTTAATTGAGAGGGAGTCTTAACTCCCTTGTATTACTGACACGTGGACACCTTAATTTCATGAACAAATTGAAATGGCAACTGATCTTTACCGACTTATTTTCGTTTAAGCCAATACCGTGAATATCATCAAAAGTTTCGACGGAATCAGCAAATCAAACGTCCGTCTTCTAATGAAACTTATTGAGCGCTACTTGAGATTGCCGACAAGAGGCTTTAGTTCTTTATTAGCATTATATGTAGGGATGGCAACGGGGTGGGTTTAGTAAAATTTGGCCCTGACCCCATTTACCTCGCCCTCGTTCCGCCCTCGTTTTCCCCACACACATCCCCGTCCCCACCTCATTTAAAAACCCCGATGGGCCCCGAACCCGTCCCAAACCTGACCAAAATAAATTTTATGATATTTTTTATGTTCTTTTAAATAATTTTTCAAATGGAATTCAATTTTTTTTTTAATTTTACAATATGAGAAAAATGATATTGTTTTGAATACGGATCAGTACTACTTGTTTATAATCTATAATTAAAATAAAATCAATTATACAAATCAGTAGTGCAAATGAAAACGAATTACTTGTTTATGATCTGAAATTGAAATAAAATCTATAAAAAAAAATCAATTGTTCATCGGGGAAAAAAAACCATGCCATGGCAAAAAAATAATTGTTCATCAGAGGGAAGAACACATTGTATAGTTGTTAAAAACAAAAAAAAAATATAAATGTGAACATAGATATAACTGTGAAAAAAATTAGCAGTTCATCGGGTCCAAAATCTGATACACAGTTGCTGGGTTAGATAGAAATAGTTGCCGAAGTAAAAATGAAGAAAAACAGCTCAGAAAAAAAAAGAAATGAGAAACAATCATACCTTACCCCGTGTAGACAAACCGACGGTAGAGAGGAAGAGAGAGAGAAAAGAAACATGAACAAACCGATTCGCATGTGAGAGAGAGGGAGAGAGAGACGGTGAAAAAATGTAGAGACGAATTGATTATTATGAAAACTATATTTGTAAATATATATAGTTGTGGAGAAGGAGTCCTTTCAATTATTATGGGTATATCAAAAGCTAACCATAAATATTAGAAGATGAAGTGACAAAAACGCAAACGGTGAAAATAAAGGTGTAGAATTTGTTAGGATTATAATACTGACACGTGGATACCTTAATTGAGAGGGAGTCTTAACTCCCTTGTATTACTGACACGTGGACACCTTAATTTCATGAACAAATTGAAATGGCAACTGATCTTTACCGACTTATTTTCGTTTAAGCCAACACCGTGTATACCTTCAAAAGTTTCGACGGAATCAACAAATCAAACTTCCGTCTTCTAATGAAACTTATTAAGCGCTACTTGAGATTGCCGGCAAGAGGCTTTAGTTCTTTAATAGCATTATATGTAGGGATGGCAACGGGGTGGGTTTAGTAAAATTTGGCCCTGACCCCATTTACCTCGCCCTCGTTTTCCCCACACACATCCCCGTCCCCACCCCATTTAAAAACCCCGATGGTCCCCGAACCCGTCACAAACCTGACCAAAATATATTTTATGATATATTTTATGTTCTTTTAAATAATTTTTCAAATGGATTTCAGTTTTTTTTAAATTTTACAATATGAGAAAAATGATATTGTTTTGAATACGGATCAATACTACTTGTTTATAATCTATAATTAAAATAAAATCAATTATACAAATCAGTAGTGCAAATGAAAACGAATTACTTGTTTATGATCTGAAATTAAATTAAAATCTGTAAAAAAAATCAATAGTTTATCGGGGGAAAAAAACGATGCCATGGCAAAAAAATAATTGTTCATCAAAGGGAAGAACACATTGTATAATTGTTACAAATAAAAAAAATATATAAATGCGAACATAGATATAACTATGAAAAAAATTAGCAGTTCATCGAGTCAAAAATCTGATACACAGTTGTTGGGTTATAGAGAAATAGTTGCCGAAGTAAAAATGAAGAAAAACAACTCAGAAAAAAAAATGAGAAACAATCATACCTTACCCCGTGTAGACAAACCGACGGTAGAGAGGGAGAGAGAGAGATAAAAGAAACATGAACAAACCGATTCGCATGTGAGAGAGAGGGAGAGAGAGACGGTGAAAAAATGTAGAGACGAATTGATTATTATGAAAACTATATTTGTATATATATATATATAGTTGTGGAGAAGGAGTCCTTTCAATTATTATGGGTATATCAAAAGCTAACCATAAATATTAGAAGATGAAGTGATAAAAACACAAACGGTGAAAATAAAGGTGTAGAATGTGTTAGGATTCTAATACTGACACGTGGACACCTTAATTGAGAGGGAGTCTTAACTCCCTTGTATTACTGACACGTGGACACCTTAATTTCATGAACAAATTGAAATGGCAACTGATCTTTACCGACTTATTTTCATTTAAGCCAACACCGTGAATATCATCAAAAGTTTCGACGGAATCAGCAAATCAAACGTCCGTCTTCTAATGAAACTTATTGAGCGCTACTTGAGATTGCCGACAAGAGGCTTTAGTTCTTTATTAGCATTATATGTAGGGATGTCAACGGGGTGGGTTTAGTAAAATTTGGCCCTGACCCCATTTACCTCGCCCTCGTTCCGCCCTCGTTTTCCCCACACACATCCCCGCACCCACCTCATTTAAAAACCCCGATGGGCCCCGAACCCGTCCCAAACCTGACCAAAATAAATTTTATGATATTTTTTATGTTCTTTTAAATAATTTTTCAAATGGAATTCAATTTTTTTTTAATTTTACAATATGAGAAAAATGATATTGTTTTGAATACTGATCAGTACTACTTGTTTATAATCTATAATTAAAATAAAATCAATTATACAAATCAGTAGTGCAAATGAAAACGAATTACTTGTTTATGATCTGAAATTGAAATAAAATCTGCAAAAAAAAATCAATTGTTCATCGGGGAAAAAAAACCATGCCATGGCAAAAAAATAATTGTCCATCAGAGGGAAGAACACATTGTATAGTTGTTAAAAACAAAAAAAAAATATAATTGTGAACATAGATATAACTGTGAAAAAAATTAGCAGTTCATCGGGTCCAAAATCTGATACACAGTTGCTGGGTTAGATAGAAATAGTTGCCGATTAAAAATGAAGAAAAACAGCTCAGAAAAAAAAAGAAATGAGAAACAATCATACCTTACCCCGTGTAGACAAACCGACGGTAGAGAGGAAGAGAGAGAGAAAAGAAACATGAACAAACCGATTCGCATGTGAGAGAGAGGGAGAGAGAGACGGTGAAAAAATGTAGAGACGAATTGATTATTATGAAAACTATATTTGTAAATATATATAGTTGTGGAGAAGGAGTCCTTTCAATTATTATGGGTATATCAAAAGGTAACCATAAATATTAGAAGATGAAGTGACAAAAACGCAAACGGTGAAAATAAAGGTGTAGAATGTGTTAGAATTATAATACTGACACGTGGATACCTTAATTGAGAGGGAGTCTTAACTCCCTTGTATTACTGACACGTGGACACCTTAATTTCATGAACAAATTGAAATGGCAACTGATCTTTACCGACTTATTTTCGTTTAAGCCAACACCGTGTATACCTTCAAAAGTTTCGACGGAATCAACAAATCAAACTTCCGTCTTCTAATGAAACTTATTAAGCGCTACTTGAGATTGCCGGCAAGAGGCTTTAGTTCTTTAATAGCATTATATGTAGGGATGGCAACGGGGTGGGTTTAGTAAAATTTGGCCCTGACCCCATTTACCTCGCCCTCGTTTTCCCCCCACACATCCCCGTCCCCACCCCATTTAAAAACACCGATGGTCCCCGAACCCGTCACAAACCTGACCAAAATATATTTTATGATATTTTTTATGTTCTTTTAAATAATTTTTCAAATGGATTTCAGTTTTTTTTTTTAATTTTACAATATGAGAAAAATGATATTGTATTGAATACGGATCAGTACTACTTGTTTATAATCCATAGTTAAAATAAAATCAATTATACAAATCAGTAGTGCAAATGAAAACGAATTACTTGTTTATGATCTGAAATTAAAATAAAATCTGTAAAAAAAATCAATAGTTCATCGGGGAAAAAAACCATGCCATGGCAAAAAAATAATTGTTCATCAGAGGGAAGAACACATTGTATAATTGTTAAAAACAAAAAAAAATATAAATGTGAACATAGATATAACTGTGAAAAAAATTAGCAGTTCATCGGGTCCAAAATCTGATACACAGTTGTTGGGTTAGAGAGAAATAGTTGCCGAAGTAAAAATGAAGAAAAACAGCTCAGGAAAAAAAAATGAGAAACAATCATACCTTACCCCGTGTAGACAAACCGACGGTAAAGAGGGAGAGAGAGAGAGAAAAGAAACACGAACAAACCGATTCGCATGTGAGAGAGAGGGAGAGAGAGACGGTGAAAAAGTGTAGAGACGAATTGATTATTATGAAAACTATATTTGTATATATATATAGTTGTCGAGAAGGAGTCCTTTCAATTATTATGGGTATATCAAAAGGTAACCATAAATATTAGAAGATGAAGTGACAAAAACGCAAACGGTGAAAATAAAGGTGTAGAATGTGTTAGGATTCTAATACTGACACGTGGACACCTTAATTGAGAGGGTGTCTTAACTCCCTTGTATTACTGACACGTGGACACCTTAATTTCATGAACAAATTGAAATGGCAACTGATCTTTACCGACTTATTTTCGTTTAAGCCAACACCGTGTATACCTTCAAAAGTTTCGACGGAATCAACAAATCAAACTTCCGTCTTCTAATGAAACTTATTAAGTGCTACTTGAGATTGCCGGCAAGAGGCTTTAGTTCTTTAATAGCATTATATGTAGGGATGGCAACGGGGTGGGTTTAATAAAATTTGGCCCTGACCCCATTTACCTCGCCCTCGTTTTCCCCACACACATCCCCATACCTACCCCATTTAAAAACCCCGATGGGCCCCGAACCCGTCCCAAACCTGACCAAAATATATTTTATGATATATTTTATGTTCTTTTAAATAATTTTTCAAATGGATTTCAGTTTTTTTTTAAATTTTACAATATGAGAAAAATGATATTGTTTTGAATACGGATCAATACTACTTGTTTACAATCTATAATTAAAATAAAATAAATTATACAAATCAGTAGTGCAAATGAAAACGAATTACTTGTTTATGATCTGAAATTAAAATAATATCTGTAAAAAAAATCAATAGTTGATCGGGGAAAAAAACGATGCCATGGCAAAAAAATAATTGTTCATCAAAGGGAAGAACACGTTGTATAATTGTTACAAATAAAAAAATATATAAATGCGAACATAGATATAACTGTCAAAAAAATTAGCAGTTCATCGAGTCCAAAATCTGATACACAGTTGCTGGGTTATAGAGAAATAGTTGCCGAATTAAAAATGAAGAAAAACAACTCAGAAAAAAAAATGAGAAACAACCATACCTAACCCCGTGTAGACAAAACGACGGTAGAGAGGGAGAGAGAGAAAAGAAACATGAACAAACCGCATCGCATGTGAGAGAGAGGGAGAGAGAGACGGTGAAAAAATGTAGAGACGAATTGATTATTGAGAAAACTATATTTGTATATATATATATATATATATATATAGTTGTGGAGAAGGAGTCCTTTCAATTATTATGGGTATATCAAAAGGTAACCATAAATATTCGAAGATGAAGTGACAATAACACAAACGATGAAAATAAAGGTGTAGAATGTGTTAGGATTCTAATACTGACACGTGGACACCTTAATTGAAAGGGAGTCTTAACTCCCTTGTATTACTGACACGTGGACACCTTAATTTCATGAACAAATTGAAATGGCAACTAATCTTTACCGACTTATTTTCGTTTAAGCCAACACCGTGTATACCATCAAAAGTTTCGACGGAATCAACAAATCAAACTTCCGTCTTCTAATGAAACTTATTACGCGCTACTTGAGATTGCCGGCAAGAGGCTTTAGTTCTTTAATAGCATTAAATGTAGAGATGGCACCGGGGTGGGTTTACTAAAATTTGGCCCTGACCCCATTTACCTCGCCCTCGTTTTCCCCACACACTTCCCCGTCCCCACCCCATTTAAAAACCCCGATGGGCCCCGGACCCGTCACAAACCTGACCAAAATAAATTTTATGATATTTTTTATGTTCTTTTAAATAATTTTTCAAATGGATTTCAATTTTTTTAAAATTTTACAATATGAGAAAAATGATATTGTTTTGAATACGGATCAGTACTACTTGTTTATAATCTATAATTAAAATAAAATCAATTATAAAAATCAGTAGTGCAAATGAAAATGAATTACTTGTTTATGATCTGAAATTAAAATAAAATCTGTAAAAAAAATCAATAGTTCATCGGGGAAAAAAACCATGCCATGGCAAAAAAATAATTGTTCATCAAAGGGAAGAACACATTGTATAATTGTTAAAAAAAACAAAAAATATATATAAATGCGAACATAGATATAACTATGAAAAAAATCAGCAGTTCATCGGGTCCAAAATCTGATACACAGTTGCTGGGTTAGAGAGAAATAGTTGCCGAAGTAAAATGAAGAAAAACAACTCAGAAAAAAAAATGAGAAACAATCATACCTTACCCCGTGTAGACAAACCGACGGTAGATAGGGAGAGAGAGAGAAAAGAAACACGAACAAACCGATTCGCATGTGAGAGAGAGGGAGAGAGAGACGGTGAAAAAATGTAGAGACGAATTGATTATTATGAAAACTATATATATATATATATATATATATATATATATATATATATATATATATATATATATATATATATATAAATATATATATATATAAATATATATATAGTTGTGGAGAAGGAGTCCTTTCAATTATTATGGGTATATCAAAAGGTAACCATAAATATTAGAAGATGAAGTGACAAAAACACAAACGGTGAAAATAAAGGTGTAGAATGTGTTAGGATTCTAATACTGACACGTGGACACCTTAATTGAGAGGGAGTCTTAACTCCCTTGTATTACTGACACGTGGACACCTTAATTTCATGAACAAATTGAAATGGCAACTGATCTTTACCGACTTATTTTCGTTTAAGCCAACACCGTGTTTACCATCAAAATTTTCGACGGAATCAACAAATCAAACGTCCGTCTTCTAATGAAACTTATTGAGCGCTACTTGGGATTGCGGGCAAGAGGCTTTAGTTCTTTATTAGCATTATATGTAGGGATGGCAACGGGGTGGGTTTAATAAAATTTGGCCCTGACCCCATTTACCTTGCCCTCGTTCCGCCCTCGTTTTCCCCACACACATTCCCGTCCGCACCCCATTTAAAAACCCCGATGGGCCCTGAACCCATCCCAAACCTGACAAAAATATATTTTATGATATTTTTTATGTTCTTTTAAATAATTTTTCAAATGGATTTCAATTTTTTTAAAATTTTACAATATGAGAAAAATGATATTGTTTTTGATACGGATCAGTAGAAATTGTTTATAATCTATAATTAAAATAAAATCAATTATACAAATCAGTAGTGCAAATGAAAACGAATTACTTGTTTATGATCTGAAATTAAAATAAAATTTGTAAAAAAAATCAATAGTTCATGGGGGAAAAAAAAACCATGCCATGGCAAAAAAATAATTGTTCATCAGAGGGAAGAACACATTGTATAATTGTTAAAAACAAAAAAAAATATAAATGTGAACATAGATATAACTGTGAAAAAAATTAGCAATTCATCGGGTCCAAAATCTGATACACAGTTGCTGGGTTAGAGAGAAATAGTTGCCGAAGTAAAAATGAAGAAAAGCAACTCAGAAAAAAAAAAGAAATGAGAAACAATCATACCTTACCCCGTGTAGACAAACCGACGGTAGAGAGGGAGAGAGAGAGAGAAAAGAAACACAAACAAACCGATTCGCATGTGAGAGAGAGGGAGAGAGAGACGGTGAAAAAATGTAGAGACGAATTGATTATTATGAAAACGATATTTGTATATATATATATATATATAGTTGTGGAGAAGGAGTCCTTTCAATTATTATGGGTATATCAAAAGGTAACCATAAATATTAGAAGATGAAGTGACAAAAACGCAAATGGTGAAAATAAAGGTATAGAATGTGTTAGGATTCTAATACTCACACGTGGACACCTTAATTGAGAGGGAGTCTTAACTCCCTTGTATTACTGACACGTGGACACCTTAATTGAGAGGGAGTCTTAACTCCCTTATATAACATTTTATAGTATATAAAGATAAAGATAAAGATAAAGATTGTTTATAATCAATAATTAAAATAAAATCAATTATACAAATCAGTAGTGCAAATGAAAACGAATTACTTGCTTATGATCTGAAATTCAAATAAAATCTGTAAAAAAAATCAATAGTTCATCGGGGAAAAAAAACCATGCCATGGCAAAAAAATAATTGTTCATCAGAGGGAAGAACACATTGTATAATTGTTAAAAACAAAAAAAAATATAAATGTGAACATAGATATAACTGTGAAAAAAATTAGCAGTTCGTCGGGTCCAAAATCTGATACACAGTTGCTGGGTTAGAGAGAAATAGTTGCCGAAGTAAAAATGAAGAAAAGCAACTCAGAAAAAAAAAGAAATGAGAAACAATCATACTTTACCCCGTGTAGACAAACCGACGGTAGAGATTGAGAGAGAGAGAAAAGAAACACGAACAAACCAATTCGCATGTGAGAGAGACGGTGAAAAAATGTAGAGACGAATTGATTATTATGAAAACTATATTTGTATATATATATAGTTGTTGAGAAGGAGTCCTTTCAATTATTATGGGTATATCAAAAGGTAACCTTAAATATTAGAAGATGAAGTGACAAAAACGCAAATGGTGAAAATAAAGGTATAGAATGTGTTAGGATTCTAATACTCACACGTGGACACCTTAATTGAGAGGGAGTCTTAACTCCCTTGTATTACTGACACGTGGACACCTTAATTGAGAGGGAGTCTGAACTCCCTTATATAACATTTTATAGTATTTAAAGATAAAGATAAAGATAAAGATTGTTTATAATCAATAATTAAAATAAAATCAATTATACAATTCAGTAGTGAAAATGAAAACGACTTACTTGCTTATGATCTGAAATTAAAATAAAATCTGTAAAAAAAATCAATAGTTCATCGGAGAAAAAAAAACATGCCATGGCAAAAAAATAATTGTTCATCAGAGGGAAGAACACATTGTATAATTGTTAAAAACAAAAAAAATATATAAATGTGAACATAGATATAACTGTGAAAAAAATTAGCAGTTCATCGGGTCCAATATCTGATAGACAGTTGCTGGGTTAGAGAGAAATAGTTGCCGAAGTAAAAATGAAGAAACAAAGCTCAGAAAAAAAAATTGAGAAACAATCATACCTTACCCCGTGTAGACAAACCGGCGGTAGAGAGGGGGAGAGAGAGAGAGAAGAAACACGAACAAACCGATTCGCATGTGAGAGAGAGGGAGAGAGAGATGGTGAAAAAATGTAGAGACGAATTGATTATTATGAAAACTATATTTGTATATATATATATAGTTGTGGAGAAGGAGTCCTTTCAATTATTATGGGTATATCAAAAGGTAACCGTAAATATTAGAAGATGAAGTGACAAAAACGCAAACGGGTAAAATAAAGGTGTAGAATGTGTTAGGATTCTAATACTGACACGTGGACGCCTTAATTGAGAGGGAATCTTAACTCCCTTGTATAGCATTTTATAGTATATAAAGATAAAGATAAAGATGTGGGACCCACTTATTCAAATTTTCGTGTAAAAAACATTCTATCAAAACTTTAGAGTAAGTACAATTTTAAAAAGAAAATTGGATTAACTTTGAATACTTTGCCATTAGTTCTTTCGTTTTTTTCAATTCACCCTCTTAACTTTGAAAACGACTACAATTATCTCCTGCTGTCTAAATCCGTTAATTTTTGGCGTTTGATGACATGTGACAACCCTTTTTAACTTTTTCAAAAGGTCATTTTAGGTATTTGACCCCTTTTTAAAAAGGTCTTTTTATGGTGTACTCCTTGGACTAAAAAATCGAACCAACAAATTTTAAACGATTAGGTCCAACATATAAATACCCCAAAATTAAAACAAAAATGCACTTTTCCGAAATCGAATTGCACTTTCAGAAAACGAAGTGCCGAAAATCCTCTTCTATAAAATCCTAACCGTATTGTCTGTTCGATCAAAACACCAAAACGATTCTCATCCTCGATCAAAATTTGGTCAACAACCACATATAAATACCCCTGAATACCAATACGAACACACTTCACAAAAGTTAAAGGGATCAAACCCTAATCATTGAAATTCTACCAAGCATTTCAAATTCTCAATCAAATTCTTCCAAACACCACTAACAAGTATGGATACCTTCTCATATATATAAGTTCTTAAGTTTTGTAATGTATAAATTTGTAGACATTACACATGGATTGATCAAATCACATTCTTCTTCCTCACGATAGGAAAAAATACATTTGTTGCCCTGATTTTAAATGCAAAACGCACTATTTGCATGATTTGAATAATGTACATGTACATCTCTGTTTTATTGCGTGTACTCTGTGGATTTTACGTGTTTGAATTTGTTCAGTCCAATATGCATGTACTTTTTTGTTTTAATGATGATGAAATTTGTTTTCTTCTTTGCATCAATGATAGAGTGAATAGATTATTTGGTTTTTTCTACTACTATGAAGACATTAATTGCTCTTTTGATGTGCAAAAGCTTCAAGTAACTGAATCAAAAGTGAAGGATTTAGAAAAATGAATTACATGTGAGGCAAAGAAACTATCTATAAATGTAATAGGAGCATGCAGTTAAGTGACATATCAGACAATGGGATTTCCTAATAAAACTTCTCAGTGTCTTACATATGGGGCCAAAGATATTAGAGAATGTGAAGGTTTCTCTGAGTTACTCTGATTTCCGTACAAGAGAGAATGTGAGGGATAAATATATTTCATACTTGTATCGTAATACTTGCAGTTCCTTGCCTGATAACGTTTGGATGTTGAATCAACGCTCTTTATAACGCTCTTTATAAAGAGCATTAATTCAACATCCAAACGTCGTCAGGCAAGGAACTGCAAGTATTGCGATGCAAGTATAAAAGATATTTATCCTTCTATCTGTAAAGTAATTGGAGCGCGCACTGAATGATAGATCTGACTTTGGGATTGTTTAAAACAACTTCTCAGTGTCTTACATATGGGGCCAAAGATATTAGAGAATGCGATGGTTACTTTGGGTTTTTTAGATTTTTTTACATAACAATGTATATGTAGTTTATATAAAAAGTTGTACATATTTTGAATAAAATATGCCACAATGTATTTGTTTATCTCCTATATTAATTGTGGTCCACGCCAATGGCATTTATTTATCATTGTATGTATTTTAAAGTGTTGTATTGAGCCAAAGATATTAGAGAATGTGATGGTTAATTTGGGTTTTTTAGATTTTTGTACACGATAATGTATATGTATTTGATATAAAAGTTGTACATCTTTTGAATAAAATATGCCATGATTTATTTGCCTATCTCCTATAAAAATTGTGGTCCGCGCCAGCGGCATTTATTTATCGTTGTATGTATTTTAAAGTGTTGTATTGATGCGTGTACTTTGGATTTTTTGCTTGTACTTTGGGATTTTTGCATGTACTTTGGGATTTTTTCCTGTACTTTGGGATAGTTTTTTTAAAGTAAACGCAAAATTCACAAAGTACACACACATTGAAATTGAATTTGTTCAATCCAATATGCGTGTACTATTATGTATTATTAGTTTACTTTTATATATTGTTGTGTTATTGTTTAGGAATCATACCATCAAGCATGTTCAACTAGAATACTGCTGCTTGCACCTTTGAAGATCTTAACAATATAAAACCTTTCGCATTGACAATCAATAGTACTAGTGATGACGAAATTCATTTTCTCCTTCGCATGAATGATAAATCTAAAAGGTTACTTGGTTTCTACAACTACTATGAAGACATTAAGTGAACTTTTGATGTGCAAAAGCTTCAAGTAACTGAATCGAAAGCGAAGGATTTAGCTAAACGAATTGAGCAGTATAGCTTAAGGGGTTTTGATAATGTTGGCGCTTTAGCATGGAGCTATTGTATCACTTCTTTTCTGAATATGTTAGGAAGAGAGAATCTTAGTTTTTGACTTGTCGAACAACCTATGTTAGGTATTACCATGAAACGGACGATATATATTACCGCCTTTAGCATGTATTTTGTTGAGACTCGTATGAATTGTTTGTGAGAATATTGCATGTATTTTTTTGTTAAATATGTTTGTATTTTATTATTTTAGTCTATGTTTTATTCTAATTTGCATGTATTTTATTTTTGTACATATCATTATAGTTTAGTAATTTAAATTTTGTTTATAAATCAATAGAATGGGGATGAAGATGAAGGAAGAAAAGGAAAGAACCAAAAAAAGAGCAGTTTTGAAGATAGTTACTTATCCAGTTCTAGTACTAGTGTTAATGTGGCATTGAAACCTACACGTGCTGCAAAGAAGAATAACCAGTATCGATCAAATGTTGTTAGCTTTCTTCATGATTTTGGGCAGATTAAAGAGAAAATAACTAATAGGCATATTGAACTTCTTAAGAAGACTCCATTCTAGGAGCTTTTCAATGCCTACTACAGAGGGGAAGTAGTAAAAGTGGACCACAAGAAGACTGGTAAAAATATTTTATCAATTATTAAGCTGTACAATAAGGAAACAAAAAGTTTCGATATGAAGAGTAGGATTGAAATAATGCCAATAGATATAAGCAAAATATTTGGCATACCATTGGTTGAGGGGAGAAAATCAATAGAACTGAAAAAGAGACCGACTATGTCTTAAAGACCCGCATTTCTTGCACAATACTTCAAAAAAAATAAGAAAGTCAGATATATTGGTGGGTTTGAAGAAATCGGTCGAGTTGGACACAGATGAAGGCATTGCCGATTTTATAAAAATTGGTTGTCTCCACTTCTTGACCATATTGTTTTTCTCCAACTCAAACTTCACACTGACAGATTTTTTTTGTAAAATACATCAACATTATTGATAAAATGAATGGCTATGATTGGGCATCTGTTGTGCATGAGTTTCTCATCAATACACTTGACAAAACAGCAAGTTAAAAACCTAGCACAATAAGTGGATGTGTCATTTCTCTACTGGTGAGCAAAATAACATCCTGATATTATAAATATACAAACCAATAATTACGTGTACTTTGTAAAAATCACGTGTAATATTAAAGTACACGTGATTTTTTAAAAGTACACGTGATATTTAAACCAATTCATGCGTGTACTTTATTAATTTCAGGTGTATTTTCAAATTACATGTGATATAAGAAGTGTATTTTCAAAGTACACGTGTACTATGTTTTGTAAATATAACAAGTGTACTTTGTACAAATCACGTATACTTTCAAAATACACATGTTATATGTTTTGTAAATATAACAAGTGTACTTTATAAAGTACACGTTAACTTATATTAACAAAGTACACGTGTACTTTGTAAAAATCACGTGTACTTTCAAAAAACACTTGTTATATTTACAAAGTACACGTTTAACTTTCCGTGTATTTTGTAAAAATCACGTGTACTTTCAATTATGAATAACTAGGTAATACAATTATTAATATCATTTTGTTTTTTGCATGATCACAGTATTGGGCATGTGAGAAATTGGATATTATTCCTCCTAATGAAAAATTTAAAGATAAGACTCCAAAATTCCTGAGATGGAAATTGTCTTCTTTGAGAGATTGGTTTGCAGCGAATGACATCGCAACAGTAAATTTGAAGGAGGCTACAAATAAACCATCTTGTAAGGACAGTTCTGTACAAAGGAAATCTCAGTTTGAAGGGCCCGATTACTCTTTGAACATTTCTACAACTAGTCCTATACATGATAATTCATCATCAAAAAAAAGTTTTTGAAGATTTTGATGACAATGAGTTATCATCAGTTTGGAATATGCCCCTTAAAAACACGGTGAGTCCAAAGAAAAATAAGGGAAATGCTCAACCAAAGGTAATTGTTAATCCAACAGATGCTGAAATGCCTGAGAAGGTTAATTTGGAGGAACAAATTTCTAGTTTGAAAACGGAATTGTTGGAAAAAAAATAACCAACTATCTAAAGCAGCTGAAAACCTTGATTGTGCACAAAACAAGTTGGACTCTTTGGAGGTGGAGAGTGCCAAACTTACCATTGTGAATGTACAGTTGCAGTTTGATAGTAATGCCCTTTTGGAAGCTCAAGAAGAAATAAAGAAGTTGAAGGCAGAGAATTCCAACCTTTTGAAAGAAAAGGAGTTAATAAATAAGTTGGAGGTGAAAAATGCCAAACTTGCCTTGTTAAACAATTCTTGGAAAGAAAAGCTTGATCAAATCACGATGAATGACTCAGATAGAATTAAAGAACTGGATGAGTTATTGAGAAAACGGGCTAAAACATTCAGAATTTTGGAACAAAAAAATGCATTTCTGTCTCACACTAATGAAAATCTAAAAAAAAGTATGATGATGTAGTGGGAAAATTGAGAGATACAAGGTAGAAAAGGGGACATTGTTGCTGAATCTAATCAGTTAGAAGTTAAAAGAGATGAACAGGTACTTTTGATTAAAATACATTTGTATCATTTTTCTATAGAGTACAAGCAGTAATTTTATAAAGAAAGTACACACATATCACGTGTACTTTATGAACAAAGTACACGTGTACTTTTGGGTGATATGTGTGTACTTTGTTTATAAAATACCCCAAAGTACACGTGGAATTATTTTTACATTTACTTGTATATTAAAAAATTTCACATGTACTTTGGTCTTCTTTTCAAATAATGAATGTACACAAATAGTTTTGTTTATTATCATTGAGTTTTATGGCATGTTTAATATTTAAACATGATGTTTTCTTTTCACCAGGAAGTAGAAAATAATAATCTCAAGAAAAAAGATAGAAGATTTGTCTTCTTCATTATCTAAAAAGGATGAAGAAATAAATTCAATTCAGAACTCAATGATTTTGAGAATACAGGAAAGAGTTGACAGGAAGCCCAAGATTTATGAACAATATATATATTCACATCCTATTCATGCTTTGTCAAAAGGAGATGAACACAATAAGGCTTCTACTGTCACAAACAAAAGAAAAAAATGGCAGAACAATAAAGACCAGAATAAAAAGGGCAGAACAAATGCAACACATGAAGTGGACTTGAAAATCTACAAGTGTTCAAAATACCTTGAAGAAGATGCCCATAATAAATTGGATCAATATTTGATGGAGGAGAAGAAAACAGGGTAAATCTTCTATTGTTTATTTTTGTATTGAACTTTATGCATGTACTTTATAAAGTACATGCATCTCTTTTTGAAGTACACGCATTTTTGCATCTAACTTTATGCGTGTACTTTATAAAGTACATGCATATTTTATAAAGTACATGCATTTTTGTATCTAACTTTATGCATGTACTTTATTAAGTACAACCATTTAATAAAGTACACGGTTATTTTTATGAAGTACACGCATTTTTGTATTGAACTTTATGCGTGTACTTTATAAAGTACACGCATAAAGATAAAATACACTCATATTATTATATGATCATAGATTATATACAAGTTTTAATTATTCTTCTAACGTTGCTTTCTTTATTAAAATTCAACAATTGTCTCTTTATGATGGAGGATGCATTCATTTGCGGGGACGATATTAAGGAATTGCTGAAAGGCGAAGAAATATCGAACCAGATAATTCAATGCTTCTCCCATTTATTGGAGACAAAAATGAAGAAAAATGGGCTTCGACCTACGCACTCCTTTAACTTATATGCTTGGGTAAGGAAAATAAAACCTAAAGTATTGCCCATCATTTTAAAATATATATTATCATAATTATCTTACTAACAAATCTATTACTTTTAACAGGAGTCTGTTCGAAAAAATGATTATGAAATGCGGAAAGAACAGATAAAAAAATATATTATACAATTTTTTAAAAATTCTGATATTCTTTTCATTACCATGAGACATTCAATTGGAGCAGATGATGCAGGCCATTTTACATTATTAGTTATCTACAAAGAAACAAATAAAGTTGTCCATATGGACTCTCTCCGCCCGTTGGAAATAAATTCACCCTCATTATGCTAAAATGACACTACAAGAAAAAGTACTTTCCACGACACTTGAAATGCGTCGTGAAACTACTTCCACGACACATTTTGTGTATTCGTTAAAGGGGGTGTCGTAGAAAGTTACCTTCTATATCGACATCTTTGTGGTGTCGTAAAACTATTTGACGACACCCCTCAAGTGTCGTTGAAACAAATATCCACGACACGTAGTTACTAGTCGTAAATATCCACGACACCTTTGTTGTGTCATAAAACTATTTCACGACATCTGCCAAGTGTCATTGAAACAAATATTAACGACATCTAGTTACTAGTCGTAAAAGTCATTACCCAAAAAAACGTTCCACGACTACTTATTATGTGTCGTTAATGTTATTTTACGACTGAATGTAGGTGTCATTAATATTGTACATGACTACATATAAGCGTCGTTATATCATTTTACGATGTATAAAATATGTCGTTAAAAGTGTATAATTTTTTTTATAAAAATTAGCTTCTCAAATGCATGTTGCTTATACTAACATTAACATATCCACATATATGATTGTATCACAATTAGACATTCCACAATTCTTGAAATTTAAAACAAACTTATATAATTAAGAGGAACTCATAATATGTACTCATAATCATAATATCAAAGTCGTGCGCAAAACACTAGAAGGAATATATACTTGGGTGTTACAAGTCATATAAAAGCATGGGATTATAATGAAAGGAGCATAGCCTAACAAGTTAAAATGCAATCTTCCTTAAAAAAATAACTAATATCATTCTTTAAAAACATTCCTCCCATAATGTCTTCAACATCTTCAAAAAATAAGTCCCTGTTCAGAAAACAATTTTAGTAAAATACTATCATAAATTAACAAAACACTTGTAATAATAAAATAAAAAATCAAAGTATACCTTCAATCCAAAAAGTAATGAAGAAACACCATACCCACTTAATTCCTTATGTTTATCTGAAATCGATACGAGAGAATGTCAAAGCAAAATTCTTAGAATAAAATTCAAGAACTATAACTATTCCACTCACATAACTAGTCAAAATGAATGTATCGATGTGGCCATGCTATGGTACTTCCTTTTGCATCATCAAGTATGGAAAACGCATCCGAGTATCGAAAAACTGGCACTTTGGGCACTAAAATTTCAACAACCCATACTTTATAACAATCAGGCCCAAGGATTTGGTGGTGCACTAGTGACTTCGGGTCTGTAGAATCAAGTTCTGCGCTTGCAACTTCTTCTCCAGTCCCCAACCAATGTAACAATTTGCAGGGAGAATTTCTTTGTGGAGCACTTTGTATACATGAACTTTCTCGATTGCACTAATAAATAGTACAAAGAAAACAATTAAAAAATAATTATTAAAGCAACTAGTAAAATAATTTAGACTTAGATAATTCATTAACAATAACTTGTAGAGTATGTGCGTGATTATGCATGGCGTCCCCACCACCCTCATGTTGACCCTATAGAAATTGCAAGTGAAGTATATAAAAACAAAATAAGGGAAAAAATATATGCATTGAATCATGTTTAATTTTAAAAATATACCACATTTCGTTCATTTCCTTGCGTCATTCGACTTTCCATGTGCATCTTCCATTCCAAAAGTTGTTGAATTTGATTTTCAAGAGTCGTTACCCTTGCATTACTATGTAACGACACATCTACCTTCGTAGGCGTCACCCCAAATCCAAGACCTCGGACATGACCCGGACGTTCAGGACCAAGCACCTTTACCACTGCATCATCTCTCAACGATGTTGAGTCATGAGATGGAATTTTTTCCGTCTTTTCCTAAAATAAATACAAGAATTTAACATATTAAAAAATAATAATAAACACATTGTAGCTTTTAAAAAAATTGTAAAGTGTTGTGTAAGTGTTTAAGTCGTAACTATTGCTTCACCAACAACTTGATTAACTGGATCGCCATTTTCTCTCCTATGTCCCCTTATCCAAACATTTATAAATCTAGTCCCTGTGGTACAATAACATTTATAAATTTAGTCCCTGTGGTACAATACCTTTATTTTTTTGGTCCGCGCCAGCGGCACTATTTTTCACCATTTTCATGGTATTTTTAGTACAGGGACTAAATTTATAAAATTATATAGAATGTCCTATTTTTATACACTTTGAACATTATGAGGACCTTTTCCTAAAACCCCCTTATTTTATATGTCGTGATATTTATTATAATTGAAATGTTTACGACATGTTTCGAAATTATGTCGTGTTTATCTACTTTCCACAACACATTTTTATAAAGTGTCGTCTTTATCGACTTTCCACGACACATTTTTATAAAGTGTCGTAAAACATATGTCGTGGAAAACACTTTTTCTTGTAGTGTGAGGCCAATAAAATGGTTACGCCCTAAACTTATTTACATTATATGCACTCTTGTATTTTATATACTCATGGTTTTTCCTCTTAACAGTTTTCTATTTTCAAAGAAACGTTGTACAAATTGAAGGCCGAAGCAGCACTAATAAGTCAAAAGGGTACAATAACAAGATCCTTTGAAGGGACGGAATTCAAAGATGCACTTTCCAATGAAGAAAAAATAATAATAGACTGGCTATTGGGTCATGATGTAAATTTTGAACTACTCCAAGATGATAAATGCGGGAGACAAAATAATGGGTAAGATCAAACAATCTTGAATAAGTTACATTTTAACAAATTTCATATGCATTTTTCTAACTGATTTATTTGTTTTATTTTAATTTTTGTGTTGACTGTGGGGTGTATTGTATATACTACATGGAATAAACTGCCCGAGGAAATTTTCTCAAAACCTCATTTGAAGAGGACAAAATTCTCCAACAAAGACCCTATATAGCTAATGAATTTTTATTCCATGGTTGTTAATAGGAGGAAATTGTAAAGTTTATTTCTGTATTTATATTTTTTTATTCAATGTAGTTCCATATAATTTTTATAATATTAAGTGTGAACAGGATGTCACATGTACACAGTAATGAATACGTGTACTTTACAACAAATTCCAAAGTACACGCATGATATCACAGAGT
Organism: Sambucus nigra; assembly: GCA_949130495.1. Taxonomy (NCBI): domain Eukaryota; kingdom Viridiplantae; phylum Streptophyta; class Magnoliopsida; order Dipsacales; family Adoxaceae; genus Sambucus; species Sambucus nigra. The sequence goes on along the minus strand of OX422213.1, from coordinate 497,213,645 downwards.
ACACGTGAATTTATGCGTGTACTTTGGGAATTACGCTTGTACTTTGAGGTCTGTTCCTTTATTTGCATTAGAATTCCAAAGTACACGCAATAGATAAAATAGTACACGTAAATTTATAATGACATATAACAGTACACATATTCTATGATGAACTCTGAAAATGATGCCGCTGGCGCGGACCAATAAACACGTAGGCTATACAAGAGAATAAATATATTTGTAGTGATAGGTTATACAAATCTAAATTATAAACATATTATGATGGGTCCATTTGACAATAACAAAGAAAGAATCACAAAGTACACGCAGTGAGGCCAAATATTATGCGTGTACTTTACAACATAACACTTTGTATTAAGTTTTTTTGAATTTTTTTTCATAACAAAGGATTTTAATTTTTTCTGTATGTATGTATATATATATATATATATATATATATATATATATATTCAATGTAGTTCCATATAATTTCTAGTAAAAAAATTGTGCCCCTGGCGAGGACCATTCAACACGTAGGAATAAAACTACTGTATATACTTATTCAGCGGGACACAATAACCAAAAACAATTTATTAAGCTCAATTAATCACTATCCCAACTACTTATGGTCAAAGAAATAAATAGCTTTAACCTTTCCTATAAAAGAGTAATATTTGTTCATTTCTTAACCATTACATCTAGGGTAAATATTACATAATGAGTATTCCAGCAGAAAAGTTGCGAGATACTCTTGAGAGAGATGAAAGAAATAAAAAAAATAAGGGAAATTGAGGAAAATCTTTCCTCATATGAAACTGCCTTTGAGCAGTTTCAAATATATGTGAGGAAAGGTTACTCTGGACTTCCACCCAATCCCATAGATTAATTTGATGTGGATGAGGACCCTCAACACATGAAGACCTCATGTCTTTCTATAGACAAAAAGTTCCCTTGAAAATCGTCAAGCTGAAGGAGAAGAAGGCACACCATGAAGGCCTTGTAGCTATCATAGAAGAAGAAATTCGAGTATGGTCGAATTTAATTGACTCTTGTGACACCCCGCCTAATAAGATACCGGGCAATCACTCCAATATTAAATTAAAACAGGAATCTCATATGGATCATTCTTAGCATCACTGTCGAAAATCAAGTTAATTACTAATAACCTATTAGGCCGGTGTCAAAATTTTAACTTTACTACTCTTTTTAACAACTGTAAATAAAACATCCACACAGTTTTGCAGAAATGAAACTGAAATAAAATAAGATAACCGAACACTCGGTCAAAATATACAACCATATCGAATGCTGTACTAAAAGAATAAATAAATGCAATTGGACCATTGGCCCGAATGTTTATACAATACCTCCTATCTAGATTACAAGAATGGAAGCGTCTACTGAAAATCCTGCACGCATCCACAACTGCTGCAGCTGACGTCTGACTCGAAAGAAGTGCCATCCAGGCGTCCCTGTGTCTGAACACCTATATATATATATAATATAGAAAGAAAGGAAAAGTAGATAAACGGGTCAGAGCCCGACTTTTGAAAATATTTAGCAAGTGCATAAATGCCTTATTTTTAGAAAAAGGTTTTATCTCATATTTAAATTTGGTATCGCACTCCCATGAGATACCCCTCACCTCTCCACTAATAGTGCACTCCTAACACATCCCTCTAAACATCCTAGTCAAGCTATCCTGCTAAACTAGTCTATCACCAACCCACTATCTATCCTAGATAGTCCAAGCAATGTACTAAGGGCTAAACTTCACCCCAGTCTCAACGCTATGCCATGTTCGTGCGTGGGGTGTCTCGCAAAGAGAAATCCAAACAAGGAACCCCCCCGATACACTACTATGTGGCAAGGTCGATCGTCGGGATCCATTAGACCCTCGGTACTCGATTCATCCAAATATATATAATCATATTTTACCATAACCATCCGGATCTATCTCCCGGACTGAGGATTTATATATCAAGTATTTATCAATACTTTCATTTTTCTCAAAACTTTCCATTTCCCTTTTTATACTCAGGAAATGTAAATATAAAAGCCAATTCATTATCATGAATTGCTTTAACAAATCATATACTTTTAAAAGCCAATTTTATTATCATAAAAATGCTTTTCCGTTTTATATCATCCCATTTCCCTTTTTATACTCAGGAAATGTATTCAAAGCCATTTTCATTATCATAAAAATGCTTTGATCATATCATATGCTTCCACAACCCTTCTTCCATCCTAGAGTGTTACCGAAGCCAAACCTTTATCCCATTTCCCTTCCTATATCCAGGAAATGTAATTAAAGCCAATCCATTATCATGAATTGCTTTAACAAATATATATCGCGTTCTAAGACCGCCCGTACGGCGCGCCCCTAAATGACCATCATCTTCCAGTGCCTATCAATTACGACACCTGGGCACCTATACGTACAACGTCGGGAAGCAACCATATGCCTGCGGGCTAGTCATAACCACACCCCAAGTTACCTAACCATCGCAGAAAACATAACATAACATAAACGCTCATATGGTCTAGAGGACTATATCCACCCTGCATTCGCTAGCCAGGGGGCATCACCTCAGGGCGCGAACTTCCATTATGATGTCATTTAGAGAGGGTGTTGACTATAAATCCATAATCATGAAAAATCATTTCTTTTTCCATTTTGAAAACATTTATATTTTATTTTCAAAATCATTATCTCATATCATATATATACTTAATCACATAGTATATATATATATACCCTATATTCCTGCTCGAATATATAAATGGCCATTAATGCCAATGATATCTAGCGATGACCATTAATCCCAAAGATTCTCTCAAAGAATCATAATCATACAGTCATATATGCATAATACTAAACCCAAAGTATATTCTTACTTTAATAAGTAATATATATCAAAATCCCATCTACAGATTCATTTGGATATCTCTAATTATACTAATGCACTCTAAGTGAATATACACATATATATACACTCCCAATTCCTCAAGTCCTTTAGGACATAACCCTCCATAATCTCTAATTTGGAGGGCCCTTAAACATTAAACTAAAAAATGAGAAATAATCCTAATCTCCAAAATCTTGGGCTGAAAACATGGCACCGGTCGACCGGTCCTAGACCCCCGGTCGACCGCGGGTTGCAAATAAGCCTACGAAACAAAGCAGTAGGCCATTTCTTCTTGACGCGGTCGACCGGCCATAGGGGCGCGGTCGACCGGTCACACCAGGTCCATAACACTAATCTCCTCAAATCCTCCATCCAACAACCCGATTTCATTATCGGGGTTTCTAAACTACCCCAAAAATTTTCCCAAACATCTACGCAAGTAATTCTAGCCGTAATTTTTCCAATTCCCGATTTGATTTCCGAGTTGATGATTTCAACCCGAAGCTGCCATCTTATAAAAATCATATCAAATCGTAGAAAAATCAAAAAAATACGCGGTCAGTGCCCACGCGACCGGCTCGAAAAGATCTACAACTTTTGTGTTTTGGCCGAAAGCTAAATCAATTATTTTCCTGGCCAAAAAGGCCCCCTAAAGTGACGGGTTACTATTCATCATCTTCTCCGAGACGATTTCGGCCATTAAAGCTTCTCCCAAGCTTTTGTCGCCTCACCCAACGTCTTACAACCTCAACCAACTACAAATACACATATATTAAACATCCTAGAACCCAAAACCACCAATTAATTTAGGTTAAAACCTAAGTTCCATAAATTAAATATTATTTGGGTTTGATTGTTTTAACTCTCAAAAACCCGTTTTATCCACGATAACCCACCCCAAAACAATTAGGGTTTGTTTATACCAAACTACGGTATAAGATATTTATGCAAAGAGATAAATAAAGCAAGTAAGCACTTGCCTCGTGGATAAAATCCGACGACCTCGAGTCGAATCCGACGGAGTTTGGCCCGAATCTCCATTTCTCTTCTCTTTTCTCTCCTCCTCTCTCTTCATTCCTTTCTTTCTCTTTTCTCTCTATTCTCTTCCCTTCTCCCTCTTTAAATAGGAAGAAAAGGGTTTTTAACCCTTAAAACCCAAAAACGACTCATTTTCGACTATCGGACACTCTTTTTCGACTATCTCGACCATTCCGAGAATCATGGCGCAGTCGAAATTCCCATCCGAGGTACTTGACCGCAAATCACTATTCCAACCCAAAATAAATAAAGGCGGGTTTTCTAATTAAAAATCTTACCTCGTGTCGCTTTACTCAACGGCGACATATAATTAAAATATTTCGACCTATATAGTCCCAAAAATAATTACAACTTCCATCGAAAACCATTAAATCCTCGAGAATCCCCAAAATCACTATTTAGGAAAATTTCCCAAATTCCAATTTATAATTAATTATGGAATTTAATCGTCTCCAAAAGGGCGGGTTGTTACATACTCCCCCCCTTACAACGTAATTTCGTCCTCGAAATTCGGATACAACGTACACCATATAACTAGGATCACTCCAAATCCTAATTCTCAAGGGAAACGATACTAACCCAATGGTTCCCAACCATATGCTACATGACTACCACAATCGTAAAGGGACTCTAATACGTCACATAATACCCATCATTTATAATGCCTATCGGCATGAATTTCAACCTTATATACTACGCCCATTCTATTCCAGGCGGTATATAAAACCATCTTACCAAGGTGCCCATACACCTTTCCAACTTGTGCACATCTGCACATCCATAGTGAACGTCTGACACGTAACACTCTCTCCCAATAAGGGTCTCCTTTCCTCAGGTGTAATACTCATCTATGGGTACTCCCAACCCGCGAAAATCAATTCTCCTAAGCTCGGCGCCACTAACACTATCGAACGTACATCCTAATAATACTACGATCTATGCGTTATCCTACCTACGCGAAACTAATATAATCCTAAGTATGTCCCTAATGCCAAAGGCCTCTCTCAACTCCCGACCATTGCTTGGTTTCATGCGTGGGACGTCTCGCCAAGGCGAAATCCAAACAAGGAACCCTCCCGTTACACTACTCCCTCGCGTAGTCGGTCATCGAGATATAGCGACCTAAGGCACACCAGCGGGACGTCCTAAATACTGCCTACGCTAAACTACGAACGCATTTCTACTATCATATCCTTCCGCCCATACGGAAGGAAACCTAACCAATCGAAGTGCCCACTTTCTATTGAAAGTGTCACGAACATAATACCCAAAATTTATCTCCTCAAAATTTGCCTTTTCATTAAGGCCTGACTATTGTCCTCAAATCAATTTCTCTAAGTCATACCTCACCCACCCACTTGTGGCGAGGGGACCACTTTAGTGCTTTTCCCTAGCACAATCTTTCCATAAATATATCAACATCATGTGGCTCATAGCCTATAGTGGTTCATCCACACTATAAGACCTTTCCACAAAATCAACATCCTTGCATCCCATAACAGCTCCCCACTCCCGACGCCGTTAAGAGTCATGTGTGGAGTGTCTCGCAAAGCGAAATCCAAACAAGGAACCCCTCCACACATTAACCCTTGACTTCGTTAGTTATGGAGTTCTGTCATTTCAACATGCAACCGGGATATCCCTATCCCTTAATCCAACAAAAAGGTGGTTTGAACTCCTATCTCAAACTAAGAGTCATACCACCCTGCGCTCGCACTCATTTTTAAGTCCTTGCGCAAATAGTAATGAGCTTAATCTTACAGCTCAACACAAATCCTGTGGCCTTAAATCATATATATAAGGTCGCCATATACCCAAATCACGATAATGAAACCTCTACTCATCGAAGTTTCATATCCCACAATAAATAAGGTGAACTCAACCTATATCTAGGTGAGACGCCGCAACAATAACCTGTTCCCTCCAGGAACCATGAACACGATAGACTTGCCATTCTTAGCTTGTTATCGCTCCGAAATTACCAATACATGTATACCCATCATAATACCATACTCGTATAAACATATAGAACGAGTATCCCAAACCAGATATATATACAATATATACACAATATATCAGCACCCGCCTCTATGGCGAATGCAGGAAAATAAAATTCCGCTATCGCGGAAAACACATAGGCATACATGTTATAGTGTTATCGATATCACTAAACAACTCAAATTACACACACGAGTCTCGGGATATCGAGCACCGCTCCTTACAATCATCTTACTAATCCTCTTAACTCCTTTGTCAAAAGGAAACTCCTTATTTCAATAAATTTTCCCGGGTGGATTTCCACCAACGAGGTCCACGAATACACACATTCTCTAGTGAACCTATCCTTACTGGAAAGGACTCATTATTCATTGCACCTAATTCACTTAGGTACAAGGTTCACTTCGCCATAATACTCTTTATTCACCGTCGGCCTCTGGCTGAACCTTAGGCAAATAATTCCAAAACAACATTCTTCTCATCCTGTTGATTCATGGGGACTCACGGTTAGAACTATCCGTAAGATCCCTTTCGAACCCTCAATTTCCATGAGGAATTCGACTTTAGTACCACTCTCCACTTCAGCAGTACTGCGGTACTCATAACTACTTATTATTTAGTAGTCGCTACCGAAATCCTAAACAATTACCATAGGGAGAGTGACCTCTACTAAGGTCCTCATCCCAACCTTCTACCAGCTGCTCCAGCTAAGCCTCACCTCCTGCTGCCATCCAAGCTCCGCACACGATTCTCAAACGAGCGCGCAAAAGATTTCTATAATCTCATAATATGGCGGGAGGACGAAATCCCACAAGAGAAATCAACAATCCTATTCCTGAGGCTCTATCACAAATGAGAGCAACACTGAAAGCGTAGTACGTCCGCACAGATTCCTAAGGACATTAGAACCTGATGCTCTGATACCATCTGTGACACCCCGCCTAATAAGATACCGGGCAATCACTCCAATATTAAATTAAAACAGGAATCTCATATGGATCATTCTTAGCATCACTGTCGAAAATCCAGTTAATTACTAATAACCTATTAGGCCGGTGTCAAAATTTTAACTTTACTACTCTTTTTAATAACTGTAAATAAAACATCCACACAGTTTTGCAGAAATGAAACTGAAATAAAATAAGATAACCGAACACTCGGTCAAAATATACAACCATATCGAATGCTGTACTAAAAGAATAAATAAATGCAATTGGACCATTGGCCCGAATGTTTATACAATACCTCCTATCTAGATTACAAGAATGGAAGCGTCTACTGAAAATCCTGCACGCATCCACAGCTGCTGCAGCTGACGTCTGACTCGAAAGAAGTTCCATCCAGGCGTCCCTGTGTCTGGACACCTATATATATATATATATAATATAGAAAGAAAGGAAAAGTAGATAAACGGGTCAGAGCCCGACTTTTGAAAATATTTAGCAAGTGCATAAATGCCTTATTTTTAGAAAAAGGTTTTATCTCATATTTAAATTTGGTATCGCACTCCCATGAGATACCCCTCACCTCTCCACTAATAGTGCACTCCTAACGCATCCCTCTAAACATCCTAGTCAAGCTATCCTGCTAAACTAGTCTATCACCAACCCACTATCTATCCTAGATAGTCCAAGCAATGTACTAAGGGCTAAACTTCACCCCAGTCTCAACGCTATGCCATGTTCGTGCGTGGGGTGTCTCGCAAAGCGAAATTTAAATAAGGAACCCCGCCGATATACTACTATGCGGCAAGGTCGATCGTCGGGATCCATTAGACCCTCGGTACTCGATTCATCCAAATATATATAATCATATTTTACCATAACCATCCGGATCTATCTCCCGGACTGAGGATTTATATATCAAGTATTTATCAATACTTTCATTTTTCTCAAAACTTTCCATTTCCCTTTTTATACTCAGGAAATGTAAATATAAAAGCCAATTCATTATCATGATTTGCTTTAACAAATCATATACTTTTAAAAGCCAATTTTATTATCATAAAAATGCTTTTTCGTTTTATATCGTCCCATTTCCCTTTTTATACTCAGGAAATGTATTCAAAGCCATTTTCATTATCATAAAAATGCTTTGATCATATCATATGCTTCCACAACCCCTCTTCCATCCGGGAGTGTTACCGAAGCCACACCTTTATCCCATTTCCCTTCCTATATCCAGGAAATGTAATTAAAGCCAATCCATTATCATGAATTTCTTTAACAAATATATATCGCGTTCTAAGACCGCCCGTACGGCGCGCCCCTAAATGACCATCATCTTCAAGTGCCTATCAATTACGACACCTGGGCACCTATACGTACAACGTCGGGAAGCAACCATATGCCTGCGGGCTAGTCATAACCACACCCCAAGTTACCTAACCATCACAGAAAACATAACATAACATAAACGCTCATATGGTCTAGAGGACTATATCCACCCTGCATTCGCTAGCCAGGGGGCTTCACCTCAGCGCGCGAACTTCCCTTATGATGTCATTTAGAGAGGGTGTTGACTATAAATCCATAATCATGAAAAATCATTTCTTTTTCCATTTTGAAAACATTTATATTTTATTTTCAAAATCATTATCTCATATCATATATATACTTAATCACATAGTATATATATATATATATACCCTATATTCGAGCTCGAATATATAAATGGCCATTAATGCCAATGATATCTAGCGATGACCATTAATCCCAAAGATTCTCTCAAAGAATCATAATCATGAATTCATATATGCATAATACTAAACCCAAAGTATATACTTACTTTAATAAGTAATATATATCAAAATCCTATCTACAGATTCATTTGGATATCTCCAATTATACTAATTCACTCTAAGTGAATATACACATATATATACACTCCCAATTCCTCAAGTCCTTTAGGAAATAACCCTCCAAAATCTCTAATTTGGAGGGCCCTTAAACATTAAACTCAAAAAGGAGAAATAATCCTAATCTCCAAAATCTTGGGCTGAAAACAGGGCACCGGTCGACCGGTCCTAGACCCCCGGTCGATCGTGGATTGCAAATAAGCCTACGAAACAAAGCAGTAGGCCCTTTCTTCTTGACGCGGTCGATCGGTCACACCAGGTCCATAACACTAATCTCCTCAAATCCTCCATCCAACAACCCGATTTCATTATCGGGGTTTCTAAACTGCCCCAAAAATTTTCCCAAACATCTACGCAAGTAATTCTAGCCGTAATTTTTCCAATTCCCGATTTGATTTCCGAGTTGATGATTTCAACCTGGAGATGCCATCTTGTAAAAAACATATCAAATCGTAGAAAAATCAAAAAAATACGCGGTCGGCGCTCACGCGACCGCTCGAAAAGATCTACAACTTTCGTGTTTTGGCCAAAAGCTAAATCAATTCTTTTCCTGGCCAAAAAGGCCTCCTAAAGTGACGGGTTACTATTCATCGTCTTCTCCGAGACGATTTCGGCCATTAAAGCTTCTCCCAAGCTTTTGTCGCCTCACCCAACGTCCTACAACCTCAACCAACTACAAATACACATATATTAAGGGTTCTAAACATCCTAGAACCCAAAACCACCAATTAATTTAGGTTAAAACCTAAGTTCCATAAATTGAAATATTATTTTGGTTTAATTGTTTTAACTCCCAAAAACCCGTTTTATCCACGATAACCCACCCCAAAACCATTAGGGTTTGTTTATACCAAACTACGGTATGAGATATTTATGCAAAGAGATAAATAAAGCAAGTAAACACTTGCCTCGTGGATAAAATCCGACGACCTCGAGTCGAATCCGGCGGAGTTTGGCCCGAATCTCCATTTCTCTCCTCCTTTCTCTCCTCCTCTCTCTCTTCTTTCCTTTCTTTCTCTTTTCTCTCTATTCTCTTCCCTTCTCCCTCTTTAAATAGGAAGAAAAGGGTTTTTAACCCTTAAAACCCAAAAACGACTCATTTTCGACTATCGGACACTCTTTTTCGACTATCTCGACCATTCCGAGAATCATGGCGCAGTTGAAATTCCCATCCGAGGTACTTGACCGCAAATCACTATTCCAACCCAAAATAAATAAAGGCGGGTTTTCTAATTAAAAATCTTACCTCGTGTCGCTTTACTCAACGGCGACATATAATTAAAATATTTCGACCTATATAGTCCCAAAAATAATTACAACTTCCATCGAAAATCATTAAATCCTCGAGAATCCCCAAAATCACTATTTAGGGAAATTTCCCAAATTCCAATTTATAATTAATTATGGAATTTAATCGTCTCCAAAAGGGCGGGTTGTTACAACTCTCTTCCTGACACCATAGATGCCTTTAAAAACTTTCCCTAATAGAAGCCTTCTTTAGTTTTTTCAGCTTTTGTTATGTGAAAAAATTGTACTTTATTTTTCTGTTTTAATAAAAAAATTATTTCTTTCATGCATGTATTCTAACTTATATCATACACCAAATATAGTAAAGTACACGTGAACTTTTAAAAAAATGATCACGTGTATTTTACTAAAACAAAAAACAAACAACATTGTATTGTCAACAATATAAACATTAATATCATTTATTGTAAAAAATCGGTATGTCAAAATACGATTCTATCTATTACAAATTATAATACACACAAGTTTTTATAAAGCACACGCACAAGGTATTGTCCCCAACCATTATATAAATGCGTGTACTTTATATATTACACGTGTACTTTGTAAAGTACACGCTTATTGAAATACTTGTATAATAATGCCGCTGGCGCGGACCATAATACACATAGGAATTTAAGAATATGAGTGACCTAGGTGTCTTTTATAAAGTACAAGCACGTTGTAATGTCCAAAACCATTTTCAAAATAGTACATGCATTTTTATACGTCTACTTTATAAAATTACATGTAGAATACATAAAGTGCACGTATATTGAATTAGATTTTGTTCATATCAATATGCGTGTACTTTATAAAAACATGCATATACTCTATGTAGATTCCATTCTAAAATAAATAATACAGAAATGAACACTCAACAAGAAAATTACAATAATTTATTCAAATGTGAATGTTCATTGATTTTATTTCAAACTAATGTTATAATGATGAATTGAACAATATTAAGAGGAATCAAATTGGTTCTTTATACGTGGATCTGTAATGACCTGTTTTAATACACCTAGAGCAAGTTAATTAAATTATTATGACTTCTCCAACATATTTTATTCTCTTATTTCTTGGCCTCCCTGTCGATCTCTTTATTAATGGTGGAAGGATTGTTGGATTTTCAGGTAATGGAATCTTTAGGGACATCAAATCAGAATGAGGAATTATAGGTGATGAGTATGATTTCTTGTAGAAAAAAACCTTATAATAATCCTCAATATGATCATAAATACTTTTACCTATCTTCCTTACGATAGAAACAACATGAAAACATGGAAAACATCGTAGTTGCCAACTCTTACAAGAGCAAATTCCTTTTTCTAAGTTGACCGTGGCCTGCACATTTGCATGAACCTCGAATACATGTGTACTCGAGTGGCTAATATTCCAATGTCTCCCTTGATTCCAATTTTCAGCCAGTAATTTATCAAAGTGAGTACACAGCTCCTTTGACCATGTTTCAGATTCAACAAGTTTGTTTGCATTGAAATTCATAATTTTGATCCTCATTTTATCCATCATATTAATTATCAGCAAATGCCTTTCCTCTAGGATCAAAGAGTTGAATGATTCTGCAACACTTTATGCCATGTCACCATAACGCTTACCAGTGAAATATGCACAAGACCAATTCTCCGGAGGTAAATTGTCAAGAAAATCAGCTACAACAACTCCACCTTCCTTCTTTAGGGCATCAATGTTCTTCTGAAATTCATCAACTGTTACATCATATGCACAACGCATGAAATCTTGAACGAGCTTCTTTTGGAAGTTCATAGTACCCCGTATTTTCTTCTTTATATTTCCCTGTAAATGATGTATACGTAGCAATGTGCAGACATTGGAAAAATCTTAGACACACCTTCAATAAGACCATTGTTCCGATCAAATATGAATGTGATGTTTCGATCTTGATGTGCTATTGCATCACACAAATTAATAAGAAATCATATCCAATTATCCTCTGTATCTGAATCACCAACTGCATATGCAAGAGGATAAAGGCCTAAATTTATAATGACATATATCAGTACACACAGATTCTATGAACTCTGAAAATGGTGCCGCTTGCGCGGACCAATAAACACGTAGGCTATACAAGAGAATAAATATATTTATAGTGATAGGTTACACAAATCTAAATTATAAACATATTATGATTGTTTCATTTAACAATAACAAAGAAATAATCACAAAGTAAGCACAAAACATGACAATGTAAACATTAAGTGTAAACAGGATGTCACGTGTACATAGTAATGAATGCGTGTACTTTACAACAAATCCAAAAGTACACGCATGACATCACAGAGTACACGTGAATATATGCTTGTACTGTGGGAATTACGCGTGTACTTTGAGGTCTGTTTCTTTATTTGCATTAGAATTCCAAAGTACACGTAATAGATAAAACAGTACACATGAATTTACTATAACATATATCAACACACAGATTCTATGATGAAATATGAAAAAAGTTCCGTTGGCGCGGACCAATAAACACGTAGGATATACAAGAGAATAAATATATTTGTAGCGATAGGTTACACAAATGTAAATTATAAACATATTATGATTGTTTCATTTGACAATAACAAACAAAAAATCACAAAGTCCAAAACATTACAATGTAAACATTAAGTGTAAACAGAATGTCACGTGTACATAGTAATGCAATGCGTGTACTTTACAAAAAATCCAAAAGTACACGCATTACATCACAGAGTACACGTGACACAGAATTTAAATTCACGTGTATTATTTTATCTATTGCGTGTACTTTGGGATTATAATGCAAATAAAGAAACAGACCTCAAAGTACACGCGTAATTCCCAAAGTACACGCATATAGTCGCGTGTACTCTGTGATGTCATGCGTGTACTTTATTTTCTATTGAAAGAACATACAAAGGATTACAAAATAAAGGCATAATATTGTCAAGTAAACTTCAATGCTTCACATTTACCATTGTTACCATACCTTTCAGTTGCCGACAAAATCATTCCACGATATATACTCTTCAAAAAGGCACCATCAAAAAACAAAACAGGCATGCAGTACTGAAATCCATTAATGGATCCTGTAAACATTACAAAAATTCTTTTGAATAATTTTCTCTCTAGTTCGACGTCAAGAAAGCAATGTGATCCGGATTATATTGAAATAGAAGTTCCCTATAATCATTGATTAATGCATATGAACCTTTATCATCACTATGCAACTCAGCAGCAACCATCTCTTTGCCACACTATGCATGATGATAACCTATATCAAGACCGTAGTTCTTCTTCATATCTCTAACTACATCAATTGGTCTCAGCAATGGTTTATCCCTTAACTCATCAGCATGTAATGTAGAAAACAATTTGGATTCCATCATTTTGCTTAATGGACTACAATATACACACCTACAAGTATGCTCATTGTTTAGACTTCTTATATAAAAGTAACCATTTAATGTTGATAATGAAGAATGAACTCGCCACATGCAATTCTCAGTATTCCTTTTAGAACACTTTGATGTCACCCAAGTTTTATCATTCTTCAAATATATATACTTAAAAACCAACCTCAACAACATACTTTCTCAACTTATCACGAAACTCAACCACACCTCCTTTCAAACACTGCTCTTCATGACTAATATATGTATTCCAATCATTAGAGAGATAAACTTTTGACGTACTCGACTCCACACCTCCAATATAAACATGATTTTCAACACTACTATTAATATCAATCACAATGGATGATGATATATAGTCTACCCTTTCTTTACTTGTACCATTGCATTCAACCCTCTCATAACTTGTATAACTATGGTCAACCCGATCACATATTCTATACGTGCATTCGACCCGTTCATGAATTGTACTAGTGCTAAAAGCTGCTGAATCAAAAACATATATCCAAATAAAATCAGCATTGACAATCACTTGAGATCGCAACATACAGTGAACATCTTTATCACAAAGCAACATGAATTGAATTTCATCACCAAAGTCATATTTCAATTAAAAAGATCCATCTTTCAAATCCATAAACCTACTACGTAACTCATTGCATATGAAATCTAATGAGTTGTCTTCAAAAATTTCAATGCAAGCCATATTATCCAAATAACAACACCTAGCAATCCGACAACTTTCCATTATATCCTGCATTATATTAAAACAGAAAAATGGTTTTGTTAAATTTCAATTTTAATTAATGCCGATAGAGCAAACCAATAAATACATGGCTAACAAAGACATGATTATTCTATTAAACATGACTCAACACTAACAAAGTAAATTCACATCAACATTATGAACAATTAATATAAAAAAATAAAATGAAAATTAATCAATAGAAAATCACGTGTACATTAGATCAAATTGCGTGTACTTTATTGTTATTTTCTGCTCAGGTGTATATATAAAGTATTTTACTATTGTAAAACATCAAAATTGATTAATGCCGCTGGCACAGACCAACAAACACATCCATCTAACACATGACAACTCTATTATGTAATGAGTCAAAAGTAACAAAGTAAATACACATTATCATTATTCCAAATTAATGTCAAAAGAAAAAATCAGAAATAATCAAGTCCAAAATTCACGTGTACTTTACATCAAATTGCGTGTACTTTACTGCAATGATCATTCGAGGTATATGCATGAACAACTTGTATATACATAAAGTACACATACACATGAACACACATAAAAACATATAAATACACAATCTGTTATGAAATCAAAACACAAATCAATATATATTCATATAAAATTAAAATACAATTATAAAAACACAACCAAATCATTCATTCAATGTTCGAGTTAATTCACCACATGATTTACACAATTACAATGATTTGATTAAACAAAAAAATTACATTAAGCTATTATAATTGATCAACATGCAAACATTTCTTCATAACAAGTATAAACTTACAAATGATCGAATAAATGCAAAGAAAAATCTAGGTTAAACAAAGCGCAAAGGATTGATTTCTTCTAACGGATAGATTACTTTTTCTTTGACAGAACAAAGATCGTTGAACAGAAGTGAAAAGAAATCATAAGATCCTAAGTTAATGGAGAGAACGAACCTGTTTGACAGAAGCGGAATGAAGAAAGAGAAGGACGTGCTTATTGGAAATACTGTCAATCGATGATTAGGTTAATGATAACAAAATGAATGACATGTCGAAAAAGGTATTTATATGGACCTAATCGTTTAAATTTTTTTTGATCCGGTTAAAACGTCCAATCAAGGGAGTAGACCGTAAAAACCTATTTAAAAAATCCTAGCTCTCTCGCATTTTCCCCAATCTCCCTCTCTCTTTTCTTCTTCTTCTTCTTCTTCTTCTTCTTCTTCTTCTTCTTCTTCTTCTTCTTCTTCTTCTTCTTCTTCTTCTTCTTCTTCTTCTTCTTCTTCTTCTTCTTCCCCTCTCCCCCCTCTATCTCTTAACCATTTTCCTCTTCCTCTTCCTCTCTCCCTCTCTCTCTTTCTCACGAATACACACACACGCACACACACACATAAATGGTTTAAAAAGCTACCACACGGGCCGGTTAATAATTTTTAGTATCTGGCAGAGGCATTTACTGCTCGTTTCGTTACCAAGAGTGCTCATACCAAGAAAATGTATTCGCTCCTCTCTATGAGGAAAAATCCCCAGGAAACCTTGCACTAATACAAAAGGTGATACTGGAAAACTTACAGCGAAGTCAAAGATTGCTCCGAATAGGTTGTTGTGGTCTTATTCAAGATCAAATTACCTAGGACTTCTATGTTGCACTAGTCTATCACTAAGAAAGAGGCTAACACCATCGATGATCTCATGTCACTCATAAAGAAATATGAATAGGTGGAAGATGTAGTCACCTGCACCCAGAGTCACAATGGTCGGTAAAAGACGACCAAGAACGAAGATAGATATAACGTCCCCAAGAAAGGGGGCGAGAAGAAAAATGGAGGATTTAATAATGGTGATAAGGCAGACCGTGCCAAAGCTTTCCAAGTGATCAAAAATATTTTTAAAGAACCAATTTACAAGATCTTAAGTAAAATCAAAGATTAACAATTCATTAAATGACTAAAGAAGATGATAGGGGTGTTGGGGTTTAATTAGAAAATCGCATGTAAACATTTTATTATTAATAATAAAGGAATTATTTTATTTATTGTGAAATGAGAATCAAGTTGTGAGAATGCTTTATATTTGGTTAAATATATTATTTCATTTAAATATCAGTCAATAGAGCTTAGTAGAAATTTCAGTGAGTTGCATTTTTGAAATGTTTATGATCTTGATAAGGACTTGACATCCTACCGAAATGATTGTGATACAATCCCAGTAGTTTATCTCAAACTACGGGAAATCGATAATGGTTCAGGAACTTGTGAGATAGTTAAACAAAGGATTGTGATCGATTACATCCCCGGAATGTATTGAACGGGACCACCCATGGTATTAGAGTCTAAGGGCTGCATGACTAGACTCAGTCTCGAGAATTAAGAAGATTGGTATGCTTCTATAGTCGTCACTTTGGTTCCAATGGGTGAAATTCAATATTATATTGAATCAAATGATCCCCTCATATTGGGTGACAATTATATAATCAGGTCTTAGATCTTAATTCAGAGGAATCCCCATTCAGAGATACCTAGGATTGTGATACCCCCTTAACTGACTTATAAGTTTTCGTTTCCACGAATAAACCTGATCAATGGATTATTTATAATATAGTAGAGGTAGCAAAATAAGTTAAGCCTGAGAGTCAAGGATATTGATTAGATGTTGGTCAAAGTTGATTAACGGAAAATTTCCTTAACCAAGCGAGTATCTAAAGCTTAACGCGGGGAATCATATTATGCACACAATCAACTTTACAAATAAGGGCTCATTATATCAGAGGATTTTTAAGTTAATTAAGTTGGAATGCTGTCATAATTATTTACTGAAATTAATTACGATTAAATAAAGAAAGAAAATAAATACGGTAATTGTAATTGGGTATTTCCAAGTATTTATTTGAAGCCAATTTAATTATTTGTCTTAGGTCCTTAGTGGAGTCCTAATGCCCAAGTAGCTAGGCTCATATTATCAAGAAACCCTATTTAGCCCAAGCCTATTATGGGGATCCATCTATTTGATTACAAGAGAGTAGCAGACCAGCCCAGCATAGAGAGTGGACTACCCGATCGAAATTAGTTACTCATTCAAGACTAGTGTATTTAACATGCCTTTAAATACTTACAGATATACTCAAATTAGTTACCAACATTCTCAAAGGGGATATTCAGGGAGACCATGAGTTATCCACATGTTAATTGAGTTCCTTGTACAACTTAATCTCTTTTTTACACATCTATAAATTGTAAACCCTAGCCTGGGCAAGGGGATGTCACTAAGCACTGAGAGACACTAATAAGAACATAGTAACCTCTCTGTCGATGTAGGCAAGTTGTTGAACTACGTACATCCTTGTTCTGTGTGTGATCTTTACTTTCTGCACTTATAATTATTTTCGTGGATGTTTATTGTGATACTTCTTGCACTCACAATTGACACCATCTTTGGGAAACGATTTCTTTTACTATGAGAATATTCATCAACAGAAATTCCATAATGTCTCACCATAATAGCAACATTCCTTAGGTTGGTGACGTGCAAGATGACCTAGTCCCCCCTTGGGTCAGGTTAGAGATTCTCCAGCAACCAAATATTACGTTTCACTAAAAAAGGAAACCTTTTGAAAAAAGTCAGGGACCACCTAGGTCTACACAGATCTCCCGGTTGGTCGACGCCTACTAAGCTAGGCTTCGAGAATAAGAGGAGGCCACAGTCTTCCAGGTGGAAGAAAATTCTCGCCTGCAAAGTGACTTGAAATGATGGAAAGAGATCACTATAAAGATATCAGGAAGGATCGTGATATGACTCCTAGTCCTCAGGTGAGAAATACTTGCAATTGAGGGAGGAGCTCCAGGCACGACCAAGACAATCTGAATGCGGCAGGTCAGAGCGTGATCGATAAGAAATATGGCCGATCAGAGAGGCACCATAGAAGCAACGATTGTCAAGATGAGAATATTAGAATTTTAGTTCATATAGAGATGGGCCAACATCTAGCCCATCGAGGAGCCAGGTTTATCAGGAACAAGCCAGGAGAGCTTTCAATACTCAAATAAAATCCCCTTTTTAAGGTCAATTAAAGAAGAAGAACCCCCAAAGAATTTTATTGTTGCTAGGTTTATCATTTATGTTGTTGCTATAATCTTTTTCATGATATTACCTAATGACTTCAAAAATTGAAGACCTCGAATAACCCTTACTGGAATTCCAAAATTCATGTTATTCATTAAAGCACGGTTACCTTTTTCAAGTTTTTGATCTTTAGGCTTCTCACCATCAATCGTTGGATTTCCACCTTGGCCCGAATAAATTAACAAATCAGAGAATTCAGTCTCGTTTTTATAACGACCAAAATCCACTATGCTGGTGGATAAAATCATTGTATTTTCTTTCATGTAATCTATACTAGAAAAGAACTTGCGATGCAAGCCAATTATAACAAGTTCAGCTCTAAAGTGAAATTGGTCATCGACTTTAACACCGAGGACAACTACCAAGACTTGGTTGCTTACATTAACCCATTTTTTGTTGTTGTTTAAGTGGCACTATTGCTTCGACACAAATTTTCCAAGCAGGTTTCTTTCTTCCTTTGGCATTGATTTATTTTCCTTTGACAGCTTATTCAATGATTCTTCAAACAGAATCAGAGCCTCCCCCATCTTATTGTGAGTGGCGACTTCCTTCCGATCAGCAAACTCAACATTTTTCGGATGGGGAGCCCAGAAAAGAGAGAGAGTGTGCCTATAATTAGTCGATAATTTCTAGGCTCACTACCAGGTAACACATGCCCGACCCGCACTCTTAAAATGCGAACTGGTCCACATAAGAGCAGTACTCTGTATATATATATATATATATATATATATATATATATATATATATATATATATATATATATATATATATATAGAGAGAGAGAGAGAGAGAGAGAGAGAAAGTCTCCTATAAAGACTCCTTATGGTGCAGACCCCGATACATACCCTTTTTTAAATAGTAAAAAAATGAATTTTTTGATGAAACTTCATGGAAAGGATGTCCACGGTTAGAAGATCATCTCCAATTTTTTTCATCAAAAAATTCAATAAAAAGACGTTTAGATGAGATGAGATGTAAAAAAATGGTATAAATATTCAATTTCCAACCGTTGAAATGTTGGGTCGGTGCCAGCCACTTTATTGATTGAATTTTTTTATGAAACTTTATGGATATGATCTTCTCAATGCGAGATCATATCCATGAATTTTCGTCAAAAAGTTCAATCAAAAAGTGGGTGAGATGATCGCTAACATTTCAACGGTCGAAAATGCATATTTATACCATTGTTTTACATATCACCTCATCTCAACAATTTTTATTGAATTTTTTAATTAAAAAAAATAGAGAGGATCTTCTCACTGTAGAGATTATATCTATGAAGTTTCATCAAAAAATTCATTTTTTTACAATTTAAAAAAAATTGGTATGTATCGAGGTCTGCACTATAAAGAGTATTTACAGGAGGGGGCATATATATATATATATATATATATATATATATATATATATATATATATATATAGTATTGCTCTTGTGCGGACCAGTTCGCATTTTAAGAGTGCGGACCGGACATATGTTACCTTACGGTGAGCCGATAAATTATCGGCTAAATTATAGTCTCTCTCTCTCTCTCTCTCTCTCTCTCTCTCTCTCTCTCTCTCTCCCTCTCTCTCCCTCTTCTGGGCTCACCGTCAAGGGATACATGTCTGGTCCGCACTCTTAAAATGCGGGCTGGTCCGCACAAGAGCAGTACCGTATATATATATATACAGTACTATACTTGTGCGGACTTTACCACATTTTAACAGTGCAGACCGGGCATGTGTCACCTAACCATGAGCCCAGAAGAGAGAGAGAGAGAGAGAGAGAGAGAGAGAGAGAGAGAGAGAGAGAGAGAGCCTACAATTTAGCCGATAATTTCTCGGCTCACCAACAAGCGACACATGTCCGATCCGCACTATTAAAATGCGAGACCCCCGGTCGATCGCGGGTTGTAAATAAGCCTACGAAACAAAGCAGTAGGCCCTTTCTCCTTGGCGCGGTCGACCGGCCATAGGGGCGCGGTCGACCGGTCACACCAGGTCCTCAAAACTTTAATTCCTCAAATCCTTAATCCAGCAACCCAAATTCATTTTCGGGGTTTCTAAACTACCCCAAAAATTATCCCGAACATCTACGACATTAATTCTAGCCGTAATTTTTCCAATTCCCGATTTGATTTCCGAGTTGATGATTTCAACTCGGAGCTGTCATCTTCTAAAAATCATATCAAATCGTAGAAAAATCAAAAAAATATGCGGTGGGCGCCCACGCGACCGTATCGAAAAGATCTACAACTTTCGTGTTTTCGATGAAAGCTAAATCATTTATCTTATTGGCCTAAAATGACCCCAAAGGCTACGGGTTACTATTCATTATCTCTCCCAAAATCCCAAACTCCATTTTTCTCCATTTTTGTTGTTTCTAACCTCACCTAACAACTCAATAAACATCTAATCTATGTTTTACAACTAACACATCAATTATTTTGGGGCATTAAATTATTTCTCTTAGTTTTAAACCCTAAAACCATAAAAACCCCAACTTAACCTTTAAACCCATTTTATACTCCATTAACATGGTTTTGACACTAAAAATCATTAAGAGTTTACACTACATCAATGTGTAAACTCATAATCAACTTTTACCCCATTTATTTTAAGGGTTCTAACCCCAAAATCATATTTTTACCAATTATGATATGAGATTAATGCACAAAAGTAAATAAAGCAAGTAAACACTTGCCTCGTGGATAAAATCCGACGACCTCGAGTCGAATCCGGCGGAGTTTGGCCCTAATCTCCCTTTTCTCCCCTCTTTTCTCCTTCCTCTGTCTCTTCTCTCTTTTCTTTCCTTCTCTCCCTCTTTATGTAGGAAGAAAAAGGTTTTAACACTTAAAACCCAAAAACGGCTCGTTTACCCAATTACGAGTTACTTTAACCTCTAAAATTATCCGAAACACATTTTTGACAATCGGACACTCTTTTCCGACTATCTCGGACATTCCGAGACTCACGGCGCAATCGAAATTTCCATCCGAGGTACTTGACCGCAAATCACTATTCTAACCCAAAATAAATAAATGCGGGTTTTCCAATTAAAAATCTTACCTCGTGTCGCTTTACTCAATCAGCGACATATAATTAAAATATTTCGACCTATATAGTCCCGAAAATAATCACAACATCCTTCGAAAATCATTTAATCCTCGAAAATCCCAAGAATTACTATTTAGGAAAATTCCCCAAATTCCAATTTATATCCAATTATGGAATTTAATGGTCTCCAAAAGGACGGGTTGTTACATACTCCCCCCCTTACAACGGAATTTCGTCCTCGAAATTCAGATACGACCTACACCACCAGTCCTAGGATCACTCCAAATCCTAATACCTCAAAAGGAATGACACTAACCCAATGGTTCCCAACCATGTACAATACGACTACCACGATCGTAAAGTGACTCTAATACGTCACATAATACCCATCATCTATAATGCCTATCGGAATGAATTTCAACCTTATATACTACGCCCATTCTATTCCAGGCGGTATATAAAACCATCTTACCAAGGTGTCCATACATCTTTCTAACTTGTGCATATTTGCACATCCGTAGTGAACGATCGACATGTAACACTCTCTCCCAATAAGGATCTCCTTTCCTCGGTGTAATACTCATCTATGGGTCCTCCCGACCCGCGAAAATTGAATCCTCCTAAACTCGGCGCCACTAACTCTAATAAAAATACTAAGGTCTAAGCATTACACTAACTATGCGAAACGAGTATCCTAAATATGTCCCTAGTGCCCAAGGCCTCTCTCGACTCCCGACATTTGCTCGGTTTCGTGCGTGGGACGTCTCGCCGAAGCGAAATCCAAACAAGGAACCCTCCCGTTACACTACTCCCTCGCGTAGTCGGTCATAGAGATGTAGCGACCTAAGGCACACCAGCGGGACGTCCTAAATCCTACCTTGCTAACCTACGAACGCATTCCTACTATCTTATCCTTCCGCCCATACGAAAGGAAACCTAACTAATCAAAGTGCCTACTCTCTGTAGGAACACTACTAACATCACACCGATCAAAGATTTTCTCCAAATTTTCCTTCTTATTAAGGCCTGGCTATCATCCTCGAATCAATTTCTCTAAGTCCTACTCCACCCAACTATTTGTGGTGAGAGGACCACTTTTGTGCTTTTCCATAGCACAATATTTCCATAAATATACCATCATCACAGGGCTCATAGTCTATAGTGGTTCATCCACACTATAAGACTAACCCACATCCTTGCATCCTATAACAGCTCTCCACGCCCGGTGCCATTAAGAGTCATGTGTGGAGTGTCTCGCAAAGCGAAATCCAAACAAGGAACCCCTCCACACATTAACACTTGACTTCGTCGGTCACGGAGTCCCGTTATTTCAGATATACAACCGGGATAATCCTATCCCTTATCATAAAAAGGTGTTCTGAACTCCTATCTCTAACTAAGAGTCACACCACCCAGCGCTCGCACTATTTCTAAGTCCTTGCGCAAACCAGTACTGAGCCAAATCTTACAGCTCAATAATGATCCTGTGGGCCTTAAATTTTATCTATAAGGTTGCCACATATACAAACCAAAATAAGGAAGCCTCTGCTCATCGAGGTTCCATATATCCACAATAAATAGGGTGAACTCAACCTATATCTAGGTGAGACACTGCAACAACAACCCGTTCCCTCCAGGAACCATGGACACGATAGACTTGCCATTCTTATCCTGCTATCGTTCCGATCAACCAAATACATTATACGTATATATACAAAATATAAACACTCGCCTCTATGATGAGCGAAAGAAAATAAAATTCCGCTACCGCGGAAAACACATAGGCCTACTTTATTATATTATCGAGACCGAAACCAATCTCAAATTACACACACGAGTTTAAGGCTATCTAACGCCACAGCTTCCTCTAGCCACACCTCTTACCAAGATTTCTTAACTCTAGGCCCCATCTGGGCAACCTAACCTAGTCATTTATTCCTATCGGGAAAAGACTAACCGTGTGGCTCCGCACTCCACAATACCATTTCCATCACTGGTCTTCCTGACCATGATAGAGTTGTCAACACCATCTGACTCTATAATCTCACTCCTTACAATCGCCTTACTAATCCTCTTAACCTCTTCGTTAAAAGGAAAGTACACTGCCAGTTTCAACAAATCTCCCCATGTGGATGTCCACTCAGGAGCACCTGAACACACCCATATTCTCCCTACAAGTGAGAATCTTCTTAAATTTTCACATCTGGGTATTTTCGTACCCTGCTCTAAGCCAAAGCTCCCGAGCCTTCTGTGTCCACTAGGTAGTGCCAAGCTCACTTTGCACAACCCCAACTTTAATATATGGTCCTTATCAAAGACCCTTTTTCGAACCCTTATCTCCACGGGGGTAGTTCAACTTGAGTACCACTTTCTATTACAGCAGTACTTGGATGCTCATAACTACTATACTTGAGTAGTTGTTGCAACAATCCTTAGCATTTGCCACAAGGGAAGTGGAATCTACTAAGGTCCTCATCCCCAACTTCTACCAGCTGCTCCAGCTAAGCCTCACCTCCTGCTACTGCCCAAGCTCCGCACACGATTCTCAAACGAGCGTGCAAAATATTTATATAATTTAATAATATGGCAGGAGAACGAAATCTCACAAGAGAAATCAACAATCCTAATCCCGAGGCTCTATATCAAATCGAGAGCAACGCTGCAAGCGTAGTACATCCGCACAAATTCCTAAGGACACTAGAACTTGATGCTCTGATACCATCTGTAACAACCCGCCTAATGGGATACCGGGCGATCACTCCTATATAAAATTATAACAGGAGTTACATATGGATCATTCTTAGCATCACTGTTGAAAATCCATTTAATTACTAATATCCTATTAGGCGAGCGTTAAAATTTTAACTTAACTACTCTTTTAATCAATTAAAATAAAACATCCACAATATAGTGCATAAATAAAACTGAAATGAAAATGAAATAAATTAAAATAATCGAACACTCGGTTCAAATTATACAACCATATCGAATATCGTGCAAAGAATAAATAAAATCAGTTGGACCATTGGCCCGAATGTTTGTACAATACCTCCTATCTAGAGTACAAGGAAAGAAGCATCTACCGAGAACCTGCAAGCATCCACAGCTGCTGCAGCAGACGTCTGATTCGAAAGAATTTCCATCCAGGCGTCCATGTGTCTGGACACCTATATATATATATAATATAGAAAGAAAGGAAAGTAGATAAACGGGTCAGAGCCCGAATTTTTGAAAATATTTTGCAAGTGCATAAATGCTTTATTTTTAGAAAAATAGTTTTATCTCATATTTAAATTGGTATCGCACTCCCATGAGATACCCCTCACCTCTCCTCTAATAGTGCACACCTAACGCATCCTAACACCATACCCTAGTCAAGCTATCCCTGCCTAACTAGTCTAATTTACCCATCTACTACCTACCCCAGGTAGTCCAAGTGCTAAGGGCTAAACTTCCCTCCATTCTCAACACTGCACTAAGTTCGTGCGTGGGGTGTCTCGCAAAGCGAAATCCAAACAAGGACCCCCCCCATACACTACTACTTGGCAGGGTTAATGGTTGAGATCCATTATGCCCGTAGCACACACAAATGTAAATATATATATATATATATATATATATATATATATATATATATATATAATATACGTTCGGATAATATCTCCCGGACTGAGGTTTACATAATATCAATTATATCTTATAATACACATCCGGATCTATCTCCCGGACTGAGGTGTATTCTATACTCATATCAAAACCTTTCATTTCCCTTCTCATATCCAGGAAATGTATTTAAAGCCAATTCATTAGCGTGAATTGCTTTACCAAAACATATATCTTTTTAAAAGCCAATTTTATTAACATAAAAATGCTTTTCCTTTTTAAATCATCCCATTTCCCTTTTTATACTCAGGAAATGTACCCAAAGCCATTTTCATTATCATGAAAATGATTTGATCAAATCATATGCTTCCACATCCCTTCTTTCATCCGGGAGTGTTACCGAAGCCAAACCTTTATCCCATTTCCCTTTTTATACTCAGGAAATGTAAATTAAAGCCAATCCATTATCATGAATTGCTTTAATAAATCTACGACCGCCCCTCCGGGTTTCCCCACTGGACGCGCCCCTAAATGGCTATCATCTTCCAGGGCCTATCTATACAAGACAACCTGGGAACCTACCAACGTCGGAAAGCGGCCATATTGCCTGCGGGAAAGTCAGGACCACACCCAGAATCCCCTAACCAGCGCAGTAAACAAATAAACGCCCATATGGCCTAGGGACTATATCCAACCTGCTCAATAGCCAGGAAGGCTTCACCACAACGCGCGTAACTTCCCTTATGATAGCGATTTAGGGAGGTGTGTAACCATAATTTATTAATTATGAAAACCATTTATCTTTCCATTTTGAAAATATTCATTTTTATATTTTCAAAATCATTTCCATCATATCATATATATATACTTTAATCACCTAGTATATACATATACCATATATTCCTCCTAGAACATATAACCGGCCATAATGGCCTATATCATCTAGCGATGACCATAATCCCAAAGATTCCCTCCAGGAATCACAATCATGCATTCATATAAGCATGATACTAAGCCCAAAGTATTTTCTTACTTTGATGACTAATAATTACCTTAATCAACTCTTAAAGGTTTATTGGATATCTCCAAATATAATAATTCACTCTAAGTGAATATATACATATATATATTCCCAATTCCTCAAGTCCTTTAGGACATAACCCTTAAATATACTTTAATTTAGAAGGCCCTTAAACTTTAATCTCAAAGAGGAGAAATAATAATAATCTCCAAAATCTTGGGCTAAAAACAGGGCACCGGTCGACCGGTCCTAGACCCCCGGTCGACCGCGGGTTGTAAATAAGCCTACGAAACAAAGCAGTAGGCCCTTTCTCCTTGAGGCGGTCGACCGGCCATAGGAGCACGGTCGACCGGTCACACCAGGTCCTCAAAACTTTAATTCCTCAAATCCTTAATCCAGCAACCCAAATTTATTTTCGGGGTTTCTAAACTACCCCAAAAATTATCCCGAACATCTACGACATTAATTCTAGCCGTAATGTTTCCAATTCCTGATTTGATTTCCGAGTAGATGATTTCAACTCGGAGCTGTCATCTTCTAAAAATCATATCAAATCGTAGAAAAATCAAAAAAATACGGGTCAGTGCCCACGCGACCGTATCGAAAAGGTCTACAACTTTCGTGTTTTGGCCGAAATCTAAATCATTTATCTTCTTGGCCGAAAATGACCCCAAAGGCTACGGGTTACTATTCATTATCTCTCCCAAAATCCCAAACTCCATTTTTCTCCATTTTTGTTGTTTCTAACCTCACCCAACAACTCAATAAACATCTAATCTATGTTTTACAACTAACACATCAATTATTTTGGGGCATTAAATCATTTCTCTTAGTTTTAAACCCTAAAATCATAAAAACCCCAACTTAACCTTTAAACCCATTTTATACTCCATTAACATGGTTTTGACACTAAAAATCATTAAGAGTTTACACTACATCAATGTGTAAACTCATAATCAACTTTTACCCAATTTATTTTAAGGGTTTTTACCCCAAAATCATATTTTTACCAACTATGATATGAGATTAATGCACAAAAGTAAATAAAGCAAGTAAACACTTGCCTCGTGGATAAAATCCGACGACCTCGAGTCGAATCCGGCGGAGTTTGGCCCGAATCTTCCTTTTCTCCCCTCTTTTCTCCTTCCTCTGTCTCTTCTCTCTTTTCTTTCTCTTTTCTTTCCTTCTCTCCCTCTTTATATAGGAAGAAAAAGGTTTTAACCCTTAAAACCCAAAAACGACTCGTTTACGCAATTACGAGTTACTTTAACCTCTAAAATTATCCGAAACACATTTTTGACAATCGGACACTCTTTTCCGACTTTCTCGGACATTCCATCCGAGGTACTTGACCGCAAATCACTATTCCAACCCAAAATAAATAAATGCGGTTTTTCCAATTAAAAATCTTACCTCGTGTCGCTTTACTCAATCAGCGACATATAATTAAAATATTTCGACCTATATAGTCCCGAAAATAATCACAACATCCTTCGAAAATCATTTAATCCTCGAAAATCCCAAGAATTACTATTTAGGAAAATTCCCCAAATTCCAATTTATATCCAATTATGGAATTTAATGGTCTCCAAAAGGACGGGTTGTTACAGTATCTTGAGTATGGATTTATGAATTTCCGTTTATATACCGAAGTTATTTGTGTGGCGCAAATACTGTATTTAGAAAAGTGACATCACGCCTTGAGGTTTTCCAGAATCTATTTATAAGTTACATTATTGTATTGAAGTTTTCCAGAATCTATTCAGAAGTTACATTATTGTAGTGAAGTTTACATTACTGTGATA
This sequence comes from Sambucus nigra, assembly GCA_949130495.1. Taxonomy (NCBI): domain Eukaryota; kingdom Viridiplantae; phylum Streptophyta; class Magnoliopsida; order Dipsacales; family Adoxaceae; genus Sambucus; species Sambucus nigra. The sequence goes on along the minus strand of OX422213.1, from coordinate 497,185,831 downwards.
TATAAGGAGTTACATTTCTGTATTTGCATACATATTATCCAACAATCTAAATATAGTATTTTCAGAAATGGCCGACTTTTCCAGATCACTTCGACAAATAACAGAAGGCTTTGTCAAGTTGGACCATTTTGATGGTGGTAATTTTATGCGCTAGCAAAAAAAGGTTCACTTTCTTCTAACAACATTGAAGATTGTGTATGTCTTGTCACAACTGAAACCAAATGAAGAAGAAGATGAAATCGTGGAAGAGACTAGGCAACGCATAAAATGGGAAACCAATGATTATATCTATTGTGGTCACATTCTCAATGCACTTGCTGATAATTTTTTCGACTTGTACAAAAATATTGGGATTGTGAAAACTTTATGGGACAGATTGGAGACCAAATATCTTACGGAAGACGCTACAAGTAAGAAGTTCGTTATCGGTCAGTTTTTAAGCTTTAAAATGCATGATAATAGGCCTATGCTAGAATAATTTCATGACATCCAATGCATCTTAAATTATTACAAGCTTAAAAATTTAAATATGGATGATAATGTAGTTGTTTTTGTCATAATTGAAAAACTTCCCCTTCATCGAAAGATTATAAGAAAGAACTCAAACACAAAAATGAAGATCTTTCACTTGAAGAATTAGAGACTCATTTAAGAATTGAACAAGAGTCTCGAATTCTAGATGGTAAAGAGGAACAGGAAAATTCTGTTTCTAAGGTCCATGTGGTGGAGGAAGGAAATGAGTAAAAATATGGCAATCATGGAAAAAATAACAAGCGAAAGAATTTTTTAAATAATTCTAAAGAAAACAAAAAGAAGAAAGGAAATTATTTCCATTGCAACAAACCAAGTCACTTCAAGAAGAATTGTCGTGAGTTCAAGAAACTAAAGGAAAAAGGAGGGACATCAGACAAAAAGTAAAAATTTGATGCTATGATATCCGAGGCTAATATGCTTAGAGAAGACAAGTCTTGGTAGATTGATTTTGGTGCCACAAGGTATGTTTGTAAGGACAAGAGCTTGTTCTCTACTTATGAAGCTGTGGAAGGATATGTTCTCTATATGGGAAATTCTTCTTTTGCTGTGGTTAAAAGCAAAGGGACAGTGGATCTCGAATTCACTTCCGAAAAAATCCTTAGTCTGACCAATGTCTTTCATGTTCCTGGTGTTAGAAAAAATTTAGTTTCTGGAAGTCTTCTTAACAAATTTGTCTTAAAGATTGTATTTGAGTCAGACAAATTTATTCTGACTAAGAGTGGTACATTTGTAAGCAAAGGCTATTTGTATGAGGGCAAGCTCAATATCAATGAAAAAGATTCTTCTACTTATATCGTCGATTGTCTTTCATTATGGCATAGTCGTTTAGGACATGTTAATACAAAGAAAATACATTTCATGGTTAATTTAAATTTAATTCCTAAATATGAGAATGATATGAATGAAAAGTACAAAAATATGCATGCAAACAAAAATAACAAGATTGCCTTTTCCAAAAATAGAAAAAACTACATCTTTATTGCAATTAGTACACAATGATGTTTGTGATTTGCATGGAACACCTACTAGAGGTGGTAGTAAAAAAATTTCTACATTTTTCGATGACTTTTCAAAATATTATTACGTATATCTTTTAAACTCTAAGGATGATGTGCTTAATAGATTTAAGACATATAAAAATGAAGCTGAAAATCAATGTGATACTAAAATAAAATGTCTTATATCTGATAGAGATGGTGAATATCACTTTCCTCAATTTTGTGAAGATATGGGTATTATACATGAAGTTACTGCACCTTATACACCACAACAAAATGGAGTATCAGAAATAAAAAATAGGACACTAACTGAAATGGTTAACACTATGCTTTCTAATTCTGGTTTAACTAAAGGGTTTTGGGGAGAAGCACTTTTAACTGCGTGTCATATTCTGAATAGGATACCTGTTAAAGATAATAGGAAAACTCCTTACAAATTATGGAAGAATAGAAAACCTAATTTAGGTTATCTTAAATTTTGGGGTTGTAGAGTTATTGTAAGACTACCTAAAACTAAGAGAAAGAAATTAGGAAGAAAAGGCATTGAGTGTATTTTCATAGGTTATACACAACATAGTAAAACCTATAGATTTTTAATTAATGAACCTTTTGATTATGTTGAGGTAAATACAATAATTGAATCGAGAGATGCAATTTTTTATGAACAAAGGTTTTATTCTATTCCTAGAATAAATAATGAAAAAGAAGTAAACACTCCTTCACAAGTACTTGGAACTCCACTAGTAGAACAAGAAGAGATTAAAAAAAGTAAAAGACCTAGAAAAGAAAAGAACTTTGGTCCTGACTTTGTATTCTATCTTGTTGAAGGAACTAGAGGCACACCTTGCAATAAATTTTCTTTGACTCTTAGTGTTGAAACAAACCCACAAACTTATAGTGAGGCAATTAAGTCAGTCGATTCGGCATTTTGGAAAGAAGCTATAAATGATGAAATGGATTCAATCATGGAAAATAAAACTTGGAAGTTAGTGGATTTACCTCCAGGGTCTAACCAATCAAGTGTAGATGGATTTTTAAAAAGAAAATGAAAATAGATGGAACAATTGATAAATTCAAGGCAAGATTGGTTGCTAAAGGTTTTACACAAAAAGAAGGAATTGATAATTTTGATACCTATGCACCAGTTGCTAAAACCCCTATTATTAGAATTTGAATTGCATTAGCATCTATATATAATTTTGAGATTCATCAAATGGATGTGAAAACTGCCTTTAAGAAATTTTCATGGAACAACCTGAAGGGTTTGTTATGACTGGACAAGAACATAAAGTATGTAAAGTTATTAAGTCCTTATATGTCCTAAAATAATCACCCTAGACAATGACATGAAAAATTTGATAAAGTCCTTATCTTTAATGGTTTTAAAATTTATGAATCTGATAAATGTGTTTATAGTAAATTTTCTAATGGTAAAGGTGTGATCATTTGTTTATACGTACATGATATTTTAATTTTTGGTACTGATTTAGAAAGCATTAATAATACAAATAATTTTCTATCTTCTAAATTTGATATGAAAGATATGGGTGTGGCTGATGTCATATTAGGAATGAGAATAATAAGGAAAGATAAAAATATAGTTCTCACTCAATATCATTATGCTGAGAAAATATTGAAATTATTTAATCAGTTTGATTACACACCTGTTAGTACACCTTTTGAACCACAGCTAAAGACGATCCTTAATACTAGTAGGGCTAATTCACAATTGGAATATGCATGAGTAATTGGTAGTTTAATGTATGACATGACCTGTACTCGACCTGATATCGCATATGTTGTTGGTAAATTAAGTAGATATAGTAGTAATCCTAGTTTATTACATTGGCATCCTATCAATAGAATATTAAAATATTTAAAAGGAACTATGGACTATGGTATATACTATAGTGGATATCCTTCAGTATTAGAAGGATTTTCTGATGCAAGTTGGATAACTGAGCGGGAGGATCATTCCTCAAGTGGATGGATTTTCACTCTTGGTGGAGGATCTGTTTCTTGGGGATCAAAGAAACAAACTTGTATAGCTGATGCTACTATGGCAGGTGAGTTTATATCATTAGCTACAACTAGTAAAGAGGCAGAATGGCTAAGGAATTTATTGATTGAAATTCGAGTTTGGCCAAAACCAATGCCTCTAATATCTATACATTGTGATAGTGAGTCTACACCTTTTAGAGCTTATAGTAAAGTGACAATGAAAAATCTAGACATATTGGCATGAGACATAGTTATGTCAGACAAATGATTACAGATAATGTAATCACAGTGGATTACGTAAAATCAAGTCAAAATTTAGCTGATCCATTTACGAAAGGTCTTGCAAGAGGACTGGTGTCTAAGACATCACTGGGGATGGGACTAAAGCCCATTAACAATAATCACTTTTTATGGAAACTCAACTTGATACTTGACATATTCAAGTATCAAATTCAATGATTAAAGTACATCATACGACGTGATTGTAAGCACTACAAAATCAAACAATGCAAGGATAAGTGCTTAGAATATGTAATGAATAATGAAAGAGGATGAGTTTAATCTTAATAGATTTATGGTGTTTTAATTACATGGACACCTATGATAGTATACCTATATGAATGTGAAAGTGGTGCTGCTTCCTATGAGAACTGGGCTTAACTCTAAAGCACTCATGAAATCAAGGTACATACACAAGGCCTAATACATGTGTCGGCTTATATGGATAATAAGTGACTAAAAGATTTATGTGTGTAGACAAATCCGGTTGATCAATATGGATTGATAGTTCAAAGACAAGTCTATTATACTTTCATGGTTAGCCTTGATGAATTTTCACAAGGTATTGGTTCAAGTCGTGAGACACCAGTACTTATATACAGTCTTATAAATAATCAAAGATTTACAAAACTTATTTTGAAAATGGTGAAGGAATGTTCGAGAATTTTTAAAATAAGTGAGTAAGAACTTTGGGAGTAAAAGCTTAAAAGCTTGTCCCACATTGGAAGTGTGTGGAGAAAAGTGGGAAGCTAACCCAATATAAAAGGGAGAGTGTCCCACATTGGAATATGAGTAAAGCTAAGTGATACCCGTTAAGTTATAAAAGGAATGGGCATCCTTTGAGTCCCATATTGGAAAAATATTAAAAAATTGTGCACTTAATAAGAAAAAATGGAAGATGAAGAGTTACTTCGTCTTGCATTAAAGAGGCTATTCAAGAGACCTCCAATACGGTGCGAAGCACCGTAAACACAAGCACGTGTATGTATGCTCGTGCGGGGCAGTGAGCTGTAGAGGCGCTAGTGATGCACTTTGCACTTCACATACCGCGTGTCCGCAGTGATAGCGGGTTGCCAGGATTCGTCCGGGTCGAATCGCGGTAGCTCGAGCCAGGCCACTTTTTGGTGGGTCCGTGTAAAACCATTTTGGTATTACTGTACCTGTTTGGAAATGGTTTAAGACTGTTGGTAATTAATAGTCATACCATTTCGGAATTAAGTAAATACTGTTAAAACTCAACAGTCATGACCCCTAAGATACAACTTTTCATTTCCTATAAATAAAGGCACCCTATTTCAAAATTGCACATAATTAAGATTAACCCAGGTCCGAATTTTCCAACCCCTGTAATTACTCTCTTACAATTTTTTGGAGATATAAATTATCTTATTCTGTTTGGTGAAAATAAATAGAATAAAAACTTGATTGATTGTTCTTCGCTGCTGCATTCAAAGGCTGTCTTCAAATTTATAAGTTACAGACAGTGCAAGTTGCTTCATTGTATCTTGAGTACAGATTTGCTGATTTTCGTTTGTATATCGAAGTTATTCGTGTGGCACAGATACTGTATTTAGGAAAGTGACATCACGCCTTGAAGTTTTCCAGAATCTATTTAGAAGTTACATTATTATATTGAAGTTTTCCTGAATCTATTCAGAAGTTACATTAATGTATTAAAGTTTACATTACTGTGATATATAAAGAGTTCCATTTTTGTATTTGCATACATATTATCCAATAATCTAAATATAGTATTTTCAAAAATGGCCGACTCTACCAAATCACTTTGACAAATAACAAAAGGCTTTGTCAAGTTGGATCGTTTTAATGGTGGTAATTTTCTGCGTTGGCAGAAAAAGGTTCACTTTCTTCTAACATCATTGAAGATTGTGTATGTCTTGTCACAACCAGAATCTAATAAAGAAGAAGATGAAATCGTGAAACAGACTTGGCAACGAAAAAAATGGGAAATCGATGATTATCTCTGTCGTGGTCACATTCTCAATGCACCTGCTAATAATTTGTTCGACTTGTACCAAAATGTTGGGATTGTGAAAAATTTATGGGACACATTGGAGACCAAATATCGGTCAGTTTTAAAGCTTTAAAATGCATGATAATAGGCATGTGCTAGAATAATTTCATGACATCCAATGCATCTTAAATCATTGCAAGCTTAAAAAGTTAAATATGGATGATAATGTAATTATTTCTGCCATAATTGAAAAAATTCCCCCTTCATGGAAGATTATAAGAAAGAACTCAAACACAAAAATGAAGATCTTTCACATGAAGAATTATAGACTCATTTAAGAATCGAACAAGAGTCTTGAATTCTATATGGTAAAAAGGAACAGGAAAATTCTGTTTCTAAGGTCCATGTAATGGAGGAAGGAAAGGAGAAAAAATATGACAATCATGGAAAAATAACAAGCGGAAGAATTTTTCAAATAATTCTAAAACAAACAAAAAGAAGAAAGGAAATTGTTTTTATTGCAACAAACCAGGTCACTTCAAGAAGGATTGTCATGAGTTTAAGAAACTAAAGGAAAAAGGAGGGACATCAGACACAAACTAAAAATTTGCCTCTATGATATCCGAGGCTAATATGCTTAGAGAATACAACTCTTGGTGGATTTATTCTGGTGCCACAAGGCATGTTTGTAAGGACAGGAGCTTGTTATCTACCTATGAACTGTGGAAGGAGATGTTCTTTATATGGTAAATTCTTCTACTGCTCTAGTTAAATGGGACAGTGGATCTGGAATTCACTTTCGAAAAAGTCCATAGTCTCACCAATGTCTTTCATGTTCCTGATGTTAGAAAAAATTTAGTTTCTGGAAGTCTTCTTAACAAATTTGGCTTTAAGCTTGTATTTGAGTCATACAAATTTATTTTGACTAAGAGTGGTGCCTTTGTAGGCAAAGGCTATTTGTATGAGGGCATGTTTAAGCTCAATATCAATGAAAAAGATTCTTTTGCTTATATCATTGATTGTCTTTCATTATGGCATAGTCATTTAGGACATGTTATTAGAAAGAAGATGCATTTCATGGTTATTTTAAATTTAATTCCTAAATATGAGAATGATATGAATGAAAAGTGCAAACATATGCATGCAAATAAAAATAAGAAGATTGCCTTTTCCAAAAATAGAAAAAACTACATCTCTGTTGCAATTAGTACATAGTGATGTTTGTGATTTGCATGGAACACCTACTAGAGGTGGTAATAAATATTTTGCTACATTTATCGACGACTTTTCAAAATATTGTTACGCGTATCTTTTAAACTCTAAGGATGACGTGCTTAATAGATTTAAGACATATAAAAATGGAGTTGAAAATCAATGTAATACTAAAATAAAATGTCTTAGATGTGATAGATGTGGTGAAAATCACTTTCCTCAATTTTGTGAAGATATGGGTATTATACATGAAGTTACTGCACCTTATACACCACAGCAAAATGGAGTAGCAGAAAGAAAAAAAATAGGACACTAACTGAAATGGTTAACGCTATGCTTTCTTATTTTGGTTTAACTAAAGGGTTTTGGGGAGAAGCACTTTTAACTGCGCGTCATGTTCTGAATAGGGTACCTGTTAAAGATAAGAAGAAAACTCATTATTAATTATGGAAGAATAGAAAACCTAATTTAGGTTATCTTAAAGTTTGGGGTTGTAGAAATATTGTAAGGCTACTTGAAAAAGAGAAAGAAATTAGGAAACAAAGACGTTGAGTGTATTTTCATAGGTTATGCACAACATAGTAAAGCCTATAGATTTCTGGTTAGTGAACCTAATGATTCTGTTAAGGTAAATACAATAATTGAATCAAGAGATGCAATTTTTTATGAACAAAGGTTTTCTTCTATTCCTAGAATAAATAATAAAAAAGAAGTAAACACTCATTCACAATTACCTGGAACTCCACCAGTAGAACAAGAAGAGATTAGAAAAAGTAAAAGATCTAGAAAATAAAAGAGCTTTGGTCCTTAATTTGTAGCCTATCTTGTTGAAGTAACTAGAGACACACCTTGTAATCAATTTACTTTGACTCTTAGTGTTGAAACATGCCCACAAACTTATAGTGAGGCAATTAAGTCTGTACATTCGACATTTTGGAAAGAAGCTATAAATGATGAAATGGATTCAATCATGGGAAATAAAACTTGGAAGTTAGTAGATTTACCTCCAGGGTCTAAACCTATCAAGTGTAGATGGATTTTAAAAAAGAAAATGAAAATAGATGGAACAATTGATAAATTCAAGGCAAGATTGGTTGCTAAAGGTTTTACACAAAAAGAAGGAATTGATAATTTTGATACCTATGCACCAGTTGCTAAAACCCCTATTATTAGAATTTGAATTGCATTAGCATCTATATATAATTTTGAGATTCATCAAATGGATGTGAAACCTTCCTTTTTAAATGGTAACTTAGAAGAAGAAATTTACATGGAACAGCCTGAAGGGTTTGTTATGCCTGGACAAGAACATAAAGTATGTAAACTTATTAAGTCCTTATATGGCCTCAAACAAGCACCCTAGACAATGGGATGCCAAATTTGATAAAGTCATTATTTCTTCTGGTCTTAAAATTCATGAATCTGATAAGTGTGTTTATAGTAAATTTTTTAATGGTAAAGGTGTGATCATTTGTTTATATGTAGATGATATGTTAATTCTTGGTACTGATTTAGAAAGCATTAATAATACAAAGAATTTTCTGTCTTCTAAATTTAATATGAAAGATACGGGTGTCACTGATGTCATATTAGGAATGAGAATAATAAGGAAAGATAAAAATATAGTTCTCACTCAATCTCATTATGTTGACAAAGTTTTGAAAAAAATTAATCAGTTTGATTGCACACCTGTTAGTACACCTTTTGAACCACAACCAATGATGATCCCTAATACTGGTAGGGCTATTTCATAATTGGAATATGCACAAGTAATTGGTAGTTTAATGTATGCCATGACCTGTACTCGACCTGATATCGCATATGATGTTGGTAAATTAAGTAGATATACTAGTAATCCTAGTTTATTACATTGGCATGCTGTCAATAGAATATTAAAATATTTAAAAGGATCTATGGACTATGGTCTATATAATAGTGGATATCCTTCAGTATTATAGGATTTTTTTATGCTAGTTAGATAACTGAGCGGGAGGATCATTCCTCAACAAGTGGATGGATTTTAACTCTTGGTGGAGGAGTTGTTTCTTGGGGATCAAAGAAATAAACTTATATAGATGATTCTACTATGGCAACTGAGTTTGTAGCATAGGCTGCAACTAGTAAAGAGGCAGAATGGCCAAAACAAATGCCTCTAATAACTATACATTGTGATTGTGAGTCTACACTTTCTAGAGCTTATAGTAAAGTGTACAATGAAAAATCTAGACATATTGGCATGAGATATAGTTATGTCAGACAAATGATTACAGATAATGTAATCACAGTGGATTACGTAAAATCAAGTCAAAATTTAACTGAGCCATTTATGAAAGGTCTTGCAAGAGGACTGGTGTCTGAGACATCAGTGGGGATGGGACTAAATCCCATTAACAATAATCACTTTTGATGGAAACTCAACTTGATACTTGACATATTCAAGTCTCAAGTTCAATGATTAAAGTACATCATACGACTTGATTGTAAGCACTACAAAATCAAACTTCCCAAGGATAAGTGCTTTGAACATGTAATGAGTAATGAAAGAGGATGAGTTTAATCTTAACAAATCTTCACAGGTTATTGGTTCAGGTTGTGAGACCCCAGTACTTATATACAGTCTTACAGACAATCAAGGGTTTACAAAACTTTTTTTGAAAATGGTGGAGGAATGTTGGAGAATTTTTAAAGTAAGTGAGTAATATCTTTGGGAGTAAAAGCTTAAAAGCTTGTCCCACATTGGAAGTGTGTGTAGAAAAGTGGGAAGCTAACCCAATATAATAGGGAGAGTATCCCACATTCGAAAATGAGTAAAGCTAAGTGATACCCACTAAGCTATAAAAGGAATGGGCAACCTTTGAGTCCCACATTGGAAAATATTAAGAAAGTGTGCACTTAATAAGTAGAAATGGAAGATGAAGAGTTACTTCATTTAGCATTTAAGAGGCTATTCAAGAGATCTCTAATACGGTGCGAAGCACCGTACGCACACGCATGAGCACGCATGTGCGCGTGTGGGGCAGTGGGGTGTAGAGGCACTAATGTCGCACTTTGCACTTCTCATGCCGCGTGTCCGCAGTGGTAGCGGGTTGCCGGGAATCGTCCGGGTCGAATTGCGGTAGCTCGGGCGCAGTCACTTTTTGGTGGGTCCGTGTAAAACCGTTTCGGTATTTCTGTACCTGTTCAAAAATGGTTTAAGACTGTTGGTAATTAACAGTCATACCATTTCAGAATTAAGTAAAGACTGTTAAAACTGAACCGTCATAACCCCTGAGATATAACCTTTCATTTCCTATAAATAAAGGCACCCTATTTCGAAATTGCACATTATTAAGATTAACCCAGTTTCGAATTTTACAACCCCTGCAATTACTCTGTTACAATGTTCAGGAGATATAAATTATCTTATTCTGTTTGGTGCAAATAAATAGAATAAGAACTTGATTGATTGTCTGTTGCATCCAAAGGCTGTCTTCAAATATACAAGTTGCTGGAAGTGTAAGTTGCTTAATTGTATCTTAAGTACAAATTTGCAGATTCCCGTTTGTATATCAAAGTTATACGTGTGGGGAAAATACTGTATTTAGGAAAGTGATGTCACGCCTTGAAGGTTTCCAGAATCTATTCAGAAGTTACTTTATTGTATTGAAGTTTACATTACTGTGATATATAAAGAGTTCCATTTCTGTATTTGCATACATATAATCCAATAAGTATTGATGGTTGTGAGTGACAAAATACAATGTTTGTTTGTATGTGTTCTATGTTCTCACTATTTGCTTTAGCTTTTTAATCAATCTGGATTTATGTTGAAAGTTTGAAAAAAAAAACTAGCCGGTTGATCAGTGTAAATAAAATCACCGCCTTTATGAATAGAAATGAACACTCCATTATCTTAACGAATACATTTTGGTTGTGGAAAAAAGTCACTCTGGGTAGAGTGTCTGTCTATTTAATCTTAATTTTTATTCTTAAGTCGATTTCAAAACAAGAAGTATTGATAATCTGCAGAATTCAAAATGTTGTAGAAACTAGTAATGGATATAAAATTTATTATGACGTGAAAGGGAAATTTGGGGATTATTTTATTGTATACATTTGGTTTTTATGTTGATTCAATAGTTGTTTAAACCATAAATTTTTTGTATATTTTAAATTTCTAGCATTATAGTTTGGTTGTGCTCTATCTCAATCAAGTCATAACGTAGTTATTGAGTTTACATGATTTGCATACGTGTTAGTTATTCTAGTCACCTAATGCATGTTTAGGAATCATGAGGGGTTTGCTAGTCTATTGCAACAATTTTGATCACGAAGATGGTAACCATACTTATATATAATTCTATGAATACATAATATAAAGACGAGAGACATTGCTCCCAACAACATTCCGATAATTTTTGAAAAAAGAACGCGGTACAAGCATCGAAGAATTTAGAGGGTTGGTCTGATCTAGTATTAAAAACCATATTCGAGTGGCCAAATTTCTACCTATTATTAGTTTTGGTCTTTTTCTTTTAGTTATGTTTTGTTGGGAATATACCAACCTCAGTTATGTTCTTTTCATTATTTTGTTTTGGCTTTCTTTTGATGTATCAACTTGTGATATGGAGTTACTGTAATAATATAGTAGGTGAAATTCAGTGATGTTTCGGTTCTTTTCAGTGGTGTTTTTGTTTTTCCAATAAAAAGGAAAAAGAAAATAAATGTATACATATTTTTTGTGCTAAGTTTGCTAAAATGTGTTTTTTGTTTATTATCTTGATTTGTAATCGTTGTTTTTTGGGCTTTGCTTGTTGTTTTTCACTCATTAATGTATTATATGTTGGAAAAAGGGGACTTAATGTGAATACTTAAAAGCTGTCCAGAATTTCCTGGATAGAATTTTGAGCAACTTTGAGCTCAAATTTAGATGAGACCCACACCACGATAATTGTGGGACCATATATGAACGCATTCTCTATAAAAAGGAGATTAATGTACTATATTTACATGTCCAATTTCATTAAGATATGAATGATAACTATGTTCCCAAATAGACTCATAAAGCAATGAAAGTTAATGAATTGGGTATGTTTTAACTCTTGTCCCACATTGGAAGAGTAGTGGAAAATTGATGAGTTAATAAAACCCAAATGATGGACTAAGACTTGGATGCCTTTGGGGTATCCCAACTCTTTGAAGGGGAGATGAACTACACTATGCATGTGTTGGGCTGGGGCCAAAAGCCCACACGCGCACGTGCCGTTCGTCCATCCATCCGGTCGGCTCGACCCGGGCTTAAAAAAATCTCTTAAATTTTTGGTCTATATTTAAATTGACTTTCTAGGCTTTAATTATGAATTAATTACGAAATTAATTAATTAATTAATAAACTATTGGCAGTTATTGCCAACAGTCAACAGTTAAATTCGTTTAACTATTTTGACTGTTATTTTGAACAGTCACTTGTTTCACTATAAATACAAATGCTTCCCTCCGTTTTTAAACTAATGAAATTTTTTTCCCTCTCCTAATTTCTTCCAATTCGAAATGCTGTAATTCTCGAAAAATAAATTTTGCATTCCTGCATTCATTTGATTAACATTAGTAATATTGTTTGGTTGAGTAAACACACTGATTTGTGTTCGATGGAATTAATTCATTGGTGTGCTACTTGAATTAATTCGAAAATTCGTTCTATCTTGGGAGACAATTATTCGTTAACCTATAGCACTTGGGAGGGAATAAATTTGTCTTAAATAAAATATGGTATCACAGAGGGCTCGGATTCAATTTCTTTATTCTTCTGCTGTTGTACCAAGTAAGTAATTCTCATTTTCTATAATTTCGTTTCTTAATTTTTCTGTTATATATATTTTACTATTTCTGTACTATAGTTTTGATTAAATAGTACACATAACATTATATGTTTTTAGTTTTTTTTTGCTTGTTAAAGTCGATATGATATGTCTACTCTTTTTTTACTTTATGTATTATATGTGTTTTTTGTAGCCCTTTTTTTGTGTGAAGGTTGTTTAAATTTTTTATTTGTTTTCGCTTAAAAACTAGCACAATCTTATTTTTTCCATTGTATTTACATGTTATTAAATCAAATAGAATTGTCTTTTTTCCAATGATATTGTCACTTTATTCTAATTTGTTGTTGAAATGGATTGGAACTACAAACCATCGTTGTAATATATTTAAATAACTATTGTATAGATCGTTATTATTTTTTTAACATGCATTTCCTTAAGAAGCTTGATGAAATGAGATATAATGCCATAGTTGCTTTTGGGACCATCTTTGCATTTAGAGTGGGATCTATTTGAAACTCGTACAAGTTTTGACATAAATTTTTTGAACCCTTTTATTAGATACAAACAGTGCGCACAACATGATAGGTGACAAAACAACAAAAAGTTTACTCTATTTTTGGTATCCACTTTGCTATCAAACGCAACAAAAGATAGATGGAATATTGGAGATCGATTTAGCATTGCTAATTTAAGCTTTTAGTATCGATTTTGTTGATATTAGTTGTTTTGTACAATTGGATGGAATATTGTAGATTGATTTGGCTTGTAAATGGAGTTTTATATATTGTTGAAACTTTAAACTTCGTTGGTTGGTATATATGAATTGATGGTATACTTATGTATGGAGACATTAATATTGATGAGTTTCATTTGTTAAAGCACTGGATGCTTTATTTCATTTATAATTTTATTGGCTTATTATAATATTTGTTGGCTGAAATTGTTTGTTGAGCTGATTTTCCTTTGCTAAAGATTAGTGTTTGTTGCCCATAATGATTTGCACAAACCACCTTTTTTTATTTATATATAGAAAATGTTTATGTCGGTTTTCATAAAAAAAAATACCTACTAAATAAAGTTTAATACCGACACAAATAACTTTTTTATGTTGGTTTTTTGTAGTTCTTATATTGATTTGCAATATGTTTATATCGTTTTACCATATAACTGACATAACTATAAAAAAATCAACAATAGTAATTATGTTGTTTTGTATAAAAATTGACATAAATGGAAATGTTTATGTTAGTTTCAAAATATTTATGTCACCCCCATTTATGTCGGTTTAAAACTGACATAAAAATCAGCAATAGTAATTATGTTGTTTTGTATAAAAATTGACATAAATGGAAATGTTTATGTCACCCCCATTTATGTCGGTTTAAAACTGAGGTAAATATCCTTTTTTTTCTTATAGCGATGTTAAAACTAAAATTATATAGGCTGTGCTATGGTGGGAAAAAAATATACTAAAGTCACAGGACTTTAGTACAACATACTCCGTAACAAATGACAATTATAATGCAATTAGTCCGAGTTCAATTAAGAGGGCTAGGTTAAGTTTATCGCATCTCATGCTTTGTTTTCTATGAAATAGAATTTGAGGCGGGACTAATTATGCAGACTACACATTGTGTGAGACATTGACATGGTGTGAATTGATGTTTGGAGTTTACCAAACAGTACCAATACAACACATCGATGTGTTGCTCAATATTAGACTTGATCCTAGTCATTGGAGGTCTAGGAACATATGGCCCCAAATGCCTAGGGCCTCAAATAAAAAAATAACTATATCTTGTTGTGTGCTCACCAATCGAATCCGATTTCATCTTTAACCATGAAATAAGAGGACCACAATTGTCAATGTGATTACTTTTAAAATAAATAAATTTTAGGTGTGTATTTGCCTCTACATATAATGACCAAGAGCAAAAGATCTGCCTAGAGCCTCTTAAATATGATGACATCTTAGGACTTGTGCCGGAACCATGTGGAGAATTACTCTTTATCCCGTTGTCACGGATTTACTCTTATTTTTAAACTACTCATCAAACGGAATTTTTGTAATAATTGTCTTATGCATACCTTGAGCAAAGTCACACAATATTATTTTCTAATAATTTACTTCAAATACCTTGTACCTTTACATTGTTTACCATTTAAACATAATTCACGCATAAAAAAACTCATTTAATCAACAAATTTGGCACTAAAAATTCCAATCATTACAAAAACTTTAGGCTTTCTTTACAGTGACTTCCGATCCGACTATTTTTGGATAATCTTGGATTCATCCACGAATTTTGTAAGTTCATCCACTCAAAAATAATTAATAAATCAATTCACTAAAACAGTGCGCCCACGAGGTAGATGCATACAAATAATATCCTTATTTTGATTGATTAACTTATCCACTTAAAAAAATTTGTGAATGGATTCAAGATTATTTTTATTTTTTTTAATTTGTATTTTACAATGCAAGAACCATAATTGTATTTATTTTTATACATTAAACTCCCAAAAATCACTAAATCCAAGATTTTAAGCTGTGTAACATTTTCGAAAAATATAAGGAAGCTAGTAGTTTCCCCACGGTTATCCCCCGACCTTTTCCAACTTATTTTCTTGTACTTGAGGGCGGTTCTGAACATGTGCCAAATGAGCGATCGCACAAGAGTCTAGCTGATTAATTTGTAAATACTCATATGTTGAACGTCCATTTTTTATATCAATACACATAAAAAAGAGCCTATTTTATAATTTTTATACAAAACCTTATTAATTTTTATAAATTTTAGGACCGAAAATGGAAAATAAAACATATTATGAAGCGATGAAACTCACCCTAAAGCTTCCGGTTTGTTCTCCTTTTTCTCGGCTACTCTCTGAAGTGCCTAAATATACCCTTGTCGTTCCATTACATATATATATATATATATATATATATATATATATATATATGGGTTCAAATAGATGTAGTTCATTTTATACATGTAGACTATATGGTAACCTTTTATAGAGAGACGGGTGACCGTATGTATGTATGATTCTAGGTGGCTTTAAATCCGTGGTGATTCGACACATTCACTACAGATTGGCGACATGTGGACTTCTCACTCAAAGCTATCCACCATGGTAAGTATTAACATTTTTCTAATAGGTTGATTTGATCGGCACGATTCATTGTGATACATACAAAATAAGGTGTTAAATTAAAAATTTATTTATTTTTATGTGTATTTGATAGTCATAATTTATCATGACAAATGAATCCATAATTTATCATACACACTCATACTTTATCATTTTCTAGTGACAAAATTTATTTACCTTACATTTAAGAAATTTTTTGTCACTCTTATATTTACCTAAGACTGATTTTCGATCGGTTTGATCGGTAAATTGAGTATACCAATATCATATCAACATTGAAATTATCAAACCAAAATTACCAGTTTTACCAACCGGTACACCAACCCATAAATCAAAACCAAACCGTAAGTTTTTACGGTAAAATAGATTTTTCGAAAAATACAATAGATTTCGGTAAATTTCTCTCTACAGTAAATTTGGTACTACTCGGTACATGATGGTAATTTTTTGTATCACTTACCTAAACTTTTTTATATGCATATATAAAAAAAACATAAAATAACCTACATATTTGTGTCGTCTTCATAACTCTATTTAAACAACAAACTCTAAAATAAACATCATAAATTGAATGCCATCTCCATATTGAATGTCATACCCAATAGAGTATCAAATCTAATATTGAACGTCATAGTCATATTATACCGGATCTGAATGATTTATATCAGAAATAATCCAAACATAATTAAAAAATGGTCAATGTGAAGTATTACCGTAAAAGTGAGCTGAGGTGAGGATGAATTTGAGACGATGGGTTGACAGAGAGAGCCGAGTTGAGGGGTTTTATGAGGGAGGAGAGACGAAAGGGTGTTGTTTTGTGAGATGAGAGAGCCGTAAATTGTGGTGTTAGAATATGAATCATTAATCCTAGTCTTGTTATAAGTTGTGTTGTGAATAATCCAAGGGCTGTAACATGTTGTATTGATCCAAGGGTTACTAAAAGGTTGATCACTTAAAGAAAAATAAAAACCCTATAAAATAAGAGTGATTGTGTTTGACTATAGCCATTGGGAGTTCTTATTTAATTTAATTTGGTATTTTTAATTTGGTAATTTTGATAATATCATTTTGGTACTTTTGATACATTAATTTCGGCATTTCATTTCGGTACGGTACAGTTATTCATTAAATCGATTTTTAAAATGTTAAAACCAAAACCAACCACAAAAAATTCAGTAATTTCGATTTCGGTAAGTAACAAATGTAAACCAATACCATTAATTTTCGGTACAAAATAGTACAGTGCGAGTTTTTACCGTAACACGAACGCCCCTATTTTATCAACTTTTTTTTATGGTTAAAATAAATTTTTTTTTTCTATATTATTAAAATCATTGGTCTCTTATTATATAAGATTTTTTTTCACAACCAATTTTTATTTTACAAAAACCGTGTTTTATTTAAAAAAGTTAATAAAAATGAAATTTCCCTTTTATAATATACAAATATTATTTTGGCTGTTTTAACAAAAAATGTTTTGCAAAAAAAAAAAAACTATTTTGTATAACAAAACTGTTTTTTATATATAAAAAAATATCTTTTGCGACTTAAAAAAATGTTTTATTCAAGAAAACTGTTTTAACAAAACAATACATTTAAAAAAATATATATATAAAAAACAATTTTAAATAATAAAAATTGTTTTCATATATTAAAAATTGCTTCAACTATTTAAAAAAATCTAAAAAATTGTTTTATAAAATAAAGTGTTTTGTGTTTTTTTAAATAAAACTTTTTTTTATAGAAACAAAACTATTTTATAAAAAATAGTTTTGTTTGAAAAAAAATGGTTCTTAGTTTTTTTTAAAGCGTCAAAATTATACTAATCCTACAAACAACAAAATAAAAAATTGTTTTTATACATAAAACCTGTTTTATATAAAAATTGTTTTGTTTACAAAAAAAGTTTTATATAACAAAAAGTGTACCTTTTAACAAATATTGTTTTATAAAAATGACTTTTTGTATTTAAAAACCTATATTATATAACAAAAACTATTTTTATATAAATTGTTCAACTTTTTAAAAACAAAAAAATATTTTGCTTATGAAAATCTTTTAACAAAACAATATATTTTAAGAAACTGTTTCATAAAGAAACTGTAATTTAAAAAAATAATACAAAAAATTATTGTGTTTTTTTATATAAAACTATTATATAAAAAAAATTGCTTTGTTTTTAAAAAATGGTTCGTAGTTTTTTTTAAGTCATCAAAATTAGACTAATCCTTAATCGACAAAATAAAAAACTATTTTTATACAATAAAAACTATTTTATTTAAAAAAAAAAGTTATATATAACAAAAATTGTACATTTTAAACTGTTGACGATAATTATTTTTTTTTTAATGGAATCGGTTAACCTTCCTTTTTATATATAAAAAACAGTTTATGTTTGTTAAAAACATCAAAATCAGACTAATTCTAAAGACAACAAATTAAAAAGAAACTATTTTTTTTATAAAACTATACTAATCCTACAAAAGAGTTTGCAACCTGAAAAATTAATGCTACCAAACATAGACACTTAAAAAATTATTGGATTTGTCATGACAAATTTGATTAGCCGAAGCATTTGCGAACTTCACTCTCAAAATGACCCTTAATTATTGTTAAATTTGAAAAAGTATTTCTACCTGGAATAATGATATAAGTCCAAATATATTCTCAAGTCCTTTCCAAATGATGTGATATTGTAATCATATTGTAAATTTCACTATAATAATAAAAGAGTACAATATTTTATTGCTACGCAACTCATTTTGTGGATAATTTGGAGATTCATTTGATACTCATAACATTAATCTTCTACCTCATAATACACAAACAAACAATCTTGGGTGGCGTTTTAATTCGATGGGGAATTGACACTTGCAAATGACCATATTCATGCAAAAAGACGAGTATTTCTCGAGGGTTTCTTATTTTAGTTTCGTGTGATGAGGGACAATTACATAAATTTTGTAATATATATTGTAATAACCCGCCCTTTTGGAGACGATTAAATCCCATAATTAAGTATAATTTGGAATTCGGAGAATTTTTCGAAATAGTGATTTCTGGGATTTTCGAGGATTTAATGATTTTCGAAGGGTGTTATTAATTATTTTGGGACCACATATGTCGAAATATTTTATTTATATGTCGCCATGGAGTATAGCGACAAAAGAGGTGAGATTTTGAGTAGAACACCGCATTTAATTATTTTGGATTAGAATAGTGATTTGCGGTCAAGTACTTCGGATGGAAATTTCGACTACGCCACGAGTCTCAGAATGTTCGAGATAGTCGGAAAAGAGTGTCCGATTGTCGAAATTAAGTTCCGGGTAATTTTGGAGTTAAATAGGCTCGTAATTGGGTAAACGAGTCATTTTTGGGTTTTTAGGGTTAAAACCCTTTTTCTCTCTATATATAGAGGAAGAGAGGAAAGAAAGAAGAAAGAAAAGAAGGAAGAGAGAGAGCGGGAAGAAAAGAGGAAAAAGGGGGAGATTCCGGCCAGCCTCCGCGAGATTCGGCTCGAGGTCGTCGGATTTTATCCACGAGGCAAGTGTTTACTTGCTTTATTTATTTTTGAGCATAAATATCTCATATCATTGTTGGTATAACATACCCTAATGATTTTGGGTTGGGTATTCGTGAATAAAACGGGTTTTCGAGAGATAAAACGAATAAACCCCTAAAATTGGTAAATTGGAGATTTTAGAAATTAACCAAATATATTGGGTGATTCCGGGTCCTGGGATGTTTAGGACCCGTATTATAGGTGTATTTATCGTTGGTAGAAGTTGTAGGCCGTTGGGTGGAGAGATGGAAGCTTGGGGGAAGCTTCCATGGCCGAACAGCTTCTCGGAGAAGAAGCTGCCCGACTTGATCGATCGATCGAGCCTCGGGGATCGATCGATCGAAGCCTTCGATCGATCGAAGGCCATGGGTCGATCGATCGACCTCTGCTGAAAAGGGACAATTTTCTTAAGGTGATTCGGATGGGATAAATTCCATTTCATCTTGCTTTGAGGTTAATTAGGTAATAACCTAAGGGACCTTTTAGGACTTTAGGGTCCATAAATTAAGATAATTGAGGAGGGTAAAGTTAGGGTTTTAAGTATATAACCCTTAATCTATATTTTCGAGGAAAATAGAATAATTGTAGAAATTGATGGATTAGGGTTCCTAATTTTAATTGGGGACTTCTAAAAGATTATTTGGACTAGGTATAGTCTTGGGGTTTAAGGAAATGAAATCCTTAACCCATTAAGTTTAAGGTTGTTCGGATGAGAGAAATCCTGAGGATAATTCTCGTAGGCATATAAGCCTATATAATTATGCTTATAGAAGGCATAATTATATCAATTATCATTAAGTATATCCTAGGAGACAATTAGGATAATTTGGGGGTATATATATATATATATATATATATATATATATATATATATATATATATATATATATATATATATATACTTCACTTTGAGGAGAATTTTATCATTGGAGATATCCAATAAATCCTTAGAATAGGATTGAAGTATATAGTGATTATTAAAGTAAGAAATACTTTGGATTTAGAATCACGCAACTATGAATGCATGATTACGATTCCTGGAGGGAATCTTTGGGATTGTTAGTCATCGCTAGATGCTATAGGCCACTAAGGCCGTTTATATATATTCTAGGAAGAATATATAGGACATGTATATACTGTGTGTTTTAGGTATATATATATATATGATGATGGAAATGATTTTGAAAATATATAAATGAATATTTTCAAAATGGAAAGAATAATGTTTTTCATAATTAATAAAATATGGATTACACACCTCTCTAAATCGCTATCATATGGGAAGTTGCGTTCGTATGGTGAAGCCCCCTGGCTAATGATGCAGGGTGGATATAGTCCTATAGGCCATGTGAGCGTTTGTTGTTATATTTTCTGCGCTGGTTAGGAGATTCCGGGTGTGGTCTTGACTATACCGCAGGCACATGGTCGCTTCCCGACGTCTTTCGATATAGGATCCCAGGTTGTCTTGGAGGCCCTGGAAGATGATAGCCATTTAGGGGCGCGCACAGTGGAGAAATCCGGACGGGCGGTCTTAGAACGCGTTTATTAAAGCAGTTCATAAAAATGGATTTGCTTTAATTACATTTCCTGGATATAGGAAGGGAAATGGGTTATATATAAAGTGGCTTCGGTAACACTTCCCGGATGGAAAAAGGGATGTGGAAGCATATGTTATGATCAAAGCATTTTTATGATAATGAAAATGTCTTTGAATACATTTCCTGAGTATAAAAAGGGAAATGGGATATTTTGATAAGGAAAAGCATTTTATGATAATAAAACTGGCTTTTAAAAGGTATATGATTTATTAAAGCAATTCATGATAATGAATTGGCTTTTAAATACATTTCCTGGATATGAGAAGGGAAATGGAAGTTTTTGAAATGAAAAGAATAAGTATTTATAAATACTTTATGTATCAAGTAATCCTCAGTCCGGGAGATATTTATATTATCCGGAAGTATATTGTAGATGTATGTATATGTATAAATTGGGTGCCGAGGGTCTAATGAATCCCGACGATCGACCGTGCCGCATAGTAGTGTATCGGGGGGGTTCCTTGTTTGGATTTCGCTTCGCGAGACACCCCACGCACGAATATGGCACTGTGTTGAGACTGGGGAGAAGTTTAATCCTTAGTGCTTTTATATTATTAAATGTTTATGGTATATACATTATATATATCTTTCTGTACTGAGGGACTGGCGGATCTCAAAGATCGACCTTGTTGCATAGTAGTGTATCGAGGGGTTCCTTGTTTGGATTTCGCTTCGCGAGACACCCCACGCACGAACATGGCATAGCGTCGAGATTAAAGTGAAGTTAGCCTTTAGTACATCTGTTTGACTATCTAGGTTAGATAGTGGTTGGGTATTAGATTAGTTTAGCAGGGTAGCTTGACTAGGAGGTTTAAGGGATGCGCTAGGAGTGCACTGTTAGAGGAGAGGTGAGGGGTATCTCACGAGAGTGCGATACCAATTTAAATATGAGATAAAACTATTTTTCTAAAAATAAAGCATTTATGCACTTGCAAAATATTTTCTAAACATTCGGGCTCTGACTCGTTTGTCTACTCTCCTTTCTTTCTCTATACTGTATATATATAGGTGTCCAGACACAGGGACGCCTGGATGGAAACTTTCGAGTCAGACGTCTGCTGCAGCAGCTGTGGATGCTTGCAGGTTATCGGTAGACGTTTCTTTCCTTGTACTCTAGATAGGAGATATTGTATAAACACTCGAGCCAATGGCTCAATTGCATTTATTTATTCTTTCAGTACAGCATTCGATATGGTTGTATTATTTGGACCGAGTGTTCGGTTATTTCAAGTTCCTTTCTTTTCTATTTCAGTTCATTACGCATTTAATTGTGAATGTTTTTATTTGTGCGCTAAAAAGAGTTGTTAGATAAAAGTTTTTAACGGCCACCTAATAGGATATTAGTAATTAATTGGATTTTCGACAGTGATGCTAAGAATGATCCATATGAAACTCCTGTTTTAATTTAATATTGGAGTGATCGCCCGGTATCTTATTAGGCGGGTTGTTACATATATATATATATATATATATATATATATATATATATATATATATATATATATATATATATATATATGCTCCCTCCTGTAAGGACTCCATATGACACAGACTCCTGTACATACTATTTTTTTAAAATAGTAAAAAAAATGATTTTTTTAATGAAACTTCATGGATATAATCTCCACGGTGACAAGACCATCTCCAATTTTTTTCATCAAAAAATTCAGTAAAAAAACCTTTACGAAGTGGTGATATGTAAAAAAATGGTATAAATATGTATTTTCGACCATTGAAATGTTGACGATCATCTCACCCATTGTTTGATTGAACTTTTTTATGAAACTTCATGGATATGATCTTGACAATGAGAAGATCATATCCATGAAGTTTCATCAAATATTTCAATCAATAAAGTGGTTGGTGCCAACCCAACATTTCAAAAGTTGAAAATGCATATATATACCCTTTTTTACATATCACCTCATCTCAATGGTTTTTTTGTTGAATTTTTTGATGAATTTTTTTGAAGAAGATCTTCTAACCATGGACATTATATCCATAAAGTTTCATCAATAAATTAATTTTTTGTACTATTTAAAAAAAATGGTATGTATCGGGGTCTGCATCATAAGAATTCCTTACAGGAGACTTTATATATATATATATATATATATATATATATATATATATATATATATATAATAAAGTAGAAAACTAATGTATGTCATAAGATCAAAACATGATGTCATCTTAATGAGTTTTTCCTGCACTTTCTATTTTACCCTTGACAATTTTGGTTTCCCCCTCTTTTGACACACTCTAATTTGTTTCCCCCTTTTCTTCAAAATTCAAATTGAGGGGTATGTTTGTAAATACACAAATCCTACAATACATTTTCACAACAAACCCTCGCCGACTTCTCATTCCCTTACTCTCACTTTACCCCGTCTCTCTCTCTCGGTTGTGAGCAAATACACCTGGGCAAAACCCTTCCTCATCCAACCACCTCTCAAACCCCAAGCTTCCACCCCTCCCTTGCCACCACCCCAAGGTAACCTTTTCCCCCCAGTCTCTTACACACACACACACTCACGCACACATTCATGCACATAGGGTTTTTCCCAGATCTGACACTTCCACTTCCACACGCACATGATTTGTTTATTTTCTTAGTTTTTTTACATAGGGTTTGTCTCAGATCTCAGTGTGTAAACCACACGTATTGTATTTGTTTGGTGGATTTCAGATTATTATACGGGTCTTGATTGTTCTCATGGATGTTCATTTCTTATCTCTGTTGATTTGTTCTATGCTGTTTACATTTTATGTACAACAAAGATTTTTATTCGTCAATAATTTTTCATTATATTGTGTACAACTGAAATTTTAATTATTTACATTTTGTGTACAACATTTGTTCTCTTTTGCCTAAAAATCACGTTTCTTTATTTTTAGAACTGTGTTCTATGTTGCAGATTTTTATTGTTTAATGGGTTTTAATTATATTACTAACTCATATATGATTTATTTTTCGGCAATTCTTTTGAATTTAAAGTGTTGTGGATTTTCAATTGTAGTCTCATTTTGATGGCATTTATGTTGAAATCTACAAGAAAATGAGGTGTTTGATAGAATACTCAAGATATACCATGTGGTGTAGAGATGGTTTTGTGAAGTCTAATACTTCTCTTATACTGTACATGCCCTATTTTGTTCTTTGACACTTCTCTTATACTGTATAGGCCCTATTTTGTGTAAGATACTAAGGTTCTTCAAAGACTTGGAATCCTTAAGCAAGTGGAGATCTAAGGTCAGTAATGTTTTATGTTATGTGTTTAAAAAAATGTTGAAGAGAGAGTTTCACTTTATTTTGAGATTATTTGTTAATATTTTAAGGGTTAAATGTACCATCCCAGTGAAAACAACTGGTATTTTATATTTTTTTCGTTTCAATATATTGGTTTAATTTGGGATTTGATTCTCTTGGGTAATTTGTGTATGTAGTTTATAATTTTTTTTATTGTATTTGGAATGTTCATACCTGATTGCAAACTTCTTTCGAAATCTTCATACCCGAGATGCTCAAGAGCAAAATTCCCAAGGCAGTGGTCTATTGTCAAGTTAAGTAGGCCAAACAGTGTTTGCTCAATTACTTCTACACGCAAATTGGGAGGAAATAGGGTAAGCAATGGGATGTTGTTCTTTCATTTATGTTAAGATTTTATCATAATCAATCATTGTTTTGTCTAATTTGGTAGGTGTTACGATGGTTTGGGGTTTGTTCGTGTGACAACCCGCCAATTCGAAATAGGGGGTGGCCAGTCCGATACTCCAAAACAACGGAATCATGGATGGAATCATTCTCAGCATCACAACAAAATAAAAAGTATGCAGAATAACCACTCCATATTTCAGAAAAACGGGTTGTCAAAAATTTTGAATTTAAAGTAAATAAAAGAAAACAACTTAACAACCCATTTAATAGAAGTGCAAACCCCGTGAATGTGTATACAATAACTACAAGTAAAAAATAAGAGGACCGAATATACTGTCGGTCACAGACTAAAACAATGCGATACAACATCATAATGTAAATTAAATAATACATTACATTAAGCAAATATAACCTTTGGGCCACTCGCCCGAGTAAAATGACCCGATCTTGGCTAGAGTACAAGGATGTTTGCGTCTATGGCAACATGTCCCATAATAACCCGCAAAGCATCACGGCTCGTCAAAGATACCGGAATTGGAAAGTCAAAACATGCATCCTTTGCGGCGAAGCACCTGAGCGAAAATAAGATGCATGCACAACAAGAAGTATAAACGGGTCAGGGCCCGGTTCTATATGATTACCAGATGAATAAAGAGTATGAGATTTATGAATATCATCATGCTAAAAAAAAATATAAAATCTATCTACATAGTTCTAAAACATAAGCTAAGGAAATGAAGAAAGCATGAAATTAATTTAACTAAGCAGGGAAAAAGGAAGATAAACATAAATAAAAACTTCCATTACAAACACCGATTCATTTCATAGTTTATTCCTTATCAGGAAATTCTAAATATAATTATAAGCTCTTTATGGCTTTTATCTCAATTTTAAGCTCTTTGTGGGTTTTATTTCAGTTACATGCCCATCCTGGCATTACCATTCCTTAACAGGAATATAATCAATATTAAATGCTCTTTGTGACATTTTACTGTGCTCTTTGTGGCACCATCTCAGGCTCTTTATGGCCTATCACATACATCAATTTCCACTTGATTATGAACTGTTATATATACATAAATATAACGAATTCTAAGACCGCCCGTCCGAGTTTCCCCACTGGGCGCGCCCCTAAATGACCATCATCTTCCAGGGCCTATCTATACAAGACAACCTGGGCACCTATCGCAATACGTCGAGAAGCGGCCATGTGCCTGCGGAATAGTCAAGACCACACCCGGAATCTCCTAACCAGCGCAGAAAATATATAACACAAACGCTCACATGGCCTAGGACTATATCCACCCTGCATTCATTAGTCAGGGGGGCTTCACCTCACGAGTGAACTTCCCTTACGATGTCATTTAATGAGGTGTGTTCAACCAAATTACCATTTACCATATTTCATGATTAAGTAAATTATCATTTACCATCATTACCATTTCCAATTACATTTTAGCAAATGTATGTTTCATATTCAATTCCATTTACATTTTAACAAATGTATATTCCATATTATTCTAAACCATATTCATTTACATTTTGTAAATATCTCATCTTTTTTAATCCGGAGCCATACGTATTTCTTATCATCGTTGTAACCTCGATGAATAAATAAACTTCCAATTTATTCTCCCAAGATTCGTTTTGAAGGTATTATAAACCATCCAGACTAATCATAGCTCTATGGAGCTTCTAATGTCTCCCAAACAAAATATTACATCTCCTAGTTTCATAATATTCAACCAGAAGAAAAGAATGCCCTAACATCAATAGGCATGACCCCGAAAAAACCCCATCTAAGACACTTATATTCTAGGGTAGCTTCCCAACTCATCTAGAACCCTAGGACCCTAAGTTTACTTCATTCAAGAAGGTTCCTAGGTCCTAAACTTAAGGAAAAAGAAGAAAAATTGAAAAAGAAAAACAACTCAAAAATGCAGGATTTTCGAATCGATTCGGCCAGGCCGAATCGATTCGGTCAGAAAAGCGAATCGATTCGGACCTACCGAATCAATTCGGTCAGGAAAAACTGACTTTCTGCATAATTTCCGAATCGATTCGGACAAGCCGAATCAATTTGGCCCACTCAGACCTGTAAGATGCCTCTTGGGCGAATCGATTCGAACAGGCCGAATCGATTCGGCCCTGTAATTTTGCCAAGAATGGGTTCGAGGGTTTATGAACCCTAATTCCCACCAACCTCAAATATCTTCATTTATACACACATCCACCCATATTTATCCACCCCAAACTCATCCTACATGATTTATAACAACTATAACCCAAAATTTCATTATCAAAACTAAGATTAGGGTTTAAATCCCATAAATTCCACATTTAGACCATAAATGTAAATACACAACTATCATACAATTTATGTATCTTAAATCACATATTAGCAAGTAGAAAAATTGCCTTAGGGTTGATATTTCAGATTTGTTTGAGGAAGAAGCAAATCCCATATCATCCATCTTCAATCTCTCTCTCAATCTCCTGTTTTCTCTTCCTCTTTCTCTCTCTCTCTCTCTATGGTAACACACACAAATGAGATAATGAAATATGGGGCAAGACTTAAAATCGGGTCTTAAGTTAAAACTCCCAACTTAAATGGTTAACACCACATTAAAATGACTCCCAATACGCGTTTAAGTTAAAACCAGGTAAAAGTGCCCGAAACCCAAAAATACAATATGGCACTTATTTTGACTGTCTCGTACCTTTCGAAACTAATTACACCCTCTAAACTGGCATCCGGAAATTTTATAATTTATTTCAAGTTCCAATATCATTTAAACCATAATGTCATTTAAATCATAAGACACTATAAAACATGCAACATGAGGATATTTACCTACACATACGGTAAATATGCAACATTCAAGTAAATATTAACTTCTAACTCATTAAATTACTATTTACTCCAGTTCCAACATTTTATATAATTACCTCATGCAGTAAATTAATATAAAATTTGCCTCCTAAAAGCGAGGGTTGTTACATACTCCCCCCCTTACGAGGGAATTTTTTCCCCAAAATTCGGACATACCCTATACGCATAAAGGGTATACTATTTCAAACTATCGTTCTATCATCCTTAACAACCCTCGTTAATACGACGTCCCAAAATGGACTCGGACTAAGGTCGACACTATAGATCTCAATCTACATCCTTTATGCTTTAGCATAGCACAACGCGTTCCTCACTAACTATCGGTCCCATCTTCCTATAACGGAAGAAAATACCCACGCGACCCGACGCAAATCGCCTTACCTCGAGAATCATGTTACATCCCACCTCGGGGCACCTACACCAACTTTGAGTGGCTTAACCCCAACACTAGTCAACTTCTCCTCGCCTAGGCGTATCTTTTCCAAGCATATGGCTCAGAAGTCCAATCCTTAAATAAATGTTCCGGAACTATTTCAAGTCCAAGGAACCAATTGTTTGCTGGCCCATCCAACGAGTATGTGAATTTCTCAACCGGCTACACAAGGCCATTCACAATACCTTACCCTAGAAAACGGTCCAAATCCTTGTATGGGAAATTTACATCCACACAAATCATTGTTCCCGTCCATCTATTAATCCCAAAATGTACATTCAAAATAAGCCTCTCGACATTGCATCAATTTCTTCCATTTATCCACCCATTCTAAGGTGGTTAAATATACTCCATTTTTATACGGTTCCCATTTCTCCATAGAAACTTTACCACCTCTTCATCAAAAATCGGGGCGTACTCTCCACATATCGTCCGCCCGCAATGTCTGGAAAAGCGATAGCGTGGTTGAACAATCAACAATCTTCTCAAACAGGATCATGACTAGTTCAATGCAAACGTCTATGAATATACCCTTCTTCGTTCCACTACTACTCTTCTTCACTCGAGTAGATGAAATGGTCAATCATAGACAAAAATGTTCTTGCTATAAAGTCTTTCTAGTCATGCTCGCTTCATTTTGCCTTTCGTGCCACACAAATATCTCCGACGGGTTTCTTACTCGACGCAATCTACTACCCCAATCGCATTTCCTTAGCAAATGAGAATATCCAAATCAATAATCCGTTATAAACTTCATAAAACAACTTGATTTCTCCCCTGACATATTGCAACAACTTGTTGCTCACGGGAAAGACTAACTTTCCTACCTAGGAAATAATGCCTCCACTTCTTTAAGGCGATCACTACCGCAATGAATTCTAATTCAAACAAAGGATATTACTTTCCCACAGGTTTAAACTGGTGAGACACATAGACAGCGGGTCGATGCTCCAGTATCATTGCTCCCCAACCTGGCAGAGAGTTATCCGATAAATCCACCCTTAAGCTCAACAATATGGTCTTAGGAGTGAAAATTAGCTCATCCTTTTAACTCCCCGAAAGCTAAGCTACCGATGCAGAACTTTATCTAAGAAAGGCCTCATCTCCTTCGGCCTAACCTACCAAACCTCTCGATATTTCATACTTCTAGTTCCTAGGGATTAAGTCCCTCTTAGAGTTACCCCACAACCCATTCGTGGTCAATTCCCGACAACCTTCCTAAACTAACGTCACGCACTCTAACGGCCTTACATCCTAAAATTCCCAAGGACTATCTATATACATCCTATCTAAGTCATAGATATATAATACTAAATATATATATATCCCTAGTGCCCAAGACCATACTCAACTTTCGACATTCGCTCGGGTTCATGCGTGGGACGTCTCGTCGAAGCGAAATTCAAATAAGGAACCCTCCCGTTACACTACTACCTCGCATAGTCGATCATCAAGATATGATGGTCTAAGACACATGATCGGGACCGGTAAATAAAATGTTAATTCACAACTCTACTAATAGGATTATACTTCTATGTTTCACCATTCAAATAATTGAGAATTTCAATAAACAAGACATTTACTTTCAGTAAAGTCTTACAATTACTTATACCACAACAAATTACAACTTAGCCTTCTTATCAAGGCGTAACCCGAAGTCTCAATTCGACTTCGTATCGCAGTCTCCCTCGCATCGATCAGAGGAGAGAACTATATATAATGCTCCTATCTCGCACTTTAATAGCCCTTAATAACTCTTCAACGTGATTCTCGGCTAATCCTCCAACCCAACTTCCAACAATAAAAATAAAATAAAATTAAAGCAAGCAAGAGAAAGGAAAAGTAGTATCTCCCCACGCCTAACGTCGCTGAGGTTCACGCATGGAGCGTCCCGCAAAAGCAAAATCCAAACAAGGAACTCCTCATATACGTTACTACTCAACTTTGTTGGTCGGGGAGATAAGGCATACCAATCACATACAATGCAAACAAATAGTCAACCAAAAACACACACAAGATAACACAACAAGTAATAAAAACCTCTTACTTACCTCAACCACCCCTATAAAGTCTCAACCTGTGTCCAGGAGAGACATTATAGAACAACTAGTTCCATCCTGAAACTAGAAATAGGATAGCCTCGCAATTTATTTGCTTGCTATCACCCCAAACAAATCCAAAATATCTCTACCCGCATATTATACATAAATTAAGAGAAATGAAAAATAACATCTCTCCACTCCCAATGTCGTTAAGGTTCACGCGTGGAGCGTCCCGCCAAAGCGGAATCCAAACAAGGAACCCCTCCTATGAATTACTACTTAACCTTGTTGGTCGTGGAGATAAGTCATAGAAACCTCATACAATGCAAACAAACAGGAAGACACTCAAACCAAGTACACCTGATGCAAGTAGCAAATGTGACACGTCTATATTTAAAATATCATCACTCGCTTCATAACGAGTGAGGAAAACATAAAACTTCCCTACCACGGAAGTCATATAATTACCTTTCTATAATAGCATCAATACTACCACAAGATCGATATACACACCCGAGTTCATAATAGATACAATATTACAAAATCTTATCCTAAGGAATACACCACCCACTAATTAGGTGGAATTCCCGCCAACATTTTATGCCAATCACTCCGGGTCAACACTAATGGTTCTCAGACTCCATATTCGAGTCCTATACGAACCAACATTACTTCCGTCAACTTCCCAACTAGGCACTTTATCTTTGCCCTTGTTCTCCAAATCAACGGGATCAAGTTGAGTGGTTCTACATTCCACGTCATAGCCACTGTTCCACCCCTAACTGTCAAACAATTGCCCACGCAATCCCTCTTACTTTCTCAGTAAAAGAGAACACGCTCTCGGCCAAAAAATTGCCCACGCAGTCCCTCTTACTTCAAGATTTATACATTATCCCAAAGAATCTTCACCTTTTTTTTTTGGATTTTGTCTTCGTGTCTTTTTATGTTTTCTGTGTTAATATTGGAAGTGAGAACCATCTGGAGTACTATGTAATTGATAACATCACTATTTTTTTACTCCCTATTTTGATTTGTATTCTTTGTGTAGTTGTGCACTGTGTTCATATTGTGCACTGAGTAGCACTGAAAATTTATTTCCTGTTAATGGATTATGCAGGTCATGCTAGGGGAGAACAAGACATGTACGACGACCGACTGCACTCTAATTAGTTATAAGCTGAAAGACCAGGAACTAACAATTGAAAGTGGTGCTGTTAGCATCTCCATACAAATTTGCTTGCTTTTTTTATATCTTGCACTGTAACTAACTTGCCACAACATCCAATGAATATATTGACTGCCTCAAGATGGAAAATACGTCACTGATGAAGCTTCTAGCAGATAGAGATAAAAACAATGAACCAGGTGGAATTAAGTTACCGAAATTGAGGCTGCAGAATATTCAGCTTACTCAAGAAAATAGTGATCCTACGTATATGACATACTTTATTTTATAGGTTTTAAACCATTAATCCCCTCTAAATATATTTTCTTTACTAATTTTGTTGTGTTTCTTTACTAGTAGGTACTCTGTCTTAGTATAACTCTCGATTTTGTTTGGTTGCTTGCCTTTCTTCATTTTTTGCATATATGTTGCACTTCTACATATGCTGCTATTCTACTATATATTATATATATGCACTTTTATCTCATGGTTTAATAAAGTCAATTTGATAATTTGATGAAAATAATGGTAGGCCTATAGATATTTTATCCGATGGATTAACATGTAGAGGTATTGAACTATTTGTCTCATTTGATTTTGGTAAAGTGCTACATAGTTTATGTTCATCGTAGTGACATTGTTATTATCCCTGTATATTCGGTTTGTTCTTATATAGCTATATATTTAGAGAAGACTTTAAATTTAGTTTATATTGTGTAGCTGAGATTTAGTTTTGTTCATGAGCTTTAATTCATTAGGTGGTCTCGAGCAATCGCATATCAGGTATTATTTCATCTCTTCATGTGTTGCATTCCATGTGTTTGGCAAAACACCCAGAAAATAACTTTTAGCAACATTTTAGTAATAGTTTGGACTTTATTTATTTGAAGTACCTTTATTAGAATCTTGCTTCAATTCTTGGTTAGTTGTTACAGTCTTAAATATGAAGGTTCATGTCTTATCTTTTTTTATCTCGTAGTCTTAATAAGGAAAATTTTAATAGTATATATGATCAAGAGATCAACTTCAAGAGTTATTATAGTTAGGAGAAAAGAAATCCACCTGCACCTCCTGTAGCAGCAAAGCCAGCCTCCAGTTCCCCATTGGCCGTATTGCCCATTTCTATAAAGCCAGGAAATACGCCGACCGCGTTGGCACTGGTGCTCCAGTTTACCTTTCTGTTATACTCGAATACCTAGATGCTAAGGTTTGTTAAATTCATTTCTTTGTATTTAATAATATGTTATAGTGTTGTTGGGTCTAATTTGTTTTTTTGTTATAGGTTTTGGAATTAGCTGGTAAAACAGCAAGAGACAACAAGAAGAGCCATGTTATACCTCGACACATTCAGTTAGAGGTCAGGAATGATGAGGATCTTACTAGTCTTCTTGGGTCTATTACCATTTCCAACGGTGGTGTCATGCCTAACATTCATGCCAATTTGCTCCCAAAGAAGGCTTCTAAAGTTGATGAATAGATGAGGTTATATTGCTTTTTAAAAACAGTGTTGGATTGAGATTAGTAAAGATGAGGTTATATTGCTTACCATGATTCTTGAATTGAGATTAGTATAGATGAGGTTCTGTTCCTAATTGTTGTAAGATTTCAGTTATTCATTGAAAGGAATGAAAATTTAAATCTTATTTTTGTGCTAAGTTTGGTCATTAATTTTTATTGTTAGATTTGGTTTCATAAACTCTTTTTCAATTGTTGATTTGTTCTTTATATTGAGGTGAAAATAATTTGTTGTCATGCATGGATCTAATTTATCAGATTATGATTATCAATAGCTTATTTCAATTTTACGGGTCGAATTTGTTGCTCCCCCATCTCGATAATGTTAGCGATATAATATTCTTTAAAATTACGGGTCGAATCCCCATATCCGGAAGAATTGTCATCGTTCCTTCACGCACGCACACGATTTCGAAAATTATGACAAATTGTTTTAAAAATTATGCTTTGTGTTGTTTGGGAACAATATTTTTTTCATTTTGCAATTACGTACTTTGGAAAATGTCAGCGTGCCTTCGGGCACGGTATTGCCCTAGTATATGTGTGTGTATATATATATATATATATATATATATATATATATATATATATATATATATATATATATATATATATATATGTGTGTGTGTCTGTGTGTGTGTGTGTGTTGTCATTCATTGCTTTCTAAATCTATCTCATTACATGTAACAACCCATTTATTATAATGTTATATTATACTATGTAACTTTTTTTAAAAAAGTACAAATTTATGTGAATGTCCACGTAAGCAGGATTATAAAAAAAAGGTTTAGATCACAATACCTTTACAAATCTTAATGGGGATATATTTTAAGAGCAAACTCTGCTGAATTTATTTAATATAAATAAAATTGAATGAAAATCTTGTTGGGATACTATTTTGCGAAAAACTTTACCAGACCAACACTTCGATCGATCATGCATTAGAAGGAAAAGAAAGATAGATCTTAAGAATAGATCTAGGGTTTACATTACAATACCTTTTCAAATCTTATAGATGATTCGATACGAAGGCTAATATTTAAAGAAGATATTTAAAGGAGAGTCATCAACAACACATCTATGGAGACCCAAAGGGTAGCCCCTTGAACACGAAGATTACGATTACTAGGAGGGTCGTCAGCTAACCCCTCCCTCTCATAGGGGATCTAATATTGGTGAGTACTACTAATACTTAGATGCTAGTTACCATCCTTGTAAGGATATAATGGTGAACAATGATTAGCTTGAGCGATCAGACCAAATATCAAGGCTCATTGACAACTACAAGAAGTGCCTTCGAGATGAAAGGACTATTAACAGGATCCAATAGAAGCAAAACGCTGCACTCCAATGACATTTGGAGAGGATGGAGAAAGAATCCTATAAATAAAAGTGCAAGTGTGGCAACCATCATGAACTCCTAGCCCTTAGGAGAGAAGAGCTCGTAGCCGAGGAAGGAGTTCCCAATAATAGAGGGAATGTTCTCCTCGCCGAAGGTCCCTTAAAGGGGGACAACATCCCAATAATTGATGAGGAGATAAAAAACTTTGTGACTTTATCAGAAGGGAGGTAGAGAGACACTCGACCCATCAAAGGGTTCGTACTACAAAATAGCTCTCTAGAAAAGCACTATTTTTCCAGATGAAGTCACTATTTATCTGATCTATAGAAGAGTTTGATCCCCCTAATAATTTTTCTCCCCCAAGATCAAGATCTATGATAGTAAGACGGATCCCACATATCAATTCAGGCAATATTGACAGGCGATGACTCAGGTGAACAGTAACGAAGGATTAATGTGACGGATGTTCCCTCCAGTTCAGGAGATACTTCCCAGAAAGGCCGTCAGCTTACCCCTCCCTTTCAGAGGGTTAGATCTAAGATTGGTGAGTATTATCAATACTCAGATGCTTGTTACCATCCTTAGAAGGATAAAACTGTGAACATTAATGAGCTTGAGCGATCCAACCAAAATTTGAGGCTCATTGACAACTACGAGAAATGCCTTTAGGATGAAAGGGCTACCAACATGCTCCAATAAAATAACAATGCTTACTCCAGTGATGTCTGGGGAGGATGGAGAAACAATCCCATAAAGATAAGTGCAAGTGTGGCTATCGATCATAAATTACTAGCCCTCAGGTGAGCAAAGCTTGCAGCCGAGGAAGGAGTACCTGGTGACAGAGGGAATGTTCTCCTCATCGAAGGTCCTTTAAAGGGAGATAATGCCCCGATAATTAACGAGGAGACAAAGTGCTCTGTGACTTTATCAGAAGGTAGGTAGAGAGACACCCGACCCATCAAAGGGCTTGTACTACCAAGGAGCTCGCCCGAAAAGGACTAATTTGCCAGATGAAGTCACTGTTAGTCTGATCTATAGAAGAGTTTGATCCCCCCAAGAAGTTTTCTCCACCAAGATTCAAGATCTATGATGGGAAGACGGATCCCACAGATCAAGTCAGAAAATATCGTCAGGCGATGACTCTATAGAACATTAATGAAGGATTAATGTGCCGGATCTTTCCCTCCAACCCGAGAGATACTTTCAAGAAGTGATTTGAAAAGATGTCGCACTAATTGATAGCCTCCTTTAAGTAACCGGATGAATCATTCACAATCAAATTAATTACTAGCAACACCTATCCCAAGCAAATGAAATTGTTTATGACGATGTAAAAAATCCCTAGGAAATAATTTGCGATTACTCTAGAAGGTATTGGGAGGTGTATAACAAGGTGGAGAACTACATCGAGAAAGTCTCGATGGTATCCTTCAAAATTGGTTTATCAAGAGGTTCCATGCTCTACCAATCCCTCACCAAGCAAGAGTCTATAACGAACGACGACCTCATGGCTAGGATTGAAAAATATGCTAAGGTCGAGGATATGATGACCAGAGTTGGCAAGGATGGAGAGCGATAAAAGTATACCAATAATGGGGATAACTTAGGGGTGAACAAAAAAGTAGGAAGGAAGTAGAATGGTGTTGAGAAAAAGGATCATGAAAAGTCATTCAAAGCAGTTAACATAATATTTTTCGAACCAATTTATAAGATGTTTTACAAGATTAAAGGGTATAAGTATTTCAAATGGCCCAAGAAGATGTTCAACAGTTCGACGAAGTGGAACCATCCACTGAAATGTGCCTACCGTAAAGATAACTGTGACAAGATCAAAAACTGCAAGGCCCTCAAGTCCCACCTCGAGGATCTAGCCAGCTTGGGCACATAAATGACTTCATAGAGAAGAAGGAAGGCGTAATGCAACCCCCTCATTTACAGAGACTAGACAACATCCTGGACGATGACATGGGACATGAATTTTCGGTAATCCAAGGGCGCCCAAGACCAAATAACGTCTTGGACAAATGGTTGGGCCAGGAATCAACAATGATTCATGGAGATCCAAACCCAAACCAAATCAAGGGGAACTCTCTCAGGATGGAGGTTAAGAAGATCACAACAGTTGTGGAATCCTTTCCTATTGACAAGGCCAAGCCTATTAATTGAAAACGTTAGTGAATCGAAGACATTAATTACACTAAGCACATCATTTTCACTGATGATGACTTGGTCAGAAAAAGGACCCCCCACCACGATGTTTTTGTCATCACTCTCAGATTTTCTAACTGAGACGTGGGCAAGATTTTGATAGACCCGGGGAGCTCCTCATAAGTCATGTACCTCAGAAGGTTTAATCAATTGAAATAGAGTACTTACAAGAATCCACCTTTCCATTGATCAGATTTTTAGGAAGGATGACCTTGCCCTTGTGAAGGGTAGTTTTCCCTCTCTGGGCTGGAGGGATCTCCAAGATTATTAAGATACTTGTGGTGGATATATACTCCCCATATAACTTTGTCCTTGGAAGAGGGTGGTTATACACTATGATGGTTGTACCATCCACCTACCATCAGAAAATAAATTTCATTATTGACAAAGGAGTTATGGAGATACGCAGGAACTAAGCCTTGGGCAGAAAATGTTTCATGATTGTTATCCGACAGAAGCAAGAGAAAAATAAGGAAAAATTCATAGAGCCAAAGGAAGGCTTCA
Source organism: Sambucus nigra (assembly GCA_949130495.1). NCBI lineage: Eukaryota > Viridiplantae > Streptophyta > Magnoliopsida > Dipsacales > Adoxaceae > Sambucus > Sambucus nigra. The sequence continues at coordinate 497,148,958 of OX422213.1, read as the reverse complement.
TGCCTTCAAAATAACAGTAAAAGTATGGGCAACCTGTTGTTGAGGAAACTAAGGTTTCCCTGCCGATTGCATTGTGGAACCTCTGTAGGAGGTAGCATTTACTGATAATCAACCTGAAAAGAAGCTCCTGATCGTCAGTTCACTCACAAAAGAAGAGAGAAAAGAGTTGGTTATTTTACTCAGAGGCAACTAAGATGTATTTGCATGAAGTACATATGACATACCAGGGATAGATTCAGAAGTGATATGTCACAAGCTCCACATGGATCCACTGCATCTACGAGTGGCTCAAAAGGCTCGACGAACGGTGCCTGAGAAGGCCAAATCTATTGAAGGGGAAGTGAGGAAACTTATGGAGGCATAGTATATAAAATAATTTCAACTTCCCAAGTGGCTGTCAAATCCATTAAACGTAAGGAAGAGCAACGGGAAGTGAAGATTTTGCATGGAATTCATTAATCTAAACCACACATACCCGAAGGGTAGTTTTTCTCTGCCAAAGATAGATCAGTTGGTCAAAGCCACTTCTAATCATGAGTGCATGAGCTTCCTCTACGCCTACTCTGGGTGCTATCAAATCCTATTGTTCTCCCTAACCAGGAAAAGACTTCCTTCTCACCATACTGGGGCTATATTAATACATGGTGATGCCGTTTGGATTAAAGAACGCTGGGCAGACGTACCATATACTTGTAACAAAGATGTTCAAGGAGAAATTGGGGGACACAATGATAATATATATTAATGACATGCTTATAGAAAGAAGGACGAAGGGGGATCACCTTGCAAACCTGTGAAAAAGTTTTAAAGTGCTTCATTATTATGGGATGAAGTTAAACATGACAAAGTGCTTATTTAGGGTATAATCGAGAAATTTCCTCGGATACCTAGTCAATTAAAAAGGTATTGAAGCAAACCCCAACCAGATTGAAGCCATTAGGAAGGTGCATCCCCCTAAGATTGTGCGCGAGGTACAAAAATTAATTGGAATGCTAGCCTCCCTCAACCCTTTTATATCCAAATCCTCAGAGAAGTGTAGACATTTCTTTTTAGCACTTAAGAAATAAATGAAGTACGCATGGAATGGAAAATGCACCACAGAACTTGAAAAAAAGAACTATTTGAGGAAACCACAACTGCTGACCATACCAGATGATAGAGGACCTTTGTAATTGTATCTGGTATTGTTAAATAATATTATAAGTTCAGATTTGGTTTGCGAGAAGAATACGGGTTGGGATCTAATTTATTATGCGAGAAAGATGTTTCTCGATGCTGAAAAGAGATATTTGCCATTGGAAAATCCTACGCATTGGTATAACCTCCAGAAATTTGAAACACTACATCGAGGTGCGCACTATAACTATTCTAACCTCTTTCCTTTTGAGATTAATTCTAAGAAAGGCTGACCTATCTGGACGGATATCCAAGTGGTCGGTAGAACTCGAGAGGTTTGATATCTAGTTTTAACCTAAAACCTCAATCAAAGGGCAAGTCATATAAGACTTCATCACCGAATTTTTCAATGATCAAGAATCGCAAGAGATTGGAAATGATAGTATAGACTATGTACCATAACCAATCAATGAAGGTGATAAAGGGTATTGTATGCTGATGGAGCCTTAAATTCTAAGGGGGGAGGAGTAGGGATAGTACTGGTGTGTTCGAAGAAAATAGTTATCGAACAAGAAATTCGATTAGGATTGAAGCCTCCAAAAACAAAATCGAGTATGAATTACTTGGTGGACTGCAGAAATCACTCTCTTTAGGAGCCCATCACCTTGATTTCTTTTGTGACTCAAGACTGGTATATAATCAGATATCAGGAGACTATAGCGCTTGGAATGAGCACATAAACACATACCTTAAGGAAGCCCAATAGTTGGTCGCCCAATATGTAATACCCCATATTTTTATGCTTTCTAAATTTGGGATTTATTAAATTTAATGTGAGTTATTAATTTAATATAAATCCGAAAATTAATTATTTTATAATTACTAACGTGATGTGAGTTAGTAAGTATGGGAAACTTGTTGAATATTACTAATGAGTAAAGTAATATGATATTGATTCTATTAAATGTCACGAGTGAATGAAATGACAATTTTGGAAATTTAAGTCGGGACGCGCCTGTGTCGTGTCGGGACTAAATGTTGAGTAATAAAAGTGAATAAATTATAAGTCACCCGTATGGTCATTTCGAGTGCGCCAAAGTGTCCGTAAGGGTCGAGATAGTCCAAATAATGTACCCGGAGGTTTAGTTTGGGTCTCGGGGCGTTTCTAGGCTTAATTAGTACCCCGGGAGGGCATTTTGGACATTTCATAATTATGGGCAATTAAACCCACGAAAATTACAAGGTTATATCAGATGCTTAGGGTTGCCTTATAGGGTTAAAATAACCAAAAGCAAGTGACGGCCATTGGAGAAGGAAGGAGAGAGCTTGCCAAGGAGTTCTAGGCCGAAAACTCCTCCGTTTGCGCCGCTATCGCCGCCAAACGATAGATCACGTCGCAAGGATCGTAACCACACTGATTTTAGCACAAATCAGAGACCAAAAACTCCCATTCAAGTATTTATCTTGCTTAATTTCGTTAATGCTTCATTCATGTTAGTCTAGGGTTGATTAGGATGAGTTTCATGAAAGAAAACCCATGTTGGAGATAGGAAAATTGCATGTAGTAATGATATAAATGAAAATCTGAAAATCCCCTTCATGTGTAGAGGTTTAACCACGGATCTATGATGAATTAGAAGTAAAATTTCTGTATAAAGAATGATTTGAATTAAGTTAAAGAAATTGTTAGGGTTCATGAAAATTGTACAGATTTGGGCACCTTTAATCCATGAATATTGATGAAAATTCGCATGCTTTACGTTAAATATTGTCCATTTGGGTTTAGGACGTTTGTGGTATAAATTTCTGGGAGTTTGGATGTTAAAAGTTTGGATTTTGATGATTTTAGATGATAGAATCCGTAACTGGTAATCTGCAGAATTCGCCATACCTGTTTGATCGATCGATCGAACCAGGAGTGTCGATCGATCGATCGAGCTCCTTCCATCGATCGATCGACCCCTCCTGGAAGACTCATATTTCCCCTCTTAAATAGCTGAATCCAATTTAAATGGGTAATACTCTTTGGACATCCTTATTAAAATATTTTGAGAGATAAAGGAGACCAGTAGGACTTATAAAAAATATGAAACCTTTAATGTAGGATGAGAAATACATTTTTCGGGGATGTTTACATAGAAGGGACGATGGAACTATGTATTAAAGGGGAAGACGCATAAGGTAGTTACGTTGGAAAATAAATGAGTACCTACTGAAATTACACTTGGGAGGATAGGAATCCACGAGTGACACTTGATAAGTTGGGATAATCCCACAAATTAAGGTAAGAAACGAACCGTTATTCGTGATAACTAAATAACGAGAAATAAGGATAAATATCATAATTATGGGTTATGCGATGTACCTAAATTTGAGATGGTAATAGTAGTATATTTATATGACTGTGTTTATGCATATACTATATACGTGTAAAAATCATGCCCACGCTACTTGCTATCCTTGAGGTTACCGCGCTGGGACAGTCTTATCTCGATGGGACCTTTATGGGGGATATTGACTCGTACCTTAGAAGATAGGAATCCTAGGTACAGGATATCGGATCGATAGTCCGACGGTCCTAAGAGACATGAGGGTATGTGCTGACCTCTGGGACTTGGAAACTATGCTTCGCCTCAATATTGTTGTATTTTGTTTCAATACAGTTCGAGAGTGATTCCCAACTTGTATTTCCCTTAGTACGAGTGATACGGGGACTGGATAGCAGACTATGCCCGCACCATAGTTATTATGTGGGGTGCTATTAGAATATATATATATATATATATATATATATATATATATATATATATATATATATATTATATGAGTATTTAATATATATATTGAATTCTGACATTTGAGAACTACCTCCTGTGTTTATAGTATGTAAGAGATGAATAAAGATTTAAATTTGGAAATACGTGTTTTAAAAAGTATAATATGTTACTGGGAAACTTTATTAACATATGAAGTTAAAATGAGAGCTTTGTTATTAAATGAAATTTACTTCTTAAACAGTTGAATTGGTCAGTTTAAATCTTACTAGTAACCTAAGGTAAGATAAGTTAAACAGTTGGAAAGGTTAGTGAGATAGGTGTGCACATTAGAAGAGAGGTGAGAATTTCTCAAAGGAGTGTCGCACTAATATGTTGATTGCATTGGCCAATAAACATTTTAAATACTTGCTAAACAAATTTTAAATCGTTTTTACAATCGGGCTCTGACCCGTTTCCATTTTTCCTTTCTCTCTTGTATATATATGTATGTATTACATGTGCCCAGCCACAAGGGCGTCTTGTGTAGGATCCTTGGAAGGAACGCGCTGCAGCTTAGGTGGGAGTTGCAGGCCTCTTGCTTAGACGACCTCATTTCTTGATTCCTCTTCTAGCACTATTTATTCAGTTGGGCATGTGTCGCCCTTTTTCCATTATTCAGTTATTTATCGGATATTGTGATTTGTTTATTTCCGTATTTACACTTTGGGATTTATTATTGTCAGGATGTTTTCCTTTAAGTTTTAATGTTGGAATCACTTAGTTGGATGTTTAATTAATTGTATTTTTTGTTCCAGTATAGTTGTTGTGTGATTCTTTAATTTATGAATGATGTAAAGTTTTAAAGGTTGGTTGATATAAATAAAATTTGGATAGTAATGTAAAATAGTTTTGACACTTAGCTTAATTATTTAGGATGTTAAATTGGAAAAGTTATTTTTGTTAAGACAGTGATGCTAAGAATGAACCAACCGTTCACCTTGATTATAATTTAATAAAGGACCGATCACCCGGTATTTAATTTGGCGGGGTGTCACAGGTGGTATCAGAGCATCAGGTTCTAGTGTCCTTAGGATCTGTACGGCTTATTTCGCTTTCAGCTTAACGTTTTTGTTATAGAGCCCTATTTTAGGATTGATGTATTCTTACTTTTACGATATTGTCTTCAGCTATTTGAGATTTGATAATAACTGTAGACTAATAAATTTCTTCAAGTTTCGGATGCCCTCGAGACGTGCACCAAAGGATAGGCGTGCCCAAGCCGAGCAGCCAGCAGCTCTGGCTCAGGGAACGATGAACGCTAATGAGGTAGTCGCTATTATTGCTCAGTCAGTGAATGCCGCGTTAGCTGTAGTACAGCAGGCTTCACTCCAGATTCAGGCAGTGGCGCCAGTACCTGCACAACTTCCATCAACATGGGAGCGGGTTAGGGATGCCTTTCAGAAGGCGCATCCCCCGGAGTTCTCGGGTAGTTCAGATATAATCATCGTCAGCCCATGGAAGAAAGATATCCAGAGGCATCTGCATATGTATGAGTGCACAGACGTGCAAAAATAGTTGTTGGCTTCATTTAAGCTAGTGGGGGCCGCTTTGCAGTGGTGGGAGTCCACCACCACCTTGGAGGAGAGGGATACTATACCGATTCAGTCACTTTGGGAGCTGTTTGACCGCAAGTATTTTCCATCCGTCGTGCAAACTGAGATGAGGCAAAAGTTACTGAACTTGAAGAAGGAGAATTCTACTGTTGCTGAGTATGAAGAGGAGTTCACAAGACTTCTCACTATAGTTCCAGATGAGGCACCCACTGAGGGCAAGAAGATACTATTGTTTGTGGACGGGTTAGCTTGGAGGATCCGTCAACACCTTATAGGGAATCTGTCTCTGAGTACCTTCACGGATGTACTCAATGCTGCTTTGCTACACTGCCAGGATCACCGCTTCCATCTGTAGGGAAGCAAGCGAGCAGGAGAGTCCAGCCAGCAGGTCAGGACAGGGGGTAGTGGTGCTAGTGGAGCACCGACATCGCAGGGACAGAATCGCCAGTATAAGCAGAGTTCCCATCAGGGGGACACTGCCAAGCGGTTTCGATCAGGTGATTCCAGGCAGGGATTTGGAGGATTTAGGTAGGGTTAGCAGAGCCAGCCTAATCAGCAGGGCCAACAAGACCAACACCGTCAGCAGTAGGGCCGACATCATTTTCATCAGGGCCAACAGGGCCAGTGGCGGGGCAGTAACGGTTAACAGGGCCGTGGTCAGCACGGTCAGAGGGGAGGCAATTTTAGGGGCCGATGTTTCATGTGCGGTAAGAATGGCCATAAGTGCCAAGATTGTCCAGAGGGTGATAGGGCCCCACAGCAGTAGGGTGCCCGTAATGAGCCACAGAGGCCACTTTTTCCAGCTGCCCTCCCAGCACCAGCTCAGGTACCAGCCCTACCAGCCATTCCAGCCGCTCCAGTGAAGCAGGGGCAGTTACAGTACGAGCATGTCTATAACGTCCACCGGGCAGCAGCTCCGCAGGCACCGCCCGTGATTGAGGGTATGTTTCCTATCCATGGTACTATGGGTTGGGTTTTATTTGATAGTGGGGCCACACACTGTTTTATAGCTACCCATTTTGCGAAGGCCTTAGGGTTATTAGCCATAGTAGAGAGCACTGTGACGTGTGTAAACTCACCATTGGGAAATGGATCGCTAATTTTCTTTATATGTCGGGGAGTGGGGGGTAGATATTGGTAGCTTGGTATTACCAGCATGCATGTTAGTCTTAGATATGCATGAGCACGATGTTATTTTTGGTATGGATTGGCTCGCAACTTATAGAGCCATGATAGATTGTTTTGGTGGGAGTATTATTTTTGCCATTCCGGGGAAAGAGATGTTTGTAGTGGCGATGCCTCGCCCAGAGGGAGGGTCGACCACTCATTTGTATTACATAGAGGAGGATACCTCTAAGGAGGTTGTGATTCCCTTAGACTTGATCCCAGTTGTTCGTGAGTATTCCGATGTATTTCAGAAGATACCAGGCCTACCCCCCAGTCGAGAGATAGATTTTGTCATAGATTTATTACCGATTACTCGACCTATAGAACGCGCTCCATACCGTATGGCTCCAGCGGAGATGTGAGAGTTATGAGATCATATACAACAGTTGTTAGGTCAGGGCTTCATTCGCAGGAGTACCTCCCCTTGGGGCGCTCCAGTTTTGTTTGTGAAAAAGATAGATGGTTCACTGAGACTATGTGTGAACTACCCGGAGCTGAATAAGGTCACGATACAAAATAAGTATCCGTTGCCTCGAATTGATGACCTGTTCGACCAGTTGAGGGGAGCAACTTTCTTTTTGAAGATAGATCTGAGGTCAGGGTACCATCAGCTATGTATTAGGGAGCCGGATGTTTCAAATACTGCTTTCTTGATAAGATATGGGTCCTATGAGTTCAGAGTGATGCCATTTGGACTCATAAATGCTCCAGTTATATTCATGGACTTGATGAACCAAGTGTTCAGAGAGTTCTTGGATTAGTTTGTCATCGTCTTCATAGATGACATCCTGATATATTCACACTCTGAGGAGGAGCATGTCGAACGCTTGAGGCAGGTTCTTCAGACTTTATGAGAGCATCAACTGTATGCTAAGTACGAGAAGTGCGGGTTCTGGTTACGTGAAGTTCAGTTCTTGGGGCATGTTGTTTCTGAATAAGCAATAGCAGTTGACCCAAGTAAAGTGTCAGCGGTGAGGGAGTGGGGACAACCCACAACACCGACGAAAGTATGTAATTTCTTGGGGTTAGCCGAATACTACTAGAGATTCATCCGGGGGTTCTCCAAAATAGCGGGTCCATTGATAAATCTAACTCGCAAAGGGGTGCCATATGTATGGGATGATGCTTGCCAATTGGCTTTCGACTAGCTGAAAGACAAGCTTACTTCAGCACCGGTCCTTGCTTTACCTAAGCCGGGCATGGAGTACCTAGTTTACACGGATACCTTATTATGGGGATTTGGTGGAGTACTTCAGCAGAAGGAGAAGGCTATAGCTTTTGCATCCCGCAAGCTTAAGCCGCATGAGAAGAATTACCCCACCCACGACCTAGAGTTAGTAGTGATCGTTTTTGCATTGAGAATATAGAGGCACAATTTATTGGGAGAGAAATTTCGCTTGTTCACAGACCACAAGTCACTGCAGTACCTGTTCACTCAGCGAGAGCTGAATATGCGTCAGCACAGGTGGTTAGAGTTTGTGAAGGACTACCAGTTCGACATACAGTACCATCCGGGGAAGGCCAATGTAGTTGCCGATGCATTTAGCTGTAGACCGGTTGACGATGTAGCGGACATCTGGAAAGCAAAGTGGAAAGAGTTGGGTCACCAGGACGCAGTAACCTGTTCCTTCCTATCTGTCATGACAGTGACACCCGAGATTGTTATGAGGGTAATACAGGCACAAATCGTAGACCCATTTTTCCAGGAGCAGATTGTACGACTGTTAGCTGAGGGTGCTCAGTCCTATTCTATTAGTTTTGATGGGGGTTTGAGGTTTAATGGGATATTGGTGGTCCCAGAAGGAGCAGACTTACGTCATGCAGTGATGACCCAGTCTCACGGGTCCCAATTCGCAGTACATCCTGGGGGAGATAAAATGTATCAAGATATGAGGCGACAATACTGGTGGAGTGGGATGAAAAAGGACATTGCTGAGTTCGTGTCCAAGTGTTCTACCTGCCAGCTGGTGAAGGTGGACCATCAGAAACCGTCAGGGTTGCTTCAGCCATTGGAAATACTCGCGTGGAAGTGGGAGAGTATTTCCATGGATTTTATTACAGGGTTGGCTACATCACAACGGGGCCACGATTCCATCTGGGTGATTGTGGACCGTTTGACCAAGGTGTCTCATTTTCTATCGGTGTGAACAGACTATACCACGGGTCAGTATGCTCAGCTGTTCATTGCTGAGATTGTTAGATTGCATGGGGTGCCCCTGAATATTGTGTCAGATAGAGACAAGATTTTTGTGTCGCATTTCTGGGGGAGCTTTCAGGAGGCTATGGGTACAGAGTTGAGGTTGAGTTCATCTTATCACCCACAGACAGATGGAAAAACAGAGCGTACTAATCAGATGTTAGAGGATATGCTACGCATGTGTGTCCTTGACTTTGGAGGAGGTTGGGAGCCACATCTTCCACTGGTAGAGTTCGCTTATAATAACTCTTATCAGTTCACAATTGGCATGGCTCCATTCGAGGCTTTGTATGGAAAGCCTTGTTGTTCCCCAACGTGTTGGCTAGAGGTGGGGGATAACAAGTTGCTCGGACCAGAGGTGATTCAGGAAACCTCCGCGAGGATTGAAATTATCAGGAGTCGCATTCGGGTAGCCCAGGACAGGCAGAGAAGCTATGCCGATGCGAAGTGGTTCTTCCCAGAGTTTAATGCGGGGGACCAAGTATTACTACGTGTATATCCTATGAAAGGAGTGATGAGATTTGGGAAGAAAGGGAAATTGGCCTCGAGGTACGTGGGAACATTTCCCATTATCGAGAGGGTTGGGCCGGTAGCATACAGGTTGGGACTGCCAGAGCATCTACATCGCATCCACGATGTATTCCACATCTCGTCGTTGAGACGATACCTTCGGGATGATATGGCCCACACCCATATCGCGATAGAAGAGATAGACTTACAGCCTGACAGCTCTTACGAGGTGAGACGAGTGGCTATCCTAGACCATAGCAAGAGGAGATTGAGGTCGAAGGTAGTTTCACTTGTACGGGTCTAATGGGAACACCATAATGTGGAGGAATCCACCTGAGAACGCGAGGCAGATATACGCGAGAGATACCCAGATTTATTCTTACCAGGTATACCTTATTTTCCGAATTTCAGGACGAAATTCCGTTATTAGGGGGGAAGTATGTAATACCCCGTATTTTTATGTTTTTTAAATTTGGGATTTATTAAATTTAATGTGAGTTATTAATTTAATATAAATCCAAAAATTAGTTATTTTATAATTACTAACGTGATGTGAGTTAGTAAGTATGGGAAACTTGTTGAATATTACTAATGAGCAAAGTAATATGATATTGATTCTATTAAATGTCACGAGTGAATGAAATGACAATTTTGGAAATTTAAGTCGGGACGCGCCTGTGTCGTGTCGGGACTAAATGTTGAGTAATAAAAGTGAATAAATTATAAGTCACCCGTATGGTCATTTTGAGTGCGCTAAAGTGTCCGTAAGGGTCGAGATAGTCAAAATAATGTACCCGGAGGTTTAGTTTGGGTCTCGGGGCGTTTCTAGGCTTAATTAGTACCCCAGGAGGGCATTTTGGACATTTCATAATTATGGGTAATTAAACCCACGAAAATTACAAGGTTATATCAGATGCTTAGGGTTGCCTTCTAGGGTTAAAATAACCAAAAGCAAGTGACGACCATTGGAGAAGGAAGGAGAGAGCTTGCCAAGGAGTTCTAGGCCGAAAACTCCTCCGTTTGCGCCGCTATCGCCGCCAAACGATAGATCACGTCGCAAGGATCGTAACCACACTGATTTTAGCACAAATCAGAGACCAAAAACTCCCATGCAAGTATTTATCTTGCTTAATTTCGTTAATGCTTCATTCATGTTAGTCTAGGGTTGATTAGGATGAGTTTCATGAAAGAAAACCCATGTTGGAGATAGGAAAATTGCATGTAGTAATGATATAAATGAAAATCTGGAAATCCCCTTCATGTGTAGAGGTTTAACCACGGATCTATGATGAATTAGAAGTAAAATTTCTGGAGAAAGAATGATTTGAATTAAGTTAAAGAAATTGTTAGGGTTCATGAGAATTGTACAGATTTGGGCACCTTTAATCCATGAATATTGATGAAAATTCGCATGCTTTACGTTAAATATTGTCCATTTGGGTTTAGGACGTTTGTGGTATAAATTTATGGGAGTTTGAGTGTTAAAAGTTTGGATTTTGATGATGTTGGATGATAGAACCTGTAACTGGTAATCTGTAGAATTCGCCATACCTGTTTGATCGATCGATCGAACCAGGAGTGTCGATCGATCGACGCATCGATCGATCGAGCTCCTGCCATCGATTGATCGAGCTCCTGCCATCGATCGATCGACCCCTCCTGGCAGACTCATATTTCCCCTGTTAAATAGCTGAATCCAATTTAAATGAGTAATACTCTTTGGACATCCTTATTAAAATATTTTGAGAGATAAAGGAGACCAGTAGGACTTATAAAAAATATGAAACCTTTAATGTAGGACGAGAAATACATTTTTCGGGGATGTTTACATAGAAGGGACGATGGAACTATGTATTAAAGGGGAAGATGCGTAAGGTAGTTACGTTGGAAAATAAATGAGTACTTACTGAAATTACACTTGGGAGGATAGGAATCCACGAGTGACACTTGATAAGTTGGGATAATCCCACAAATTAAAGTAAGAAACGAACCGTTATGCGTGATAACTAAATAACGAGAAATAAGGATAAATATCATAATTATGGGTTATGAGATGTACCTAAATTTGAGATGGTAATAGTAGTATATTTATATGACTATGTTTATGCATATACTATATACGTGTAAAAATCATGCCCACGCTACTTTCTATCCTTGAGGTTACCGCGCTGGGACAGTCTTATCTCGATGGGACCTTTATGGGAGATATTGACTCATACCCTAGAAGATAGGAATCCTAGGTACAGGCTATCGGATCGATAGTCAGATGGTCCTAAGAGACGTGAGGGTATGTACTGACCTCTGGGACTTGGAAACTATGCTTCGCCTCAATATTGTTGTGTTTTGTTTCAATACAGTTCGAGAGTGATTTCGAACTTGTATTTCCCTTAGTACGAGTGATACGGGGACTGGATAGCAGACTATGCCCGCACCATAATTATTATGTGGGGTGCTATTAGAGAAAATATATATATATATATATATATATATATATATATATTATATGAGTATTTAATATATATATTGAATTCTGACATTTGAGAACTACCTCCTGTGTTTATAGTAAGTAAGAGATGAATAAAGATTTAAATTTGGAAATACGTGTTTTAAAAAGTATAATATGTTACTGGGAAACTTTATTAACATATGAAGTTAAAATGAGAGATTTGTTATTAAATGAAATTTACTTCTTAAACAATTGAATTGGTAAGTTTAAATCTTACTAGTAACCTAAGATAAGATAAGTTAGACCGTTGGAAAGGTTAGTACGATAGGTGTGCACATTAGAAGAGAGGTGAGAATTTCTCAAAGGAGTGTCGCACTAATATGTTGATTGCATTGGCCAATAAACATTTTAAATACTTGCTAAACAAATTTTAAATCGTTTTTACAATCGGGCTCTGACCCGTTTCCATTTTTCCTTTCTTTCTTGTATATATATGTATGTATTACAGGTGCCCAACCACAGGGGCGTCTTGCGTAGGATCCTTGGAAGGAACGCGCTGCAGCTTAGGTGGGAGTTGCAGGCCTCTTGCTTAGACGACCTCATTTCTTGATTCCTCTTCTAGCACTATTTATTCAGTTGGGCATGTGTCGCCCTTTTTCCATTATTCAGTTATTTATCGGATATTGTGATTTGTTTATTTCCGTATTTACACTTTGGGATTTATTATTGTCAGAATGTTTTCCTTAAAGTTTTAATGTTGGAATCACTTAGTTGGATGTTTAATTAATTGTGTAGACACCTCACTCTGTTACCCCCTAACTCTCCTTAGGTCCCTAGTACCTCCACTCATCATCGCGAACCCAGTTCACGTCCCGAGTACTGACCTGGAAGCCATCGGGCACCCCCCGGCTCAGTTTGACCCAAAAGTCAAACTCCTCATCTTGACTGAGACTCAATGAATCTTCAAAGGGAACTGAATACCTTTCCAACGGTCTGCCCCGTCCACGATTCCGACTTACCATGCGGACGAACGATCCGTTTGCATCCGAAACCTGATCCAGAGGCCACCGGGCGCTCTCGGGCTCTGTTGACCCAAGTCAACCCTTCAGCTCGACCGAGGCTGAATCAATCTTCTAAGGGAACTGAATACCCTTTCCAACGGTCTATCCTGTGTGCAATTCCGGCTTTCCATGCGGACGAACAATCTGTTTGACTCTGGGAAGCCACCGAGCGCTTCTCGGGACCAGTTGACCAAAGTCAACTCTCCAAACTGGGTCAAACTCTTTGAAATGTCAAAGTACATCTCCTAACCTTTCCAACTGGGCCTATAAAAGGAGGCCTTAGCCTCATTTGCAGGAGGAGCCCAGATCTGATAGAAATCTCTCTGAACGAATCCCAGAAACCTCTCTCGAAGGCAGCGTGATTTCAACTTCCAAATCCCCTTTTTACTTCCACTTTCCATCATCCTTTTCAGCAAACTTGGTGAATTAACCACTCTCCATCATCATCCAAGTGCAAGGGCTTCTCTCCAACATCCAAGATCAAGCTCAAGATCTTCAAGAAGGTCCAACTTTCTCAACTTTCTCTTGAATTCTCTTAAATTCTCAATAACTTGTTTTTTATTACTTAACACTTTTATCATCTCATCTCACACATCCTAATATACTTTTTATTTAGTATTATTACACATCTCTTATTTTCATATAAATAAAAACCCAAAAAAATAAGAAAAAGAGGGTGTACTCATAAATTCCAAGTAGGGATTCTCATACTTTTTCCACACTTTTCTCACAACTAAAACACTTTTTCTACACACACACACACTCATAAATAAGAGATTCCCCATTTTGGATTTATGGGATAAACCCCACCCCTTTGCTTGGTATGCGAACTATGTGGACTTTTATGCCTTTATAGGCTACGTAGGCGTCTCGGGGTAAAACCCGAGACTCGAGTCCTTTCTCTCACATTTTTTCTCTCATTTTCTATTTTCTCTAAATCCATTTTTATTATATTAGTCTTAGTGACGCATTACTCCGTGTGCGTTATCGTTCCCTTATAACGATTAACGTAGGGGTAACCGCATAAATCTTATTTTTCTAATATTACTTTCATATCTTCCTACGGATGACTCGCTTTATCTTTTCCATGATACAAGTCGAGGATTCCTACCTCCCTTTTATATATATACACATGCACACATCTCACGGGGGGAAACATAAAGGAAAATAGCAAATATCCATGAGAGAACGAAAGGACGGAATGGGTGCCTAACACCTTCCCATTTCGTAACTAATCCTCTGAACCCTTTTCGAATCATTTTGGTTTCGCACGCACCAGTATGTCTTTGGAAGCCATCCTTGGGGGGGGGGGGGGGGGGGGGCTTCCTCTCTTTCTTTTTTCTGTTTTGAGTAAGATAGACTGACAACTCTGAATCTCTCTACATTTTTCACACCTCACAAAATCGATGCCGGTCGAAGCGATCTCCCGAGAGGGGACGCGTGGGACCCAAAGGATCCTTCTTCCCTCCGCGGCGGGGATCGGGGATGGCCATAGTGGCGACTCTGCTGGGGACTTTATTTATTTTGAAGGCTTGACTCTATTTACATGGATGCTATATTTGTTTATGTTTCCCCCCATATCTGCATGTTCCCCTTTTTCATATGTATCCCATGCTTATTCTTATGTTCACACACTTGTAGAAAATTCTCCATGTACACTTCACACCACGTTCACCTAGGAACACATGTATATCCCCATGTTGCACGCATCACCCATCCATACTTGGTGTACCTTTTAAGGTACTTGTACTTTGTTCCCGGTTTGGCATAATCAAAAGAAAGGCATTCTCATCATAAGATACTAATAATAGAATCATGCACGATTCACACGACATCACCAAAGAGCATTGATATTGACCAAATTTTACCCAGTAACTGGAGGGTCACTTCGTGATGGGCGCTGGTCCGGCAGGTCGCAGTTAGCCTAAGTGATATGACTCTCACCTTCCATTGGCCAAGTACCTTCGACGTATATCGAACAGTTCCCCCGCATCGTACCACTTGACCGAAGTCATGACGGGAGGTATATCGTAGGGAATTCGTTCACGTACGCTGAGTATATCGAATTCGCTCTCACACGTACCGTCCCCACGAGGTATATGGTGAGGCAATTCATGTACACTCAGGTATATAAAATGGCTTGTCCATACGTACCGATTTCCCGCAAGAGAAAGACGTATATCGTGGAAGCCACGCCAAATGGGGGAACCCATGCCGATTCACCCAACCAAACTGCATACCCGCACATAGGTGTCAAACCTAGGACACGCACTTTAGATTGCCGGTTTCAACCCGAAACTCTGTCGAAATTCTGGGTCGATCTTTCGCCCAATTTTTGTGCATTTTTAAAATGGGACTCTGTCCGCGAGCCTGGTTACAAGTCCAAACCATAGCTTTGCATATATTAAAACCCCACTTTTCCAGGCTCGGGTCTCGTCCGACATTGCATTTAGGAGAATTAAATATAAGTGAGAACATAATAATCATAATAATCATGCTGAGTTCTGTCTCCAAAAATATTTCTCCCTTTTTATCAATCCAAAAACATTTCTCACTTTTTATCAAAAATCCAAAAATATTCTCTTCCCCTTTTCTAAAAAAATAAATCTCATCCTGTGCCTTCTCAGGTTGATCGCACGCCCTTGGCCTGTCTCCCTATTGGCTTAGGTCTTCAGTCAAATCACCCCAGAGTTTCGTTCGTTCCTCTACTACTTCTTATGAATCCGGAATCCATCCATCTTCTATGGAGAATGCAAATCAAGCAGTAGTCATACAACCGGATCTACCGACAGTCCTAGCCCAGCTCGTGGCCAAGATTCACAACCTCCAAGCCGAGGTCTGAGAAATGCAATGAAACCAAGTTCCTGTTCCTCAAGAGCCCGAGGACCTGTTCCCTCGTGCTATGGGTCCACCCGAGCCCATCTGGGTCCCGGAAGAATATCAACACGCTCCGTGTGCCCCTCCTGCTAATGGGCCGCCGCCTGCCTAGCTTCCAATGCCAAATATTGCCCAGCCTATGGCTAACTTGCCTGTAGTTGCTGATCCAAAGGAGGAGGAGTTGAACAAAGTCAAAAAAGATCTTAAGATGCTCACTAAGAAGTTCGACCAGGTCCGAATCTCTAGGAATTACATGGACTACATCCATATGTCTCCTTATCCTAAAGCGAGGTTACCCGAGAAGTTCAAGATGCCAAATATCGAGAAGTTTGTAGGGAGTGGTCCCCCGATTGTTCATCTTCGCAGTTATCATCGTTCCATGACTCTACTAGGGGCTTCAGAAGAAGTAATGGCCCAATTATTTCAGCAAACTTTGAAGGATAGTTCCCTCCGATGGTTTTTATCTCTTGAGGAATCCAGAATCCGTAGCTGGGAGGATGTAGCCCAAGAATTCATGTCGCAATACATATACAAAGAAGAGCTCGAGGTCACTCGTCGTGATTTAAAGCTGCTCAAACAAAACTCTGGAGAATCAGTCAGTAACTTCATAGCCTGATGGAGGGAAAAAGCGGCTACCATGACTAATCGGCCATCTGAAGAAGAACAAGTCAGTATAGTGAAGAAGAATTTCTTTCCCCATGTCCAAACGACCATGGGAGGACAATACTACCCCCATTTTCGAGCTCTCAGAGAAGCAGGGGTAGAAATTGAGGAAAGTCTTGCCAAAATAGAAGTTGAATCGAAGAAGGTGTCCGGACAGTTCACCCCCAGAAAATATGACAAGCCTGCTAATGCTACAGTCTCAACCATCAACAACATCTCTCAACTAACCACATCATGGGAACCAGAAAGCCGCCCTGCCCGCGTCCGAGGGGAATACACTGAGCTCCATGCTCCCCTCTCCAAAGTTTACCAAGCCCTGTTAAGCCGAAACCTTATAAAGTCCCTGGATCCGCGTCCATTACCCAATCCACTTCCCAGAAATTTCAAGACCGATGCTCATTGCGCCTTTCACCAAACAACTGTCCATACCACCGACCAATGCTTCCACCTTCGAAACATAATCCAAGATCTCATTGATCGGGGTACCATCGCCCCACCAGCCAATACTAAAGAAAACACTACTCATAACCCACTCCCAAATCACACTAATGCCATCTTCTTGGAAGAAAACCCGAATTTCGATCCGTCAACCCAGATCACACCCTTATACCCTCCTAAAACCCTTCAACTTTGCCTATATTTCCTCCTACACCCTACTAGCCCCGCTGATCAGGCACTGTCACTCCTTACCAGAGCGTGCATCACTGTTCGGACCTGTTCTGAAAGTGGAAGTATGGAATTATCAAATGTGTTGAACCAACTCCTAGAGTTCGGGCTGAAATTGCCCTCACAGATGATTATTGACCGCCAGAGGTTCAGTACGTAATTTTTGGAAGCATGGAAATGGGCCTGAGAATCAGATAGGTGGGTGGTACCAACCGATGAAGTTATCTTAGATGATGTTGTCCGGATCATGACGGAAGCATTCAGGAAAACCAACAACATTTGTAGTATCACCGAGTTATTTGATGCTTTGAAGTTGCAAGGGCACCTGGTCCCTTCACCCTTACACATCCCCACAGAATGGGAAGACCTATATAAAGAAGCCGTTGAAGTCGTGGAATGCATTGACTTCACAGGGGAAAACATAATTGTTGCCACCGGATGGGGGGAAGAATTCGAAGATTCGAGCAAAGAACAAGTTTCAGAAAGAGCTGGCCCAGTAACCGCCTTATGTGGGATGATATCATTTGAAGAACTCCTCAGAGAAATAGATAAGGTGGCAGAACAACCTGAGATTGATGAGGAAACTGGATATAAGTTTTTCCCTTCTTCAGTAAATCACATGACCAGATCTGGGAGACATTACCAAGTTCCCAACTCACTACTAGTAAATGATAAGGGAAGGGAGTTGAAGACCTTCCTACGCCAAAAATGACCCTCGAGGAGAGCAAGATCCTCGATTAACTGAAGAAAAATCAAGCTAACATCACTCTATGGGGGCTTTTCATGTCTTCCCAGCTGCACAGAAATGCTTTAATCAAATTACTCACTGGACCTATAGTTCCTCCTTCTACCACACCAGAAGAAGCGGTGAACCTGGTCGGATCCTTGACCTCCACCCGAATGCTGTCCTTTTCTGAAGAGGAAATCCCCAAAATTGGGCCAATCACAATCATGCACTCAATATCTCCATCGAAATTATGGGGAAGGTGGTACCACTTTCTCTCATTGACAACGGATCCGCTTTGAATGTCTGCCCACTGAGAACCTTCAAATGTTTAGGTCTGAAAGAAAGTGACCTCGCTCCAACCTTAGCTGCTGTGCGTGCCTACGATAATACCCGTCGTGAGGTGATGGAATCCATAAAACTTGTAATAGGGGCTGGTCCTATAAACCCTGTCGTCGAATTCCAAGTCATCGATATCCCGACCTGTTTTAACCTGTTGCTCGGACGACCCTGGCTCCACAGTATAAAGGGTGTCTCTTCCTTATTTCATCAGAAATTGAAGTTCTTCGCCGATGGGCGAGTCATCACCATCTTGGGTAACGACGGCAACGCCGAGGGCGCAGGCACCGGCAGTGCAATTCTTGAGATATAACATGGGTCAAATGATATGCTCCTATTAGGTTTTCGAGTTGAGCCATCCCTACTCACGATAGGGGACAGTTTCAAAGAAAGGGTTTGTCCAGAATATGACCCTCATGGCAATGTCAATGTGATTCAGATGTTCAAAAACATGAACTTCATGCCCGGACTGGGGCTAGGACAAAGGCAGCAGGGGATACTTGAGCCCATTGAACTGAAGAAAGCTTTCCCTCCTTGCGGCTTGGGATATCAACCATCAGAACTAGAGCTCAGAATGATCCGCCAGACTCGATCAAAAAGAGGGTGACTTCGTCCGGACTATCTCGGATGATTCCTTAAATGGACGATTCATCAAAGAGGGTGAGGATTTCCCCTTTTGCGGTTTTCCAGAACCATGGTACGACCGCACAGACAAGAAAATGAAGCCTGGAATGGAGATCTTTTTCCAAGATAGCTACCCATGGGCCAAAAATTTCCAGCACCGTGTATAATCGCTTATCAAAGATACTGAAGAGACTGAAGAAAGTGACTCCGAAGATTCCTTCAACCTGCAGACACTAGGACTGGCACTCTGCATGGTTCATTCAGGCACTACATTAAGGGACCCATCCCGTCTGATCAAAGCTACTGATACACCTCTCCTCAACTAGCATGCTACGCCAGTTCTACCTCTTAAAATCTCCCCAACCCCAATGTTTACCCTATTTCTTCTATTGTTGTCCATCCTTGCTCAAATGTAATTGAGACCTCTTTTGACGAGGTTCTCAATGCTGTTTTTCCTATCAATGAAATAAATGAAGATTTTGAGTATCTTGCTGTGCCTTATATTAATTGTGTAGATTCTAATCAAGCTTTTGATGAAGATGATTTTGCAAATGAACAATTCTTAACTGATCTAAATAAGGTTAATAATAAACAACATAACCGCGTTCAAGTTAATGAAGAAGAGACTGTTGATATTAATCTCGGTTCTAGTAGCCAACTGCGCGAGATTAGGATAGGGGCCACCCTTGATGAGCATGAGCGCGCACGACTTGAAGAATTTCTAAAGGAGTTCGTGGATGTATTCGCATGGTCCTACGATGACATGCCCAGTATTGACCCCGAAATAGCTCAGCACGAGATCCCCACTCTCCCAGATGCCAAGCCAGTTAAACAAAAATTAAGAAAACTCCGCACTGAATGGTCGCTTAAGGTCAAAGAAGAGGTGATCAAACAGTTGAACGTGGGTTTCATTCGAGTAATCGAAAATCCCACGTGGCTAGCCAACACTGTACCTGTACCAAAATTAGGAGGAAAGGTTCGAATGTGTGTGGATTACCGAGATTTAAACAAAGCCTCTCCGAAGGATGATTATCCGCTACCCAACATCGACATGATCGTGGACAACACAGCCAGTCATGCTCTCAAGTCATTTGTCAACGGATTTTCTGGATACAACCAAATTAAGATGCACCCCGACCATCAAGAGAAAATTGCATTCATCACCCCATGGGGAACCTTTTGCTACACCGTTATGCCATTCGGTCTCAAGAATGTTGGGGCTACCTACCAAAGGGCCTCCATAACCATCCTGCACGATTTGATTCACAAAGAGGTCGAGGTTTACGTGGATGATATGATTATCAAGTCCAAAACTAGAGAAGGTCATGTTCCCGCTCTCTGAAAGTTCTTCGAACGACTGCGACAATATCAGATGTGACTTAATCCACAGAAGTGCGCCTTGGGCGTTACAAAGGGAAAACTCTTAGGATTCATGGTCAGTGAGAAGGGGATAGAAGCAGATCCCACCAAGCCGAAGGCCATACTTGAGATGCCACCTCCCCGAACAGAGAAGGAAGTCCGAGGTTTCCTTGGGAAATTACAATATTTCAGCCGATTCATCAGCCAACTAACCTCCATCTGTGAACCAATCTTCAATCTCCTCCGAAAGGATTCAACCAAGGTTTGGAACGAGGCCTGCTAAGAAGCTTTTGATCAAATCAAACAGTACCTAACCCAACCTCTAGTTCTCATGCCACCACAACCTGGTCTCCTTTTGCTCTTATACCTAACCATAACCGACACTGCAGTCGGGGCTTTGCTAGCCCAGTACCTTGAAGACTCTCGCAAAGAAAGAGCCGTCTATTATGCCAGTCGCAAATTGGCCAGGTACAAGGTCAACTACACTACTTTAGAAAAAGCATGCGTCGCACTTGTCTAGGTCACCCAAAAGTTGCGGCACTACATGCTCGCCTTCCCCATCAAACTTGTATCCCGAATGGATCCCATCAAATACCTGCTCGAAAAACTCGCCTGATCCAGCCGAATGGCTCGGTGGTTTATGCTCCTAATCAAGTTCGATATCGTGTACGTCACATAGAAAGACGTTAAGGGAAGAGCCATCTCTGACTACCTCGCGAATTACCCCGTAGAAGAAACAAATGTCTGGATCTCCAAATTCCAAGATGAAAATGTTCTCTGCACCACTCAAGACTGCCTCCGATGGAAAATGTTCTTTGACGGCGCTGCCAACAAAAGGGGATATGGCATTGGGATACTTCTGATCACCCCAAATGACTCCCACACTCCCATCGCCATTAAATTGAATTTCCCTTGCACCAATAACATGACGCTACTGGTACTATGATATTTGGTGCCTCCTCGGGTACGGTAGGTATCCAGAGGGTTCTAACAAGAACAACCGAGCTACCCTCCGAAGGCTGGCCCCTCAGTACATCATATGTCATAAAGCACTACTCAAGAGGAATTTCGATGGAACTCATTTGCATTGTATCGCAGGGGCTGACATTGAAAAGATAATGCAGAAAATCCACAGCGGGGAATGCGGGCCTCACATGAACGGTCACATGCTTGCCAAAAAGATCATCCGACAAGGCTAATACTGGACCACCATGGCCCAGGATTGCACCGCCTATGTTCGGAGGTGCCCTAAATGCCAACAGTTCTCCAATCTCCAACATCTACCTCTGCGGGAATTATACAACATGACTTCTCCCTGGCCGTTCTCCACCTGGGGTATCGACATCAAAGGAAAGGTTATACCAAAAGCGTTAAATGGGCATGAGTTCATCCTGGTTGCCATTGATTACTTCACCAAATGGGTCGAAGCTGAGTCATATGCAGTATTAAATGCCAAGAAGGTGGCCAAATTCATCAAGAAAAATATCATCTGCCGATATGGGGTCCCGCATGAGCTAGTGTCGAATAATGGTTTGCACTTCGAGGCAGAAGTCACAAAAATAGTCAACAAGTACGGGATTTAGAGACACAAATCTTCTCCTTAACGACCTCAGACCAATGGTGCAGTTGAAGCTGCCAATAAAAATCTCAAAACCATCATCAGCAAGATGACCAAAAGTTGTAGGGATTGGTCCGATCGGATCCCGTACGCCCTCTGGGGCTATCGAACCTCAATACAAACCTCTACTGGGGCTACCCCTTACTCCCTGGTCTACGGCATGGAAGCTGTCCTACCTGTGGAGCTGGAAATACCCTCGCTACGCATCATGCTCGAAAGCAAGGTTAGTGAAGAAGACTGGTGCCAAGGCCGTCTTGATGAGATGACCTTCCTAGATGAACGGAGATTAAAAGCTCTTTACCACATACAAGGGAATCATTGTCGAATAACACGATCATTCAATAAGAAAGTCAAGGACCGCGGTGTCCGGGAGGGGGATTTAGCCCTCAAGGAGATAATAGAACCCATCTGGGACCCCAGAGGAAAGTTCAAACCCAATTGGAGTGGCCCTTACATTGTGAAGAAGATCTTATCTGGCGGTGCCACCAGGCTCACTGACCTGGATGGGGGAAGAGATGGCTCGTCCAGTCAATCTGGACTGTCTCAAGAAATTCTACCCCTAGTCAAAAATCTTAGCGCGCTACGACTCTTCCCCCCTTCTATTCTAAAAAAAAAGAAAAAAAAAACTCTCTCCATTTCCCTCTACCTAGAACTACGTGGGCTTGATCCTCTGCAAAAACTATTTTCAAACAGATAAGAACTTTTTCAAAAACCCCAGAGGTACGTAGGCAGCTCATACACCTCACATGAGCACGACCCCTTCTTTTTCACAAAAATATATTCCTTTCTTATCTCTGAGAACGACCATTCATTCTAAACATCTACTTGAACAAAAGGATTATGTATGCCTTAGCGATTGGTATAGATAATTCAAAATACAAAATTCATCGAAAGGCACAGCTGGATGATCAGAAACTTGTTTATTTCATTAATAAGAAACTACGGTACTGATTACATAAGAAAAAGGAACGAATAACTCCTTTCCCCCCTACTACCCTAAAAACTAGATAAAATCCCCCACTTCTGTTACATAAATAAACTTCCCAGGAGTCCTACCCAGAGCTACCCGAAGAGCCTGCACCCTCATCATCTACATCCCGAGGACCCTAATTTTCTCCTGCCTGAATGGAGTGCCTCAAACACTCCATCGACCGATGAGCCTTAACCATCTTCGAAAAGACCACAACATCCCCTTCCATGGAGTCAGATAAAACAAACCACCTCTGACCAGTCTCTACTGCCAACATCTTGCTAACTACTTTCCTCCATAACCACTTCATATAATCTTTGGGGACATGGCAAACCTTCCCAACAGACTGAGAGGGACGAGTCGACGGACGCCGATTTTCCCACAGAGATCCGAGCAACAGACGCAGGCGCTCAGTCACATCTTCTACCAGAAAGAAATTTGAGGTCCGAGGGGGCACGAACTGCGCCCAGCCAAATTGGCGCAAAAGTCGCCAAGGGAAATAAAAAGAGGTATGCCTGAGACTAACCAGCCGCACATATGAATATTCTCCTAGCTCCAGAACAGGCTGCAACTATCCCCACCAAGGCACTGACCAATACAGCCCACAAGCCCCATGCTCCATAAGCCAATTCTCCCAATTCTCAAAATGCAGGCCCATGCGGATGAAGTAGCACAAAAAAAGTTGGGTACAGCCGACAAAGGATATTCTGGAGGGGTTGACAAGCGGAATCTTTCAGACAACCACATGAACAGCATCACAGGGCTACCCCTTAAAAAGTCAGAACAAGCTTCTCTCCAGGCATCCAGGCCATTCAGAGTCTTCGCCAATAGTACCGCTGCAGGATTGCGACGATATGACATCCATGAAGTAATGGCTGCAAGTTGTGGGTCCACTCGCACCTCCTCAGCCACCAATAGCAATTTTGAAACCAGGCCCAGAACAACGGCTCCAGCATCACTTACTTCCCGCGAACGCACGGACTACAACACCGTCGGGAGGGAGATCATTCCTTTGGCAACCAATGACCTGGCCATCAAAGGAGAAATATGGAGAAGCCCGACCAACAAATCCCTAGGAGAATGGGAAAATTCGGGTAAAGCCACGGCAACACTGGAATTCACGCCCAGTATGGCAGAAAATTCATCGTAGGTAGGACAAACTTCTTCCAACCCAAAGAGAAATACATGGTCTTAGGGGTACCAAAATTATACTGCCGCCATCAGCATATTCCACTCAAAAGGTCGATTACGCCACAAGGAGACTCGACGCATGTTGAAAGCATCATAGTCGACATTATAAGAGCACATAGCTTCCAAGGCTTCAAGGTAATTGACAAACTCAATGCTACCAGGGAAAGCCATCTCGCAAGACTAAAAGATGATGGGTGGGTATGTAAGAATGCAAAAGGTGTGAGGAAAACACTCCACCCTTCTCCCTTTTTATATTTAAAAATCCTCACAAGAGATATAATCCCTGCAGAAATCGAAAGGAATCCTACCCCACAAGGTACTAAAGGCTGAAGAGGGCAACAATCAAAGCTTTCAATTGATGGGACTGGACTGAACTGCCGAGAGGCAGGCCAGGGTGCTTACTGATCGGCAACCCCCCATTTTTGGAAATTTCCTCCTTTCCTTCTTTGTCAAATCAGGAAACTCCATAAAAATAAATTGATATTCTCAAAAGAATTTCAAGAATCATGTTCCCTCCTTATGGGATTCCCCATTTTAAATAAAACAACTTTCCTTTGAAAAATTCCAAGAATACTCCTATTTTACGGTCTCAGTAGCAAATTAAAAGGCGCATGTGCATGCATTCATTCATCATTAAAATAAAAGATAGCCAAAAAACTACATTGCATTGCATATATATGTTTTATGTGTTACATCATTTTGCAGGAAATAAAGAAAAAGCCAAAAACAACGAGACTCAGCCCGAACCCGCATTCTCTCTCTCTCTCTCTAGCTTCCACCCCTGCGACGCGCTCTCTTCCCCCTACGGCGAGACGACACACCCCCACTACCCGATCCAGAGTCTCCCCCAGACGAGGTTGATGGCACCAAACAAGAAGGAACATGGACATCATCCCAAATGTGGGCGATCGCTGATGATATCCAGTCTCTGATGTCCATGAGCCAAGTGGTCGACACCCAGATTTGCTGCAAGAAAAGGCAGAATCAGTATCAAGAAAAAGAAATAAAAAAAAAGAGAGGAAAAGGACCGAAAGGTTTACCGCAGGACAAAGGACGTCCTCTGTCAAGCCCAACTCCTTTAGATCCATCGCAAGAGGATGATGTAACATCGACACTGTCCCTCCATCAGCCCGCCGGATGTTGAACGAAAGAGTGTGCAGCTGAACAAAAGGGACCTCTGAGGTCGCCGCCGCCGCAGGGGCCGACGGACCACCACCACTGTGGGAAGACCCCACCGCCCAACTCGAACCAGCAGGAGGGAAAGGCAAAGCGTTATGTATGCTGGGTGCCATCAACCAGCTCGTCACAAATTTCATATAATCATATGGTGCGGCCGTATCAGTATACAACGCATAGGACTCGCCAATCATCGTCGCGATCCTCTCATCCTCCAACAACTGTCGCTCCCGCCTCATAGACGTAGGAGGCTGCGCGGGAGGCACCACCACCTCCTCCTCAGCAATCTGACGGATCACCCTCTCCCCGAGGTACCAGGAATGGCCGAACTCATGCGCCAACAAATGCCTCATCTGCGCGTTCACCCCAGTCACCCCGTATCTTGAATGGCGGTCCCCCAAGGATAAAAGGTCACCTAAAAATCCCCAAGCAGGCATAGGTCAATAAAAAATTAGAAGGTGCAAAAAAACCAAGACTGAAAAGGAAAAGACCTTACCCGACCACTGGTCAGGTCATTCAAGACCTGACGCACCACCTCCAGGGAAAGAGATCCCTTCGACTGCCGGTTGGTCTTACGCCATCAGTACAGTCGGCAGAAGTCCCCAACAGTGTCATCCTTCAGAGCAATCAGTGGGGTGTTGCACCCAATTACCTCATAAAACCACGTCTGAATTCACAAGCAAAAAGAAACGCATAAAGAAAATGCGAACGCATGAAGAGAAAATACGAATGCATGAAAGGAAAATGCGAATGCATGAAAGGAAAATGCATAAAGTAAAGGATACCTCCAGGAGATACGTGGCTCCAGTAAAAGTCTGTTGGAAGCACTGGCTGAATGCATCCAAAGAAGAGTAAAGGGTCGCCAAGGTCAGACTCCCCCAATCATAGAAAGGGATGTTTGAAAACATCCTCAAGTACGACAGAAACCACAAATGGACGACGTCGCCGCTCGACGCCACCATGAAACCTCCTAGCACCAACAAGATGAACAATCGGGCCATCTGCCTCACTTGCAACCCATCCTCCACATCAACCACCCTGCTCAACAAAACATCCTCCAGTAAGGACAGCCGGATAGAATCCCCAGAGACTATCCTTCTCACATCACCGAGTGCCGCATACACCGCCTTCGGCCTCACCCGCAAAGAGCGATCCACCTCTATCTGCTCCCCATCACAATCCAGCCCCAGCAGTTGTTGCACATCTATGGGAGTCACCGTCATCTCCCCAAAGCCAAAATGAAAAGTGTGGGTGGTGTCCCACCACCTGTCCCCCAAGGCACACAGGACTGCTGTCGAACGAGGCGTCTCATCCAGCGTAACCGCCAACCTCCCAAAACCCGCTGATGATACCATCCAGCACACCATGGGTGGAAGATGCTCCCAAACATCCCTAAGCCCCGTCGTCCCGCGGGCACGCATGTTCTTCAAGGAAATATCCGACTGGCAAAAGGAAAAATTCAATCAAAGGTCAAAGAAAAAGGGAAAAATCACCCAAAAAGGAAAGAATGCCAAAGTTCAGGTTACTTACATAACCACCGGGAATCACTCTCGAAGAGCGATGATGTGATGGCTCCCGCAGCAAGGTCCGCTCATCCGCAATCGGCTCGAATGAATCAAAGGCATTCTTATTTCGCAAAGCAAGAGGCACCCTGTCCCTCCAATCCACATTCGCCCAGCCATAAATGATCAACCACTCCCGGTGGATAGCGGTGCTCACAAAAGTGGCCATTTCTTGAAGATCAGAACGTTAGAACAATTCGTAGAGAGAAATCGCAGAAAGAAAGAAGGCAAGAAGCTATGAAAAATGAAAGGGATTCACCCCCTTTATATAGGAGGCCAAGCACCATGACGATCGGCACTTACCCCTGCCATACCGATCGGCACTATCTCCTCACCTTCCTGAGGCAACCCAAAAGTCCGCGCCACTGCCGAATGGCACATCTCAGTCTATGTCGACCGGCACACCCTTAAAATTTCTTAAAAAAATTCCTAAAAAATGCCAGAAAGCCTCGAAAAATCCTCAGAAAATTCCTAAAAATCCCAGGAGGGATTTAGAACATTTTCACCAAGAAAATTTCGCACTCCTTCAGGCGACACACCGTTTTCCCCAATGGAGCCCTCAAAATCCAAGCGAATGACTTATCGGGTAAGGCACCCAGACCACCTAATCACCTCTTCATCAGACTTTACAAAAGGCCTCCCCGGCCATCAGCTACCCGGTGCGATACTTTATCACATGGTATTTTTCCCAACAGAAATCAGAAGAACCACTCACCCCGAGCGATCTCTCCCAAAGGGCAATCCAAATTTTCCCCAGCTCATTCATCGTTTCCCACCGGAACCTCAAATCCAATTCTTATCCCCCAAATGGAACCCCTCTTCCCCCAGCGGAATCCTCAAAAAGCTAAGTGTTAACTCCTCCCAACAAAGCTCCGAAAAATCCCTAAGGATCACATGATCACTTCCCCAACAGAATTCTCTCACATCACCAAAAATAGGTTGTTCCCCCTTGCGAGGTCTCCTATAAAGCTTCCCCCAGCTATCAGCTCCCCAGCTCAAATTGGAATCAAAAAGCTCTTTCTCCAGCAAAATACAATCTTTATCTACTCTTGGGTCAGAATTGACCCCGGTCTTTGATCGTCACCTTAATTAGGTCAGAATTGACCGCGGTCCTCGTTCGTCACCACTCTTGGGTCAGAATTGTCCCCGGTCTTGGATCGTCACCTTAGTTAGGTCAGAATTGACCTCGGTCCTCGGTCGTCACCACTCTTGGGTCAAAATTGGGCCCGATCTTGGATCGTCACCTTAGCTAGGTCAGAATTGACCTCGATCCTCGGTCGTCACCACTCTTGGGTCTGAATTGGCCCCGGTCTTGGATCGTCACCTTAGTTAGGTCAGAATTGACCTCAGTCCTCATTCGTCACCACTCTTGGGTCAGAATTGGCCCCGATCTTGGATTGTTACCTTTGGTAGGTCAGAATTGACCTCGATCTTCGGTCGTCACCACTCTTGGGTCAGAATTGACCCCGATCTTGGATCATCACCTTAGCTAGGTCAGAATTGACCTCGGTCCTCGATCGTTACCACTCTTGGGTCAGAATTAGCCCCGGTCTTGGATCGTCACCTTAGCTAGGTTAGAATTGACCTCGATCCTCGGTCGTCACCACTCTTGGGTCAGAATTGGCCCCGGTCTTGGATAATCACTTTAGTTAGGACAGAATTGACCTCGATCCTCGGTCGTCACCACTCTTGGGTTAGAATTGGCCCCGGTCTTGGATTGTCACCTTAGTTAGGTCAGAATTGACCTCGGTCCTCGATCGTCACCACTCTTGGGTCAGAATTGGCCCCGATCTTGGATCGTCACCTTAGTTAGGTCAGAATTGACCTCGGTCCTCGGTCGTCACCACTCTTGGGTCAAAATTGGCCCCGGTCTTAGATCATCACCTTTGCTAGGTCAAAATTGACCTCGGTCCTCGGTCATCATCACTCTTGGGTCAAAATTGACCTCGATCTTGGATCGTCACCTTAGCTAGGTCAGAATTGAGCTCGATCCTCGGTCGTCACCACTCTTGGGTCAGAATTGACCCCGGTCTTGGATTATCACCTAAATTAGGTCAGAATCGACCTCGGTCCTCGGTCGTCACCACTCTTAGGTCAGAACTGACCTTGACCCTCTGAATCGGTCATCCTTATTTCCTTAGGTCCTCAGAACCGACCTCGATCCCCTGAATTGGTCACCCTCACTTCCTTAAGCCCGTAGATTCGTCTTTGATCCACATAATTGATCATCCCCAGCATACTTCTTAGGTCCTCGAAATCAACCTCGACCCTCTGAATCGATCATACTCCCTCAAAGGCATCATGCGTTGTCTAATCGACGGCTATCATTTGTTCCAAACTCAGTCGTTGAGGGGCTCTATAGACACCTCACTCTGTTACCCCTAACTCTCCTTAGGTCCCTAGTAGCTCCACTCATAATCGCGAACCCAGGTCACGTCCCGAGTACTGACCTGGAAGCCATCGGGCACCCCCCAGCTTAGTTTAACCCAAAAGTCAAACTCCTCATCTTGATTGAGACTCAATGAATCTTCAAAGGGAATTGAATACATTTCCAAAGGTTTGCCCCGTGCACGATTCTGACTTACCATGCGGACGAACGATCCGTTTGCATCCGAAACCTGATCCAGAGGCCACCGAGCGCTCCCGGGCTCTGTTGACCCAAGTCAACCCTTCAGCTCGATCGAGGTTGAATGAATCTTCTAGGGGAACTGAATACCCTTTCCAACAGTCCATCCCGTGCGCAATTTCGACTTTCCATGCGGACGAATGATCCGTTTGACTCCGGGAAGCCACCGAGCGCTTCCCGGGCCCGGTTGACCAAAGTCAACTCTCCAAACCGGGTCAAACTCTTTAGAATGTAAAAGTACATCTCCTAACCTTTCCAACGGTATCCCCCATGCACAATTTAGACTTACCATGCGGACGAACGATCCATTTACGTCCGAACGATTCCCCGTGCAATGAACCGAGAAATGCTTCCGAGCCATATTTGACCCAAAGTCAACTCCCTAACTCGGGAGCGGTCCAAAGGACTTTCGAAGGCCTCTGAATTACCTTTCCAACGGTATGCCCCGTGCACTATTCTGACCAACGGTTTACCCTCGGCGGCCAATCTTCCAAAAAAGCCTGAGGCGCACTACTAAATGGCAGGTCCCAGACCCTGCCTATCGGCTCCTGCCGATAGGTAGTTCCATGGCAATGACGATCAGCAGACCCCTGGGCCTATAAAAGGAGGCCTTAGCCTCATTTGCAGGAGGAGCCCAGATCTGATAGAAATCTCTCTGAACGAATCCCAGAAACCTCTCTCGAAGGCAGCGTGATTTCAACTTCCAAATCCCCTTTTTACTTCCACTTTCCATCATCCTTTTCATCAAACTTGGTGAATTAACCACTCTCCATCATCATCCAAGTGCAAGGGCTTCTCTCCAACATCCAAGATCAAGCTCAAGATCTTCAAGAAGGTCCAAATTTCTCAACTTTTTCTTGAATTCTCTTAAATTCTCAATAACTTGTTTTTTATTACTTAGCACTTTTATCATCTCATCTGACACATCCTAATATACTTTTTATTTAGTATTATTACACATCTCTTATTTTCATATAAATAAAAACCCAAAAAATAAGAAAAAGAGGGTTTACTCATAAATTCCAAGTAGGGATTCTCATACTTTTTCCACACTTTTCTCACAACTAAAACACTTTTTCTACACACACACACACACTCATAAATAAGAGATTCCCCATTTTGGATTTATGGGATAAACCCCACCCCTTTGCTTGGTATGCGAACTACGTGGACTTTGATGCCTTTATAGGCTATGTAGTCGTCTCGGGGTAAAACCCGAGACTCAAGTCCTTTCTCTCACTTTTTTTCCTCTCATTTTCTATTTTCTCTAAATCCATTTTTCTTATATTAGTCTTAGTGACGCATTACTCCATGTGCGTTATCGTTCCCTTATAACGATTAACGTAGGGGTAACCGTGTAAATCTTATTTTTCTAATATTACTTTCATATCTTCCTACGGATGACTCGCTTTATCTTTTCCA
This sequence comes from Sambucus nigra, assembly GCA_949130495.1. Taxonomy (NCBI): domain Eukaryota; kingdom Viridiplantae; phylum Streptophyta; class Magnoliopsida; order Dipsacales; family Adoxaceae; genus Sambucus; species Sambucus nigra. The sequence goes on along the minus strand of OX422213.1, from coordinate 497,118,275 downwards.
TGATACAAGTCAAGGATTCCTACCTCCCTTCTATATATATACACATGCACACATCTCACGGGGGGAAACATAAAGGAAAATAACAAATATCCATGAGAGACCTAAAGGGCGGAATGGGTGCCTAACACCTTCCCATTTCGTAACTAAGCCTCTGAACCCTTTCTGAATCATTTTGGTTTCGCACGCACCAGTATATATTTGGAAGTCATCCTTCGGGGTGGCTTCCTCTCTTTCTTTTGTCTGTTTTGAGTAAAATAGACTGGCAACTCTGAATCTCTCTACATTTTTCACACCTCACAAAAGCGACGGCGACCGAAGCGCTCTCCCGAGAGGGGACGCGCGGGACCCGAAGGATCCTTCCTCCCTCCGTGACGGGGATCGAGGATGGCCACAAATTGGATTGTTTATTCCAGTATAGTTGTTGTGTGATTCTTTAATTTATGAATGATGTAAAGTTTTAAACGTTGGTTGATATAAATAAAATTTGGATAGTAATGTCTAAAATGGTTTTGACACTTAGCTTAATTATTTAGGATGTTAAATTGGAAAAGTTATTTTTGTTAAGACAGTGATGCTAAGAATGAACCAACCGTTCACCTTGATTATAGGTAAATAAAGGACTGATCACCCGATATTTAATTAGGTGGGGTGTCACAAACAGTTCCTAAGAGGGAACAATAGTCATGCCAACATACTGACCATACTTGCTTCAGCTATTAAGGGGGATATAAAACGGACGATTGAAGTAAAGTACTTCGACCAGTCCAGTATTAATAGAAGGAAATATACCAAGTAAGTTATAGTCATCAATATGAGTTGGGTGGATCCAATCATGCGCTACCTAATGGAAGATGACCTGCCAATTTATAGGGAAAAAACACATAAGGTACGTTTAAAATCTTCTCATTTCCACTTGGAGATAGATCAAAAATTTTATAGGCGCTCTTTTTTAGGACCTTACCTCCAATGCGTGCACCCGAACGACATCGAATAGACCCTCTACAAGCTTTATAAGGGGATATGTTGGAGCCATGCAGGGACCAGATCACTATCATTTAGAGCAATGAAGGAGGGATACTAGTGGTTATACATAAAAAAGGATGTTGTTGAGTTCGTTCAAAAATGCAATAATTGTTAACTCTTCTCGCCATTAGTACACTAATCGAACAATGATATCAAATCCCTCACAACTCCTTATCCATTTTCCTAGTGATGACTCGATATTGTCTACCCATTGCCCCTCGAGTCTGGCCGTAGGAAGTATCTGTTGGTCGGCACTGACTACTTCTCTAAATAGGTTGAATATTAACCCTTGAAGAACATCCAAGATGTTGATATGACCATGTTAATATGGAAGAACATCATAATATGGTTTGGCGTCCCTCGAATTATCATTATAGATAACATAATTCAGTTCAAAATCAACCTCTTTCAAGACTTCTGTAACGAGCATAGTATTAGGCACTACTATAGTTCAATGGCTTACCCCCTAAAGAAATGGGAAGGCAAAATATTTTGACAAGATAGTCCTTAATGGAACCAAAAAGAGGTTAGAAAAAGCAAAATGCGCTTTGGTCGCCAACTCCCCCACGTTATCTGGGCGTTTCGAACAACACCTTGGCGATCAACGGGAGAAACACCATTTGCCTTAACCTTCAGAATGGAGGCAGTGATCCCACTGGAGGTAGGTCTGCCAAATATGAAATTCACCTTAGTCGATCAAGATCTCAATAATGAAGCAATCAGATCAGAGTTTGACTTAGCTGATGAGAAAAAGAAAATTGTCTCTTATAAAACTTACCTCCTACCAGTAGCAGTTGGCCAAGGAATACATAAGGGGTCAAAGCGAAAGAACTTAAGGTCGAAGACTATGTGCTAAGAAATATTGTGGGTAGTTCCAAAAATCCCTCAAAGGGAAAACTAGGGCCCAACTGGGAAGGCCTGTTTAAAGTCATCCGTGATAACTTAATGGGATCCTACTACTTAGAAACAATGGAAGGCAAAGAGGTTCCCCAAGATTAGAACACAACCAATTTAAAGAAGTTTTACTTTTGGATTTTTAGTTTATAACTAAAATTGTTTCGTTTATTTTAGTTTTGAAGTTTCTTTAAGAAGTTATTTCAAACCTGTCATACTTATCTCTATGCTTTGTTCCAAGTGGAAGACGAATGAGTACTTAATAAAGAAGACCAATTAGTTTAATAAATTCTCTTTAACATATTAATTATCACTGTGATAATTATCTTCTCTCAATTATTAACTAATCAAGTGACCGTAAACCAACTCCGAATAAAGATATTCTTACAAGGCTAACTGGTCAATTGGCCAAACACAAAAAGATGTGGTGAATAACAAAACATGAACAATGGATTATAATCGATGAAAGGCCTATTGGGAAACCTTAGGCACATACAACCAACTAGGTCATAAAAATCCTTATTGGTGAACGACCCCACAAATAGGTGCATTTTTTCTTTTCTAGCTCTCGGCTTAAGGTTAGATGTGATTGATGATACGAGAAATCGGCCATAAGGCGTTCTCATACCAGCAAGTCAATAGTAAAGTGTGTGTTAAACAAGTAAAGCAAGCAAATAGAGAGAAGACAAGATATAGAGTGGTTCAACCTTTAAAGTAGGCCTACAGCCACTGTGTTGCTCCATTCTCGTTATGTGCGTTGCATTGTACAATATAATCATGCCTAAAGAGGCGTACAAGTATGAGAATAAAGGTGAGTACATGGAAGTATTATGGATTCCGGTGAGCCCGGGAGGCGACCGCGATGTAGATGTGTGGCCTCCAAGAGATATGTTGAGGTCGTGTAGAGAGAATCTATATTACAGTGCCTGCCCTAGTCGGGTCTGGAATCGATTGGTCCTCCCTCCCTTCTAGGTGTGGTCCTCTATTTATGAGGAAATGCGTTGAGTCACATGCCCGGAGCACGTGGTGTATACTAAGTCTGCAGCAGTTGTGGATGAGGGGGGTGCGACCTGCAAGGCAAGCAGTGTTGTAAGATGGAGGGGTGCCGCACACCATAAGGTGGAGTGTCGCGGCCTATAATGGATAGGGCCGCACCTTGTGCCATCTGGTCCTGAAGGGATCACGCCGAGTGAGTTCTGGCCGCGCCCTGAGTGAGGTTTGTCCGCGGCCTGTATGACCTAAGGCCTGCGAACTGGAGAAGAATACATTCCGCGTCAGGGTGCTATATTTTTACTATCAATGACCCCCTAAGCCATAGTTCCAAGGGAGATCAATTGGGAGTGTGGCTCAGTAGCCTAGGTGCCGTGGTGCTTCCAAAGCGACGATTCATCTTCCGCGCTCCCTTATATAAATTGTTTCTGGCCGTGGACTTCATTACGTTTCCAAAACTTTTGAGAGAACATTGAGAGCGAAACTCTGCACTTTCTCTCTTGCATATTTCGGTAACCTTCCGAGGCGGTGTGCGACGGTTCAAGGCGGTTTGAAGCTGATCATTGCAAGTTTTTCATTTCCAGGTGACTTTTCAACCAACATACTCTCGTAAAAGCCTTTGAAATTTACAATTTTTTTCCCTTTTGATATGATTTTGCTCTTTCTGGTTCATTTGCTAGAAATCTAGGGTTTTGTTTGTGTGTTTTTTCCTTTCCCATATATGGTACATATGAAATACACAATGTTCTTGGTGTTCATAATCGAACTCTTCGTATTCTGTGAGTTTGATCCTAAAAATGACTAGAATTTAGATAATCAATTGTTTAGAATAGGGGTCGCGGCATGGTAGGATTTTATTAATCATTCCCGTGAACTGGTACAATCCTTCTGCGTCATACCGTGCCAAATGGCCGCGGTCCCTCAAATTATCATCCGCGGCATCAAATGACCACCCTTGGTAGTCTCGAACATCCTTAAAACTTCCATGAACCCAAGACATATCCATGTTAAATAACTGTAGTTGCTACTAGAGCACATCGAATTGACTCTGAAAAATTAGGAATGGCCATGGCCAGGATGCCTTAAAGCAATTCTATCTTATTACCACTGCAACTTATGTTCCTCTGGCGATATGGATATCACCGCGGCTAGTTGGGACAGTACGATCTCATAAGTAATAGAGTTTTCCCATTAATAAATGTGTTAGGGAAATAATTCCAGACATTTTTAATACTTAAAAATTCCCTTCTGCGGCTTCTTGAAGTCTTACAAACCATACTGGCTGCTGCGCCTAACTGCGAACTCTGCTTTTTAGGTACTGCTGCAGCCATATGAGCTTTGACCCAGACGAGTTCCTAAGAGGCTTTTGGGCAAAGCATTTTGGTACCTCTCCCCCCGAGCTTACTTCCGTGCCCCCTCTAAGATTAATAGGGCCTTGCAAACTAAAAGATTGACCAAACTGCGTGATACTCGACTCAGACTCCGCGGACTCTGCATCTGGGAAGGATTTCTAATCTCCACCGATGGAAGAGGAAGCCAACTCAAGTACTCATCCAATGGGTGTAGGAGACAGTGCCGTGGCTTTTAGAAATAACCTAAGAGGTATATCTAGGAGGGCTGAGAGACCCTTGGCCGCACTTGATATCTGCGGCTCGATGACCCAAGATTGGGTTGAGCAGGTGGCTGAGGCCTTTGAATTTCCAGAAAATTTGATGTGCTCAGCCCCTGCCGCAAACCAAAGACCGTGCACGGTTCTATCCGATGATGGAATTTTCTTCCCTCTGCACGCCTTCATTTACGGGCCGCGACTGCCTGTTTCAGTTCCTATTCGTCTCCTTTTTCAAGTAATGAACCTGGCCCCAGCACAGTTGGCCCTAATGGCTGAAGAGCCATTCTCGCTGCAGTTGTCCTTTGGAAGAATTTGTTCAAAAAGGACATCACTCCCGCAGAGTTCTTTCATTTCTACCGTCCAAAGGAGAACTCAGTGAAGTTCGCGGGCTACTACTACCTCTCTAGCCGCGGCAGGGATAAGACCCTTTACACTGGGAGACCGACCAGTGTGAAAAATTGGAAGGGGAAATATTTCTACATCTCCGGTGAAGGCTGGGAGATGCACCCTGAGGAGAATGAAAGAGAAAAGACATATAGAATGCCGCGACAGTGGGGGTATCCCTCAAAATTAGGTAATAAGATTGTAGCCGCGTCCTTTAATTTCACATAAATATGCATAACTTCCACTAACCTTTGAATCGTCTTTTCTTTCTGCAGCCCTTGACAATCTGCACTTGAACAAGCGACAGGAAAAAAGAGTTGTCGATGCCGCGGAAGTTCCTGCTGAACACAAGAAGTTCAGCACACTTTTAACGTCGGCAACCATATTTAAAGCGGGATTTTTCCCAATCAAATCCATTCCTCGACAAATGGGCGTGGAAGGTAATTAACTGCGCCATAATTTTTACTCCGCGGTCATTTATTCTCTTGAACTCATGCTATTCCTTTTCAGGTGAAGAAGTTGATAGGGAACTGCTAGCGGAGATGGATGAGGACGCAGTCGTCCTAAATAATACTGCGCGGAGTAGAAAGAGGAAGAGGTCCAAGGCCAAGGGACCTGTCACGGCTCCCTCCGGAGAAAATAATGTTGCGCCTGTCATGGCTCCTATCGAAAGAACCACAACACCTGCCGCGGATTAAATGGTTAATGATGAGAACCTTCCGCATGACCATTTTGATGACGACATAGGGGAAAACCTGGTCGTGGCAGGCTTGATGTCAATCGATGTGCCCCTTCATTCATCCTCTCCTCCATCGCCAACTGTTGTGGCGGTTAACGCGAACTTGCCACCTCCTCAATTCTGCGGAGGGTCTGGGCCTAATGGTAGACCAAGGCCCCAATTAAGGCAGCTTTACCCCAATTCTTCTTGGGACACTACCGTAAAGGCTGCGCGGAGAATGAAAAGAGCCTTGGATGCCGCAGACCTTGACAGGCTCGTGGGAGAAGATCATGATGATCTGGAGGATTGTGGCCTCCATAGCCTTCTGAGGGCACGTACCAGTTGTCATTCTTTAACTTTTGCATCTCATATTTTTCCATATTTTTTCCAACGTCTTTTATTTCAGGCCGCGAATGTGATTGTGGTCCAGAAGAGGAAGTACGAGGCCTTGTACAGGTTGAAGGAGGCCGAGAAGAGTGCCCATGCTGCGGACTTGCAAGCTGCACGGACTTCTTCTTTTGAGGCAGGGAAGAAGTCTGCTGCCGCGGCTCTTCAGGCAGCCCACATGGACCTTGAGAAAGCAACCAAGGTGAGAGAGGAAGCGAAAGAGAATTTTAAGCAAGCTGCGGAATCCCTGAAATCCTCCCAGGCCCAGACTGCCGAAGCCGCCCATGTCGCGGAGATTTCAAATGCCAAGCTCACCCTACTCCAGCAAAAATATGAAGAGTTGGAAGCCAAGTCCGCTCAAAAAGATGAAGATCATGCCGCAGCAATACAAAGGTTAGAGGTTGATCATGGTGACGCCCTCCAGCTAGCCATAGATCATGCCGTGGAGTCATTCAAAGGCTCCAAGGACTTCTTCCTTATCAATAACATGGCATACCTCCGCGGCTACCAGGAGCTGCGGCAAAGATTTATTAAGAGGTTCCCTAAGGCCAAGGAGGAGGTCCTTGCCTGGAAGTTAAGCGATGCCGAACATCAAGAGTGCATCGCTGAACTTAAGGCCGTGGCGGAAGAGAGAGCAAGGCTCAGGGCTAAGGCAGAGGCTGCGGATGGGGAGTCAGAGACTGCTGCGGGCAGAGAAGAGGCTGATGATGATGATGACGCAACCTCTTAAACTCAATTTCTGTTGTATCATTAATATAGGGCTGCATCCCTCCTTTTTGTAATCTCAACTTCTGTTGTGGCTGCGGCCTTAATTTTGTAATCTTTAGCTATTAATACCAAGGCTGCGGCCATATTTTTACCACTACGATTGTCTGTTTGATATTCCTTGCTGTTTTACATTGCATGTTTTACATTGCTTGCTATAATGAATGGTTGTACGTAACTGCCTCATTTTTGAAAATGCATCCGTGCCCCGATAGACATAACATTTTAAGTTCGCGAACATAGATCCATTTCTCTGTAGTATGATTATTTGTCAATGTCCACGCCCACATAAATGGTGCCATTTTACTCCCGTAGGACATCGACTGCTTCGTCACAAGGCAACTGCGTGCAAGCCGCGACCCTTTATTATGCCGCATCATTTAAGCATTTTACTTGACTACCGCGGACATGATTT